>JALAZF010000085.1:12303333-12952500 GCA_022829125.1 Lathyrus tuberosus
GTACTCTAAGTAGAAAATTGGAATATGTATTGCAAGAAGTTGGGAATTAAGGTTTGTTACAAAAATTACAAGAATTCAATTATAGTTACAAATGAAGCAATGGCCTCGTCACACACATCTCCAAATAACAAATACAACATTATCACACGTCAATACTTCCATATTCATACAAGAAGACCAAAATACCAATATAAATACAAGATTTTCAAATTGGTGGATCACATTCAAGGTATTTAGGAATTACATGATAAATGAAAGTTACAGGTTTTATGTCTATAAATTTTAAGCCTAGGAAATCACAAGAGGCAAAGATTGTGAGCAATACCACAAGCCTTTACAATTATTAATGAGCTAAATTTCAATTTACTCCAAAGCCTCCATGCTCCAAGCTTCCACGGCTCATCCTAACTGACCAAGTTCTTCAACACGACCTCATCCAAATAACTCTCAAGTTTTTCCAAGAAGGTTCCTTCTGTGCCAAATACGTCCTCGAACCGAATAATGCACATGAAACATTGAACAAAAGATTAATACAGTTTAAGGATAAACTAATTTGAGGGCATCCTAAAAGTACCTAACATCAACCTCAAGCAAATATCAGGATAAGCCAATAACACAAGCTTATGGCGTTCAAATTCTAACAAGTTTCACGTCATGTTCCAAAGACACCTCAAATTCATGTCATCAAAAAACCAAAACAATTATCATATTCAAGTCAAAATGAATTCCAAAGTTCACATAGTCAAAAAGAAAAACAATTACACATCCATGATTTACCTAAAGTCAAAAGCAAATGGGGACCATATTCATATGACGAAAACGCAAGCAGAGCAGCAAAAAAAATTCACAGCACTGTAACCTTAACATAAAAGTGAAAAAGGACAAAGCAGAGTGCAACAGTGAATGGCAGAAAAAAGCATCGCAGAGGTTCAGCAAAGCAGTAACACTTTTTTGGCAAAAACATGTTCTGAATTACGGAAAGTTACCTTATACAATTCCATGAACGTGATCCCTCAGCAATGTTGACACCACCTTTCCAAACCCTAATCCTCACAATATAAAAAGAGGGGCAATGAATCAGAAGGGGGGACGAAAAAAAAAACCTACACACGGCGAAGAAATCCACTCTACTCACCAAAGCTCTAAAAAATCTTAAGAAATTACTCAAGGTTTTTAAAGCTAAACCCCTTCACTAATTCATGACAACAACGCAGGCAACAAGAAGGGTTAGGAAGGAGAAGAAGAAGAATGTAAAGGAAAAGAGAAAGAGGAGTTAAGAATCTCACCTTCGCCGGAAAAGCTTCCGATCGGATTCGCTCCGATCTAGGTATCGTTCGCCTCTTTTGTACTTTCTGATGCTTAATCTATATTCTCCATGTGGTTGTGCTTCGTAATCCTCTTCCATTTGCCTGTATTTGCTCTGATTTTGTTGGTTTTAGTCCATTCTAGGGTTTAGTGTTCTTGCGAGTTCGATTTGAGTGTTTGGTTAGGTTTTAGCAAAATCTGAGGGCGGATTTGAGAAGAGGAGAAGAAAATAGGTGGGGTTTGTGTTTATAGCTCGAGGTTTAGTAGAGGTGTCGCCGGAGAAGACGGTGGCGGCCACCGCGCGCCGCCGCTTCTCCGGCGGGTTTCTTAGGTTTCCGGCAAGGTGTTTGTGTTGAGAGATAAGATGGATGTAGAGAGAAAGTGATAATAAGACGTTGGAGAGTGAGATAAAGAGTCTGAGTGAATGACTCAATTCCATCCTTCATTTATTGTCCCTGTTTTCATTTTGATACGCGTGGGAGTTATTGATGATGGTGGCAGGTGATGCCGGTGACAAGTGTCACCGGTTTTGGACTTCATGATCCTACGCGCATCACCTCGTCTCCCTTACCATGCACACGCGCTATTCACCCTTTGATCCGAAGTCAAAATTGACTCCGTCATAGATCGTACGCACCACATTTCACACTGCAGTCAATTGTTTGACTGAGGTCCATGGTGTACCCCTTTCCTGCGCGTGGGCTTACCTGACTTGGGCCTGGAAAATTTCTATTCGCACCCTCCTTTGTTCACTAACATCCTGGCCCATTTGTTTTTTTATTTTATTAGTTTTGTTTTCAATATTACCTTTTTTAATTAGAAAATCCAAAAATACATTTTATTTTCTATTAAATAAAACAGAACTTTTAAAATATTATCAAAATTAATATAGTTAATTTTACTAATTTTTTTCGTTTAATAATAATTAATCTTTTCATGGCTAATTTTATTAAATATTGAACTTTAATTTAATTAATTATTAATTTTGTTTCAATTCTAAAAAGTTCTAAAAAATACTTTTATCAGTCCTAAAATCCTTATTTAATTAATTTTTTTAAATTATTTTATTTAATATTAATTAATTTTTAATAATTAATTTTATTAAATATTTTGATTTAATCTAATTAATTATTGGAATTTCATTCTAAAAAAAACCCTAGAACTTAATTATTAGTTTAGGATTTCCCCCCCTTAGATTAATCTTAGGAATTTAGGATACTAACTAACTAACATGCTTGATTATATTTATCCCCCCACTTTGTTTGATTTATAATCTTTGTATGGTGTGTATAATTTTCTCTTGTGGATTTATTTCATACCTTGATTATATGTATGCTATTCATATTACACTTGTCCAAACCAAAAATCTTTTTCAAACTAATACCTTGACTTAATGTCAAGCCATTTTCATACCTTGTAAGTCGATCGTTTTCACGATCGCAATCGACCTCACAATGCCTCCTCTTGGGCTTTATACAACGATAATTGTTGCACATTTCACTTTGGTTTGTATGCATGTATGTGATTGCTTTACTTTAATTATGGCTCGATTATTCCCACGTGATTAATTACACCCCTCTCCCAAAAGATTAAAATCAACCCCTTTTGTTTACAACAATAAACAAGCTTGATCCAACGTCAAGTATTTTCCAAATCAAATTCAATTAATCTCCAACGTGCACTTGATCCACATATCAAGTCCCTTTAACTCTTGTAAGTCGAGCGCTTTTGCCTCGGAATCGACCTTACCTTAAACCATAGGACCTCCTTTCCATTAGTCCTCAACCATTTCGTACGTACGTTCAAGACCTCGACCCAACGTCGAGTACTTTTCTCAAATCAAATCAACATACTTAATAATACTTAGACATTTTCATAAAGGTGAAAAAGAGGGGGACCAAGTTTTTAGTTTTTCTTTTCAATTGTTCGGGTTCGAGTTTCCTTACTCGTGTGTGGACAATTGACACCTTTAAAACACATTTTATCCGATCACCTTCAAACTCATTTTCTTAATCAAACATTAAGATATGTAATCAATATTCAAATACATTTTTATAAAGGTGGAAAAGAGGGGGGCCAAGTCTTTGGTCTTTCTTTTCAATTGTCTGGGTGCGGGTTTCCTTACTCGTGTGTGGACAATTGACGCCTTTAAAACACACGAACTCGACAAACGTTCAAACCTTTTAAAATCAAATTATTAAAACACTTAAACCCTATTTAAACACACTTTACTAAAGGTGAAGTGAGGTTGGTCGAGTCTTTGACCCTTCTCCACAATTGTTTGGGTGCAAGTTTTCTTACTCGTGTGTGGGCAATTGTCACCTCTAAAACATCCAATACGACTAAAACTCCTTTCCTCGCCCACGTGCGACCGAAACCCTAAAACACGTTCAAATCAAATCATTTTCTCAATCAAACTCTTTAACATACTTAATAATATATTTAAACAATTTCTACAAGGTGTAAAAGAGGGGGGCTAAGTCTTTAACCCTCTTCCCTGATTGCTTGGGTGCAAGTTTACTTAGTCGTGTGTGGGCAATTGGCACCTACATAAAAAATACAAACCAAACAACCGTAGTGCCACGAACTACGAATGCTCTGACTTTCCCATTGCACGAGGGAATACGTAGGCACAAGGGTTCTAATCCTTGCCGAGCACACTAATAAAAAACCACCATTTTTCCCCTTAAAACCAATCCTTTTACCTTAGAAGATAACAAACAAGCCTAGCTAACTTTCTCACGAATCGAATCAAGAGGTTCCCGTTGAGTACAACGGACGTAGAGGGTGCTAATACCTTCCCTCTGCGTAACCGACTCCCGAACCCGAATTTGGTTGCGACGACCATGTTCTTATCTCCCTTTAAAGGTTTTATCGATATTTTCCTTTCCCTCTTTTGGGATAAATAAAGTTCGGTGGCGACTCTGTTTCGAACAGTTTTTTCCGCGTCCATCGCGAGGATCGTATTTTTTGAGGTACGACAGATGGCGACTCTGCTGGGGATTGTATTGCCCTATGCTAGAGAGAGTCAAGCCTAACTTGACTCGATTCGTGAGTGTTAGATCTGCTTGTTTGTTTATCTTCTCTTGCTTGTTTGCTTGCTTGTCTGATTATCTGTTATCTACTTGCTTGCTTATTTTTATTATATCCTATTATTATTTCTTATGACATTGTGGGGGTTCTCTGATCATTGGTGCTTTGTGAGATGGCTCTATACCCGAGTCCGAGTATAACCCTAGGATTAGGATGGTGGTTGTGCAGTGGAGGCTTGCGTGGTCTCTTCCGCATGAGCCAAAGCAAAGACCCCGCTTGGAGTAGATTCCCTTGGAAATGTTATCGTTTCGACGATACTTCGTCACGATGATAATGTTTTTGAGCCTGAATCGTCGATCCCAATGACCATTAACCCGTTTATCTATAGTGGTTGGTAGTGTTAACACTTTGTGGGTTAATGCGAACGCCAAAATCAGATGAGATCCCTCGAACGTATTACTTCCTGACAGTAATATTTTCGACCTCGATCTAGGATTCTGAGAACCCTACTTAGAGCCCGTGTGTCGATGGTTGTGTAGTGGGCGCCTCCGAGGAGTCTTTCTCGTGGGGAAGAAAAGAAAACCTCACCTAGACGAGATCCTTTCAAGGATATTATCGTCTGATGTTCCTTCGTCATGGCTATAATATCTTTGAAAGATATCCATAACTCTAGGCACCTACCCGATTAGAGCCTACCTATGGGGGGTCTTGTGATCAGAGATATCCTTGTGTCTAACTCTTTCCGCAGAATCAGATGTTGTTTTGATCCTGGAACCTTGCATAAGCATTGCATACTCATAGCATTAGCATATCATTTTCCAACCAACTCATCCGATCCTCTGTCCATTTCCTGCCAGCTGATTTCCCGATGCTCATATTGAACCTGTGGTAGCCGCAAAGCATTTAAAGCAAGTTCAAGCGGAGATGAGAGGAGCATAGACAATTTGAAAGTTGTGATGGCTATGTCAGAGGAAAGTTTTCAACATATTGGGATGAAGGATTTTGACCTCCCATCAGGTTTTGCTGTGTCGACTAATCCATTGTTTGATCATCTACCTGGTGATCATACTCCACAAGTGAACATCCCTACTTAGTCTCAGATGATGTCTGATTCCATGGAGAAAAGGTTTTGTGCCCTCGAAGAGAAAGTTCAAGTTATGAAAGCACGCGATATTTCTGGGCTCGATGCTGCTGATATGTGCCTAGTGCTAGACTTGGTAATTCCTCCAAAATTCGAAATACCCAACTTCGAGAAGTACGATAGTATCAGTTGTCCAAAGCGTCATTTGGTGATGTTCTGCCAGAAGATGACTCCTCATGTCTGCGACGACAAGTTGATGATTTACTGTTTCCAAGACAGTTTGAGTGGTGCATCTTTGAATTGGTACATGGATTTAGAGAGAAGCTGTATCCAGTCATGGAAAGGCTTATCCAATGCTTTCCTAAAGCAATATGAGTACAATTTGGACATGGCTCCCGGTCGCATGCAGTTGCAAAGCCTATCTCAGAAGAGCAGTGAATCCATTAAGACCTATGCACAACGGTGGAGAGAGTTGGCAGCCAGGGTGCAACCACCATTCTTGAATAAAGAATTGATTGATATGTTCTTGGAGAGTCTGCATGCCACCTATCTTGAAAGAATGACTGGCGGTTCATTCTCAAGCTTCTCTGACCTTATAATAGTAGGAGAACGCATCGAGAGTTACCTCAAAGCTAAACAAGTCCAAGACGTTTCGAGTAATCAAGCTGGTGAGACTGAATCCTTTAGCAATCCTCAAGAGGAAGAGGATAATAAAATTGATGCAGTCATAGCAAATGTTGAGTATTCTCAAGGTGCACCAGTAAAACTTTATGGACCTTCAGCTTCTAGGCAGTTATCATTGTCAGCGCCATATCATCCTTATGGGCAACTTGTCAATCCTAGGGCGTCATACCAGAAACCCATGATTTCTCCTCGTGCAAATCAACGAGTCCCTGGTCGAGGATATCAGAATCATCATCAAAATCAGCATAGGCCTCGAAATAACTTGGAAAGAAGGACTGCTCCTCTTCACCCAGTTCCTATGTCGTACAGTCAACTTTTGCCGCATCTGGTTCGAAACTCACTGGTAGAGCCCAAAGCTATCAAGCCATTGCCAAAACCATACCCGCCTGGATACGACCCCCAATGCACATTGTGGATATCATGCTGGGTCAATGGGGCATTCAACTGAAGATTGCAAAGCTTTTCAAGCCAAGGTGTAACAGTTGATTGACAAAAAGCACATATCATTTCCAGAAGGAAGCTTGGTTGTACACGTCAATTTCTCGCCCAAATGAGTTCCAAGACTTCAAGAGGTTCAGATAGGAAGACTTCCTCAGATACTGGCAACCATTGGACATTTATCATTTGCATTTATACTTTCGTTATGTTAAATGCTACTTGCTTTTGAATATTGTTGTTTTGAATGGTAATATTAATGATGTGATCATGCATTTTCTGAATTAATCCTGTCGCATCGCTCATTTTTCTTTACTTATTGTAGCGAGCGATTTTGGACGCGGTTCTTAAGCGCTGGTCGCTCTCTGCGGTTGAGTTTACTACAGGTCGATTCATTTTTTATCCTATTAAAGCTGATGAAGGAAGGGAAATAGATGTCTCCAATTAACCCTGCTTTGCATACTGAGTTTAAACAGCGGTCTGTTAGGTTACAGATGCTATCAATGTGGGGGGGCCTTTGTACTGGTTATTTGTATTTTTGCCAATACAGTTTTCTTTTCTCTTTCTAAGACTTTATAGCGGGGAACGAGGATTTAGGATGTTAGGACTGATGCTTTTGATAGATACATGAGAGTATGGGATTTTGGGTTTTTGTTTAGTGTGCTAGCTAAGATTTTTCTTTCAATCTTATGCCTACGTATTCCCGTTTACCGAAACAGGGAAATCAGAGCGTTCGTAGTTCCTCCTATTCTACGGGAGGAAATGGTGTTTTGGTGTCTTGTTCAAAGCCCAAGACGTGAAGCGAAAGGTAGTTTGTATCTTGTTCAAAGCCCAAGATGTGAAGCTAAAAGGTGTTGACTTTAGAGAGAATTTGTCATCTCTAAAGAGGTCTGTTTTGTCACAACTGTTGGGTGACTGACTATAAAGGAGGATTACTTTAACCGGGATTTGTGAATCCAGCAATGCCATAATTTCCTTTATAGGGGATTTCAACCTGAAGGAGAAGACTTTAACTCAGTGTAGAGTAATGCCATATTTCCTTAGGAATTTCTCATACTAAAAGAGGGACAGTGGCATGGATGTAGATGATCCAGAGGCTTGCCGCTTACAGCGATTAGATGAAAGGGAAAGAGTTGTTGATGTTTGTGTACTGTGAACGAGACACAACTTTGATGCTAAAAGGTTAATTGGATTAACCAGTGGTTTTCTTATACAAAGCCTAAGAGAAGGCTAATATGTGTCTCGTACAAAGCCCGAGAGAGAGGCTAAAAGGTTTTGACTCGACGATGGAGTCTTTTGGTATCTCGTATAAATCCCGAGATGGAGGCTATAATTTATTTGGCTCAATAAGAGCCTTTTTGTATCTCGTATAAAGCCCGAGATAGAGGCGAAAGGGTGATTGACTCAACGAGGGAGTCTCTTTATGTGTCTCGTACAAAGCCTGAGAGAGAGGCTAAACGCTGTTTGACTCCGTTGGGGAGAATCATTTGTACAAAGCCCAAGAGAAGGATGTGGTTACTGTTTCAGTTAAGTGACAGGTCCAGTATGCTGATTTAAAGAGAAAATCAGTTCTTATATGAGCAACACTGTACTCAAGGATTTGATTCAAGGATCCGGGTTATTCCTGTTTTTCAAGGAAGCGGGAAATCCGAAGGGTATTGAGACTGTCAGAGTCTATGGGTTTTCTTCTTATTCTTGAAGGGTGCTTGAGAATGTCTTTGAGACTCAAGGAAATTAGACTGTCCAAGTCTAGAGTTTTTATCTTTTGTACTATGCTTTGAGAAACAGTAGTAGACTCTTTGAAAGGACTGTTCTATGCAGATGACTAAGTTCTGTTCCTATACCTCTAGGAGGTCGTCGGGACAATTTGTACAAAGCCCGAGAGGAGGCTGGAAACTTTTAAGAAGCCGACGGGTCCTTGTACGATGCCCAAGAGGAGGCTATCATTCTCGGAGGAAGAGATCATTATACGAAGCCTAAGAGGAGGCTGTGAATACTTCTAAGAAGGCGTAGGGTCCTTGTACTATGCCCAAGAGGAGGCGGGGTTGCTTTTAGGAAGCCTGTGGGTCCTTGTACGATGCCCAAGAGGAGGCCGATGCTTTTAAGAAGCCCGTGGGTCCCCAAACCCCGAGAAATTCAAGGCAAGCTATTCACAAGGAATAGATCAAGTCAGGAAAGTTCGAGAATTTGGAAGAAACTCAAAGATGCCATTCACGGAGAATACATTCATCTCTGGGAATAGAGTTTCTTGACAATTCCTAATGAGGACAGCCGAAGAGAAGACTGTATCTGGCGATCCTATTGGGGATCTAGTTGTCTATTTCTACGAATAAACGAAACGACGTCACCTAGTTCTACACGTAGTTGCCGGGGAAACTCGAAATATCTATACTATTATTACACAGTTGATATGAGTTTATGAAAGAAGACTTACAGCGAAACAGCCCCACAATACAGTTATATGTATATGAAAGCAGTAAATGAAAGCGATAACCACTTACTCGGTTGTAGAGCTTCCATGCTGTTTGGTTAGTTGTTCAACAAAGAAAATTGATAACAACAGTATATTCAAAATCAAAGGAGAAAGTGCTTTGAAAAAGAAAGATGTAGGGCTTACAGCTCAAGGAGAGACCCAGGGTTTTATCAGTGAGCGCACTGTTTGAATTTGTACAGAGGGACTTATACAAGTGACTGAGGCCCAAAAAGGTTTTCTGTACAAAGTGGGTTGGGTCTTACACTCTCTCAAGAGGCCCAAAAAAGTTTAAAGAAAAAGAGTGGAGCTTATAACACGAGGGTAGGCCCAGTTTGTTTTTCCGTTTGAAATGGCGATCGCGCCGAGGTTTTCTTTTAACGCAAAGGGACTTATACAATAAGTGAGGCCCAAAATGGTTTTGGTTAAAAGGGGGTTGGGTCTTACACTCTATTAGAGGCCCAAAAAGTTTTGAATGGGTCTTATAGCTCGAGGAGAGGCCCAAAAGGTTATTTTTCAAAAGGCGACGATCGCGCCGTTTGTTTTTTACGGTATCAGGACTTATACAATGCACTGAGGCCCAAAAATGATTTGGTCAAAAAAAGGATTGGGTCTTACACTCTATTAGAGGCCTAAAGTGTTTTGAAAATGATTTATGAGGGTTGAATTAATCCAAAAACCCTAATTTGTTTTAAAAAATGTATTTAATTGAATAAAAATTCAATTAAAATGATCAAAATTGTTTAACATATGAAAAACAAATTGTGATCTTGGATTAATGCTTCAAAAATTAAGTATTGACCTACAAAATAATTAGAAAGCATTAAAAGTTGCAGAATCAAGGTGGAAAAAATATTTAAAATGTCAAAAACAATTAAAATATTAATTCTTTGCAAAAATATCAATTATATGAAATAAATAATATTTTTGGGATTTTTTGGGAAAATAAAATATTTTAACATTTTTGTGAATTATTAAAAAAAGAATCAACTCAAAATCATTAAAATTCAGAGAGAAATTAATTTTTGAATCAATTAAACAAAAATCACAAAATTCAAATATTCAAATTTCTGAAAATGGCGCCAAGAACACACCAAGAACACGCGCGTGTTCTGAGTTTCCCCGATTTGCATTTTCCATCCAATCTCACTGAATACTTAACCATATCATGCAATCCACATACCAATCAACTCGTTTCAACCTCACGATCATGTCTATAACACTTAATTTCATTTAAATTAAACATAAAACATGAAATCACGAAGAAACCTCAAGAACCCTAATTTCTGCATGAAGGCTAGGATTTTTGATACACGATTCAAACAAAGCAATTACTTGAGGGAAAACATTCCATGCATGATTATGAACATATGGCCAAATTATTGTGCAGCAAAAATTGCATGGATCATAGAGTTAGAAGAGCTCATGCTTACCACTTGCAGCTGGTGATCGTGATTTGTGTAGGAGGTCTTACAGTTGTGTTGTGATGATCTGAACAACTTCCCTAGGTGCTATGGAGTGTGTTTGAATGCTTGGACTTGATGGAAATTGGTTGGATCACTTCATGGCATCTCAACTGCACTTTGGTTAAAACCTTGAGCAATTGACTGGTGATTCTGAGAAATCAATGTTCCAGTTGTTGTTTAAGTGTTTGATCAGCTCATATGTGATGTATATGAGGTGTGTGAGTGATTGGTTTGAGTGGAATTGCCCTCTAGCTCAAAACCCGATAGCTACCTTGCTAAGAAAGACATTTTTGCCAAGAGAAAGAGATTTTGAGAAAGGCAAGTGTTGTAGGCCTTTGGTGTACTTAAACTGATCACAATTGAGCTCTATTTATAGTAGAGCAAGTTTGTTTTGCAAGGAATAGTGAATGGCAACTGCAGCAGGTGTTTGTTCAATGTTCGCCAATGGAAATCCAAGTTTCCTCTAGCCATTGACTAGAGGTTAGGGCACAGGGCTGTGGTTCCCTTGGTCTTGGATAAGTCTTGACTGAATTCAGTTGAGAATGGCTCAGTCCATGCCACCTTGATGCTTCCATTGAATGCTTCAATCCAAATTTGGAGTCTTGTCCCTATTTTGGCCATTCTAGGTTCAACATGTTATTTCTTGTTCCATGGACTTTGGAGGCTTGGCTCAGTGATTGTCCCCTTTAGATTCAATCCTCAGATGTGTCCAAGTGGATAGGAGCATTTGAATTTGGCTGATTTTGGCAAATCGAGCAAAATTGCAAATTCTGCCTTGCCTTTGACAGATTTCAGCAAGGCAAGTTGCCAATGTCATATCTCATGGTGTAAGTTGAATTTGGTAATGTTCTTGACCATTTTGGAAAGCCCTTACATGATACAACAACTGTTTGAACATGTTTGGTTTTGATCTCTTTTGAATCCAAGTGAAAAATCCCCCTACATTTGGCAAAAAGTAAGGCAAAATCTGACTTAGTGAAATTTTCACTAAGTGTTGGAACAAAGTGTTTTCTCTTGATTTTGATCACTCCATAACTCAAAATCCATGAGGAATTGGAATTAGGTCTAGTTGAAGTTTTTGTAGAGGGCAATGAGATCTACAAATCAAGCTTTGAATGGGGCACAATGGCCTTGTGGTTTAGGAGTTATGACCCTCCAAAGTTGGTACATTAGTGACACTTTTTCATGACTTAGAAAAATTTCTAAGTTTTATGGTTACCCCTTTTACAAGTTATCCAACTTTTCTTGATTTTTCTTGATGAATGATGATTCAAATCATACATTAACATCATTTTAGGGTTAAAAATCCATTTTGGTGAAAAATTTAAAAAAGGCAAAGTTGACTTTTGTGCACAGTTGACTTTTTATCAAATGAATTCCAAACTGTGCAATTCTTCAGGAAATCATGTCCTTGACCTAAATCAAACTTGATGGACATGTTCCATGGGTGTTATAGGGTATATTGGTGCATGTCATAGGGTTTGGGAGCATGTCCTGGTCAAAAGTCAAAGTTACAGTTGACTTTTCCCTTAAAACCCTAACTGTGGTGCAGATGAAATTGAGACTTGTTGCTCAAGCTTCTTGGATTAATCCATTGTTCCAAATGGATCAATATAATTCATTAGAGACCCTCAAACCCTCTCTTGAGGTCTTGGCTCATGGTTTGTCCCAAAAGTCAACTTAGGGGTGAATTAGGTCAAGAAACCCTAATTCCTGATTTTTGATGAATGCATCCCCTGAGGCAAGATTGAGTTGATGATTGGGTCCATGAGGTTCCATGGAGTATATTAGGTTAGGTTTTGGATCATTGGCTTGTGCCCAGATGAAAAATTTCCATCTGGAGGCCCTGGTCGACCAAAACCTAATTTGGTGACACTATCAATCTTGAGACTTGATCCACCTAGAAGGGAGCAGCCTTGTGCTTGATCCTTGAAGTGGGAGTCCTTTTGATCCATTATGGATGTTTGAGAGGTTAGACAAGTTGAAGATCATGTTATTCCTTGATTGATCCTTTGTCTAAGCACTCAGAGAGGGCTTGAAACCCTAATTTTGATTGTAGTGGATGCTCACCCATCTTTGGGGAGACTGATGAAGTATGATGGTTCCTCCATATTGTGATGATGATTTGCACAATGATGGGAAATCTTAGTGGTCAAAATTTGGGGTATGACACTTATATATAGAAAAAATAAAAATACAAAAAAACAAAAACAACAAATTTCTTCCATATACTTCTCTTCCACTCTCTTTATCAAACTTTTGTTTAGCAAAGATTGGAGGGAGGATGATGAAAACAAGATACCCATAATTGCTGATGGTATGCTTTCGGATAAAATCCTGCCAAGGATGTACAGGCATTGTTTCAAATCCCCAAACACTGGAGAGATAAGGAGTTAGTCCCTAGTTAACCACTTCGAGTCTAGAAGTAGGAGTTTCCTTCATATTTAAAAACCCTTACACTCAACCTGGGGCAGGGTAGTGTTCAGTTAACCTAATTACGCACTCATTTCACAAAAGCAAAATCCAAAAAGATGATGGTTGACTTGGCAGTCACAATCCTCTGACAAAAAAAAATAAATAAATAAAAAACCTGCTAAGTCGAATACAGCAAAAGGAGACTTAGGCAAAAATCAGGGCATTCCCGGTGGACCAAAAGCTTCAAAAAAGCAGTCCAGGCAAAAGTTAGGGATCAAAAAGAAAAGGAAAAAGAGGTCCTCAAATCCTCAAGCAATAAAAATAAGATGCAGTGACCACCGTATCAAAAATAAAGAGTTACTGACATCCTTAACAAAAGCAAAATAAGGTGACTGCCATTTCAAGAAGACATCGAATCCTCATCTTCACTACCGAGATGAATGTGTGTATCAATTTAACTGAACGTAGGACTGAAGATCATCACGAAGAAAGGGTGGGTACAAAACAGATCTTGGGCCTTATATCCTTTGTTTCTATAACCGTGAACCAGACCACGTTATAACCCTTAAAAGACCTAATTGAGGCAGGGTTTATTCTGAAAGCATACTACAGCAAGGTTGCGTAAACTGACTCCTAGAAATTTGCTAATTACTTGTATTGGTGTCATATTCTTGCTATATCTTTCACATTAGCTAAATCAGCACCACGTTTGGACTAATGGTGCATCCGTCACGCACTATCACATCATTCTAATAATGACTGATTTTCGAAACTTGCATGAGCATCGTATTAAAATTACCATTTGTGAACGAACAATTTTGACTGCAAGTCAGTGTTTAACATTAAGAAAATTCCAACCAGGAGCAATCAAAGGGGGCTGGGTCATTCAACAATGTTGGCTGGAATTGACAACACCTCATAACCCTATGGAACAGGGGCATTGACATCCAATGATTATGGAATCAGTCAGTTTAAAGCAAGTCCTCGAGGCATTAGTTGATTATGGGGCAAATTATTCAAGAACAGGTTGATCAGAGTAAATCATCTCAAGACTCTACCAACCAGGGGCAGGCCACCCGGAGGTTCTTTTGATTAAAGGAAAACCCCTCCAATGTTTAATCAGCACAAGTTAAGTTGCTCCAACGCTCATTCTGGAGCAAGCTACCTCAAGGGTACTTCAAAGCTAAATACCCCAAGAGCCAGTCAATCAAGGACGAATTCTTTCACGACTTGGAATTGTGAGGTGAACCATCTCGAGTTCATCTCATGGTACATCTGCTTCTGAATTTTCTTTTCAAGGACAAAGCCTTTCATGACTTAGAATTCTGGGGCAAGCCATCTCGAGATCATCTCATGGTACATCTGCTTCCAATTTCCTATCAAGGGGAAATTCTTCATAGGCCCAGACTGGGGCAAGACGAGCTACACAGGGGAAAATCTCTCTGTTGCTTTCAATCTACTCAAGTGAACACCGTCAAGTGACCTTTGAGTTTAAGATAAGTGTCGAGGAATCATGCTGTCACCCCACCACAAATAACCTGTTGCTTTCCTTCTGACAAGAAACCTTGCTGCAAAGAAACCTACCCATACCTTATCCTCTCGTGGGGCATCATTGGAAACCTTCATATCATTGCATAAATCACTCATATGCATTAATCATGTTGCTTCGCTCATTGCATAGACATGCGCATCATATCATTCTTCAAACCTTCCAACAAGATTTGACGTCTCAAAGCCTGGTATCGCAAGACTTCACCCAAAAGTCCACCTTAGCTTGGCAATCCAAAAGTCCAACTTAGCTTGGCAATCCAAAGTCCAACTTAGCTTGGCAATCCAAAGTCCAACTTAGCTTGGCAACCCAAGGCCCATTTCTCGTCTGGCAAACATTTTAAGGTCCAGTTCCCGTTTGGTAAACCATTAAAAGGTCCAGTTCTCGTCTGGCAAACATTTTAAGGTCCAGTTCCCGTCTGGCAAACCATTAAAAGGTCCAGTTCTCGTCTGGAAAACATTTTTAAGGCCCAGTTCTCGTCTGGAAAATCTTTTAAGGTCCAGTTCCCGTCTGGCAAATCATTTTAAGGTCCAGTTCTCGTCTGGCAAATCTTTTAAGGCCCAGTTCCCGTCTGGCAAATCATTTTAAGGTCCAGTTCTCGTCTGGCAAATCTTTTAAGGCCCAGTTCCCGTCTGGAAAATCTTTTCAAGGTCTAGTTCTCGTCTGGCAAATCTTTTAAGGTCCAGTTCCCGTCTGGCAAATCTTTTCAAGGTCCAGTTCTCGTCTGGCAAGTCATTTTAAGGCCCAGTTCTCGTCTGGGAAATCTTTTAAGGTCCAGTTCTCGTCTGGCAAATACCTTTTTCACGCCAGTTCTCGTCTGGTAATCTATCCTCTAATCCAGTTCTAGTCTGGAATATTAACCTAAAGTCCAATTTCATTTGGCGCATAACCAAAGTCCAATCTTTTATTGGCAACTACTCAAAAGCCCACACTCGTTGGCACCTCCAAACTTACCATTTAAAGTCCAGTCTTCATTGGCAACCACTAAAAGTCCACTCTGTTGGCATCCTCAAATAATCCAAGTCCAATTTCACTTGGCAACCACCAAATCCAATCCCTGGTGATACCCTCGACAAGGAAACTTATCCCCAGCGCGCCCGATCATTTGCATCGTCATGTGCATAGCATGCTAGTGTAACATTACATAATCATATCAAGCACTATCATATCATACGTGCATTAGATTCCCTAGCATTTGCATCTTAGCATGTGTTTCAGTGCATTTTGTAATGCATGACATTTCCATCCCCAGCATAACATAACAGGATCCAGGATCAGCTCGCAAGCATCTTGGCCAGTCCTCCATCAAAGTCGGCAGTATTCTTCTAAAAGAGGAGTTGATACCCCACACGTGCTCAAGGAATTCTATTCCCCAGCAAGTCATTTTTCAGCCATGCAGTTGATAATGATAATCCGCAGCAGCTGTTGCTTCTTACTCCCCAAGCAAAGGATATCCTAAAAAGTTTCTTGTGAGCTTTCCTCTGCAGAACCAGCACATTTCCTCCGACAGGAATCTCGCTGAACTATCCTGCAGCAAATGTACCACAGAGATACTACTTTGGTATCATTGGGGAACCTTAATAGATAAGGGACTGCTTCGACGACCCAGAGAATCGTCTGCCTTCAGAGATACTGCTTTGGTATCATCGAGGAACCTTAATGGATAAGGGACTGCTTCGACGACCCAGAGAATCGTCTGCCTTCAGAGATACTGCTTTGGTATCATCGAGGAACCTTAATGGATAAGGGACTGCTTCGACGACCCAGAGAATCGTTTGCCTTCAGAGATACTGCTTTGGTATCATCGAGGAACCTTAATGGATAAGGGACTGCTTCGACAACCTAGAGAATCGTCTGCCTTCAGAGATACTGCTTTGGTATCATCGAGGAACCTTAATGGATAAGGAACTGCTTTGAAAATCCAGAGAATCTTCTGTTGCCGAGATACTGTTTTGGTATCGTTGAAGAACCTTAATGGATAAGGTACTGCTTCAATGCTCCAGAGAATCTTCTGCTTCCAAAGATACTGCTTTGGTATCATTGAGGAACCTTAATGGATAAGGTACTGCTTCAATGCTCCAGAGAATATTCTGCTTCCAAAGATACTGCTTTGGTATCGTTGAGGAACCTTAACGGATAAGGTACTGCTTCAATGCTCCAGAGAATCTTCCGCTTTCAAGATACAACTTTGGTATCGTTGAGGAACCTTAATGTATAAGGGACTGCTTCAACGACCTAGAGAATCTCGCGCCTTTTCAAACATGCAACTTTGGTATCATCGAGGAACCTTAATGGATAAGGGACTGCTTCGACCACCCAAAGGACCTCAAGTTATTTTGTTCAATTTGGAACCTCGCTACCTCATCCTGTTAGCTCTTACACTTTACCTTTTGACAGACATATTTTGGGGTCTTCTTATATCTAATTGACTTCCACCCTAAAAATGAACGTCATACAGCAGTTCATTTTCTCGGGATCAAGACAATTAGATAGGGGCATCTGTCATACCCCAAATTTGTCCTACCTGTGTATACATGACCTCTGTACATCCTTTTTTTAAAAAAACCATTTTCAATCCAAACTTTTAATCCATGTCCACTTCAAAATTATTTTCCATAAAAATCCACTTCATTTTTAATATCCATTTTTAAACCATAAATCCATTATCTATCCATTATCCATAATTCTCCATTTTTCTAACCCAAATCCTATTAACCATTTTTTCCATATCCAATTCTTTTCAATTCCCATTTTTATTATCCATTCCAAACCAATTATCCAATTTTATTCCATTATCCATTTTAATTTCATTTTCACAAGCCCATTTTTAATCATTTGTCCATTTGATTTTACATCATCATTATTCTACAAATTCAACAAAGCCCATAAATGTTCATCAAAGCCCATTATCTTTTCTAGTACAACCACAACTCAAGATTACAAAAAATGATTTAATTGCTACAAAAATAAAAATAAGAAATAAGTCTTGCTACTACCACATCCAAAACCGTATAATAAAATTCAAAACATTCTCTTGTTTCCAAAATTCACTGTTCCAAAAAGGGGCCACGTAGGGTACTTCATATAAGACAACACTCCAAAAAAAATTGAAAGCAACATCACAATTTGATGCTACCTCAACATCCTGCTATGCTATCCTAACCTCCAGAAACCTACCACATTACTTTGTACAAAAAAAGAAAACAAACAACTCCTACATAAAGCCAATGTCCAGCTACTTGCTGCCAATATACCAAAGCCTTTGAATTTTGACCAACACCCTACCCTGCTACACGCCAAAAACCAAAACAACAACATCAAAACCTGCAATTGAAAGTAACCACTCAATCAATATAAGACAAGAATTTTGTACTGAGAAACTTAATGGAGAAGTGTGAATTATTTTAAAAGGAGGGAGAGAACTTAAAAACCTGGGGGGGAGTCCTTCAACAAATGGGGACGAATCACCACACACTACCAACATCTCCATCACTCTCTTATTTTTCTTTCAGCCTTCAACCAAAAGGCGCAACAAAAACTCCACAAACCGTAGCCACCAAAACCATCTGATCGTACCTGGATCAGACAGTTGATAGTGAGTGGTAAGAAGAATGTGTCTACCCTGACCCTCTCAAATGAAAGGGTATTTATAGAGAGCCCCCAGCGCAGGGCCAACGGTTACCTGCAAAGGGCTGGATCAACTAGGCCCACTCCAAGTAACTGTTAGGGCTTACGTGTAGTAGTGAAGATCAGCACGTGGTCTTCGCCCTAGAGTAACTACTCCTAGATTTCCGGAAGTAGGGCAGACCAAATATTTCGGAAGTGGGAGGTTACTTGGAACGTGTCCACGCGGGATGTGTAACGCTCCGAATTTAATTAACTAGTTAATTAAATTATTGAAGAATTTAATTATTGGATTTAGACGAAGTTTGAGTAATTGGATTTGTAGGTATTATTTTAAGAGGCGTATTTGGATTATTAAGTTAAAGTCGAATTTTAGTCGGTTAAATTGGAGGAAATAATATTAAGAATAATATTATTTATTTATTGGATTATCTTATTTAATTAATTGGGTGGATTGTTGTGTGGTTGTATGAAGCAATTGAGAGGGTAAGAACTAGGCCCATTAAGGAATAATAATATTATTATTATTATTATTTGGTTAAAAGAAATAAAAGAATAGCAGTTACAAGTAATAAGAAAAAAGGAGGTTAGGTCACGTAGCATTGGAAGGAGGTTGAAGAAAAGAGGATACGATGGATGCTGCCGGTAGCCGTTAGTCCCATAAATTCGATCAGAAATTCGAGCCGCCTTCAATCCAGGTAAGGGTGGGATTCGAATTTTATAACCAGGAGTATGATAGTTGATACGTAGGATTGGGGTTATATAAATTCTATCGTATGTGTTGAAATTGCACTGAATGAATCTTGTGTGTTTAGAAATTGATTTTTAGTAATAGTTTAGAGACCCATTTAAGATTCGGATTGAAATCGAAAGTCGTGGAATTCGCGTTTGATGGTTCCAAATCACTACTATATATTTGGTATGAATGAGTATGTGTTTGTTTCGAAGAAAATAATTGAATCGGTCGGATTTTTGGGCGAAATTGCTCAAACCCGTAGCAGTTTTTATGAAGAAAATTCTGTTTTGGAAAAACTTCAAAAATTCATATCTTTTGATCCGTAAGTCGGTTTTGACCCCCGTTCGAAGCGTTGGAAAACTAACAAAATATTCTTTCTATTAAAAATAGTCTTGCTCCCAGTAGATGATTTTGATTATTTGTATGATTTCACATGTTTGGGTGAATTTGATGGAAAATTACAACATTTGATATGTTGAGATTTTGAGATTTGGATCCAAAACTTTTGTGTTGGAAATCATGTTTTGAGGTTCCTAATTGTTGATACATGATAGATATGGGTTGCTATGTATTTAATTTGTATTATAGTGATGTTTAGATGAGATTTTGAGGAAAATTGAGTGAAACCCGTAGCAGTTTTTATGAAGAAAATTCTGTTTTGGAAAAACTTCAAAAATTCATATCTTTTGATCCGTAAGTCGGGTTTGACCCCCGTTCGAAGTGTTGGAAAACTAACGAGATGTTCTTTCTAGGAAAAATGGTTTTGAGGTCTGTATCTGGTCCAATTATAGCAGAAAAATAATATAGTCTTTAATTATAAGTAGCAGTACAATATTTATACAACAGTCCCGATTAGCCAAATTAAGCGAAAAATTAGTTGTCCGGAATTTAATGAACATTGGCGGGATAACTAATATAAATTAGTAGGTATTCTTGGTTGGTTTGTTTTGTGGTAATTATGTCGATTAAGTTGATTTGCAGGTACAGTTGGATAAGTTGTAATTGTCCCGATTTACGGGCGAACTAATTAAGTTACAGGTCTTATGACCAATGTTGTTTGAGTTGTGTTGTTGTTGTCTTGTTTATGCGACGTTGAATATGTTGTTAATTGAACCTGCTGATGTTAAATATGTTGTTGTTGATTAAGTTGTAGGTCGAACGACCAATGTTGGATTAAGTTGATGCTATTGATGCATGTTTGAGTTGTTGTTTTCGTTGTTGTTGTTCTGGTTGTTCTTGTTGATGATGTAGTTGATTGTATGCCTTTGATAATTGTCGCATACATTGCATTCATGAGTCGGGGCTGTATGCTCACACCACGTTGGCCTTGATGGCAATGTTTAAGTTGGCCTTGATGGCAATGTTTAAGTTGGCCTTGATGGCATTGATTAAGTTGGCCTTGATGGCACCTGATTAAGTTGAAATGCCTCGATAACCTGGCAATGTTTAAGTTGGGAGCTCTGCTCCAATGGTACCACATGCATGTGCATAGTTGTGTCACATTTTGAGTCGTTGTGAATTTGTTGTTGTTATTGATTCGTTGTTGTTGTGAAGTTGCTGTTGTTGTGAAGTTGTCGTTGTTGTGAAGTTGTTGCTTGTTATAAGTTGCTATTGCTATATCTTGTTGCTTGATATAAGTTGCTAATGTCGTGAGCTGTTGTTATATATGTTGTTATTACTATAATTTTCATCTTTTATATAAGTTGTTGTTATATGTTGTTATTACTATAAGTTGCTGTCGATACAAGTTGTGGTTATGAGTTGTTGGTTGTTATAAGTTGTGGTTGCTATTAAGTTGTTTATTTCTAGTTGTTGCATGACTGTTGTATGAAGTGGTGAAATTTGTGTGATTCTAATCTAATATATTAATTATTATGCCTTTGATTATATTTTTCGATATCTCACCCCTTCTGTAATGATGTTACCTAATATGGGTAATTGAGCAAGTACTGAAGAATAGCTGTGGAAGTGAAGTTATTTTATGAAGTCCTTTAGTTGCTGTTAGTTCGAGTTGGTCTTGCTCTGATACGTAGCACTCGGGGGGGAATGTTTATGTTGTTGTTTCTAAGTTGTTGTTATTACTAATTGTTGAATAATTATAAATTGAACGAAGTTTTGATCTAGTTGAACAAAGTTGTTAGCTGATTTATAAGTTGTGAATGCCGAATGCTATGTATCACTTTTAAATGAAATATAAGTTGTTTGTTGTTTTAAGTTGAAATGTGACATCCCATGTTGTGTTGAAATTTTTTTTAAAATACTCTGATATTTTTTTATTATTATTACCGGGTAGATTTGGGGTGTTACAATTAGTGGTATCAGAGCAGGTCGGTCCGTCCGGCAAATGTTGTCTAATGTTGTTTCTTCCTTAGTACTCGACATATGTGTGGAACACTGTCGGTGCTTGTTTGTTAGTAGTTTCTAGTAGTTGTTTACAGGTTGGTTTGAATTAAGTGGGGGAGAAGTTTGCTCCCGTACGTGTTGTTGGTATGTAGAAGTTGTTTCAAGGTGATGTTGCTTGCAAGAGTGCATATGTTGGAGCGATGTTATTGCGGACCGGCGAGAGTTTGGACTCGCGAATCCGTATCAGTCAAGTTGGAGATGTGCGTAGAGTCTGGACGGTAAATCAAAGATGATTGAAATTAAGGAATTATTCCGAATGGAATGATAAGTTGGTGGATTAATTCGGTAAGTTGTATACCTTGAGTATAGTTGGATTAAAGTTGAGTGATTTTCGTAGTTGGACGAAAAGGAGGATGTTGGTAGATCTTGGAAGCAAGAGAGGGAAATGGAACTTATGTTCATCAACCTCAAATTTTGGTTCTTGTGATTTTGGAGCAGCTGTCAGTAAACGAGGTATAACTTTTGACTCGTGATTCCGATGGAAGCGGTTCTGGACTTTTTGGAAAGCTTACGAAATTCCCTACAGTTTGCATACAAGGTTTGCCTTCAGGAGGTGTGTGAAGAGGGAGAAAAGTGCATTTTATTGTTTGGGTCTGATGCTGATTTTTGGAAAATTCTGCATACGGAAATTCTGAACCAGTCCCGTTGTGTGGCTGATAACTATTTACTCGTAAGTCGGATTTACGCGATTCTTGAAGTTCTGAAATCTACACGAAATTCTCTTCATTTTGGAATATGATTTTGTGGTTGAGAGGTCTGTATTGAAGGAGATATATATGGTTAAAGTTGAGCGACATTTGCTGAAAAATTTGGAAGGATGAAAACAAGTGTGGAATATTATTAAGAATAAAATGTTGGTATTTGTAAGATGTGACTGTGTCGGAGAATGCTTGGAGATGCAATTTATGTTGAATGAGGATGATTAAGACGATGATGTTAAGTAAAGGTAATGTTGAGAGAAATGTGAATGTTGATTTGTGTTGCTAAGAATTTTCACCTTGGTTGAAAGTTGTAATTGGAGCAAACTGAATTGGATCGTTCTCAATGTTGTAGCGATTTCGGTGTTGGAAAAATATTTAAAGTCGTGTTGTACTATGAACGTGCATAAGAGGATGCGTAATGGATTTTGAACGTTTTTGTATCGTTGACGAAGTTGAAACTAAAGAAACTAAGAGTGGCATTGGTAAGCCTTAGAAAGTTGGCGGAGCATTATGCTTACGGACTTTGGGCACAAGTTAAAGTACGCTATTGTGTTGGGTACTGATGATTTATTTCACCGTTATGGTTGTCGGCTGTCTATTGACAAATTGAGGAACTGATCACCCTTAATCCATTATTGATAGTAGACGGAGTCATAATTGATGGATAGATGTGTCGTGCCAACTAGTATAGTATGTACGTTGAATTGGTCGAAGTCAAGCCAAGTGCTTGAAGGTTGTTTGTTTTTCCTGATACAAGTTCATATGTTAGAATATTAGTTGAATTTAAGGATGACGGCACGAAGCTGTGTTTGATTGATGAGTAGTATGTAAAATTTCAGTTGAGACTGGGTAATGTGAGAGTTGAGTTACAGGTAGAACAAGAAGTTAAATTATAAGTTGATTTGTAAAAGTGGAGTTTTGGTTAGTAAAGATGATTTATCTCGTTGAATTTAAGTGGACTCAGGTGTCAAATGTTGTTGTAATGTTGTTATGCGCCTAAGGTGATTTTGGGAACTATGTTGATAAAAGATAGTAAAGTTGTAGTTTATGTGTGGTGTTAACGGGGAGATCCCGAAGAGTTAAGTCGAAAGCCTTGGTATTATGTCGATTTTGATGATTAGAAGTTGGAGGTCAACTGAGTAGAGTTAGTACCTTGAAAGTAATCAGAGTGCGCAACGAACGCGTAGTGTATTGCGGTTGTTCAGACGTGAATTGTACCGATGTTGATATTTGGTTACGTTGATGTTGTGTTTAAGTTGGTATTCTTATGTTGTTGTGTTCTGGTTCTTAAACCGGTAAATTCTTAAGTTGGTTACTTCTTGTGTTGCGATGTTAGTTGTCAATTGCGCCACTTGGGTAGTATTCGCGTTGTTGTCGCCGTTGAGGTTAAGAACCGTTGTTTGTGTTATATGTGGAGTTGCCTTACGAGGACGAGATTTGATTACTCGGAAGAATTAAGTTGTTGGAATAGTCGTGTCGGATAAATTTTCGAGGACGAAAATATCCTAAGTGGGGGAGAGTTGTAACGCCCCGAATTTAATTAATTAGTTAATTAAATTATTGAAGAATTTAATTATTGGATTTAGACGAAGTTTGAGTAATTGGATTTGTCGGTATTATTTTAAGAGGCGTATTTGGATTATTAAGTTAAAGTCGAATTTTAGTCGGTTAAATCGGAGGAAATAATATTAAGAATAATATTATTTATTTATTGGATTATCTTATTTAATTAATTGGGTGGATTGTTGTGTGGTTGTATGAAGCAATTGAGAGGGTAAGAACTAGGCCCATTAAGGAATAATAATATTATTATTATTATTATTTGGTTAAAATAAATAAAAGAATAGCAGTTACAAGTAATAAGGAAAAAGGAGGTTAGGTCACGTAGCATTGGAAGGAGGTTGAAGAAAAGAGGGTACGATGGATGCTGCCGGTAGCCGTTAGTCTCATAAATTCGATCAGAAATTCGAGCCGCCTTCAATCCAGGTAAGGGTGGGATTCGAATTTTACAACCGGGAGTATGATAGTTGATACGTAGGATTGGAGTTATATAAATTCTATCGTATGTGTTGAAATTGCACTGAATGAATCTTGTGTGTTTAGAAATTGATTTTTAGTAATAGTTTAGAGACCCATTTAAGATTCGGATTGAAATCGAAAGTCGTGGAATTCGCGTTTGATGGTTCCAAATCACTACTATATGTTTGGTATGAATGAGTATGTGTTTGTTTCGAAGAAAATAATTGAATCGGTCAGATTTTCGGGCGAAATTGCTCAAACCCGTAGCAGTTTTTATGAAGAAAATTCTGTTTTCGAAAAATTTCAAAAATTCATATCTTTTGATCCGTAAGTCGGTTTTGACCCCCGTTCGAAGCGTTGGAAAGCTAACAAAATATTCTTTCTATTAAAAATAGTCTTGCTCCCAGTAGATGATTTTGATTATTTGTATGATTTCACATGTTTGGGTGAATTTGATGGAAAATTACAACATTTGATATGTTGAGATTTTGAGATTTGGATCCAAAATTTTTGTGTTGGAAATCATGTTTTGAGGTTCCTAATTGTTGATACATGATAGATATGGGTTGCTATGTATTTAATTTGTATTATAGTGATGTTTAGATGAGATTTTGAGGAAAATTAAGTGAAACCCGTAGCAGTTTTTATGAAGAAAATTCTGTTTTGGAAAAACTTCAAAAATTCATATCTTTTGATCCGTAAGTCGGGTTTGACCCCCGTTCGAAGTGTTGGAAAGCTAACGAGATGTTCTTTCTAGGAAAAATGGTTTTGAGGTCTGTATCTGGTCCAATTATAGCAGAAAAATAATATAGTCTTTAATTATAAGTAGCAGTACAATATTTATACAACAGTCCCGATTAGCCAAATTAAGCGAAAAATTAGTTGTCCGAAATTTAATGAACATTGGCGGGATAACTAATATAAATTAGTAGGTATTCTTGGTTGGTTTGTTTTGTGGTAATTATGTCGATTAAGTTGATTTGCAGGTACAGTTGGATAAGTTGTAATTGTCCCGATTTACGGGCGAACTAATTAAGTTACAGGTCTTATGACCAATGTTGTTTGAGTTGTGTTGTTGTTGTCTTGTTTATGCGACGTTGAATATGTTGTTAATTGAACCTGCTGATGTTAAATATGTTGTTGTTGATTAAGTTGTAGATCGAACGACCAATGTTGGATTAAGTTTATGCTATTGATGCATGTTTGAGTTGTTGTTTTCGTTGTTGTTGTTCTGGTTGTTCTTGTTGATGATGTAGTTGATTGTATGCCTTTGATAATTGTCGCATACATTGCATTCATGAGTCGGGGCTGTATGCTTACACCACGTTGGCCTTGATGGCAATGTTTAAGTTGGCCTTGATGGCAATGTTTAAGATGGCCTTGATGGCATTGATTAAGTTGGCCTTGATGGCACCTGATTAAGTTGAAATGCCTCGATAACCTGGCAATGTTTAAGTTGGGAGCTCTGCTCCAATGGTACCACATGCATGTGCATAGTTGTGTCACATTTTGAGTCGTTGTGAATTTGTTGTTGTTATTGATTCGTTGTTGTTGTGAAGTTGCTGTTGTTGTGAAGTTGATGTTGTTGTGAAGTTGTCGTTGTTGTGAAGTTGTTGCTTGTTATAAGTTGCTATTGCTATATCTTGTTGCTTGATATAAGTTGCTAATGTCGTGAGCTGTTGTTATATATGTTGTCATTACTATAATTTGCATCTTTTATATAAGTTGTTGTTATATGTTGTTATTACTATAAGTTGTTGTCGATACAAGTTGTGGTTATGAGTTGCTGGTTGTTATAAGTTGTGGTTACTATTAAGTTGTTTATTTCTAGTTGTTGCATGACTGTTGTATGAAGCGGTGAAATTTGTGTGATTCTAATCTAATATATTAATTATCATGCCTTTGATTATATTTTTCGATATCTCACCCCTTCTGTAATGATGTTACCTATTATGGGTAATTGAGCAGGTACTGAAGAATAACTGTGGAAGTGAAGTAATTTTATGAAGTCTTTTAGTTGCTGTTAGTTCGAGTTGGTCTTGCTCTGATACGTAGAACTCGGGGGGGAATGTTTAGGTTGTTGTTTCTAAGTTGTTGTTATTACTAATTGTTGAATAATTATAAATTGAACGAAGTTTTGATCTAGTTGAACAAAGTTGTTAGCTTATTTATAAGTTGTGAATGCCGAATGCTATGTATCACTTTTAAATGAAATATAAGTTGTTTGTTGTTTTAAGTTGAAATGTGACATCCCATGTTGTGTTGAAATTTTTTTTAAAATACTCTGATATTTTTTTATTATAATTACCGGGTAGATTTGGGGTGTTACAGGATGGACCGTTGGGTGCTCCTCGCAGGGGAGGAGCCTTCTGTGGTCGAGGAGATGTGAATCCTGTATACTCCTCGCGGGGAGGAGACTTATGCGTCGAGGAGAGATGATGCCCGTGGAACAGACATGGCCTCGCGGAGAGGAGCCACGTTCGTCGAGGAGTGATGTGTAGCACTCTCGCGGGGAGAAGCTAGTCTGTCGGGGAGATACATTTCAGCAGGGTGTGATGTCCTCCTCCCCTATTGTCCCAAGTGCCCGACACTGCCTGAGTGCCCGGCGAAACTGTGGCTACACGTGGCAGTCGCGTGTCCTGCAGAAGGACCTTATTGGGCCTCCCCAGGCCGTATGGGTTGGGCCTGCTCGACTGTTGGGCAGCCTCGGCCCAGTCCAAAACGGCGCCTCTGATCGTACCTGGATCAGATTATTTAACAGTGGCCAACAATGTCTGGAATAACTGCTACTCTAATGATGATGAAAGACAGCGGGGCGGTGTACTTGTAGGACACTCTGATGCTTAAGTCAGTGAGTGTACAACAAATACAGAGAGTAAGAATGAGAGTAAGAAGTTAACTTATCCTGGCCCTCTCATGTGAGAGGGTATTTATAGGAGACCCCTAGCGCGTGGCCAACGGTTACTTGCAACGGGTGGGACCAGCGTGTGACCCGTTCCAAGTGACTGCTAGGGCTTACGTGTAGTAATAATGATCAGCTCATGGTCAACGCCCTAGTGTAACTGTCCCTTTAATGCCATTATTAGACGGTTACATGAAACGTATTTGTATGAACAAGACCGTTGAAGGGTTCCTCGGAGAAGAGTCTATGATGTCAAGGAGATGTGGTGGTCGCGGTCTGGACTTCGACCTAATGGAGGCGATCTATGTATGTCGAGGACCTGTGAGCCAGCGGGGATTGGGAGTATTCTCGCGGGGAGAGGTTACTATGTCGTGGAGGTTCTTATCAGGACGTGATGCCTTTCTTTGTCTTCGGATGTTCAAGCGTCCTCGGATTCTCAGGGTGCCCGACATGCTTTTGGGTTTGCGTATGGCAGTCATGTGTCATTCTCTAGGACTTTATTGGGCTTATTCAAGTTGTATGGATTGGACCTGTTTGATTGTAGGAAATCCCGGTCCAGTCCGAAACACCATCCATTTCATCGTCCAATCCTCACCTCACCTACTCCATTCACGAACTCCCTTCAACGTAAACTAAACAATGCGCAAAAACTCCATCTGTTTATCACCAACTCATTTCACTCTTTCGATTTCATCACCATTAAACCCCACTGTGAGAACAACAACGAACGGCTGCGACCCTCTTCGCCAAAGCCATTCACCGTTCGTCCTTTCTCCTCCACCTTCGCACCACAACTTGCCTCACAAACCACTTCATAAAAACTCCAACTCTCACAACCTCAACCAATCCGCCATCCTCAAACCGTGACAACCTTCATCAACAAAACACAACAACCCTTTATATTTAACCAACCTAAATCTCCTAAATCAAACCCACATGAAACCAAATATCACAAACTTAAACAATCCCAGACAGAAACCAGATTCAAATTATTTCGAACCAGAAAGCAGAGGAAGATGAAGAGAGTTTTCGAATTGAAACCTCTAAGACATGTCCAAACGAAATCACAAACGCACCTGGCTTGAGCAGATCGACGGTCTGAATCTGATTCTTGATTGCGAGCGAGAAAGAGAAACAGAGAGATCGAAGTGTAGAAGAAGAAGAATTTCAAAGAAAGGAGAAAGAAGAGTAGTACGGACAGAATAAAAGACCGGAAGCCATTAACGCACCTAAGTGAGCTTCGATCTAACGGAAGGGTTCGTTTCACTTCCTCTTCTTGGGCGCAACCTAGGTCGAAGGTGAAAACGGTGAAGGTCTCTTCACCACCGCCGACGTATCGCTGAGGCATGGCGGAGGCAGTTTGTGCAGCACCGTTGGGAAATGGTTCAGAGAGAAAGCTACAAGAGCGAGAAAGTAGAAAGTGAAGAGGATTGTGTTTCATGATTTGGGTAGTATGAAGTTTTCAATCCTAATTTCTTTCTAATCTTCTTTTTTTTATGTTTTATTTTTTACTAAGGTCATTAAATCAGGACAAAATGCTTTGGGCTCACCGGCCCAAGTGATTCCACCGAATGTGTTATTTGTATTTTCACACCCTCAATTTCTACACGCCCTTCAAATCTTATTTTTGTTTTATTTTATTATTTTTAATTCTTTGTTGTTTTTTTATTTATTTCTAAAAAGCATTTCAATACACTTCTTCAAAATATGATATTTGTTTTTAGGAATTTATTTCTTTCCATTTTGATTTCAATTGTATTTAGGACCAATGATATCATAAAAATCATGACTTGGTGGTTTATTCCAAATCACTAAATATCTTGATTCACATGAGGCCATTTTTATTTTTTTCCTTTTAGTTGGTCGATGAAAGTCTAACAAAAAGATTATCGATTTTATCGAGTTAAATCTTGATTTAGATGAGACCGCCTATATTTACACTTCAATTCCATTTTTCTTTATTTGGGCCGATGATATGAAAAATCCTGATTAAGTTGATTTATTGAAATCGATTCAAAATCTTGATTTATATGAGGCCACCTTTTTTTTTATTTTTTATCAGTCAATGAAAGTCAAAAAATATAGCTTATCGATCTAAGATTAAAGATCTTGATTAAGACGAGACCAATTTTATTTCCCACTTCTACCTTTCATTTTTTATGGGTCGATGAACATCTAAAACCAAATTCTGTCGGTTAAGATGAGACTTTTCTTCGATTTCGATTTTATTTCACATTTTACTTTGCACTATATTCTTTTTATTTCCGATCAATGAAGGTCTTAAACATCATGGAACCCTTTTTAGAGTTCTTGATTTAGACGAGGTCGTCACCTTTTATTTCCCGATTCACCCGATTAATCATTATCTTGTTTATTTTTCGTCAAATATTATCTCGACTATATTTTTATTCATACTATTCATATTGGCTATATCATGTCCATATTTAACTAACAATTTTCTTTGTTCATACACTTTTCAAACCTTTTTATAATCACTTGCCGCTTAAAACACGTAATTTATATTCAAACATTACTTTTATAAAAGGTGAAGTGAGGTGGGTTGAGTCTTTGATCCGTCTCCTCAATTGTTTGGGTGCGAGTTCACTTACTCGTGTGTGAACAATTGTCGCCTCCTAAAACTTAAACTTTAACTTGTCGATTGTTTAGGTGCGAGTTCTCTTACTCGTGTGTGGACAATTGACACCACTAAAACACTTGTAATTCTACAACATTCAAACTTTTTTTTCAAGTAATCATTAAAACACTTAATCTCCATCTAAACACATTTTACTAAAGGTGAAGCGAGGGTGGTCGAGTCTTTGACCCTTCTCCTCAATTGTTTGGGTGCGAGTTCTCTTACTCGTGTGTGGGCAATTGTCACCTATAAAATATCCAACACGACTAAAAAACTCTCCTTTCCTCGCCTCCGTGCGACCGAAACCCTAAAACATGCAAATCAGAACTCTTTTTTCTCAATCAAATCTCTAATACACTTAATTCATACTCAAACAACTTTTCACAAAAAGAACATTGTTTAATCCATTCTTCCGCGCATATGAACTAGTGCTTCAGCCTCCCATGACGAGCCGACAAGCCAATGTTTAGCAGTTAGACTGCGAATTAAACACTCGTTCGCTTAAAAAACACAAACCAACAACCGTAGTCCCACGAACTACGAATGCTCTGACTTTCCCATTGCACGAGGGAATACGTAGGCCGAAGGGTTCTAATCCTTGTCGAGCACACTAATAAAAAACCACCATTTTCCCCCTTAAAACCAATCCTTTTACCTTAGAAGATAACAAACAAGCCTAGCTAACTTTCTCACGAATCGAATCAAGAGGTTCCCGTTGAGTACAACAGACGTAGAGGGTGCTAATACCTTCCCTCTGTGTAACCGACTCCCGAACCCGAATTTGGTTGCGACGACCATGTTCTTATCTCCCTTTAAAGGTTTTATCGATATTTTCCTTTCCCTCTTTTGGGATAAATAAAGTTCGGTGGCGACTCTGTTTCGAACAGTTTTTTCCGCGTCCATCACGAGGATCGTATTTTTCGAGGTACGACAATAGTGAAATTCATCCCTGGCTTGGTAGCCTCCAGAGTAAGTTGTTTAACTGAACTGGGTGAACAATTCTTTGTGTACTCTTCTGTTGTTTTTCATTATCCATTGCAGAGTGTGTTGTCGTGACATCACACGTAACATCACATATCTGGTACCAGAATTTCAGATTGCCTAGTGCATCGCCATCAACCTTGTTCGCGTTACTTCAAACTTTTTTCTCAATAATCAATAAACCCTTGATCCAACGTCAAGTGGCAGTTTTCTCAATAAAATCCAAAAAAACACTTAATAAACATGATGTGTGTAGTACGTGGTGGAGAAGGAGTGAGAATGGAGCTTCCCTACACTCACTCCGAGTATTTTGAATACAAGACGCTCGACTTGGTCATTCAAAATATTCACCTCTACCCATAGACTTCAGTGCGACGCGCATCTCAAACTTCTTTTCAAAACTTAACAAAAACACTCCGACAAATCCAAATATTTTTCTCCTTCGGGATTCCTTCAAAAAACTTTTCAAAAAGGACATGTTACGTCCGTTCAACCGCAAATAGGTAACTCCTAAGACTCCACAAGCGAGCCGCAATACACCTAACTGCTAGAACCCGGACGTTAGCATCGTTCATAAAAAACACCAACCAACCGTAGGCCGAACTACGACTGCTCTAATTTCTCATCCTAGTGAGAATACGTAGGCATAGGACTATGATGATCCTAGCGAGCAAACTTCCCATTTTTTCTCCCGTAGTCCCACGAACTACAGACACTCTGATTCTTCACTTCTTTCAAGTGAAGGTACGTAGGCACAAGGGCCACAATCCTTGGCGAACACCCTAATAAAAAACCATCTCTCTTTCCCTTTAGTAAGTAGACTTTTAGATTAAAACACCCATTCGAGCTAAACAACTTAGATGGTTCCCATCGAGTACGATGGATGTGAGGGGTGCTAATACCTTCCCCTCACATAACCGACTTCCAAACCCAAAACTTGGTTGCGATGACCATGTTATTTTCCTAAAGGTTTTATCGATATTTCCCTTTCCCTCTTTGGGATAAATAAGATTCGGTGGCGACTCTGTGTCATTTTTCGCGTAGCGATACCGATGCCCCTTTTGAGAGTTACCCAGGAGACCTATTTGACACCTTCTTATTTCATCTATATGCAGACCACGATGCTAGGCATGTTTAGGAAAGAAAGGTATATTAATTTTCTTTTGCAATGCATATGTTTTAAACTAATTAAATCGATACTGATGATGATATTTGTTTATAAGAGAGTCAATGTTTAAAATCGATAAACCACAAAAGGAAGATATTGTAGTCACTGTTGATTGGTTCATGGATGCTTGATAAGTGCTACATTGTAGTGATTTTTAGTGTCAATAATTGGCACTTATTAGCTTGATTCGTTTGTTTTCTGTTAATAATCCCCTGTTTTTATATACATTTTGTATAATTTACATATTGTTGTATATTTTGCGATATTGTGTACATATTGTTGAGTTTGACAGTTTTTCATCTGTTTTTATAAGTAATAATGCATGGTTAAAGTATGGACCCATTTGAGCCAAGATGCATGCTTCAAATGCAGAATTTTAGAGTTTTTTGAATTGGCATTCGTGCTTAGCATGATTTTTAGCGCGTTGGAGGTGGATGTCAGAAGCAAATAAACTTGGTTTTCCTGATCGCGCTTAGCGCGGTTTAAGGCGGTTTGATAGGTACTTTAGGTGACATCGCGCTTAGCGTGATCTGAGGGCGCTTAGCGCAGTTGCAATTTTTAGTTTTGTATAAATACTTTTTAGACAAATTTTTAGGTTATGTTGTTGGGAACTTTTTAACCCCAACTTCATCAAACACATTCTTTAGTGGTTTTAGCTTAGAAACAACACATGGATGATGCATCTTGACGATCCAGAGTCGAATCCACTTCAATCGGAGGTGACGAACCGTGAGAAGTTCAATCGAAGTTGACAGACCGTGAGAAATTTATTCTCCTTTTTTATTCTCTATGTGTATTTCATTGTGTTGGGGTCGTTGTGTGTATGTTTACTTTGATTGTATGTTCATCTATGGATCTTTGTATGAAATCTCTTTTACAAATCTTAATCTATGTCATCTTTGATTTAATATCTATCGTAATGGGTTTGGATCGCTGTAGACATATACTTTTCGAACTCGACCTAAGATGTGCGTCTATTGGGTGTTGGTAGCGGTCTAATATTCACATGTGTGTGTCAAATCTTAATGCTTCGTGTTGTTTAGTTGCGTGAGACATCACCTTTGAGAGAATGTGGTTGATTTCTCGAACTTTGCGTTAGACATAACCTCTGTTTGTGAGCGATAGGAGGGGTTTTTGACTAGTAATAGGGTGAGTACAATTGATCAATAGGTTTTTTTTAGTACTTGATGGGTAGAATAAAATACAACTCCTGATGAGTTTCTACTTTCTAAAGAATGTATTTATTTAATTTCTCTTGTGTTTTAATTTCCGCTTGTTACCCTTTTGAAAACCATGCAAACCAAGGTTAGAAATGTGGAGATTGTCGAACGACATTCTTTCTCTCGAACCGGTCCTTGTGGAGACGATATAAATCCCGGAGGGAATTATTCCAAATGTAATCTTTGCCTCTTGTCGCTATGTTGTTGCTTGAACAAAATAACGTTGTTGTCGGGGATTGATTTTGATATTGAATCGCATTGCGATAGGTTCTATATTTCTAAGCTTTGTACATAATTGTATATATGCTTGTTTTGTTTTTGTTGCCATCATTGTATATATATATATATATATGTTTTCCATCACGTGTGTTTATGTGTTTGTGCATATTTTTGTTTTTCGTTTACGTTTGCTCAAGTGTTGCAAGTTTATTTGTTATCTACCGGTGAACGAGGTAACATGGAGGAGCTTGAACGTAAATAAGGCGTCGAGCTTACGACGTGAAACAAGCACTTGTTGGGAGGCAACCCAATGATTTTTGAGTTTGTACAATCTTATATTTAGTAGTATAGTTTATATAAAGTGAGAATGGATGAATTGTGTGAGAAAAAAACTTGAAAAACTAAGCATGCCTTTCGCGCTTAGCGCGCGTAGAGGGTGCTTAGCGCGCCCTGTTTTGTGTGGAAAAATCTCTCATTTTCCATCCACTTTCTCCAATTTTGGTCTTTGTGTTTAATTAGTTTTAATTCAATTTTGTTAGGTTGTTAGAATAATGTTTGTGTTTGCTCTCAAGTTTGTTTTTGATTAGCTTGAGGATGCATTTTGTGATTTTCCAAGTTTGATCGTTTCAACTTGCGAATGTATGGTAATGATATTGTTTGAAGTTGGTACTTTGCAAGGTACTCGTTTATCGCTTTCTAGAACATAACATGATTAGGAGACTTTTCATTTGTACAATTTTCATGTCATTCATTCTTTTGTCGTACTTGTTCAGTTTTGAATCACTTTAGAACAAAATCCTTTTTGTGAGGAGCTTTCCATTGTTTACTATATGCAGGAGACCAACATTCTTGTTTAACTCAGTTTTATTATGTTTAATCTTGTACTTGTGTTGATGTGTATGAAAGCATGAAAAAGGTTGAGACATTTTTTGAATTTGAGCATAACCACCTAACCAAAAGTAATTTACACTGTGAGTGTGCGAGCATTTGCTAGCCCTTTTGAGCCTTAATGACAGGATCCATATTGGTATATAAAATATTTAACTTGTACATAGCTAACTAGTTCTTCATTGATTTTTTGTATGGATTCTGAATTTGTTTCTCGAAACACTTGACCCTTCAACCATAACTTGTGGTTTGATTTTGTTTTCCTTGCTTTAGAATGTTAGGAGCATTCACATTACATGTTCGATTGTATTCAAGTTGGGGAGAACATTGTTTGGTTGCTTATATGTTAGTTACTTTGTGGTTGAAAAGAAATAAGTGGTTGGAGCCAAGAAAAAAAAAAGAAAAAAAATGTGAAAAAAGAAAAGAAAAAGAAAAGAAAACTGAAAGAAAAAGAAAAAAAGTGTGTGAATAAAATCAATGTTGTAGCAAATGAACAAAGTGAGGGTGAATAAAATTTTTGATTGCTTGAATGTGTGTGATTTAATTGCTCTCATAGGTTTAGGAAATTTCATTTCATTAGCTTTAGAAATAACCTTTCTTTTTTACCCAAGCCCAATTACAACCCTTGAAAGTCCTTGTGATTATTGCTTTCATACTGTTAAATATGTATTTTTTTCTTGATGAATGTATAATTTAACTTGTTGTTAGCTTGATTGTTGAGTGAGAGTTAAGCCCCTTATGTTTTTATTATTCATCTACTGATGAAGTGTGTGCTAGGTGTGATTCATTTTTGAAATTTGTATTGTCTTAGAGTTTTTGACATGTGTTTTGTATTTAGGAGTTGTTTCGGTTTCATGTTGTCGTTCTAGTTTAGTGGTAAGTTTTGCTTTGCTTGTACGTTTTTGTCTTGAACCATACATTTGTTTTTGTTTTTCGAAATTTGTTGAGCATGATATTCTTGAAAATTACTTTTGTTTCTTTGAGTTGATTGATTCTTGTTTGAGGACAAACAAGTTTAAGTTGGGGGAGAGTTTGATAAGTGCTAAATTTTAGTGATTTTTAGTGTGAATAATTGGCACTTATTGGCTTATTTCGTTTGTTTTTCGTTAATAATCCCTCATTTTTATATACATTTTGTATAATTTACACACTGTTGTATATTTTGCGATATTGTGTACTTATTGTTGAGTTTGACAGCTTTTCATATGTTTTTATAGTTAATAACGTATGGTTGAAGTATGGACCCGTTTGAGCCAAAAGGGATGCTTCAAATGCAGAATTTTGGAGTTTTTTGAACTGGCATTCGTGCTTAGCGCGATTTTTAGTGCGCTGGAGGTGGATGGGAGAAGCAAATAAACTTGGTTTTCTTGATTGCGCTTAGCACAGTTTAAGGCGGTTTGACATGTACTTTGAGTGAGATCGCGCTTAGCGCGGTTGCAATTTTCAGTTTTGTATAAATACTCTTTAGACAGATTTTTAGGTTATGTTGTTGGGAACTTTTAACCCCAACTCCATTAAACACATTCTTTAGTAGTTTTAGCTTAGAAACAACACATGGATGATGCATCTTGAAAATTCGGAGTTGAATCCACTTCAATCGGAGGTGACAAACCGTGAGAAATTCAATCAAAGTTGACAAACCATGAGAAATTTGTTCTCTTTCTTTCTTCTCTATGTATTTTTCATTGAGTTGGGGTTGTTGTATGTATGTTTACTTTGATTATATGTTCATCAATGGATCTTTGTATAAAATCTCTTTTACAAATCTTAATCGATGTAATCTTTGATTTAAATATCTATCATAATGGGTTTGGATCGTTGTAGACATATACTTTTCGAACTCGACCTAAGATGTGTGTCTATTGGCTGTTGGAAGCGGTCTAATATTCACATGTGTGTGTCAGATCTTAATGCTCCGTGTTGTTTAGTTGCGTGAGACATTACCTTCGAGAGAATGCGGTTGAAAACCATTCAAACCAAGCTTAGAAACGTAGAGATTGTCGGTTGACTTTCTTTCCCTCGAACTGATCCCTGTGGATACGATATAAATCCCAGAGGGAATTCTTCCTAATCTAACTTTTGCTTCTTGCAGCTATGCTGCAGCTCAAACAATGCCATCCGTTATTCCGATCATGTCGGTTTATGTCCTACTGCGTATATGACCATAATCCAGGGCACACAAACGACATTTACAGAGAGACGACATTTATAGACGTTATCTTTCCACCTTTCTATAGGCGAGATGACCATCACCTTGAATGACGTCTCATGCCTCCTGCATCTTCCCATAAGGGTAAAATTACTAGGCCACAGAAGGGTCAGTTGAGAGGAAGTCATCGAGATGATGGTCATTCATTTGGGGTCTAACCTAACTAAGGTGGCAAATGAGGTAGCTGGCAACATAGGTGCTCATGCTAGATTTTTTTTGTTTGAAAAAATTTATAAAGTCCACCTATAGTGGGCTAAAGAAACTGAAGGTGATGATATACAGGTTGACTACCATCAGACTTGTGCATTGAGGTGTTAACTCTTGTTCTTGGTTGACACGCCCATTTTTATGGACAAGGGTGCAACCTATGTCGATGTGGTTTACCTTAAGTACTGGATCGATTTGAAAATGATTCATGAGTAGAACTGAGGGGTCGTCTGTTTGGTCTACCTGTACTCGAAGCTGGACGATGGTTGTCTTTAAAAGACAAAGCAGATGACAAGGAGCTGCACGCTGCTTACGGTAATTTACTACTACTAATATTTTCATAATTCATTTGTTACACTTGTTATTAATATTGTATCTGAACCATTTTCAGGGATGTATCATCTTCCACTTCCCTCGCATCATCGAGTGGGAAGTTGTGCGTACCTCCACTAAGGATTGACCACATGCTGCCACATTTACCCGGTACAAGGGAAATAATGCGATTGAGCCATTCAGATTGTATCTTGATCGTCATGTACTAAACATCATTTCCTTCTTCCCCATACGAGGGTTATCGTGAGACGCGTTAGTTGGACATCATCTCCTTATACTCTGGATGGCTGATATGTATGTTAGTTCTAATGTATCTTTATATACTCGGGCGAGCGACGCGTCAGTTTCGGCTATTTGTAGATTATTCCGAAACGTCTGCCGCAGAGATCTCGATGCAATACTTGACAATTTCTAGAGTCTTTGGTACCAGAGGAGTATCACAAAGTGCTAGTTCCTGTACATTGGGCCTATGCAGATGACTACATGACATGGTTCTATAGGGTGTCACACCATATCATCACACCAGATGCTTCTAGAAGACCATTTAGGGCAGTTAATCAGGAGGTACTTAAGGCTAGGGATGACCACACCGAGGACGTGTCGGCGTTCTGTCGACGTATTGTGGAAATGAGGAGATTAGGCATAAAAGCAAGAATTTTCGAGGAAGGCATTTCTTAGTTGGCCTTCGTAGAAGGCATGATTGATGAGACATGAAATGCCTTGCAGTACAGGCAGAGGAGAATGCAAGAGGTTAGACATACCTAATATGATTTTGTTTGGTTGTATTATTTGTATTTATGGAACAACTTATGTATTGTCCGCACATTTTGATAATTTTATGATTTTTCATAATTGAGTATTATGTTTGAATCAATTAATGCATGCATTTCCTAAAATATGTTGGGCTAAAATGACCTAAAATACGTTGTCCTAAAAAAAAAAACCAAATTTAGAGAATAAAAACACCATAAGTGAGTCTAGGGAGTATTTCAGAGATGCATTTCCGCTTGCACCAAAATACCACACGAAGATGCATCTCTTGACCATTTTTTATTCGAAATGGGATGAATATCAGAAAGACGCAAATTGGTGTGATTTTTGGTGCATCTGGAGATGCATCTCTGACACACGAAGAACATTTGGGGGTTTTCAAGGGCGTTGGTCGCAACTAGGGGTGAGAACATACTAGACAAACTAACAGGGGCCTACAACCTAACCTACACAGGCCCATGCCAGACCATATTTTTTTTAAATAGAAAAGGTTAAAGTTTTTTATAAGCCTATTTAGTTGAAAATGTTAGGCCTCAAGCCATAAAAAAGTCTTTTAAGTCTATCAGATCGACATATTTAAATAAATATGAATAATTTTATTAATATTAATATATTGAATATTGTTTTTTGAATTAAAGTACAAAAATAAAACCTGATTATCTTGAAGAGCTTATAAAATTAGGATGAAAACACCTTGTGAGCAATATCAAAAGTTGTTTTCATAAGTTTTCCTAAATAAATAGTTTTATAAAATTTATGTTAGTATGTAAGTTTAAATAAGTCAATGTAAATAATATTTTTAATATTATTGATCTTTTAATTTTTAAGTCTATAAACACATTAATTATATTTTTTAATTACATATTTTTAAATAAAATAGACTTTTAAATAATTTAATAGGCTATTCATGCTTTAAAAAAACAAGACTTAAACTTAAAAATAAGTCTATACGAGACTGCAGGTCATATTTAGACTTAATATTAACAAAACCTAACCCTTCCCCGCAACTCTTAAGGGTTGAAAGAACATTTCCCAATTAAAACTATGAAATGTTTTCAATAACAAGGGCGTGTGCGAAAAGTAGGTTCTAAAAGCTCACAAGGCCCAAAAGCCCATAAAAACCTGGTGGCTAGAACGCTACTATCGTTAAGCTGTTTGGGTCCCCAAACACCTCCCTCTTGACTCTTCTTCAATCAGCAGCCTCTTTCTCTCTCTGCTGCTTCTTCTCCATTCGATTCGATCCCCACTTCCCAATCGCGCTTCCATTTCGTAAGTCTCTCTAAAATTCTCACTCATCATTTTGACTTGGATCTATTCCACACTTTTGTGCTCTAAACTTTTCATTTCTCATCTTTGTTCACCTAATTCCAGTTTTAATTTCTTATTATTTCAGTTTTTTGCCCTAATTTTGAACAGTTGCGATTGAAATTATTCTGTACTTGTCACTGAAATTAACTCGAAATCCTTACCTGTAGCTGTATTGTTATTTGTTGCGAGTTAAGTTTATGAGTAAATTAGGGTATTTGTAAAGGTCGTTTATGAATTATGTGAATCCTTAGGTTTTTGGTTTTTGTTTGGTTTAATTCGTTTTTATTTTTTGCATTGAGAAAATGTTGTTTAAGATTTGGAATAGCCTTGATAAGTATATTTTATTTTGGAGTTTAAATTAGATCTTTACATAACCCCGGGACCGGCCTGTTGGTGAAGGTTTGGGTCCTGAGAGTGTGCTCCCTCAAGGTGTTGGTTTCAAATCCCGCTAGGTGTTAACAGTTCCTGTGTTGAGTCCGTCTATACAGAGCTTTGCTTTGGCTTTAAACGCCACACAACTGGACGGTGGGATTGATCCATTAGATTAGTCTGCCGCAAGGCAGGATATCAAGTTTTAAAAAAAATAGATCTCTACATATGATTATTTGATAGCTACTTTAGCACTGAATGCATAGTTTTTATTCTGTATTCAGGACATGTGTTGATTTAAATTATATAGGTGATATCCAATGCTATGAAGCCTGGATACGTAGTACAAGTATAGGTGTGATACAAATACATGGATACAAATTCTTTTTTAAATAAAGTTTAAAATAAAGTTTAATGCATTATTTATTTCATGATCTCTATCTATGATATTAGATGTATTTTTGTACTTATCTTTAATCTTTTTTATCTGAACAATCGACAGTCTTAACTGAGATGGCTGGAGGTGTTATTCAACAATTATTGAGGAGGAAACTCCAATCACGTTCTTTGGTAAGCACTTGATCTTCTCTTGATAATTTTATACTTGTGAGAGTGTTTATGTTTCTGACCTTTTCTTATAGGACTTAAAACCAAGACACTTAAGCTAGACTTTGAGGGAGGGGGAAATGATTTTTGTTTATACATATGTTAGGGAAATTGGAGGTTGTCTTTTCAGGAAGATGTTTCATATAGCTGTTCGTTTGTGATTCACCTTTGCTTATAATGCTTATTCGATCAATGTTATATATTCCAAATCCAATTTATTAGTAAAACTCCTGGGTCTTTTTTCAAGTTGGTTTCTGGAGGGGAGTGCTTTGGAGGGCTATGTTTGATATTTATTTGAAATTTTAAAATATTAAAAAAAAACAACACCACAATACATTAGCATATAATATCATTTTTTTTTTAATTTTTATAATATCAAATACATATCAAAATATAGATGTAGCCCTCCCCTCCAAAAACCAACTCCCAAACAGATTCTTAGGTTAATGTCACAATACTTTTGAAAAAATATGCTATATCATCAAATCATTACTACTAATTTTGCCAAAGTTTCCAGGTTCCCCTCTTCTAACAGTCATATATTTAATAAGCTCCCTTGTGTTACTAATTCATTATTGTGCATGAGAAGTATTTAAACACGCAAAAGTTTAGTTGACACTAATATGTTTGTAGCAGTTGAGAGAAGTCTTACTAATTAAGCCTATGACAATAGACAATAAAAGATAAATTCAAAAAATTGCACAACACTCTTGCAAATGCTCAAACGGCTATCTGTCATTTGGTTCTATCATCTAATGGGATTGGTTCTATGAGAAAAATAACACGGTTGTTTTTTTTCCTATCTGTCCATCCAATTATGCAATATGTATATAATTCCCTTGGTTGTCGTACTTGGCATACACACGCCACTCTTTTTCTTTGGCATGAGGCTTTCTTGTTCTAATTTACTCTCAAATACTCCTTATCAAGGATGTAATTCTCAGGCCACATCACTTGATGCAGTAGCAATACCTTCCTGCTTGTATATCTACCATCCAATCATGACAACAATTACAATTTTAATAGCTTGCAAGAATCTATACCCTAGTCTAATATTGGGGCTCATGTGCTCAGCTCATTTGTAGCTTGCACAATTTTTGATGTCTTTTTTATTCTTTTAAATAGATATTGAATTGTTTTTCCTCCATTAGTCTAGTATTTTATTAGAACTCACGATCTCTTCGAACAATTTAAATTTTTGAATGATTTGTTATCTTCCGCAACAGTATATCTCCTTTATCTTGTAAATAGATACAACATTTGTTTCTCCTCCACTAATCTAGTTTTTTCTTAGACCTCATAATCTTATTCAACAACTTAGTAAGGTGAGTTATACCTTTCACCCGTATTTATGTCCAAACTTAGGTAGAGTTTTTTTTTTTTTTGGGATGAATTGCTTTACTACTGTCTCATTTTCTTTCATCCTCTCTTTAACTGAAAATTTTAATTGTATGTCAAAAACTAATAAAGTACCCGACTATCCGTACATTTACACGGGTCACATGTGTTTGGCGCTTCAATTTATTGAAGTAGGATATTGTTGCATACCCTTCATTTAGCAGCCCATAGAAATGAATGTCACATCTTAAGAGTTTAGAATGTTTTAGCACTATAAACAAGAATGGCGTCACATGTTTCACCCATAATATAAAAACTTTTCAGAGTAATTGTTGTAAGTTTGCAACCAACTTATATACCTAGTAAATGCAAATCTCTGACTTCCAGTTATGTTCGATCTTCTCATCAATCATCATTTAGGGTAACTTTAGACGGATTCATGGTAACTCCAGCTTTAGTTTAGCTCTTCCCTCTTAGGAAGGACTACTACTGAGTTCTTGGCTCCAATTCTGATTAATGGATGCCATCTTTCAATTCATTCATTACTGGATTATAGTCATTGATTGGCATATTGAAACAAGTATTCTGGACTGTTATGGTAGAACTAGAAATACATGATTGTTCATGCATAGATTTTGACGATTTTATAACAATTTGTGTCCCTCAGAAGTGGCTGATCATGTCTTTTTCTAATCACTGTTGTATAACTGTTGCAGAGTTCTTCTGGCTCTACTGGCAGTAACTCCTTAAGAGCCCTTGCTTTACTAGGCGCTGGTGTCTCAGGTCTTTTGGGTTTTGCAACAACAGCATCAGCCGATGAAGCTGAGCACGGCCTCGCATCTCCACACTATCCATGGCCTCATGAAGGCATCCTCAGTTCATATGATCATGCTTCGTAAGTTTGACCTGATTTGTTCATATATCAATTGCTAATACATTCATACACTCAAAGTAGTCCCTGTTGCATTTAATGTGTGATCATAAGTTTGTTAAAGTCAACTATAGACACTTTTAATTCACTTTAATTTTGTCATCTTGTCCTAGTTTTACTTTTTCTCAGCCTTGGAAAATTTAGTCTTTCCTCTTGCTCTGAAATTTTGTTTTTTTGAGGTAACATGATGTAACATGGTTTCCATCTTGGTTGTTTATGTGTAATATCTGCAATGTATTGTTTTATTTTATTAAAAAAACATGTATTAAAAGCCAGAATGTGATTTTCTGAAAGAAATAGTTGCATTTATAGATCCTGCAATAGATACATTCTCTTCTTTTAGACCTTTATTTTTTCCTGAGCCAGTATTTATAATATGGTGATTTTTTTGGTTGCTCTATACCTCCATATATTTAATCTGAATTTCACACAAACATCAAAACTAACTAAGATCTCAACACATTTACCTTTTCTATGAACAGGATTCGTCGTGGGCATCAAGTTTATACACAAGTCTGTGCTTCCTGCCATTCCATGTCTTTGATATCATACCGTGATTTGGTTGGTGTGGCTTACACAGAAGAGGAGGTAAAGGCCATGGCTGCTGAAATTGAGGTGGAAGATGGCCCTAATGACGAGGGTGAGATGTTCACACGTCCCGGTAAACTCAGTGATCGCTTTCCTCAGCCATACGCAAATGAATCAGCTGCTAGGTTTGCTAATGGAGGAGCCTATCCTCCAGATCTAAGTCTTATTACCAAAGTAATGTCAGTTGCCTGCTAGTGACTTCCTTAGGTTTTCTGTTGTATGCATTAAAAAAGTATCTTTGCCCTTTGCAATTGCAGGCTCGTCACAATGGTCAGAACTATGTGTTTGCCCTCCTAACCGGTTACCGTGACCCCCCTGCTGGCGTTTCGGTAGATTCTTCTTCAAACCTTTTCTTTAATCTAAATATACTCGTTATAGTAAATTGCATTCTTTAGAATCCGAAGTTGTCAAGTGAAATTTGCTAGACCACCTAATGAGTGGTTTGGAACCAAAAAAATTGAGATATGTTGTGACTTTGAAATATGCATTTTCCTTTTTCCTTGGTGAAGCACTAAATTCCAACACTATATGTCACAACAGTGGTTGATAATTTTTTTTCTTTCAATTTTCCTTTTCTTTAATATGCATACCTGGTGAGTTATGCATAATAGCTTTTTGATACCATACATGATCTTTCAATACAACTTTTTACGAAATTTCATGTTAGAACACAAAATACTAATGTCTTTTTAAACTTATGTTACTTGTGTATAATGATGAGTGATGAACTTCAATATACTTTCTCAACTTTTTATTTTGTTTCCGTGGGGCAATACTTTTCATTACCTTTTATTTATGGTTATTGTTTAAATAATAATGTAGATCAGAGAAGGATTGCATTACAATCCTTATTTTCCTGGTGGAGCCATTGCCATGCCTAAGATGCTTAATGATGGTGCTGTTGAATATGAAGATGGTACCCCTGCTACAGAAGCTCAGGTAATTTTCTTTGTTTAGGATTTGGTTCAATAAATCTTAGTATATTGATTATTATCTATCAACTTAGGAAGAATGAAGCAACATTTTTGTATTTTTTTTTTGTTACAGATGGGGAAAGATGTTGTGTCATTTTTGTCTTGGGCTGCAGAACCTGAAATGGAAGAGAGAAAACTGGTTTGTTTTCCTTATTATCCTTCTTCTATCAGATCAAATGAAGTAAAAGTATATGATTTTCTTACACATTGCTACTACTTGCAGATGGGATTTAAATGGATATTTGTACTTTCATTGGCATTACTTCAAGCTGCATATTATCGCCGTCTTCGATGGTCTGTTCTTAAGTCTCGCAAGTTGGTTCTTGATGTTGTCAACTAGGTCTCCCTTCACGCCTCGTTTTTATTTATGAAAATGATTATTACAGGCAATAATTTTGCCAATTCTGATCATGTCATATTCGTTGGAGTTACAGAAAAGCATGTTTTGTTTATTGTTTGAAGTAGAAATAAAGCTGGAACCCCCTTCTCAAACTTCCCTTCTCAAACTTGTGTATTTACCTTCTTGAGGAACCCTCTTACACTTGTTTAATTTGGAATTTGAGATAATTATTAAGTGACTGAGGTTTATTTTTGGTTATATTCAGTAAAGATAAAAAAAAAAAAAGGAAAAGGGCGGGTCATATTGTTCTTGTTGGAAATTGGAAACAAAGTTCCCTTCTAAATCATTTTTATTCTGTTATGTGATGCTCATTACTGATACGACTATTAAGGAATTTTGCTAAAGTTTTAAGCAGATATTATTCAGGCGTTTTTATGAGATTGTTATTGGCTAATCATGTGTTGTTTACTGTGTAAGCAATATGAAGCTCGAGGTAGGTTTTTTATTTGGTGTTAGCCTTCGATTTTCAGAGGAAGGGGCCATAGTAATTAGGAAATTGGCCGGTAGGTGTTAATCACAGTACCCTAAGTAATTTGGAAATTGGTCGGTAGGTATTAATCATCATTTCGTTAGTTTTTTATGTTTATTTTTGAATATTTTTTTTAATTATCATATTTGATTTCATATTTGAGATTTCTTGTTGGACATGATTTTTGGGAATAATTTCACTCTTATACGATTTATACTTGAGAGACTACGGACATATTTGAATTTTTTGGTTGTGTTCTCACATGGATTTGATTCAGTTTGGATCGAATAGAGTTTGCCTCGAGTAGTGTTGCACTCAGAAGAATAAAGACCGAGTTGAAATAGTTGGTGAACCAAGTGTGTTAAACTAGTTCACGTATAAAGCAGAATGAAATCTTTCACGTATAAAGCAGAATGGAATCTAATTAAGATATGATAGAGTATAAAGCAGAATGGAATCTAATTAAGATATGATAGAGAATACGTATAAAGCAGAATGGAATCTAATTAAGATATGAGAGAGAATGCATTTATGACTTAATAAGGATATCGTAATTCGAGATTTTGGCAATCATGCCTGACTTTCGATTACCATAATGATGTCGTATAAGTCACATTAAGTTGTCTCTAGTAGGCTAGGACGGACTTTCTTGTAGGAGTCAAAGCTACTTTATAACAAAAAAAAGCTCTAGGAGAAGAGTTAAACACAATTTGCAAGAGAGAATTCGACTGTGACTTTACTAGTCCTCACTAATAAAGTTATCAGTGATGTACTTTTACAAGTATATTTGACACATATTATTGGATCTGGTGAAACTGACCTGAGACACCCACGTCAATTACAACGACAATTCGACCTCATCTTATGATAACAAGGGCCGCCATCAATAACAACAACAATGCCAGTGACTAAGCTGTCATAGCGAATATGTTAGGTACTATGGATGAGTTGTGCCGTTAGAACGAAGCCTTGCAAGAGAGCTTCCATGATTTACAACAACAATAACACGCGAAATCAGATGTGGTCGAGGAAGAGGAACTCACATATCCTTAGCTGCTCCCAACTGAGATTTGGGACCGATGCCCGTAAATTTCAAACCACAATCTATGGTATGATTTGACGGCTAAAGCGATCTCTAAAAGCATATAATCATCATCAACATCCAGATAACCATTAACCGAGTAGAAGACTTGCTGAAGTGCAAGATAATGTCCAAAATGTTCAAGAGGCAGCCTTCAGATGGTACATGAGCCTTCTTAGGTTCTCTCAATATCGAGCTACTAGGACCTGACGAGAAAGATGGTTCACCACTTTTTGGTCAATGTGCACAGAAAGGTTTCCACTGCAAGCTTATTCAATGTTTGACAGGACAATTCCAAGTCCTTACCCAAGTATTTGACTAGATTTAATGAAGAGTGTTGGAACAAAATTGGTTTGTCCTATATCCCTTAGGTTTTGATGATAATAAAGTATTTAAAGAACAATTTGGTTTACTAATAATTTTTCAAGTGTGCAGGACCATAAACTAAAATTTAATGAATAATCCAAGTATTGGTTCTGACTATGAACATCTAAAGAGAAGCTTAAAGACCAAAATCTGTTGGATCAGAAGCTGAAGACCAGACTTTGAAGAAGTCAACTTCTGAAGAGGTCAACGTCTGAAGGTCAGAGTCTGAAGAAGTCAGCCTTTTGAAGATCAGACTTTGAAGAAGTCTGCTTCTGGAGATCAGAACCTGAGCTAGTCAAAGCGCAAAGACCAAAGTGTCTTTGTTAGATCTCTGTCAACCTTTAAGCCTATATTGTATAGATTGATCACAACAAACACAAAATCGATAAAGGATATGTCTGCCCATAATGAAGATAATGTTGATCCCATGAACTTGATGTGGAACAAGTTTTTACTATCGAATCAAGAAACTCTGTGTTATTTGGTGATGAAGATGGAAGTATCTATGATCCTATTGCCCATCTTGGAGCCATCAGGTTAATTCCAAGACTATCATGCATTCTGATGGTCAAACTTTATCAGATGAATGTGAAAAGTGTCTTCCTCAATAGGGATGTGAATGTGGATGTTAGTTTGGATGCTTCTACTGTTATCATCAATATGGAGGGTGTTAACATGAGAGATTGTGAGGATATAATGATAGACACTATGTTGGGAAGAATGACAGTTCAGTTTGTTCAATAAATGCTGACTGAGTTTGAGTTAAGCATGATAGAAGGTGTTAGCTGCCTTCTTGAGTTTCAAGTAAAACAAATGAAGGACTACACATGTGAGTCTCAAGGTATGCATTTTGGAAGAAGTTGCACTCAACTCTTGAGGAGTAACCAAATGCACAAAGATGTCATCAAAGATGTTCCAAACAACTGGAGTGACATACTGGTAATTGAGTTCCCAACTCAGAGGAAAGATGCGCAAGTTGTTCTTGGTAACCGTGAAAAAACTAGAATGCAAAAATCAGAGATAGATGTTGAAGAAAATACCTTGGTCATTGTGTTCAACATTAAAAAAAGACTAGATGGCAAAGATTTTCTTACAAATAACAAGGAAATAATGTTGAAGGGGATGTGTTTGTATCACATAAGGATATGCCTTGAAAGGAAGCTGTCAAAATAAGTTGACATTTGAAGAAGTGGTCAACTCTTGGAGGAAGTCTGTGTGACAGATGTAACGCCCCAGTTTTTGTCAGTTTTATTTAATCGAGTCTATTTGATTATTTTATTATTATATTATTTTATTATTGACTTTTATTTGACAATATATTATTTTTCATCGTTGTTTATGTTTTATCGCATTTTGAGAGCGTTTAGGAGATATTTGAGCTGAGGGGTATTTTGGTCTTTTGCTTCGGTAAGTTTTATGTTTTATATATAAATAGAAAGAGATAGAGAGAAAATGAGAGAAAGAAAGAAAAAGAAGAGAAAGAAAAGAGAAGGGGAGAAAGAAGAGGAGAAAAAGAGGAAATGAGGAAAATCAAAGATAACTCCGTTTAAAGCGCGAATAATCGGGTAAGGGTGAGAAGTTTCAATTATATCTTGCTTGTGTATGTATATGTGTATGTTTTCTTAGATTGTTTTGGATATTTTCTTATAGTTTTCATTTTAGGTCGAAATGGTAAAAATGGTTAGAAATCGATGTTTTCACGAACGAAAGTCGAAATAAATCACGTAGTAGAGTCGTGTGATGTTGGGTCGTGTTTTAGTGTGATCGTTCGATTGAATTGAGTCGAATTTGTAACTTTTGCGTTTTTGATATATATCGATGTTTTTGTGCAAATGGATGTTGTGATCGAGTAAAAGTGTTTGGATATGTCTGGTAACATTGGTATAGGTTGATATTTAATCGGGAATGGTTGTTTGTGTGTTTTCGAGCGATTTTGATCGAGTTTGGAATTGGGTTAAATTGATAAAACTATGTGTCAAAATATTTCAACCGAGAAAATGTGTTGGATGGCTTTTTAATGGTGAAAATATTGTAGTACGTTGAATTCTGAGATCGCAGCTTTTTACGGAATCGAAAACGGATGTCCGGAAGTCTAAAAATGGTGTTTTTAAGGCTGAGGTTCAGCAGGTAGCGCGCTCAACGCGCAGGTCTGGGCAAAAATGAAAAATTTCAAAGCTTCAAAAATTCATAACTTTTGATCCGTAAGTCCGTTTTGGTCCCCGTTCAAAGCGTTGGAAAGCTAATGAAATATTCTTTCTGTTAAAAATGGTTTGGAGGGTAAAATATGATTTAATTAATTCGTGTTTTTGAAAAATAGTCGGGTTGTCGGGTTTTTATCGCGTTAAATGCGTGCGGTTGGTGTTTTACTATGTGTTGTGCTATTGTTATGTAACGTGGAGCTTTTATGCGGTTTATATTATGTTGAGGCATGTGATAATGATGTTGTTGTGTGGTAAAATACATTGTGTGATTGAATATCAATGTATGTTGTTATGATGTGTTGTGGGTAGTTTATGCCTTGTGATGAAATGCATTGTTTATGTGAAATTCAATGTATGTTGTGTGGTGGCCTCTATGGTTTGAAATGCATTGTTTGAATTGATTTGCAATGCATGAATGTGATGAGGTTGATTAATTCATATGGTTGAATTGTGAATGTATGGAATTGATGAGTTGAAATATATGCATGATTACGGTTGCATATATGTGTGAAGATGCGTTTGATTGTCATGAGTTCTTGTGTGTCAAGCATCATGATATGCATCTTGTGATGTCGTGTGCCCATGTGGGGTGTGAGCGACGAATCGATTCCAGAGGGAATCCGCTATAACATCGTGTGCCTTAAAAATAAGAGGACCTAAAGCGATCGGATGGATCGTGTGCCTTAAAAATAAGAGGACCTAAAGCGATGATTATAGACAATCGTGTGCCTTATACAAAGAGGACCTAAAGCGATCGGATCATGTGCCTTAAATACATAAGAGGACCTAAAGCGATCCATAAACGTCGTGTGCCTTAAATACATAAGAGGACCTAAAGCGACGGGGAACATCGTCTGCGCGACGGGGTGTTACGTGAGTGATCCTCAGTAACGAGCGATTGTTCCAGCAGAGTTCCTGAGTGAACTGGTGATGAGACATGAGAAACATTGGAAGTCGGTACCGCATGGCATGTGCATAGAGTCGTTGTGTCGGTCTCTGTGCATTTGCATAAATCATGGATTAATTGTGTATGTTAATTGTGAATGTGATTAATGAGATGGTATGTGAATAAATGTGTCGATGATTGATGTGCATTGGTTGTGGATAATATATATTATGCGTAGACATGTGTTATGTGATGTGGTGGTGTGTTTCCATACGTTGTGACTTTGGTGTGCCTGATGTGTGAGTATGTGATTATGTTAGTATAATTGGTATATGTTATGTGTATTAATATGTGATGTTGTGGTGAGAATAACTATGTATGTGAAATTATATGTGTTCGCATATTATTATGCAATCTTGATGTTAGTTGTTATTTCTCACCCTTCTGCTGTTTTATAATGCTCTATGAGGCATTGCAGATTAGAGTTGCTGGAGGTCTTTTTGTGAAGATTAGTCCTCCGTTCTGTTGTCGGTCTTGGTGTCTGCTCTGATATGTAGCACGGGAGTCGGAGAACGATTACATATATATGTATACATTTGTTGAATGTATTTTGTAGTACTTTTGTGTATATAGTTGATGTTCTAAAATGAATTATTTTGTAAAACAAGTCGGTTATGGATCTTTCCGCTTTATTCCATAATTGACCTTTCCCTTTATATGGAAAAAGTTTCCCCTTTGAGGGTATTCTAGTTTATGCTATGTATCAAATTTATGAGCAGGGATGATGTTTTGTTTATTTACATGTGACATTCCTGTTCCTGTCGGAAAAATAAATTTTTAATTACTCTGATTTTATTTATGTATCATTTATTCGCGATGGGAATTGGGGTGTTACATTAGTGGTATCAGAGCAGGTCGGTCCGTCCGGCCATGTTGTTGAGTCAGTTGGTGTGACAGTTGAATACTGTCGATGTTGTTGTTTGTTCCTTAGTACGTGATATGTGTGTGAAACACTGTCAGTGCTTTTTGGTTTTTCTAATCCTTTGTCTTCGGGATTGAGAATGAGATAAGTGGGGGAGAAACTGGTACTTCTCCATGTTGCTTTAGGTGTGGAGTGTTGGCTCAGTGTGCCGTTGGTTGCAAGAGTGTAAGTGTTGTTTGGACAGTGTTGTTGTAGATTCTGGAGGGAATGCGGAGGTAAGGTTTATGTCAACTAAGGATTCTTGCCTTAGGTAGTTTTGCGCATAGGATGCAAGAAACGCTATTATAGTTTGGTGAAGACGGTTTATGCCCCATCATGATTGTCGGCTGTCTATTGGCAAATTGAGGAACTGATCACCCTTAATCTCTTGTTGATAGCAGACAAAAATTATGTTGGATGGAATAGACGTGTCTTTTCGGCTTTGATAGTGCGTGAAATGAATTGTTTGGAATTAAGCAGGTGATTACAGATTGTTTCGATGAGTTGATGAAGATTCTTATACTGGAAGATGAGGCGGATTAGAGGCTTTGGTATGTTGGTCAAGTTGGGAAGTCATTGAGAGAGAATGATTGGGCATCGTTAATGGCTGTTCTCAGAGAGAAGAGTGTGAACTCAAATTGGACGAAGGTAAGGATTTGAGGTTTGGATCTGCTAAGTAAGCAGGAGAACTTTTAGGAAGTGAAACTCAGATGTTTGTTTTGTCTGCGATGGTAGTGTTCTGGAAATTGGCAGGAAGTCACAGTGTTGGGCCATCAGTTGTGCATGGTTTCCGGATGTGTTCTTGGATGGAACATTAAGGTGTGGTCTTAGAGAGTTCCAGCTTGGTTAGTAACAAAAGGGAATGATGACCGAATTGAATAACAAGCATGATGTGTATGAAGGTATTGAGACTATGGAAAATTTGAGAAAACCTTAAGTGTGGATGTAATATTTGAGAGTTCTTTTGGGATGGTTGTTGCTACATGTTGGAATTTATGGAATTTGGACTGTTAAGAGAAGAAATTATGTATGGATTACTGGCAGTTGAATAAGGTAACGATTAAGAACAAGTGTCCACTTTCATGAACAGATGACTGGAATGGTTTGGTTGAGTTTGAGTGGAGTTGCAATTGTTTAGAATGTTTGATAAGAGTGGTGAATTGTGCGAGTTGAGGCTTTGATCAATTTAAGGTGACTGGTTATGGTTGTTAGCATCGGGATAGAATGTTATTTACTCGATTAAAACTTGTATGTAAGTCTGGACAAGTTTGGATGAGGGTTGGTTTGGTTGGGCATTACAATGCTCAGTGATGTTGTTTGGTGTAAGTAGTGCGTCTGTAATGTTTGTGGAGTGGATGAATCGTATCTTCCATATTTAATTGGATACGTTCGTAAGGGCTTTGATTGAGGATATTTGGATCTGTTATAAACTCGGAGGAAGAACAAGTAGAGTGTTTGAGAATTGACTTGCAAGTGTTGAAAAGAGACAAAGTGTTATGCTAAGTTATTCAAGTGAGAATCTTGGTTGAAAAGGTTAGTTTTCTTGGATACGTTATTTCAGATGAGGGTATGATTATGGATCCCTCGGAAGTAGATGCCGTTCTACATTGAGAGACTCCGAAGTTGGTTAAGAAGATTAGAAACTTTTGGGCTTAGTTGGTCGTACTGCAGGTTATGGAAGACTTTGCTAAGTTAGTACTTCTGTTATCTCAGTTGACTTGCAAAGGGTGAGTCGTTTGTTTTGGATGTTCTTTGTGAGGAAAGTTTCAGAGAACTGATGTAGAAATTGTCTACGGCTTCAGTTTTGATTCTGTGTGATCCTAATGAACCGTTTGTGAGGTATTGTGATGTGTCTTTGATGAGTTTAGGCAGTGTGTTGAGGCAAGAGGGTAAAGTCGTGGCTTATGTTTTACAACAATTGAGGATTTATAAAAGGATCTATACTATTTCGGATTTGGGATTGGTTGCGGTTGTATTGTGTTGGAATATTTGGAGGTATTATTTTTTTGGTTCTAGATTCGAAGTGTTTGGTAACCACAAGAGTTAGAGTACTTGGTTGGCCTGAAGGAATGTTGTATGAGACAACGAGGATGGTTGGAATTTGTGATGCGTTATGACTTTAGTGGGAATTATCCTGTTGGAAAAGGTAAGGTCGTGCTTGGAAAGTTAAGTCGAAAGTTTAGTGCATGTCAGTTTTGATGGTCCGAGAATTAAAATTATTTGAGCAGTTCAGAGGCTTGTGTCTGGTGTGTAAGCTAACATAGTAGAGTGTTAGGTTGGGTATATTAAAAGTGAACAGTGATTTTTGGTGAATATGAGAAAGAGTTAGACTATTGGACGTTTCAGAATGGAAGTGATAAGTGGAAGGTTTCAATATTAATCAGGTACTACTATGTAAATGGATGTTTTAGATGTTTGTTCGATTGGTGAATCGTAGCAGTGTTGTAATAAGGATGTGTGACAAGGATGTTTGGTATTCTGGTTTTGTTGATGTTGTTGAGACGTTGTTGTGTCGTGGGACTTTATCTTCTTGTTTGTGTTGTTGCCTCGTTTCCATGGTGATGGTTCGAGTGCGGGTGGCTAATTCCTTGTGGTGAATTAGAGGAGTGTTACCTATGGTAATGGTAACGATCTCGTTGTGTTTAGGTTCCTGAGTAAACCTGTGTGTTCGTAACTTGTGTATTCTTGGAGTCGTGAGTTGGTCGTCAGGTGCATTGTATGGGCTTTGCATCTTGTCGTTGTAGTTGCCATCTGTGTCGTGTCGTTGTTGTGGTTGTTGTTAGCAAGGTGGTTTGTCAGTTTGTGTTATTTGTGGTGGGTTTTTGTTGGCGCGTTAGTTTGTTGGTCGGATGCGAGAGTCGTGTCCGGAGTCGTTCGTCTCAGTTAGATTTTCGAGGACGAAAATTTCTAAGTGGGGGAGAATTGTAACGCCCCAGTTTTTGTCAGTTTTATTTAATCGATTCTATTTGATTATTTGATTATTTTATTATTGACTTTTATTTGACAATATATTATTTTTCATCGTTGTTTATGTTTTATCGCATTTTGAGAGCGTTTAGGAGATATTTGAGCTGAGGGGTATTTTGGTCTTTTGCTTGGGTAAGTTTTATGTTTTATATATAAATAGAAAGAGATAGAGAGAAAATGAGAGAAAGAAAGAAAAAGAAGAGAAAGAAAAGACAAGGGGAGAAAGAAGAGGAGAAAAAGAGGAAATGAGAAAAATCAAAGATAACTCCGTTTAAAGCGCGAATAATCGGGTAAGGGTGAGAAGTTTCAATTATATCTTGCTTGTGTATGTATATGTGTATGTTTTCTTAGATTGTTTTGGATATTTTCTTATAGTTTTCATTTTAGGTCGAAATGGTAAAAATGATTAGAAATCGATGTTTTCACGGACGAAAGTCGGAATAAATCGCGTAGTAGAGTCGTGTGATGTTGGGTCGTGTTTTAGTGTGATCGTTTGATTGAATTGAGTTGAATTTGTAACTTTTGCGTTTTTGATATATATCGATGTTTTTGTGCAAATGGATGTTGTGATCGAGTAAAAGTGTTTGGATATGTCTGGTAACTTGGTATAGGTTGATATTTAATCGGGAATGGTTGTTTGTGTGTTTTCGAGCAATTTTGATCGAGTTTGGAATTTGGTTAAATTGATAAAACTATATGTCAAAATATTTCAACCGAGAAAATGTGTTGGATGGCTTTTTAATGGTGAAAATATTGTAGTACGTTGAATTCTGAGATCGCAGCTTTTTACGGAATCGAAAACGGATGTCCTGAAGTCTAAAAATGGTGTTTTTAAGGCTGAGGTTCAGCAGGTAGCGCGCTCAGCGCGCAGGTCTGGGCAAAAATGAAAAATTTCAAAACTTCAAAAATTCATAACTTTTGATCCGTAAGTCCGTTTTGGTCCCCGTTCGAAGCGTTGGAAAGCTAATGAAATATTCTTTCTGTTAAAAATGGTTTGGAGGGTAAAATATGATTTAATTAATTCGTGTTTTTGAAAAATAGTCGGGTTGTCGGGTTTTTATCGCGTTAAATACGTGCGGTTGGTGTTTTACTATGTGTTGTGCTATTGTTATGTAACGTGGAGCTTTTATGTGGTTTATATGATGTTGAGGCATGTGATAATGATGTTGTTGTGTGATAAAATACATTGTGTGATTGAATATCAATGTATGTTGTTATGATGTGTTGTGGGTAGTTTATGGCTTGTGATGAAATGCATTGTTTATGTGAAATTCAATGTATGTTGTGTGGTGGCCTCTATGGTTTGAAATGCATTGTTTGAATTGATTTGCAATGCATAAATGTGATGAGGTTGATTAATTCATATGGTTGAATTGTGAATGTATGGAATTGATGAGTTGAAATATATGCATGATTATGGTTGCATATATGTGTGAAGATGCATTTGATTGTCATGAGTTCTTGTGTGTCAGCATCATGATATGCATCTTGTGATGTCGTGTGCCCATGTGGGGTGTGAGCGACGAATCGATTCCAGAGGGAATCCGCTATAACATCGTGTGCCTTAAAAATAAGAGGACCTAAAGCGATCGGATGGATCGTGTGCCTTAAAAATAAGAGGACCTAAAGCGATGATTATAGACGATCGTGTGCCTTATACAAAGAGGACCTAAAGCGATCGGATCGTGTGCCTTAAATACATAAGAGGACCTAAAGCGATCCATAAACGTCGTGTGCCTTAAATACATAAGAGGACCTAAAGCGACGGGGAACATCGTCTTCCCGACGGGGTGTTACGTGAGTGATCCTCAGTAACGAGCGATGGTTCCAGCAGAGTTCCTGAGTGAACTGGTGATGAGACATGAGAAACATTGGAAGTCGGTACCGCATGACATGTGCATAGAGTCGTTGTGTCGGTCTCTGTGCATTTGCATAAATCATGGATTAATTGTGTATGTTAATTGTGAATGTGATTAATGAGATGGTATATGAATAAATGTGTCGATGATTGATGTGCATTGGTTGTGGATAATATATATTATGCGTAGGCATGCGTTATGTGATGTGGTGGTGTGTTTCCATACGTTGTGACTTTGGTGTGCCTGATGTGTGAGTATGTGATTATGCTAGTATAATTGGTATATGTTATGTGTATTAATATGTGATGTTGTGGTGAGAATAACTATGTATGTGAAATTATATGTGTTCGCATATTATTATGCAATCTTGATGTTAGTTGTTATTTCTCACCCTTCTGCTGTTTTATAATGCTCTATGAGGCATTGCAGATTAGAGTTGCTGGAGGTCTTTTTGTGAAGATTAGTCCTCCGTTCTGTTGTTGGTCTTGGTGTCTGCTCTGATACGTAGCACGGGAGTCGGGGAACGATTACATATATATGTATACATTTGTTGAATGTATTTTGTAGTACTTTTGTGTATATAGTTGATGTTCAAAAATGAATTATTTTGTAAAACAAGTCGGTTATGGATCTTTCCGCTTTATTCCATAATTGACCTTTCCCTTTATATGGAGAAAGTTTCCCCTTTGAGGGTATTCTAGTTTATGCTATGTATCAAATTTATGAGTAGGGATGATGTTTTGTTTATTTACATGTGGCATTCCTGTTCCTGTCGGAAAAATAAAATTTTAATTACTCTGATTTTATTTATGTATCATTTATTCGCGATGGGAATTGGGGTGTTACAACAGACAAGGTGAACCTCATGATAAGTTACACTAGTGATAGTGTAGATGATAACAAGAGTACATACCATGGATGTTTCCCTCTTGTCAACAACATAATATCTTGGGCCAATGAGGAGAAAATCAATGTAACTTTATTTTCTAATGAAGAAGAATACACTCCTGTAGGGAGAAATGGTAAGCGATCTCTAAGGATGAAGCAAATGTTAAAGAAGTATAATGTTGGACATCATGTCATGACATTGAACTAAGACATTTTGTCTAAAGCTTTGCATGCAAATCAATTTAAGAACTAAGGTGTTCCCTTGATATTTGCATCGGTAAGGGACTATAACAATAACTTCTAAGGAGTTGTGCCAAAAGAGATAAAGCGTTTATCTCCCCTAAGACTACGTTGGCACAAAAAATAAGGTGAATTGTTTTATCTCAATTATGATATAAATGGATCGTCGTTACAAGCAAGAAAAACAGACATCTTGCCTAATCTTACTCTTAGATTATTCAAGTTCTTCCTCACAACATGAAACAAAATTCTGATGATTCATCTAAGCAATCTAGTGGAAGCATACCTGGTAAAGAAATTGAGGTTCCTAAGGATGTTAGTGATATGTTGGAGTCTTTGTTAAATAAGGCCAAGTAAGCCAGATATGTTAGGAATAATGATCACAAATTTGAATCGTGAGAAGATAAGAAAGATAAAAGCTATTGTTGAAGAGCTAATAGAAACAAGTGATTTTGAGTCAGATGAATACTGTAATAACTTCATGGATTCAATTAGGCATGAAGTCTGAAGAACCTTGTCTTCTAAGTGTTCTTTATTAGTTTGTTTAGCCCTTGTAGTTGGGCATATTTTATTTCTGTTTAAGACATGTAAAGGCTTTATATCCTCTTTAGACTATGTACAATAAACAAATCTAATGGTTGTGCATCTCTGGATGCTGTTATAGTTTTTTTACTCATATTTTAGCTGTGTATGTGCTAACATACTAACCTATGTATAATTGACCTATGTGTGCTATATTGATGTACTAACCCTTTGCCAAATTATGGCAAAATGGGGGGGGGGGGGGACTAGTATGGTGATGCTGAGGTAACATGAATTTGTTTAGTATTGACCATATGGGTAAGTACTAATGATGTGCTCACACGTTGTAGCATCAAAAAAGATATCCGGTCATTGCGAAGTGAGCTTTTATGTTAGTAGTATTTTGCATATTCTGATATTAACTACTAACTATTTGTGTTATGCATGACTAAATATGTGAATGATTGCATACTGATAATTGTTAGTTGGTAGGTTTGAATGCTACTAACAAAGAACTGACTGAGTGTCATGCATGACTAAGCTTTGAATGATTGCATGCCTGTCAGATTAATTTTGGAGCATTCTTTTATGTGGCATGCATCTATGGTGAATGCTACTGATTTTTCGCTGTCGTGCTACAACTCTGATGAATGTTGTTGCAGATGAAATTGGATGCTCTGATAGTCTTCTGCTGAATGTCAATTATTCTGATTCAATGAGTGTTATCTATCTTGAAGAGTTTTTTTGCCACAATTTTCCAAAAAGGGAGATTGTTGTTCCTTTTTAGATTGGTTGCATTTTGCAAAACAACAACAAAAAGAAGTGTTCAAGTTTTCCAAGCTACTTCAAGATGATTTTCTGGTGTAGAAGGGACACATGCTGGACGCGATGTCACATCACATGTGTAAGAGATCTGGGCCTTGCTCAACAGACCAGATTGTTGCGTTTAAGGACGAATTTTTTTGTTGAGGATTCAGTTAGATTTTATTGCTTTTATTTAGCAATATGATTATATGATATGTTTGACAACTGTGAAGATTAAACCAAATTTAAATGTGATTTAAATTTGAATTTGAAACAAACCAAATCATATATTTCTAGTAGAGATATTTATGGAACAAAGCTTATCCAAAAAAAATATGCATAGATTCTGGACGAAATTAAATCAACGATCCAAGGAGAAAATCCCAGAATACTTTTGCTATATAAGGAGCTCAAAATCTATATTAGAAAGCAAGCAAAGGTACACCCCTTAGGCCATCTGTGGAAAACAACAAAATAAAAAAAGAGGGGTAAAGAAGAAATGATACCTAAAGAAAAGAGGTTGAACAAAGTGAGTTGTTTGAATACAAGGTAGTAATAACACAAGAATTCAAGTAGGAGGAAAAAATATTGGGAACAAAGAGGAATCACCTACGGGGATGCAAAAGAAAACACGAAAGTAAAAGCAACAAGAAGAGGAAAACCAAAAGGTTATAAAAGAAACCCACAATGAAGTTTATATAAAGAGGGGAGACGTTACAAAATCACAGGGTGACATCAACGCCATGATCCAACAACTAAGATGTCTCTTCGAAGTAGAAAACACACTCAAGTGCACTAAAATGGTCTAGCCATATACGCCACTCCTTAGATTGATTACCTAGAGCCACACGTATAAGAGTCATGTAAAACATCCTAATGATTAGACAAAAAACTATTGAAAGCACTCCATAACTTTTCATTGCTCAGTTTGAGAGACAATTACGTAACTTTGTCTGGCTCGGTTCGAAAACTTCCAACGCCTCTCGGCATAGCAAGCCTATGCGCAACTATTTCGGGTTGGATCAAGGCCCAAAGAAAAAGGTTAGTAAATCCCATTTCTCCCACCTTATAAATACCCCCTCTCCCGCGCTAAAAAAGGCAAGTAACTCATTTTCCAAGATTTCACTTCACTTTGAGTTTTTTGGTAACTAGAGCGCTGAAATGCTAACTTGAGCATTTTTTGTTGGACCAATTTTAGTGTTTTGGCCTGAATTCGAACCAACTCGAACTGATGCCCGCCCCACCCCATATTATTATTATTATTATTATTATTATTATTATTAATAGTGACACTGACAGTGTAAAAAAGTTTTACAGTATCATTCAATAAGAATATATCATTTTGTCATATCATACAAGTAGTTTAAAATTTTCAAACTGATTTAGTGAGATACATCGTCATTAGTTAACAATATAAAATTATTTTACGCTGTTAGTGCATCACCTATTATTATTATTATTATTATTATTATTATTATTATTATTATTATATTAGTTTCATTTATTATCTATAACATATATAAAGGAAAAACTTAGTTTTGGTGTAGCCTTTTTTGTCTTCCAATTATACCCTTTTCAATTTTTATTTTAAATTTTAACTTCTATTTTAGTAACTGTTATATGGCAGTTTGCATATTTGTTTATTCAATTTTTTTATTCTAAAAATAATTTAAACTAAAATAAAAAATAAACATACAAAAAAATACCGTTTATTTTTTTACCTGTTTGCGCAACGTGCCCGTCTGGACGCTAGTTAATTATTAATGATAGTAATTGGTGAATAACTGACCCATTAATTTTCCTTACATAATTTAGTTTAGCTCATATAAAAACTTCCACCTTTCTACCAAATATTATTATTATTATTATTATTATTATTATTATTATTAATAATTAATTATTATTATTTATAATAACATGTGAGTTACTAATACATTAGCTTCATTAGTCTTTTTACATAAACTGCATTTTCCATATAAAATAATCAATTGATGAATCAAAATATGTGATTTCACTATTAATAATTTTTATCATTACTAAATATCCTCATTGTTCATATAAATTTATTTATTATTGATTTCAATTTAATTCACTTTTAAACACATTTGTCAATACAATACAATGTTTCTTAGTAATAAAAAAAAAAAATTAAAACTACATCTAATTCTTTTTTTTTTTTTGGAATAAAAGAGTTTTATTAAATCTAAAAAAAAAAAAAATACAGCGCAAAGGCGATTCGAAGACCCGACCAAGAACTATCACACCAAAACAACAACTACACCTTAAGGCATCATGAAATGACTGATATGCCTTCTAAGGTTGAGCATGTCCCAACATCTATAAACAATTACATCAATTATCTTTGAACCTATGGTAACATTATCTAAATTATCACCAAAACAATGCTAATTATGATACCTCCACGATTCATAAACCGTTTTCGCAAAAGCACATTTCATAATTTTACTTTTCCACCTTTTCCCTTTGCTGTTGTTCAAGACTCGTAGAAGTTCTTCCTCCCATCCATGAGGCGAGTGGTTGATTTTGAGCCATTGCAAAACATGTTTCCAAATCTTATGAATACTTGGGCAGTTGAACATTAAATGTTGAAGAGTTTCTCCCTCCTTGTAGAAGCAGCAACTCAAATCCTCAATCATCCCAATTTGCGCAACCTATCCTTAGTAGCTAGTCTCCCGTTGCACGCCATCCATAAAACTAAAAGAACCCGAGGTTTAGCTGGTTTTCATACCAGATCTTGTGCCCACAACCTTATCATTATTAGTTTTAATAATCTTGTAGAAGTCTCTAGTTGAAGCTTTCTGTTGCTGCATAATCACCATCCATTCTTGCTTTCCTTCTATTTTATATCTTTGTTTAAATATAACATTTATTATCCAAGACCAATTAGTCTTAACCTCAACATCCATTATATCTTTCCCTTTCATGTAGTAACTATGGATCCATTTGATCTAAAGGTTATCCCTCTTGCCACTAAGGTTCCAAAGGAGCCTGAGAAGGTTATCTATTTTCTAATCCTCAATATCAACAATATTCAGACCGCCCTGGTTCTTGTTGTTACAAATTTTTTCCAAGAGATAGGTGCTTTCCTGGTTATCTCACCACTACCTGACCAAAGAAAAGACCTACAAATGGATTCCACTTTTTTAATAACCTTCTTAGGGAAAGGAATAATCTGCAACTAGAAATTCATAATAGCAAATATAGTACTTTATATCAGTTGGAGTCTCTCTGCAAAGATGAGCAGATGAGAACTCCAATGATTGACACAAGCAATAATTTTCTCAATCAAAATATTGCACTGCGCTACAGATAACTTCTTACTTGTTAGAGAGATACCCAAATGACGAAAAGGCAGACTACCTTCACTAAAACCAAAGAAATTAAGAATGTTAGCTTTCGTTTCTTCATCAACATTGCCCAAGAAAACTTTACACTTTTTAGGGTTCACCACTAAACCTGTAGAAGAAGAAAAGTCATTAAACGTCTTCATGGCTAGCAACACAGATATAGTACCACCTCTTGTGAAAACTAACAAGTCATTTGCAAATAAAAGATGCACTAGGTTTAACTTCTCACACCTCGAGTGGTAATTGAAATTTGGATTGCTGGACAGCTTCCCAAAGGATCTATGAAGATACTCCATAATGATGACAAAGAGCATAAGGGAAATGGGGCCCCTTGCCTTAAACCTCTATTTTCTTTCAACCTACGAGTGAGCTCTCCATTGATGTTAAACTTGTAAGTAACAGTTTTCACAGTTAAGAGAATCCATCTAATAAATTTATGAGGTATACCTAATTCCTGCAGAATGATATCTTGAGTTGTCCACTCGACCGAGTCATACGATTTCTACACATCCATCTGAATCATACACCTAGGCGTGCCCCATTTGGAACTATAGCCCTTTATCAAATCATAAGCCATCCGCACATGATCTTGAAGGTGATAACCAGGCACGAAGGCAGCTTGAATGTAATGCACAATGCTGTTAAGAACTTTACCAAGTCTTAAAGCTAAGATTTTAGCAATGATTTTATAAACAATTGTGCAACAGGATATAGGCATAAAATCCTTAACCATCTTCGCATTCGTTGTCTTTGGAATAAGAGTAACAACAACACTATTGAAGGCATATTAATTCTCTCTTTCTCAAAGAACTCTCTAATAGCAGCATAGACATCATGTTTAGTAACATTCCAAGTGCACTTAAAAAATTTAGCTCCATATCCATCAACATTAGGAGATGCGTTATCTTTCATACTCTTTAAGGCCTTGTAAATTTCCATATTGCTTATGGGAGTGATAAGACTATCCCTTTGCTCCAAATACAATTGACTACCCTTTCTCAAAACCACTATACCAATTCCTTTAACCCTAGATGAAGCCTTACCAACCAAGTTACCATAGAAATTAAGCACTTCCTCTTCAATATCCCGTTGAGAAGTTAGAATGGTTCCAGAATTGTTCACCATGGAAAGAATCTGCTTTTGCACTCTTTCACTTTTCAGCATAGCATAAAAATAAGCTCTATTACCATCACCTTGCTTCAGCCACTCTATTTTTGTTATTTGTTTTAATAGTTGATCTTCAATTCACTTCAACTGGATAACTTTTTCAGAGCAGGTTTTAGTGGCAAGAATTTTTTCTATGTTCATTTTTTCCTGGACCAGATTGAGTTGGGCTATCCTTAACTCTTCTCTAGCATCCTCTACTTGTTTCTTAATTCCAACAAACATCTTACTCTTATCTCTGATAACAGTCTGAAGACTCCTCAATTTTCTCCAAAGAGCCCCCATTACACCGTCTCTAACAGGGAGATTCCAATTAGTTCTCACATCTTCTATAAACCCCTTTGTAGATATCACTGCATTTTGGAATTTGAAGTGCCTTTTACAAAATTTGACAACCTTTTGTTCCATTAATCTCAACAAAGCATGATCAGACACGCCATACTCCAACACGTTCAAAATAGTTGCAGAATTTATTTGAAGCCATCTCATATTAGCAATTACCCTATCAATCTTTGAGTATATAGGGTTCTCAATTTGGTTATTGAACCAGGTATATTACTCACCTATGCTCTCTTTGTCATACAACTCCAATATCTTCACCATCTTATCAAAATCATGAAATTCCTCTTCTTGGACCATAGTTCCACCTAAGCGATCTTGACTATGAAGAACATCATTAAAGTCCCCCATTAAGAACCAGGGCTCAGTATTGTTCACCTGTAACTGCTTGATGTCTTGCCAAATATTCTTCCTCTGATCCAAGGTATTAAAAGCATAAATACCAATGCACCAGGTAGTCAAATCATCATCCAAGTTGTAGACCCCGAAGTGTATGAACTGAGCATTACTACAAACTAACTTGATTTTATTTTTGAAGCATCCCACATCAACTAGATTTTGTCATTATTATGATCAACATAGTTGTCTAAAAAATAGCACTTGGGACCAAATTTGGTTTTAATCTTATTGAAATTAGACTTTTTAACTCTTGTTTCCACCAGGATAACCATAGTAGGGTTCATGCTATTGAGGCAGGATATAACCTCTCTGCATTTCCCAGGGTTATTTATCCCTCTAGTACTCCAAGAAATGTCATTACCCTTTATCTATAGACTCTACAGGGTCATTCAAAATCCCTAGAGTCTCAAAACCATTATGACAGGTAATTGCTGTTGTTGAACATGTACCTACTTTTCTTTTTCCTCTCCATGTGTTTCCTACCTCAATCCACGAATTTGATCCCGCCTTAGGGTCTGTTTGAATTGTTTGCTACTCCACAACCTTAGGAATTTCCTAAACACAACCCTTTTCCTTCCATTACTTCACCACTTTATTCCCTTCCTTACCACATATGTGCCCAATTTTTTGGCAGACTTCACAATATAAAGGTTTCCATTCATATTCTACTTGTTGCTGAATTTTGTTACCCTCATGGTCTCTGATTATAATGGTTTGCCTTTGTTTTTGAGTAATGTCAAGTTCCTCTAAGATTCTCGCATACGAGATACGCAACTTATTTGCTGTACATTCATCAGTGAACAACGGGTTTCCTAGTGCACTCCCTATTTTCCCTAAGCTTTTAGCCCCCCAAAGATGCAATGGAAGGTGAGGAAGTTTAACCCAAATAGGAAGGGTCCTCAGCATATCTCTTTGGAAATTAAAATCCGGTTTCCAATCTTTGAGTAACATTGGCATGTTGTAGATCGTATACGGACCTTTCATCTGCACCATTTCTTTGTTAGCAAAGGATTTAAACCGCAAAATGAAATATCCCTCTTCGTGGTAGAACATTTTAAGAAGGTTGATGAAGTTCCAATACCTGGTCATAAACTGTTTCTCAACATTCATACTCTGATCTTTCCCCAACACGTACATGATGAGTGAGGATTCCTAGTGTTTATTCTCTGTTTCAACATCCTCTTCATCGATTTCTACTTCAATTTCCCCTTCAACAATCTTTGGCGCAATAAAATCTATTGTCATTCCATTAGCTGGGATTTTCATCTAGGGTTTGGGCAACGATCTCTTCCTCACTACTTTCTTCAGCTTCTCCATCTTCAATCTTCTTACTATCTCTCTTAGTACTTGTTTCTAGTATTTCTTCTGTGAACGGAGTGAACACACTTGAAGTTGTCACCTTATTTTTCTTCGGCCCACCTATCCCTTTCTTCATCGCAGATCTACACTGACGGTGAGAATCGACTCGTTTTGGTCCCTACTTCGAAAAGCAGGAATTTAAACCATCACGAGTTTTGATTCCGCTATCAAAATCCCTAACAAAACAATGGCCGATGTAGCACCGGAGTTTGTTTTTTCCTCGTCGGAACGCGCAGGGACCATCGGAAATCGCTAGAGTTTGATTATTTTTATACTAAATTTTTTATTAGTAATAATGATAGAAAATGTTTTTCTTTTATTATAACTACATCTAATTCTTTTATGTTATGATTATACATTTTTATTTCAAATAGTTGAGAGTAAAGGAAATGTAGTTTTTATAAAAGTAAAATAATATTCAATTTTGATTGGAGTTTAAAACAATACGACATAAATTGATAATACACTAAATTAAAAATTATTAACCATACCTTCACCTTCGGTGTTTGTATGACCCATAACTTTACAATTAAAAATTATTAACCAATGAGATTCAATAGCTGCCAGAAGCCCAGAACTTTTCATGAGACAGGTGTAGTTCTCATCCTGCTTTCTTTTTTTTCTTAATTGCAATTTTGATCTTTCTATTTTTTTTTTTTTTTTTTTGTTTTGAATTTTAATCCCCTTATTTTAAAATATAGAATCTTTGTCTCTTCATTTTTAGTTTTTTTTTAGTTTTGGTCCTCTTATTTTAAAATTTAGAATTTTGGTCCCTTTATTTTTATTTTTGTTTAATTTTAATCTCTATTTTAAGTTTTGTTTTGAATTTTAGTCCCCTTTTCAATTTGGAACTAATCTAATAAAGGGACCAAAAATTTAAAACAATGAAAATAAGGGGGCCAAAACTAAAAAAAAATGAAAATGAAGGGACAAAAATTTTGAATTTTAAAATAGGGGATTAAAATTCAAAAAAACTAAAAATAGAGAGATAAAAATTCTAAATTTTAAAATAAAGGGATCAAAATTAAAAAAAATTAAAAATAAAAAAACCAAAATTGCAATTAAATCAATCATTGATGGAAACAAACTAGACTAAAATATGTTTACCGATTGACTTGAGTTTTAAGAATATTTATATTTTTAAGAAAATATTTTCAGAAGTTTGATTTTCGATTAATTTTAATTAGCTACATAGATTTGGTTTTTGTCGTGATATAATGTCGTGAGAGGTTTGCAAATTCCACATCATCATCTTATGATTGGCGATCTAATCTCCTTGGATTGGACATTGTTAATATATGTAGAATCTAGAATCTTTTTAAATAAATTTCGAAAATTAAAAAGAAAAATTTGTATAATTAAATTTGTTGATAAGTAATATTATTATTTAAAAATTATTTTTTTATTTTTTATTTTTAAGAGAGTTAGTTAATATTTTTTTTTAAATGGTTTTTATTTATAAAATATCAACAACTTATTTCCATGTTTTTTTTCTATCCTGAAAGACGATGATGAGCAGAATTGACTCAAGGCATCAGAAAGATCACCGTGATGATGTAGTGAGAATACTAATAATATAGCAACAACACAAAGTGATAATAGCTAGATGTTTGGATCTACATGAAATTCAAAAATTACTTCTTTTCGAATTTTTTAAAAAGTTTTAAGGCGAAGGCGATGATCAATGTATGTGGAGGTTGTAATTTTGGCAAAAAGAGATAAAGGAGGAAGATGATTTGGTTTTGTTAGATTTGATCAGGTGTGTGCAAGGCAATTTGAGTATGAACTCGATGGAATCATCATTGGGAGAGACAAAATCTCAATCAATCTCTCTCGATTTCATCGAATGAAAGGTAACAGAAAGATAGATAACAAAAAAGAAAAGGGAGGACATAATATTATAGAAAACATACAACAAATTAATAACATTGACAAGAAATAAGATCATGTCGACATGAGAGTGAGATCCTATGCTCAGGCTGCGTATAAGGAACTAGAGAATAAGACTTTGTCAAGGGTTGGGAATAGAGATGCTAGTGTGAATTATGAAGCATCTTAAGATGATTTGAACAGATTGAAGAAAGCCTTTGTTGGTAAGGTTGAGCATCTTGTTAGAATTTTTTTTGGGTCATACATATAATAAATTAATGTGTTATGATCATTCACTACTACGAAAAATATATACAACAATGGTTGGAAAAACTATATTATTAAGCAGGACCGGCCGTTGTTACGTAGTGTGTGGTTGTATATGCGTTACTTACAATCACGGTCGTATGACCATTGTAGAAAACCTGAAAGCGCGCGACATATTACCACAGTTGCTTTAACTAATCGTTGTAATATATTAAAGGTCCGAGGTTCGATTCTCAGCAGCGCCTTCTTGGTATATATATTATTCTGGGCAACGTTCACTATATAAGCTCTGTCATATTTAACAACCGTCATTAAACTATATGTTTTTTTAAAATATATTTTTCTGCTTTTTGAAAGTTTTTCGTTTTTTTAACCTGTATTTTTGTGAACCGTATCAGAATAGAAACAACAATTGTATCATAAGAACCAAACAATCATACTTGTATCATAACAATAATTTATTACTAATAATTGTATTGTATTACATCAAATCCATACACTGGATTAAGAACCAAACATTGTATATATATTACTTCAAAAGAAAAATGACACAAAACAACCTACAAACATTATATAACATCACATAATTTTATCTTATATAGTGTTTTGGTTTCTTTGTCTCTTGGTGTCTTGACTTTAAACACCTACAATATCAAATAATCATACTTGTTAGTAATAAATATAGTTAGAAATAATATCTTACATTAAATTATGAATAAAAAATAAAATACTTGTTAATTTTCCCATATGCCTTCATTATGATCGATACGAATAACATGCACATCATGTCTATCAACTTCATCATATGTGGTAGGCACTTTTGTTGTGTAAGAAGAAGTAGAAGGAATATCAAAACTTTCATCACTACTAGGAATGTCTTTTCCTCGGAGAACGATTGACCATTTCTCCGATGTGTTCGAAGGGTCGGTCACATAGAAAACTTATTTTACTTGTAAAGCCATGATGAATGGTTTCGGTCATATAATTTGCCTTGCCAAGGTCAACCCGGATGAATCCTAAGTCATGGTTTGTACACCATTAATATTATTAGGAACCCACTTGCATTTAAATAAAGACACTTTGAAGATAATATAATCAATCTCCCAAATCTCCTCAATGACACCATAGAACGCACTAAATGCCAATATTGGATTCTTATCTTTCGAACTAGAGAAATACATGGATTCGGCCTCAATCATAACTCCACTATTTTGCATTATACTAAGATCATCTTTTGATTTTGTGTAAAAGGTATAATGACCAATGTCATATGCAGTCCAAGTTATCACATTAGATTTTGGCATGAACGACGACCATTTATTTATCTCAGATGCACTATGATCTTTTGATATCCTTTTATTAAACCAATCTAGGAATTCTCTTTATGCTCGATCAACAACAACTTGTCACTCATTCGTGGATATCTTTTCTTTAAAAGTCTTTTGTGAGTAGCCACGTAAGGTTGAACTTCTTCAAGATTATTCAATATATAGAAATGTGCTTAAATAACTACATCCCGAGCCATTGACTTAACATTTAAACCTTGAATACCTATACCTTCAGTGTCAACATGACGAGACTTTGGAATTCCTATAGACTCTACTTCCGACAAATAGTTTGTACAAAACTTAACAGCTTCTTCTATGATGTACCTTTCAACAATCGAAGCTCCCGGTTGGTGAGAATTCTTTTTATACCCTTTAAAGATCTTCATGTATCGCTGTATTGGATACATCCACCTTAAATAAAATGGACCACAAATTCTGATTTCTCTGACTAGATGAACAAGTAAGTGAACCATAATGTCAAAAAATGATGGAGGAAAATACATCTCCAATTGACACAAGATTATGGCAGCTTCATCTTCCAATTCATCTAATTTTTTGAAATTAAGAACTTTACTACATATGAAATTGAAGAACAAACACAATCTGGTTATAGTTACTCTCACATTTTTTGGTAGGATGCCACTAATAGCCACTGGTAGAAGTTATTGCATAAATACATGACTATCATGAGATCTCAAACCAATTAACTTGAGATCTTTCATTGATACAAGTTTCTTGATATTTGATGAGTAACCTTGGAGAACTTTGATACCATGCAAACACTCACAAAAACTTTTCTTTTACTTTTTACAAAGATTGTAACAAGCCGGAGGTAGATAAGTTCTTTTCCCTTTTTCTATTGGAGCCAATTGTTTCCGTATACCCATCGCATCCATATAAAGACGAGATTGCTTACTATCTTTAGTCTTGCCTGGAATGTTTAGAAGTGTTCCAATCAAACTATCACACACATTTTCCTCCACATGCATCACATCAAGACAACGTCTTAGATCGAGACTTGACCAATATGGAAGATCAAAGAACACAGACCTCTTTTTCCATATATTTTTCTCAAGTGGCCCTTTTTCTTTTTCTCTCTTTCCAAAGACAAAATTAATGTGATTATGTTGTTGATAAACTTCATCCCCGGTTAAAGTTTTAGAGCGATATCAAACTCATGGTCTTCATTAAAAGCTTTCCGCAATCTACAATAAGAATGATCGGGTTTTAGAAATTTCTGATGCCCAGGTAAACGGTCTTTTTTCCAAACTCAAGTTGGCGATAACAAGTATTAGATTCACAAATAGAACACGTTTTCTGTCCTTTGACATTATATCCATCCAAATTACCATATACAGGAAAGTCGTTGATTGTGTAAAATAACATTGCACCCATCTTAAACTTTTCACCAGAATATGCATCATCAACTTCAACGCCTTCCTCCCACAAAAGTATTAAATCTTTAATTAATGGACTTAGATAAATATCTATGTCGTTTCCAGGTTGTCGTGGTCCAAAAATTATCATACTTAACAACATATACTTACGCTTCATGCACAACCAAGGAGATAGGTTGTAAATCGTGAGAAGAATAGGCCACGAAGAATGGTTAGTACTCAGATTACCAAAGGGGTTCATTCCATCGGTGGCAAGCCCAAGCCTAAGGTTTCTTGGCTCAGTGCCAAAATCCGGAAACAAAAAATCAATTTTCTTCCATTGCAAAGAATCAGCTACATGGCCTATGTTTCCATCACATTTTCTTTCATCTGCATGCCATCTAATATTCTTTGCGTCATTCACATTAGCAAAAAGTCTCTTGAATCTTGAAATTATTGGCAAGTACTACTAACATTGTCATTGTCATTGTCATCACCATTGTTGTCCTTCAGCTTGTAACGCGACACCCCACATTCCGGACATTGATCCAAATTTTCATACTCTTTCCTGTATAATATGTAGTCATTAGGGAATGCATGTATTTTGATATACTCCAAACCCATTGAACACAATATCTTCTTGGCATAACAACGATCAGGCAAACTGTTATCTTCAGGTAGCATTTGTTTTAGCAAATAAAGCAATTTCGTGAAACTTTTATCCGACCACCCATTAAACAATTTTAAAACCGCAGACAATCGCGTAAAACTTGTGCACCCTTTATATAAAGGGGTGTCCTTATCACTATATAAAGTATCATAAATATATGATTTCTTAAAATAAGATTCTCCAATATCACGGAACATATCTTCTAGACGGTCATCCATATATTCATCTTCATCAACTTCGTGACTTTGTGATGCACTGTTTCGCTTTTTTCCACTTCACCATGCCACGTCCATATTGTATAATTTTGACATATACCATTACAACATAGGTGATGGAATATCTCATCCTTTGTACCTTTATTTATATCCCCGCAATAAGCACAAGGACAATAAAATATACCATTATTGTCGGGAACATTTTGATTAGCGTATTAAAGGAATTCAAGAACTCCTTTCTTATATACCGGATCTAATCTATCAGCTTTCATCCAACTATGATCCGTAACAAATTCTGAAATTTATATCAAAACAATATTGTGAACGACACAACAAAATCTAAACCTAAAGCATATCGAAAAACTGAAGCATATTCATAACAATAATACAACTCTAAATCTTAAGCATATGGATATCCATTGTAGCAAAGTTATAATATTTTTGTTCACTGCTAAATCCAACAGCAAAACATAAAGCATATGAACTTTGCACGAAACAAACCACAAAATCAAACAAGAATGAAGATAGTGAAGATTATCAAGAATTAGGAAGATGAGGAAGAGAGTGAAGTTTGCACGAAACATACCGTACTTCGAAGAGGAAGAGATCAAGAATGAAGATAGTGAAGATTATCAAGAATGAAGATTCAAATAAATAAAGAATGTGAAGATGAAGATTTTGTTATCGTTATCGTTGTTGTCTCTGGTTCGCTGGTTCACTAGTTGCTTAGGGTTATGAAGGAAATAATGAATCTGTTTTATTTTAAATTTATCAGGAAAACCTTCGACCACGATTGTTACATTCAACCACATTGAAATGTAGATATTATTACAACAGTTGTATAGTAAAAACGTGGTTAAATAGTTTTCAATTTTTTTTTAATTTTTTTATGAACTTAAGTGACACACGCTTTTTGTAATAGGACAATTGGAAAAATGTAGTTGCTAGGATTCGAAGCTTGTAACACTTACTTTATCACCACGATTGTTTACCTTAACTATGATTAATAACTTTCAAAAAATAAAAAATATATCAGGCGCATCCAATTTGCAATATTACAACGGTGGAAAGCCTAACCGTAGTAGTATTATTAGTGTTACCGAAGGTGTATTTTGTAGTAGTGATTATTTGATTAGTCAGATTAAAGTGATCTATTTAATGTAAGGTTAATGTCTAAGGATATAATTGTCATGAATAATATTGTGTAGATACCAAAAGTCTTATTTCTATTTTGTGATGGGTAAAAATTTGAATAAGAAAACATGAATAATCATGATCCTTCGTGAAATGGCATGAGATTCTAGACTTGAATAAACATGACCCTTCATGAAAGTGCATGAGATTAATAAACATGACTCTTCATGAAAGGGCATAAGATTCTTATAAATAAGGGGTTATGGTCCCCGATTGTAGACACAAGAAAATATCATAGAATATTTATTCTCTTTATCTCATTGAAAGAGGAACTAAGGAATTAAAGAATCTACAATAGGAAGGTCATTTCTCTATCAAAATCATTATCTTCTCATTAACCTTTCATGGATCCTAAAGGTACGCTTTCGATTTCTATTTCATCTTGAATTGAGTATGGTTTAAGAAATTATTGATTATTAGAAAATCCCAACAACTACTATCAGAGCCACTCGTATTTGATTTATGTGTGAATTTCGATAAATATTGACATTAGAATTTCAAAATTTCCATATAATTTTACGTTTTGATTGCTACATATACACATTATATATATATATATATATATATATATATATATATATATATATATATATATATATATATATATATATATATATATTTATATGTTAGAGTCATGTGGTGCTAGTTTTCAAATTGTTTCCTCATCTCGTCTTATAATGAAGATTTTGGTGTTTCACTTGAACTCTGTTTTGAAATTTTGAAAAACTTATGCTTGTTTGTGTTATAATTTTGTATTGTTGGCATCTTAGATTTTTTTTTTTCATAATAATATAGACTAGTATATATAATTTGAATTCATAACGAGGTACTATATATTAACAACCAATAAAATTATACATTAGTATATATAATTTAGATTCATAATTAGGTACTAAATATTAACAACCAAGTTGTGCTGGTTTGCATGACCGTGTCCCACACAATTATTTTATCCATTGAATTTGGTAATTTTTTTTTGTGTTCAAATTATTGGTTATGATTTGTCATAATTTTAAATTAAAGTTATTTGACATTTTAAATGATTCTATTGAGACAAGAAATCATCAAAGTGACACTTCTTTTATGTATTTGATCATGAGAAAAGTTGAATGTTAGTGTGTATGTTTATACATGTGTTAGATGTTAAACATGCTACATATTTGTATTAAATACTTGGCATTTTTCATCACTTTCCATGATTAAGTGTTGATTTTAGTGGTGAATTATTGTTGTTCTTCACACATTGTAACCTACCTTTGGTGCTTGTAATATGTGTGCTATTGTGCAGAAAAAGGCACTAAATGATCAAGAAATTAAGACACAAAAAGTTGATGCAAGCTGTCAAAGAAGGAGGAAAACAATAGCAGGGGTCGCTTGGCGAATCCTGGCGAACTCACCAGCGAATGTTCGCCTAGCGAACTGTGGCGAAGCTCCCAGCAAAGAGCTCCAGATTGAGACAGTGGGAAAAGGGAGTAAAATTTGCTTTGCAAAGTGCCAGCGAGTGTTCGCTGCTTCACTTGCTGGGTGAAGGTCCTGGCGAAGGACTCTTGGCTGAGGCAGTGGAAAAATGAACCAAAATTTGCTTGGCGAAGGGTTTGGCGAGTGGCTCGCTTGGCGAATGAAACGTTCGCCTAGCGAGCCCGCGATGACAGCCAAGGGCGGTTTAAGCTTTCTGAGGTACTTTAAGTGCCATTTTTCTTCATTCGCTGGGCGAATGGATCATTCGCTAGGCGAATGCATTAGAACACAGGTGTGTTATAAATAAATTTGTTAGTTTTCTGGAAGAGGGGACTTGCTATTTTTCACACAAAAACATATTTTTCTGAACTTTGATCATCCAAGAGTGAATTTTCACATAGAGAAGCTGAAGTCACATCCAATCTCGATTAATCGACTCGGATGTTCTTTCATCTCTTGAAACTTGTCATCCAAGCTACCATGAAAATGTGTAGCTAAATAATTTTGTGTTAAGGTTAGATGTAGTTGATCTTGATCATATGTATTTCTTTTGATCTTTTGTATATGGACAAGGTTTATGATCAATATAGATGAAGTTATTTGTTCTTAATGATATATGTGTGGTTTGGATCACTCTAGACATAGATTTTATAAATCTTGACCTAATATTTTCATCTCTTGAAAACCAAACTCTAGACATAGATTTGGGATTTGTTATTCGCTGTGTGTTGATCTTAACGGTTGTTGTTTCGATTGTTAGCATGAGACATCATCTAACGGTTTAAACAACGACACTCACGAATTTGCTTTAGACATAAACTTATTCGAGAGGATACGCGATTGTATTGGTCAGAAACTAAGTTCATATGCTTGATTAATCGGATATGTATGAAAAGGATTAGCGGAATCTAATCTTGACATGCTTTTCTAAAAACTTACAACATCTTTGCTACAAATTTACTCTTTGCTACAAATTTATGTTAAACAAAACCAAGAACCATTTGAAACTCCTTAACTTAAAACATTTCGACTATTGAACGACAAGCATCAAAATATCACACAATCCCTGCGGATACGATAAAAACACCCCCCGAAATACTGTTTCAACAAAATTGGCGCCGTTGCCGGGGATTGTTGTTTGATATTGCAAACATGGCAATAGTTGTTTTGTCTTAAGCTTGTTAACTTTTCTTGAGCTTGTTGATTTGTTTGGTTTAGTGTGCAAACTTCGTTTTATGCGAGGGAAGTTACCTGCGGACCAACTTCTGTTCGATCTCGAGTTGAAAGAACCGCTCGTAAAATCAATAGCAGAACAAGGCAAAAGAGGCAACTTGCCAAAGAAAGACGAGAGCGAGACAGAAGTTTAACTTTGACGCAAATACCACAGTTACCGCCCATCATGACTGACCCACCACCACCACCACCACCTGCTTCTAGACCTTGTACAAACAGTCAGAGACACACCGCGCAATTTTCGCGCAATGCTCATAACGGTCGGTATTCAGAAATGAAGACTGGTATTATCTCGCTTCTATATCAGAGTCCTTTTACTGGTATGGATCATGAGGATCCTTATACACATCTGACAAAGTTCTATGAGATTGCGGGAGCAACTGGTGTGCCCGAAGCTGAAGAGGAATCACTATTTAAGAGACTATTCCCGCATTCCCTCATTGGGAAGGCCAAGGAATGGTATCTTGATCAATCTACGACAATCATGATGGATTGGAATGTACTGGAGGAAAAATTTTTGGAACGATTTTTTCCACATGATCGTTTCATGGAGGCAAAGACCGCAATAGCAGTTTTCACGCAGGGTGCCAATGAATCTCTCAACGGAGCGTGGGAGATATTCAAATCTATGTTGAGAAATGTAAGGGGCATGTTTTCGATGAGCTTTCTCAAATTCATATTTTTCGGAATGGTCTTCAATTAGTGCAGAAAACATTGTTGGATGCCACCACGGGTGGATCTTTGATGAGCAAGAGTGCCAAAGAAGCCATTGCCATAATTGGCAAAATGGCTTTAAATGACCATCAGGGAAGCCATAACCGTGGTCCTTCTCAAAGGACTCCGGGAGTTTTGGAGTTGGGAACCAATGATGCTATACTTGCCCAAAACAAGTTATTATCCCAACAAGTTGAGTTGTTAACGAAACAAATGTCCAAACTTCCTCAACAACTCAAAGAGATTCATGACTCCTCAAGCAAAAAAGTGCAAGTCTTGGTATGTGAACTGTGTAGAGGAGATCATCTTACCGGATATTGTCCTCTGGTTATGGAGGAGATGAATTATGCTGGAAACCAAAATCAAGGATACCAACCTCGACCTCCTTATTAACAAGGCAACGAAGGTTACCAACCTAGAGGTAATCAAGGTTATCAACAACCGTGGAGACCGCAAGAAGCCGGACCGTCAAATCGTCAACAATACCAAAATTACACTCAACCTCCGCAAGCTCCCATTGGAAATACAAAGATGGAAGACACTCTCACGCAATTTATGCAAATGTCAATGTCAAATCACAAGAATACCGACGCGGCCATAAGGAATCTTGAAACGCAAGTCGGACAATTATCAAAACAATTGCCCAACAACAAAAAGGAAATTTTACGGCGAATACTCTACCAAATCCAAAAGAGCATTGTAAGGCTATTTTAACAAGAAGTGGACGAGAGATTGACATGGGCATAGGTGAAGTTGTAGTGGAGGAGGAGGAAGTAGTTGAAAAAGAAGAAGATAGTGATGAGATTGAAGTAGAAAAAAATGTTGAGGGTGGTTTAGTTGAAAATGAAATGAAAAAAAGTGAGGAAGAAGAAAAAAGAAAGAGAGAAGAAAAATTGGAAAAAACTAGGAAGGGGAAGGAACCGTTGAATAATATTCCGATCCAACATTTACCATATCCTCATGCTCATTCAAAGAAAGATAGTGCAAGGCACTATGCTCAGTTTATGGATATTTTCAAACAATTGCAAATAAACATTGCATTTTCTGAAGCTTTGGAGCAAATGCCGAAATATGCGAAATTTATGAAGGATATTCTAACAAAAAAGAAGAGGTATACGGATCAAGAGACTATCATGGTGGATACTAGTTGTAGCGCTATCATTCAACGTACTCTCCCGAGGAAAGAAAGTGATCCGGGACGAGTCACCTTGCCGGTTACAATAGGAAATATCTATGTGGGCAACGAGTTAATCGATTTAGGCTCTAGTATCAATTTGATATCTTTGTCTATTGTGAAACGATTGGGACATATGGAATTGTGATCCACTCAAATGACATTGCAACTTGCTGACAAATCCACTACACATCCTCACGGTGTAGCGGAAGATGTATTGGTTAAGGTGGACAAATTCTTATTTCCTATTGATTTTGTGGTGATTGAAATGGAGGAAGATGAAGACGCTCCATTGATTCTTGGAAGACCGTTTATGAAAACTGCTAGAATGGCAATTGATATGGACGACAGTCTTATGAAGGTTAGAGTCCAAGATGAGGAGGTTTGTTTCAATCTATTTAAGGCCATGAAACACAAGAATGACAAAGGTGATTGTTTTAGAATAGACCCAACGGAAGAAGCAATAATGGATGTCACAAAGCAAGTTCATGTAGTGTCCCTTTTGTAAAGAGCTCTTGATGATTCCTTTGAAGTATTCTCCGATGAAGAAGAAAGAGCACTTGAAGAGTGTTTAAAGGAACTTAAATCTTTAGGGGAGTTGTAACCATGGGAGTGTGAAGAGTGTCGCGGTGAAAATTGGATACCATAGTTATTTGTTAACTAGGATCGCATTTTTAATGTCACCACCGGTCTTTGATTTTATCCAAGGGAAGGGAGAAAAACCGAATTCCCACAATGCAATGCAAATGCACTAAGATTCTAAGTTTGGGGGTTGGTTATACCTAGGGAAGGTGTTAGTATCCTAGATATCTGTAGTACTCTACAGGAACCTCTTGATTTATTTTATGTTATTTGTTTTTTTTGTTTGCTAAGGGTTTAAGGGTAGGTGATTTATTATTTTAATCCTAAGTGTGCTCGACAAGATATCGCATCTTGTGCCTACATATCCTATCAGGAGGGAATCAGAGCACTTGTAGTTCCTTATTAAGGATACTAAATGTTTAAAGGTTTAGGAAAAGAAGATGAGTCATCATCTTAAGAAGACCACCACAGTTTTTGAAAATGTTTGTGTTTTGTGGGGTATGGGATTGTATGTCCCTTTCTTTGAGATGATTAACATCTAATTCTCTTGTGTGGAGAATTAGGTGGGCTAAAGTTTGATTTGAAAAATCAAAATTGTGGGGGGACTAACATAGGAAATCTATCCTAAGTTATCTAATTGACTTATCTTAAGGTATCGATTATGAATGCAAATGATATGCACCATGCACAATAACATGGTTATCATGCATGTGATTTTCCCTTGGATATTTTATGCGGTTAATTATTGTTATTTAGGCGAGGGTGCTAGCAAAGTGATGCTAGACTTGTGTCTTGTGATCAATAGGTCAAATGCGATGCCCGAAGGCGATCGACTTATATGGGTGGAAAATTGGCTCGACGTTGGATCGAGAGTTTTTTTTTAGTTTGAAAAGGTTTAGACATACAAAACATACATTCAAATAGAGGCATAGTAAACAGATAAACATGCAAGCGTACACTCGGGCGCGAGAGATTCTAAACGAGTTTTTGATCTATTGAGAAAAAAAGTTGGTTTGATTTTAAGGTTTATTATTAAAAGGTTTTATTTATTTTAGAACTATTGTGCTAAAGGTGATTTTTTATTAAAAGGAAAAAAACTAAGGATTTCTTATAAAAAAGATTTTAATTATTAAAAGAAAAAGGTTTAATTATATACTAAGGTTTTTATTTATTTAAAGGAGAAAAAAAAGAGTCTTATTTTTAAATTAGAAAAGATCTTAAATTTTTATGTTTTAAAAGGTTTTTTATAAAGATTTTATCAATAAAAGAAAAGGTTTTCATTGCCTCAGTTATATTAAAAGGTATGTTAATATATAAATTATGTTTAAACAAAATTAAATTAAATTAAATAAAAAAAGATGAGGCACACAGAAACAAGGAAAACGGAGGGGAACTCACACGACATCAACGCTTCTCTCTCACTCTCGCCTCTCCTTCTTCGCTCAAGATGAAACTAGGGTTTAAAAAAACCTAAATTGCACTGTCGTTCTCCCCTCATCGCTCCCGATCTCTCGTCTCACTCGATCACAACAAAATCAAACAAATAAACCCCACCCCACACGACCCGTTACCTCGATTTTCACTATTTTATGGCGATTACATTTTACATTGCAGATAGCGTAAAAAAGAAAAAAAAGTAAAGGAAAGGGAGATGATGGCGACGCCGGCGGTGGATGGCTCCGGTGGCTTCGTTGAGGGAAGTTCTCTTTCTTCTTTACCTTCCTGTGAGCTTTGTTTGCCTTTTTTATTATTCTGCTTCTTCGTCCGTGGCCTTCTTTCAGAGATGATGATGAATGGAAACAAATTTTGAATCTCTACGTTTTGTGTGGGTTTAGAAATTGTAATTCTTTGTTGTTGTGGGTTTCGTCTGATTTTTCCGTGTATCTCTTTACCAGGTTTTTTTCGCCTTCTTCTGATGCATAGGGACCGGGTATTTATAAGGCCAGTGATGAGTTTAAATTGGGAACTTTTCAATGCTGATTGATTCTTGTTTAATGCTGATTTGATCTGGTTTAATTTGGAAGGTTTTTGAAAAGTTTTGAATTTGGTTGATATGCTCTGATTTGGGACAGAAGGCTGATCGTTGTGTAACACCCCAAAATTTGCCTTCTTGTTTTTAGCTAACTGGCTTATGTTTCTTTGCATTTCTTGCATTAGCATTTGTGCATAGCATTTGTTCTTAGCATGGGATCAAGGTACTAGGTTCATCTCAAAGGAGTCTCAGGCCTCAAGGTGGTTTAAGGGGTTCATCACATCTTCATAAGATCAAGAATGGCAAGGGATTTCAAATGAATCTTTCCTTCCTAACCAGAGGGACCAAATTAGGGTTTTTGACCCAAAGGACTTCTTGAAGGGCTTTGTGGATTCAAGCATGTTCTTATGGTATTCCATATGCTCACAAGTGTTCATGGATAGAGGCTTGGCTAGTGGTTCATTGTGGAAGATGTTCAGTGGATCAGTTATTGTGAAGTAAGCAAAAGTCAACTGTAAGGAGGAAAGTCAACCATTGAATTTTGAGGTCCTCTTCATGATTTTTAAGGTCTTATGCCCTCATATGGTCCTCAAATGTCAAGATTCATGTCATTCATAAAGAATCAAGGGTTTGTACAAAAGTTACTAAATTTGGAAAATGACCTATAATGAGAACTTTTCATTTTTGGCAAGTTTTTACACTACATTCAACTTGACTTTTCATCATAAAATAAGCTTAAAATGAATTTTACTAAAACATAAAAGTTGAAGATCATTCTCTCCCCTTTCCAAAAAGTACTAGAACATGTTCATACCTTTTGTAGAACTCAAGTTATGGCTAAGGCAAGGCAAGGTGCATTTTGAGGTTTTCCACATGTACCAATTTTCCACCATTTGCATTTTCATCCAAAAGGACTTGTAATCACTTCAATTGCTTCAAGTCATATTGTACCGTCAAAGTACAATCCATGAGCACCAATTTTGACCATTGTTTCATGCCAAACCGTGACGTATACATGGTGTATTTAACAAATAAATAATTTGCAAGTTGATCCAAATCTCATTATCCAAGAAAATTCAAGGCCCAATTGTTTTTGAAAAGTGATCAGCAAGTCAAGTGTGAGGTATCCATCATGAAAAACATGAAGGTGCACGAATAAATTAAAGGATTGAACACAAATTGAAAAATGGCAAAACCACTCAAAACTCACTAATCAGGGGTTTAATCAATTGCTAATCATGATGAGAGGTCTAATGGAGAGTATATAAGCTTACTCACACGCACAAAGCTAGGTCATGCCCCCTCATTTGCTCAGAATCCATTTTCACCTCCAGACTTTCTCTCTTCGAATCTCTCTTCTCTGGAGAGTTTTTGAAGTTTTCTTTGCACATTATTGATCAGTGTGGTGAGAGGAACAAGAATCTACCATTGGTTTGAGCTTAGAGTGAGGATTTCATCAAGTTCGTGTTCAAGTTGCTCAAGTTCAAAACCTTAGATCCAGCCAATTTCAAGCTTCTATTTGCATTTATTTTGCAAATAGAGCTCAAAAGAGGAAGATCTGCAGCTTTTGGAAGAAGTTCTTAGTGTATTTTGAGTTCTACAGTTTTCAGGTTAGCATACTTTTCATGATCATGTAACTTGTTTTTCTTGCTTGCAAAATGATCTATGATGTTCACTGATGATGCTGATCTATTTAGTTTTGAGTTTGGACGTGTGGATTGTTTGAATTTTGAGATTTAAGTTTTTAGATCCAAACTTATTCTGTTCGATTTGGCTTGTGTGATGGTTGTTTGTGAAAACTAATTGCATATATGAGATCCTTGTGAAATTCTGATTAATTTGATGTACTCATGAGCCATTTCTGGTAATTTTATGGTTGGTGTTCACCAGAGAAGGTGACCGGAGCTAGGGCTCCGGCACCTGGTATGTTTTCTGGCCGGTGAGGGTTTCAGAGGTGGAAGATGCAATCCCACCGTTCATTGCTTTGATCCAACGGTCCTGAGTGTGCCAGATCTTTTATGTTCTTATTTCAATTTGTGATATGCGTGTGTGTCAATCCATGATATTTACCATGTGCATTAAATCTGGACCTTTGATCTTGCATGCTTTTAAGATCCATTGACTTGTTCACATGCGTTGGATTCATCTGATGATCATGATTATGCCAACACATTAAAAAATCATATGTCCCTCACGTGCTTTTATTTTTTAAATCTGACCACTTGTATGTGTGTGCGTGCATGGTTGCTATGGTGGTTGTATGATCTTGCCTGTTGATCTTGATTACTGTGTACTTCTGTTGACCTGATTGCATGCGTTGGATCAATCCTATGGTTATGATTGAGTTTGATATTTGACTGGGTTCCATGTGTTTCATGTTTGACTTCGGTCTTGGACTTTTTGACTTGGGCCTACTATTCCCACCCCTTGTTCAGTCCATTTGATGTATTGAACGTGTTTCCCTTGCTGTTTGCACCCCCTGGCTTTTATTTCCTTTTATTGTATTTTAATTGTTGCATTTTCATTTTTAACTTTTAAAAATAGTTTGATGCATCTAAAAATCACCAAAAAAATCATGATTCATCCTTAGGGTTTTATAAAATTTTGGAAAATTTTATTTTCCATTTTTAATTTATTTTGTGCCTCTGAATTAATTGTTTGATCATTTTTCTTTGTGATTTTCTCCATGTGTGCACACCTTGCCTTGTGGATTTTTGTTCTCATCATTGGTATATGATTTACATATAATTCCTTTTGTATATGTTAGAGGACATGTTGAGGTTCCTAAAAAATATTTTTGTTTCATTTTTAAAACTTTTTCATATTGCATTTTAGTCCCTCTCTTTTGCATATTGATGTCATGTTTCTTATGTGATCTTTGCTCATTTGTTTGAGGTGCTTAACTTGTGAATTTTTGTGAGATCTTTTGACATATGATTGGATTCTGACTTAGGTCATTTGAGTTTTAATCTCACAATTTTTGAATGTCATTTGATATATGTTTTATTATTTGTGCTTAAGTGAATTATGCATGATCATCATATGATATCTCTTAACCCTAATTGATTTGCCATGCCTAATCGATTGAGTTTCTTTGTGATTCTTTGCATGAGCTTTTGGTATGATGTTTACCCCTGGTTGAGGTCCCTTGTGACTTATTTTTGCAATTTGTGAATCATGTTTGGCATGTGTTAATTGTTTGGACTTTGAGTTTCCTTTTGTGGATTTCCTTTGGTGCATATTGTTTCATGTTTTGATTTTCTTTTGCACATGAGAATTGTTGATGATAATATGATCTTGGTTCTGACTTGTTTTCATCTTCATCTTGTTTTTCTCATTTCATTTTGATATGAAGTCCATGGATGCTTAATTGTGCATTTCATATAAGTATGCTTGCATTCTTTCATGATTAACTTTGCATGTTTACTTGAGATTGTTTTTGCATGATCTTTGAGACATTTTTGATGATTTGAGTTGGACATTTAGGATGTGATGTGCTTGCTTCCATTTATTGTATCTCATCTTCTCCTTCTCTTTCTCATTCTTCTCTTTCACTCTCTTCCTCCCAGGAATCTCAAGACTTGTTTAAGTCTTGGATTCTCTCCCTTTAGAGCTATCTAGTCCAACTTAATTTTTGATTAATCTTGGAGTAGGATTAGCATTAGGTTTTAGGTAGTCGTCCCTCCTAAGCCTCACTAACCATAGGTCATCCATGCATGATAACATTAGGACTCTTAGTTTTCCTTTAGAGTTTCCTTTGTGTCTTCTCTCTTCTCATCTCAAAACTTCATGAAAACACTTAATAAAGATAAAGTGTATTGCGCACGAGCCTTAAGCGCGGGGAATGAGAAATGAGGGGCTTCCTCTCATCTTTCTAGAGTGCTTAGCGGGCGTCCTGTCTTGGGACGATTCGTTAAGTATTCGTCACTGTGCCCTAGACCTTGGTGCAATCCAAGTTATGAACTAACTTAAAAAACACTTCTGTCTAAAAAACACAAAACAAATTCAAATCTTTTTATGCTTCAGGATTGTTGGGTTTCAAATTTCATTTTCAGAAAAGAGCTCGTCGCTCACGTAAAAAACACTTACCCATCCGTGGTCGTACCCACGAACTACATTAGCTCTGATTCCTCTCTCTCGTTCGATTGAGGATATGTAGGCACAAGACAGCGATTGTCTTGGCGAGTAACCTTCCCCCACAGTTCCCGTCCGAACTACGTTGACTCTGACTTTCCCATTGCATTGAGGGAGTACGTAGGCCTAGGGCATCGAATATGTCCTACCGAGCCCGTCTTAGTCACCCCCATCCCCGTTTTCTTTTGTTCAGCCATAGATAGTAGGACAGCTCACCCTCCGTTTAGACAACAAGCATGGATCCCATCGAGTACGATGGATGCGTGGGGTACTAACACCTTCCCCTTGTATAACCGACTCCCGAACCCGGACTATGGTTGCGATGACCATGTCTTTCCCCCTTTATCTTCAGGTTTATGCAGTGTTCCCTTTCCCTCTTTCGGGATAAATACACATTGCTGGCGACTCTGTGCTTTCTGCGCCACTCTCGCGTTTGTACCATTGGATGCAAATCTTTCGGGAGCGACAGCTGGCGACTCTGCTGGGGATCGAACCCAGAATCTCTGGTTGACCTCTTGCTGGTCCATCCCCTTTAGCGAGTCAATCCTAGCGCTTGGTTGTTTTTTTGTTGGGTGTTTTTTTGTTGTGCTTTATTATGTTGTATATTACTGTTTTACAGCTTTTATTACATTGCATTTCATTTTATTACTGTCATACTGGATATTGCTGTGTTGTGCTGGCTGGTTTCTGTTTGGCAGGTTGGGTTGTTCTGAGAGATAAGCCCAATACCCAGGCTTGAGTACACCCTAGGACTAGAGTGGAGAGTAGTGGGACCTACGTGCCAGCTTGGTACGTTTGTGTGTTCACGAAATTCATAACTAGACGAGGCTATCTTGGGACGCATTCTGACTTGTGTGTCTTACGCATGTTAGGGTGTTGATCTAGAGAGCTGTCGACTCTGGTGACCGTTTCTCCGATACCTCAGTTGCGCCTCTCCTCCCGACCTATGATAATGGCAGACCAGAAATGGAAAACCCATTACACTTGTCGATCCGAGGACCCAATGCCGAGGGACTCGCATAGGATGACCTTATTTTTGAGGGGAATCAGTTGAGGCCTCCTCGATTGATGATGATGCCAAACCAGAAATGGTGAACGTATCATTATTTCTCGACCTGAAAGCCCGTGATATTGAAGATCCTCGCCTTTCTAGAACCCTCATGAGAGATGGGATGGGTGTTTGTAGGCTTGCAGGAAACCGAAACCTTCAACCTACCCGGTTTTCTGGATTTCTCATCAGTGTTTTATTATCTAGGTTTCTGGTTATCTCAGTGGTTCGGTATTCCAGTATTCTGGTTTTCTGGGTTGTGGTTCTCGTTCAGTTAACAGCACAGCAAATCCAGCAGTGATGCCTTGATCCCATGCTTGCATGTGCATATCATTTTTCTTGCATTCTAACATGTTTGGCATTTTTCAGGGCTTGCATCTTACTCTTGATTCCAGTTTTCTAAGGTTGCCTTAACATGGATGTCCAGAGAAAGAAGACTGTTGCTTATTCGTTCCCAGACCCAACCTTGACGTTGATTCACAAGCTGATTAGTATGGCTGGTCCAGGAGTTCGTACAGAGTTTGGTGGAGAGTATGGGAGACTTCTGAAGTTTGTCTACAGTATCTCCAAGTATGAGAAGGATGCCATTCATACACTTCTTTAGTTCTATGATCCGTCTTTGCGTTGCTTCACTTTCCCAGCTTGGCTCCAACGTTGGAGGAGTTCTCATTTCTTTTGGGAATCCCCATCAGGCATGACATAGTATTCTTTTCTGAAGAACGTTCCGGGATAAAAGAAATGGCCATTGCTCTTGATATTGGTGAATCTGCGCTGAGCAGTAATATTGTGGAGAAACAAGGAGCTAAGGGTTTCTGATTGAAGTTCTTGTTTGATCAAGGTTGCATACATGTTAAGGAGAGGAATTGGACTGCTTTCCAAGCAATTCTGGCTATGTTCATCTATGGAATTGTCCTGTTTCCCAATGTTCCTGATCTGGTGGATATGCATGCTGTCAGAATCTTTATTTCAAAGAATCCTATACCTACCTTGCTAGGTGATGTGTATCACTCAGTCCACTACAAGAATGAAAATAGGCGTGGAAGAACTGTGAGTTGCTGTGCACCACTCTTATCTACTTGGTTTCTGAGTCATCTCCCCGAAGCTGGCGCTTTCGTTGATATGAGAGATTCTCTGAAGTGGTCAAAAAGGTTAATGGGCTTGACTGCTGACAACATTGTTTGGTTCAACCATGACTTGCTAGGGATGGAGATTATTTGCAAGTGCGGAGAATTCCCTAATGTACCCTTGATAGGGAGAAGAGGTGGAATTAACTATAATCCTTCCCTTGTTATCAGGCAGTTTGGTTATCCTTTGAGAGGTACACCTGAAGAGTGAGATATCAGAGAGTCCTTATTCTTCAATGGTACTGGGGATCAAGAGATGATAAGGAAGATTGTGAATGCTTGGAAGCAGGTGACCAAGAAGGGAAAAACTTCATTCGGGAAATGTAATAACCGGGCTTTTCCTTCCTATGAAGAGTGGATTAAGAAAAGAGCAGAAGAGGAGCTTCTTCCTTTCCCGGTGGAACCACCTTTGTATCCTTTAATGATCGAGGCTCCCACGACTATTGATATAGAGAAGTATGATAAGTTATGCGCTGAGAAGGAGAAACTCCGAGAGGAGAATTGTGAGCTGGGCAGAGAGGTTGGTCAATTGAAGCACGAAAAAGGCGAAGCTATCCATGTTGCCAGGTTGAAATCAGAACTTGTGGCTGTGAAGGAGAAAGAATTGTCCAAAGAAGTCATAGCCAAAGAGAAAGTGGCTCAAGCGCTGAAAAGTGTTAGCAAGGTCCTTTCATCCAAAAAGAAAGAGTTGGCTTATGCTATGTCAAGAATTCACAGGTTCCATGACCGTCGGAATACAACAATTACTGCCAACAGGTTGAAAAAGGACAAGTATCTGGAGCAGATTGAAGGTTTGAAGACAAAGCTTCAGAAAAAGGATAAGGAGATTTTATCAGGGATCTTGGAGAGGAGAGCAATTGAGGAAAAGCTCAAGGAAACCATGGCAGATATGGAACATCTGAAGATCCAAGCCGAAGTGAAGAGAGCCAGAAGCGAAGGTCCAAGTTCAGGTGGAGCTTCTGGAGAAGATAATTGGGAATTGCATAGTCGTTATTTAACAGGAATCTTGCACAGGAGGGATCTTTTGATTCAGGAGTTGATTCAGAGACCAGAGCATCCTAATACCAAGAAGCTTCTCAAGGAAGTGCAGGATTGGTGTAAAAAGAATGACGAATGGGGAATTCTAGCACGGCTGAGTCTTGAGGATATGCCTTAGTTTCCTTGCTGCTGTTTTCTTTGTATTTCCGGGATCACCGCCAGGCTTATTGGTCGGGGTATTTGTTTATGCTTATTCAGACTTATAACAGATGCTTATTCTCTTTATATGATCAGGAATTCAGTTCTCTTCTGTTGTTAAAATTGGAATCAAGGGATAGATCGCCTTGATAATGTTCATACATGTTTGCATTTGCATAATCATCTCATGTGCATAACAGGTGTTCAAGGTTGGTTATTCTTGTTCTGATCTGGTTTTCTTCAGAATTGTAGACTTAACTCCCCAGGCCATTCAAGAGTTGATCATGGAGCAAATTCAAGCTGAGTTGAGGGAAATGCGAGGCCAGATGGGGCAATTTATGGGGAATATGTAAACTCTCTTGCAAGACCAGAAGATACCGAGGGAGGAGGTCAACCGAATGAAGACTCAGATGGGCTTGGTCATGGAAATCTTGAATGCGGCGCTAAAGAAGGAAAACAATCCTGTGCTCGCATCCGCAACAGAAATCCTTACTCCTCTCATCTCTTTGGGGCCTTTTCTAGATCATGGAGTGTCTCGTGAATTCCCTCCACAATCTGAAGTTTCTGAGCTTTCTCCTCGGCAATCACTCCCTGCACCCCAAGGGGATCCTAGGCTAGAGAGGCCTAGGAAGAAGTTTGATCCCCCTCCGATGCCGTATGGGCAATTGCTTCCTTATCTGCTCGAGCTCAAACTAGTCGAGCGTGTCACTCTAGGACCAACTCCGACAAGGTTTTCTTTGGGTTCCAATATGAATGCTATGTGTAACTTCCATTCTGGGGCACCTGGTCACAATGTTGAGAATTGTACCAGGTTCAAGCATAAGGTCCAAGAACTCATTGATTCAGGGGCAATCAAGTTCTCATCAGAAGTGGAGACTCTTCCCCGCTTTGTAGGATCCACCTCATGTCATGGACTTTCTCCACAACCTTTCGCTGTATAAGCTCTACGTCAGCAACCTTTGTTTGTGCCTCAGCCAAATGTGGATAGGAAAGTGCAAGCGCAGGTGACGCGCCCAAATCAGCATCGACAGCAGAATTATCAGCAACAGGGGCAACCGAGACCAAGAAGGCCCAAGAGGATATTTGATCCTATTCCTATCCCTTATAGTCAGTTATTTGCTCGTCTGCTCAAGAACTCTCTGATTCAAACGAGGAGTACCACTCCGGTACCGTACCCTATTCCTCCAGATTATGACATGAATGCTAGGTGCGAGTTCCACTCGAGAATGTTTGGGCATACCCTTGATAACTGTAATGCGTTCCAGCACAAGGTGCAGGATTTGATCGACTCAAAGGTCATCACGCCAGATGGTACCCCTTTGGATTGAAGCTTCTTTGTCAGAGTAAGCACCAAATTGCAAGAGCGTCATCAGAAGCAATAAGTCCAGACGGAGTCAAGCCTTCCTCTATGTGGCAATCATTAGTTTCTTTATTGTATTTTCATATGTAGCTTTCATTTGTTTGTTTAAACATTGCTTTCATGTAAGAACTTGTTTGTTTCTGAATGACAATCATAATGCAATGAGTATGTTTTTCTTGAAGAATTCCATTCGTGTTCACTCATTTTAAATGCTCGTACGCACTGCAATACTATCTTTCTTGCCTAGACTCTTGGAGGGAGGATGACGAAATAAGAACGCAGATTTATAATGGTACGCTTTTGGATAAAACCCTGTTAAGGATGTACAGGCATTGTTTCTAATTCACAAACACTGGAGAGATAAGGAGATAGACCTTTGTCAACCCCTTTGAGCCTAGTAGTATGAGTTCTTTCTGAAAACCAAAAACCCTCAATTTTAACCCCGGGGCAGGGTAGGCGTCAGTTAGTTTGACCAAGTGGTCAAATTTCAGAAGGAGTGTACATCTGAGGATCCATTACCTTCCATTCCACTATCAAGAGGTTAAGAGGTGTAGAGCCACAATGGTTACTCCTCACCAACCGAAGAGTGAAACAATCACAGCCCTTTCAAACAAGTCAGGCAAAACGGTGTCACACGACGTGTTCAAAAAAAAAAGAGAGAAAAAAGAAAAAAAAGAAAAAAGAAAAAGCCTGCTAAGTCGAAAAACTTGAAAGCAAGTGACTTAGGCAAAAGTTAAGGCATCCCGCTGGACTTCAAAATTGAAAACTCAAAAGAGTCAGTCCAGGCAAAAATTAGGGAACGAAAAGCAAAAGAATAAAAAGCGAAAAAACGGAAAAAGAAAATCCTCGATAAGAACAAAGTCGTGTGACTATAGACACAAAAGACAAAAAAGGGCGACTGTTAGTCCAAAACCTCATTAGGTCTCAAACCATCAGTGCGTGGATTCCTTAAAGATCATGAAATCTTTTTGAGAGATGAATGCTTGTGTCAAATTAGCTGAACATAGGACTGGAGAATATCATGAAGAGTGGGTGGGTACCAATAAACTTTGAGCCATAAATCCTTTTTTTCTCAAACCGCGAACCCGGCCACGCTACAACCCTTTAAAGTCCTAATTGAAACAGGGTTTAGTCTGAAGGCGTACTTCAATGAGATAGCGTTCCTGACTCCCATGAGTTGTGCTAATAAGATTTTTGTTGGTGTTGCATGTGCGTATTGTTTTCCTTTCAAAAATAAGTATCGTAACTCGGTTGTGTGACATATTTTCAATAAGGACTTCAAGATTAACATATGTGTTGCATTTGAATAATCATTCTCAGAATAAACATTTTCTGCTTGCATACATTTGTTTGACATCAAAGAAGCTTACACGATGAACATCAGTCGAGAAGCTTAAACTGGCCAAGTTGAGGTGCCTGAGACTCCAGAGGACATGTTGCTGAAAGATTATGTGAAAAAAAAGGCGTTCCCAGCTATTTGTGTTGAGATGTAACCAATCTGGGACAATCACACCGGGAAATCTCTTCAAAATGTAGCCAAGTTGGGGCATTCAAGTTGAGAAGGTCTTTTCAGAGTACAATCAACCATGGGGCATTCATGTTGAGAAAATTTCTTCGAACTGGGGCAATTATGTCGAGATCTGATAAATCTCTCCACAAGCGTGTAAACTGGGGCAATCACGTCGAGATTCGGTAAATCTCTCAAAGATTAGTCGGTCAGAGGCAAATGTACTGCAAGGTTCAGAATACTATGGCAGAACATTTCAGGTCATTACGAACCCTCTCGAGTTGGTTTACTTCATGAATCATGAAGTATGGGACAATTATGTCCAGACCGGATACATCTCTAAGAGTTTGAAGACCCTGGGGCATTGTTGAACGCCAGGTTTTCTGTAAAATCCTCTTAAGATGATTGCTTCAAGTAGACCCTGTGGTCTGGGGCAAGGTGGAGAGTTAAAGAAACTGTGTTTCGCTCTTGACAATCAATATGCAGAAACTTGAAGCACTGAGTTGTTCCCAGTGTGGGACTTTTGGAGTCTTTTCCCTCCAGCAAAGAGCCAGAGGGTATCTTTTTCCAACAAGGTGTGGGAATTGTTATTCTTCCTCAAGCAGAGAATTGTCCTATGTTCGAAAAGGGCTTTTATGAAGGTTTCTTATCTCTAGAAGTACAGATGGAATCCTCACTCTCAGCAAGGTAAAACGATAGAATATCATCAAGAAGACGATGAGGAGTCAGAGTATTCTCTTCCTCAACGGCCAGATCTAGTCATCTCAAGTAATTCAAAGTCCAATCTTCATTGGTACCTCCCTAGTAAAGCTGTTATCTTCAACTTTGAAGTCTGATCGTCCTCAGCTGTTTATTACTCTTCCCCATCAGAGTATCGAGGATCGTCTTCCTCAATAGAGTATAAAGAAGTAATTCCCCAAGCGGAGTCATTGAGGACCGTCCCCCTCAGTAGGATATAAGAGGTTTACCCCCATCCAGAGTTGTGATTTGGCTCATCTTTCCTCAGCAGGTAGCCAGAAACTGTCATTTCTACAGCCTCTCCAGCAAGAGATTGATGGAGCATCTTCTTTGATCAAAGATGGTGTTTCCCCACAGAGTATGGGGCAGTCGTTTTTTTTTCTCAGCTAGTCAGGCAACATGTGTTTATCCCCTAGCAGAGTGGATGTTGACAACTACTATTTTCCAAGCAGATGTGTCAACGAGGATCGTCCCCCTCAGCAGGAGTACAGAGGATTGTACACCCAGCCGAAGTTGTGTTTGGATTATTATTCCCCAGCAAGCATTCAGAAGATGATTGCTTTAAGGTGAATGTTGTCATATCTCCAGCAGGAGATTCATGGACAAAGATGTTATTATCCCCACAGAGTCTTGGTGTCTACTTTCCTCAGTTGGTCAGAAAGTATAGTCTCACCGACAACAGTTTGATCTAATCCCCAGTAGGGTGAGGGTAAAGTTATTTCCCTAGCAGCAGATTAAGCTCACCGATATCCCCAAGCAGAGTCTGGTGGTGAATGGTATTCCCAGCAGGTCTTAAGTCCAATCGTTTTTGGCAGGCGTTAAATCCAAGTTCTGAAGTATTTGGTGATCCCCGGCGGAGGAGTTTCCATCTTCAGTATTCATCTCCCTCCCCAGCTGAGTGGGTATTCTCTCAGAGATTCGTCCATCTCTAGCAGAGTTGTTGATCTTGATATTCCCCAACAGAGTGGGTTTTCTCTCGGAGATTCGTCCATCTCCGGCAGAGTTGTTGATCTTGATATTCCCCAATAGAGTGGGTTTTCTCTCGGAGATTCGTCCATCTCCAGTAGAGTTGTTGATCTTGATATCCCCCAACAGAATAGGTATTCTCTCAGAGATTCGTCCATCTCTAGCAGAATTGGTGATTGTGATATTCCCCAGCAGGGTGAATTTATCCTCAACTTGTTCTTTGGTTTGATGACAATGTAGTTTGTCGTCCTCGGTGGAGCTGCTTCTGTTCTCAGCGTTTATTTCACTGGGACGGTCTTTTTGCATTGCATAAGCATTTTTTTTGCATGGAATCCTCCTAAATGTGTAGCATTTCCACTTCGTGTGGAGCATTACGGCAAAATTCAAACATATGCATCTGAAGCATAAGCCAGGTTTGAGTTTTCCTTCATCAGGAAAAACCAGATTTCAGGAGAATATCATTCGACTTTACTCCACAAGTGTTGGGTTTAGTCATTTAAAGCAATATTTGACATTCCCCTGCAGAGTTGTTTGCCAGGATCGTTAATCCATGATTGCATTTTTACCCCTTCGTCCAGGTGGTCCTTTGGTTTATCCCCTCAAGGTTTTTACCGTCAGACACTCGTCCGCGTTTCCTTCGGCACCCGTCTGTGTTTAAACCTTTTGTTTCAATACCCGTCCGTATTGACCTTTTGATGACACTCGTCCGTGTTTCCCTCGGCACCCGTCCGTGTTTTCATGTCTTTTACTCAATACTGTTTTTCTAGACACCCGTCCGTGTTGCCTTCCCTTCCCCAGCGAGATTAATCCCCGATAAAGGTCGCTTTACACCCGTCTGTGTACCTTTTCGATACCCGTCTGTATTGAAACCCTTTTCCACCCGTCCGTGTATCTTTTCGGTACCCGTCCGTATTGAACCTCTTTACACCCGTCCGTGTCATTTTTCGATACCCGTCCGTATTGAACCCTTTTACACCCGTCCATGTATCTTTTCGATACTCGTCTGTATTGAATCTCTTTACACCCGTCCGTGAACCCTTTTACACCTGTCCGTGTATCTGTTCGATACCCATCCGTATTGAACCCTTTTACACCCGTCCGTGTATCTTTTCGATACCCGTCCGTATTGAACCTTTTTACACCCGTCCGTGTACCTTTTCGATACCCGTCCATATTGAACCCTTTTACACCCGTCAGTGTATCTTTTCGATACCCGTCCGTATTGAACCTCTTTACACCCGTCCGTGTACCTTTTCGATACCCGTCCATATTGAACCCTTTTTACACCCGTCCATGTACCTTTTCGATACCCGTCCATATTGAAACCCTTTTTACACCCATCCCCGTACCTTTTCAATACCCTTCCGTATTGAAATCTCTTTACACCTGTCCGTGTATCTTTTCGATACCCGTCCGTATCTGATATCTTTGATTCCTTAACACCTGTCAGTGTTCTTTAGACACTCGTCCATGTTCTTTTTTCATTTCTTCAATACTTCGTCCATATTGACCTCTGACACTCATCCGTGTTTTGGTCTTACACCATTTATTACTTGTTCCCCAACGGAGTCGTCTCTCCTTTGAGGATTGCAAATTTCAGGTTTCTTTTGGTATTCAATCTCCGAGAATCCTTTGAACGCATGACAACCGTTGCTATCATACCTTCAGGACCAAGTTGATTGAATAGGGGCAGCTGTAACACCCCAAAATTTGCCTTCTTGTTTTTAGCTAACTAGCTTATGTTTCTTTGCATTTCTTGCATTAGCATTTGTGCATAGCATTGGTTCTTAGCATGGGATCAAGGTACTTGGTTCATCTTAAAGGAGTCTCAGGCCTCAAGGTTGTTTGAGGGGTTCATCACATCTTCATAAGATCAAGAATGGCAAGGGATTTCAAATGAATCTTTCCCTCCTAACCAGAGGGACCAAATTAGGGTTTTTGACCCAAAGGACTTCTTGAAGGGCTTTGTGGATTCAAGCATGTTCTTATGGTATTCCATATGCTCACAAGTGTTCATGGATAGAGGCTTGGCTAGTGGTTCATTGTGGAAGATGTTCAGTGGATCAGTTATTGTGAAGTAAGCAAAAGTCAACTGTAAGGAGGAAAGTCAACCATGGAATTTTGAGGTCCTCTTCATGATTTTTAAGGTCTTATGCCCTCATATGGTCCTCAAATGTCAAGATTCATATCATTCATAAAGAATCAAGGGTTTGTACAAAAGTTACTAAATTTGGAAAATGACCTATAATGAGAAGTTTCAATTTTTGGCAAATTTTTACACTACATTCAACTTGACTTTTCATCATTAAAGAAGCTTCAAATGAATTTTACTCAAACATGAAAGTTGAAGATCATTCTCTCCCCTTTCCAAAAAGTACTAGAACATGTTCATACCTTTTGTAGAACTCAAGTTATGGCTAAGGCAAGGCAAGGTGCATTTTGAGGTTTTCCACATGTACCAATTTTCCACCATTTACATTTTCATCCAAAAGGACTTGTAATCACTTCAATTGCTTCAAGTCATATTGTACCATCAAAGTACAATCCATGAGCACCAATTTTGACCCTTGTTTCATGCCAAACCGTGAGGTATACATGGTGTATTTAACAAATAAACAATTTACAAGTTGATCCAAATCTCATTATCCAAGAAAATTCAAGGCCCAATTGTTTTTGAAAAGTGATCAGCAAGTCAAGTGTGAGGTATCCATCATGAAAAGCATGAAGGTGCACGAATAAATTAAGGGATTGAACACAAATTGTAAAATGGCAAAACCACTAAAAACTCACTAATCAGGGGTTTAATCAATTGCTAATCATGATGAGAGGTCTAATGGAGAGTATATAAGCTTACTCACACGCACAAAGCTAGGTCATGCACCCTCATTTGCTCAGAATCCATTTTCACCTCCAGACTTTTCTCTCTTCGAATCTCTCTTCTCTTGAGAGTTTTTGAAGTTTTCTTTGCACATTATTGATCAGTGTGGTGAGAGGAACAAGAATCTACCATTGGTTTGAGCTTAGAGTGAGGATTTCATCAAGTTCGTGTTCAAGTTGCTCAAGTTCAAAACCTTAGATCTAGCCAATTTCAAGCCTCTATTAGCATTTATTTTGCAAATAGAGCTCAAAAGAGGAAGATCTGCAGCTTTTGGAAGGAGTTCTTAGTGTATTTTGAGCTCTACAGTTTTCAGGTTAGCATACTTTTCATGATCATGTAACTTTTTTTTCTTGCTTGCAAAATGATCTATGATGTTCACTGATGATGCTGATCTATTTAGTTTTGAGTTTGGACGTGTGGATTGTTTGAATTTTGAGATTTAAGTTTTTAGATCCAAACTCATTCTGTTCGATTTGGCTTGTGTGATGGTTGTTTGTGAAAACTAATTGCATATATGAGATCCTTGTGAAATTCTGATTAATTTGATGTACTCATGAGCCATTTCTGGTAATTTTATGGTTGGTGTTCACCGGAGAAGGTGACCGGAGCTAGGGCTCCGACACCTGGTATGTTTTCTGGCCGGTGAGGGTTTCAGAGGTGGAAGATGCAATCCCACCGTTCATTGCTTTGATCCAACGGTCCTGAGTGTGCCAGATCTTTTATGTCCTTATTTTAATTTTTGATATGCTTGTGTGTCAATCCATGATATTTACCATGTGCATTAAATCTGGACCTTTGATCTTGCATGCTTTTAAGATCCATTGACTTGTTCACATGCGTTGGATTCATCTGATGATCATGATTATGCCAACACATTAAAAAATCATATGTCCCTCACGTGCTTTTATTTTTTAAATCTGACCACTTGTATGTGTGTGCGTGCATGGTTGCTATGGTGGTTGTATGATCTTGCCTGTTGATCTTGATTACTGTGTACTTCTGTTGACCTGATTGCATGCGTTGGATCAATCCTATGGTTATGATTGAGTTTGATATTTGTCTGGGTTCCATGTGTTTCATGTTTGACTTCGCTCTTGTACTTTTTGACTTGGGCCTGCTATTCCCACCCCCTGTTCAGCCCATTTGATGTATTGAACGTGTTTCCCTTGCTGTTTGCACCCCCTGGCTTTTATTTCCTTTTATTGTATTTTAATTGTTGCATTTTCATTTTTAACTTTTAAAAATAGTTTGATGCATCTAAAAATCACCAAAAAAATCATGATTCATCCTTAGGGTTTTATAAAATTTTGGAAAATTTTATTTTCCATTTTTAATTTATTTTGTGCCTCTGAATTAATTATTTGATCATTTTTCTTTGTGATTTTCTCCATGTGTGAACACCTTGCCTTGTGGATTTTTGTTCTCATCATTGGTATATGATTTGCATCTCATTCCTTTTGCATATGTTAGAGGACATGTTGAGGTTCCTAAAAATATTTTTGTTTCATTTTTAAAACTTTTTCATATTGCATTTTAGTCCCTCTCTTTTGCATATTGATGTCATGTTTCTTATGTGATCTTTGCTCATTTGTTTGAGGTGCTTAACTTGTGAATTTTTGTGAGATATTTTGACATGTGATTGGATTCTGACTTAGGTCATTTGAGTTTTAATCTCACAATTTTTGAATGTCATTTGATATATGTTTTATTATTTGTGCTTAAGTGAATTATGCATGATCATCATATGATATCTCTTAACCCTAATTGATTTGCCATGCCTAATCGATTGAGTTTCTTTGTGATTCTTTGCATGAGCTTTTGGTATGATGTTTACCCCTAGTTGAGGTCCCTTGTGACTTATTTTTGCAATTTGTGAATCATGTTTGGCATGTGATAAGTGTTTCATGTTTTGATTTTCTTTTGCACATGAGAATTGTTGATGATAATATGATCTTGGTTCTGACTTGTTTTCATCTTCATCTTGTTTTTCTCATTTAATTTTGATATGAAGTCCATGTATGCTTAATTGTGCATTTCATATAAGTATGCTTGCATTCTTTCATGATTAACTTTGCATGTTTACTTGAGATTGTTTTTGCATGATCTTTGAGACATTTTTGATGATTTGAGTTGGACATTTAGGATGTGGTGTGCTTGCTGCCACTTATTGTATCTCATCTTCTCCTTCTCTTTCTCATTCTTCTCTTTCACTCTCTTCCTCCCAGGAATCTCAAGACTTGTTTAAGTCTTGGATTCTCTCCCTTTAGAGCTACCTAGTCCAAATTAATTTTTGATTAAGCTTGGAGTAGGATTAACATTAGGTTTTAGGTAGTCGTCCCTCCTAAGCCTCACTAACCATAGGTCATCCATGCATGATAACATTAGGACTCTTAGTTTCCCTTTAGAGTTTCCTTTGTGTCTTATCTCTTCTCATCTCAAAACTTCATGAAAACACTTAATAAAGATAAAGTGTATTGCGCACGAGCCTTAAGCATGGGGAATGAGAAATGAGGGGCTTCCTATCATCTTTCTAGAGTGCTTAGTGGGTGTCCTGTCTTGGGACGATTCGTTAAGTATTCGTCCCTGTGCCCTAGACTTTGGTGCAATGCAAGTTATGAACTAACTTAAAAAACACTTCTGTCTAAAAAACACAAAACAAATTCAAATCTTTTTATCCTTCGGGATTGTTGGGTTTCAAATTTCATTTTCAAAAAAGAGCTCGTCGCTCACGTAAAAAACACTTACCCATCCGTGGTCGTACCCACGAACTACATTAGCTCTGATTCCTCTCTCTCGTCCGATTGAGGATATGTAGGCACAAGACAACGATTGTCTTGGCGAGCAACCTTCCCCCACAGTTCCCGTACGAACTACGTTGACTCTGACTTTCCCATTGCACTGAGGGAGTACGTAGGCCTAGGGCATCGAATATGTCCTACCGAGCCCGTCTTAGTCACCCCCATCCCCGTTTTCTTTTGTTCAGCCATAGATAGTAGGACAACTCACCCTCCATTTAGACAACAAGCCTGGATCCCATCGAGTACGATGGATGCGTGGGGTGCTAACACCTTCCCCTCGCATAACCGACTCCCGAACCCAGACTATGGTTGCGATGACCATGTCTTTCCCCCTTTCTCTTCAGGTTTATGCAGTGTTTCCTTTCCCTCTTGCGGGATAAATACACATTGTTGGCGACTCTGTGTTTTCTACGCCACTCTCGCGTTTGTACCATTGGATGCGAATCTTTCGGGAGCGACACGTTGCCCTATTTGAATCTGGTCCTTTTTGTGTTATTTGTCCATTTCAATTTTGGAAAGGGATGATGCTGGTGATATCCTTTGATATTGCTCATCAATCCCCAATTTGAAAATGACGAAACTAAACTTTGATTCAAAATAAAACTCTGAGGCCATTTAGGAAAGTTTGAAAAATGACTTGGCTATGTTTGGAATTTTGCTAAGATGTTTGATTCTCTTGTTTCTATGCTTTAATGAGAGTCTGAGAGTTTGGTGAGGATTTTTAAATATGCCTGAAACGTGTTTGGGTTGTATTGATTGCCTTTGATTCGTTGCCTCTTTCTACTGATTTTCTTAATGATGATATCGATTTTGACTGAAAAGAAAATGATGGCTGCTGATTTTGTCATGAATACACGGTCTGCTTGCTTTATTCGTATGATTTGGTGAATTGATTCAGAACTTGTTGTTTTTTCGAATCACATAACAACTTTGAAAGCTTTCCCATTTTGTATTGCCATGATCAATGCCTTGCTTGCTTGAACTACCACTGCCAATGTTGCCCTTGTTTTAGAATGGATTTCTAATTACCCTTTCCTTTCGTACGCATATCTGTTGGGAGTATTTTCTAGGTATGACATTACTTTAGCAGTGAAGGGAGCTCTTGGTGGCGTATGAAGAGGCCTTGAGGATCAATGATGGAGGTAATATCCTATTCCCTTTTTAACAAACTTTAAGATTCCGAGGGTAGTTTGGTTGCTGTTAGTATAAGTTCCCTATGGTGCTTCTGTTGAGAATTTTTGGCTTGGATTTGCTTTGATTACTCTTGATTCTTGACAAATCATGACATTGAAATTTCCACTGGGTTTTGATTTGCAGGTGTTAACAATAATATTATAATTTGTGATTGACTACGCCAAGGCACTTTGGACTAAAAAGAAAATCAAATCATCAAGAATCATTCCACTTTCTAAGCAGTTGTTCAACACAAGATCTGCGAGAAACAATATTTGGCCCAATGTTATTCTTTACCGTCAACTCGAATATATCTCCTGGCCACCTCGGTCTTATTGTATTCCCGGCTCCCTCAATGGAGAAGTTGAACATTTGTAACTTGTATTTGAATTTTGAATGGATCCCGATTCTTTCCATTTTGGTTGAATTTTGATTTACCAGGTGGCATAGGAGTTGCAGCCACGGTTCTTCAATGTTATCTAATCCAACGGGTATCACCCAGAGACATGGAACGTAAAACTATTTTCATAGCTTGATGAGGAAAAAAGTCTTCAATCCTTGATTGTATTGCTACAAGAATGGTTCAGGTAATGCTTCTTTCATTTCTTTGTTGTAAGCACTGTCCTTGTTTCTCAATGTGAACTTTCAATCTTGTTTGATTGTGTTCTGATTTCTCGCTTTCATGCTTGCAGTCTGCTTCACTTAGGCCCGACGTAACCGTCACATCTTGCTGATTCAGACAACGACATAGACGAGTTTGATGATGAAAGTATGAAAGATTTTCTTGGGATGTGAAGAATAGAGAGGTCAGCAGTTGTCATATCATTGCTGAAGATAGCTACTTCTGATAGATGTACGGCTATGTGGGATGAGGAATTCTGTTTCAAAATTGATGAACTGCACTTTTCCACGAGAAGCTGAGTTTGAGGGTGGCATAATTGCTCTATTCCAATTATTGATAGCTAGAACAACAAACTGTTATACATGGCCATCGGGAATCAAACTTGGAGAAAGAGCTTAACCGATACATTCCCATTGCTGCAGCATTTGGAGGAATGTGTATTGTCGCCTTGACAGTATTGGCAGATTTTATGGCGGCATTGGTCTATGTCCACTTTGCATTGTTCCTGACATTTAAAGAATTAATTCAGTGGTTTCCTATCCGTATGCCCGTGATAATGTTGGGAGGTATCTTTCTGCAACATACGATATCGAATTGCCTCTCACGAGTTTAAAAATGACCTTGAATAAGGAATTATATATTGTATGAGTCCTTTTTTTATATCATGGTTCATGCTTGTGTCTGAATTTATTTCCCTCTGTTGTTTCCTGTGTTTGTAGTGCCTTGACCCTCGGTATCGAGTTCTGATGTTTTTTTGTTGACTGTCCAAACTGCAGGTTGCAGGCTGCAGGCTGCCTCGGTACGTCGTCTAAATCAACGATTTTAGGGTGGTCACCCAAACTTGATATACAACACCATGCTTCATTCGATGAGCAAACATGCGTCTTAATGGGTTATGCTTACTTGTGTAGTTGTTCCTCAATTGTGTACAATGTGTAAAGTGTACCTTTTGCACGTAATATTACTGTGGATTAAGGATTAAGAATCATACACCACATGCTTTATTTATATTCCAAAAGACTTGAAGAGGATTCACTTAATTTGGTAATGAATACGTGAGAACACCTTTCCTTATAATGGCATATCAGGACCCAACCTGTTTTTCTTGAAATGGAGTTTAGTTAGAAGTGTATGAGTGGTCTAAGCCCTTAATTTTGTTTTTAGATTCTAAATACAAATCATAAGGAAAATGTAAAATGTAATGAGTTTTTCTCAATTCTGTTTGCATCTAAAAGCATATCACTTCCCTATCATAACAATCATCCGTACATCCAAGCCACGCAAACATTATTTATTGTCCAACTTGAGTTATCTGGTGGACACATCTCATAAACCCACTTCCTACACTATATCCAAACAACAACGTTTGGTAAACAAAAACCAAGACGGAAAGGGTGTCCTCGTGAGAAGATCTTCTTGTCAAGTTAAATTGGGATAACAAGACTTGGTCATTATTACTCTTGATCACATTTTCCTTATATTCTGCATAGACCTGTAGTAATGTAACTAGCTTGCAAGTCTAAAATCAGATAGAGATTCCTCCGAATTATATGTAACTCATATTGAGGAGAACATATGCCAAGTCAACACATTAATGTCAGTTTATTTGGTCAAGCAAATATACACCTCTGGCAACTAATGAAAGATTTATACTTGTGATGTGAAATGGGTCTTTTGTGTGGAACTTTGGCGCAAAAATATTTGGGCTTAGACTTCCTTAAAAATGTGAATCTCCAACTGGAACTCTGTAGGAATGATATTTATAAATCCAACTGGTGGGTTTTGAAATTTTCCAAAGTTTAATTTCTCATTATAACTTGAAAATTCTTAAATCCCACTACTCATGACTTGTATTCCTCATGAATTTGAATTTCGAGGAATCCTAATGAACGGACCTTCTAATCTTAGCAACTTTAATCCCGCTGAATTGAATCATTTGAATTCAAAATGCTATGAACCAAGATTGATATCATAAGGGAATCCATAAACCAAATCACCACTTTGTCACCTTAATCTCAATGCATGCGCAACTTCATCTTTTGTACCTTGAGTTGCGATTCGTACCAAATCTTTTATTTTAACAAGCCTTGGGGTTATAAGAAACCAAATCCTAATCTTGATTTTAACGAGATATAGCCAGGAAATTCTTCCAAGATATTTTCAAAGCATCGATCCAGGAATGGCCCGAAGATGAAGAAAGCATCCTAGGACTGGTTTGAATTAGAATCAATTGGTGACGCCCCTATAACGTTTGACTGTAAATCCACACTTGAAAGTATTGCACCTGCATAAACTGGTTAGTCGCAATAAACATGTACACCAAGACCGCATGACCTAAAGATGCTATGCAAAAAGGAAAGGGATCTTAGGGTAAAAAATTAGGGTGCGACAAAGAGGAAGTGTTAAAAAAAGAGGTGAGTGATGCAAAATCTCAACTTGAACTGAAGGTGTTGCCTTCAAATTTGAAATATGCTTTCCTTGATGATGGTTGTAACAAACCGGTTATCATTAGCAACATTTTATCTGACAATGAGGAAAACCGGTTAATTCAAGTTTTGAGGAAACATCAAGAAGCAATGGAATGGACTCTTTCCAATCTAAAAGGAATAAGTCCCTCGTATTGTATGCATCGCATATTCACGGAAGAGGATTTCAAACCGGTCGGTCAACCGCAACGTCGTTTGAATCCAACGATGAAAGAAGTAGTAAGAAAAGAGGTTGTCAAGTGTCATACCCCAAATTTTGACCACTGAGATTTCCCATCATTGTGCAAATCATCATCACAATATGGAGAAACCATCCTACCTTGTCAGTCTCCCCAAAGATAGGTGAGCATCCACTACAATTAAAATTAGGGTTTCAAGCCCTCTCTGAGTACTTAGACAAAAGATCAATCAAGGAATGACATGATCTTCAACTTGTCTAACCTCTAAAACATTCACAATGGATCAAAAGGACTCCCACTCTAAGGATTAAGCACAAGGCTGCTCCCTTCTAGATGGATCAAGTCTCAAGATCGACAGGGTCACCAAATTAGGGTTTTGTTCGACCAGGTCCTCCAAATGGAAAATTTTCATCTGGGCATGAGCCAATGTTCCAAAACATAACCTAATATACTCCATGGAACCTCATGGACCCATTCATCAAGTCAATTTGACCTCAGGGAATGCATACATCAAAAAATCAGGAATTAGGGTTTCTTGACCTAATTCACCCCTAAGTTGACTTTTAGGGCAAATCATGAGCCAAGACCTCAAGAGAGGGTTTGAGGGTCTCTAATGAACTATATTGATCCATTTGGAACAATGGATCAATCCAAGAAGCTTGAGCAACAAGTCTCAATTTCATCTGCACCACAGTTAGGGTTTCGCGGGAAAAGTCAACTGTAACTTTGACTTTTGACCAGGACATGATCCCAAGCCCTAGAACATGAATCAATATACCCTATGACACCCATGGAACATGTCCATCAAGTTTGATTTAGGTCAAGGACATGATTTTCTGAAGAATTGCACAGTTTGGAATTCATCTGATAAAAAGTCAACTGTGCACAAAAGTCAACTTTGACTTTTTGAGATTTTTCACCAAAATGGATTTTTAACCCTAAAATGATGTTAATGTATGATTTGAATCATCATTCATCAAGAAAAATCAAAGAAAGTGGAATAACTTGCAAAAGGGGTAACCATAAAAACTTAGAAAATTTTCTAAGTTAAAAATAAAGTGACAAAGGTACCAACTTTGGAGGACCATAACTCCTAAACCACAAGGCCATTTTTTCTCATCCAAAGATGGATTTGTAGCTCTCATTACCCTCTACAAAAACTTCAACTAGACCTAAGGCCAATTCATTAAGGATTTTGAGTTATGGAGTGATCAAAATCAAGAAATCACACTTTGTTCCAACACTTAGTGAAAATTTCACTAAGTCAGATTTTGCTTCACTTTTTGCCAAATGTAGAGGGATTTTTCACTTGGATTCAAAAGAGATAAAAACCAAACTTGTTCAAACAGTTGTTGTATCATGTAAGGGCTTTCCAAAATGGCCAAGAACATTGCCAAATTCAACTTACACCATGAGATATGACATTGTCAAGTTGCCTTGCTGAAATCTGTCAAGGCAAGGCAGAATTTGCAACTTTGCTCGATTTGCCAAAATCAGCCAAATCCAATTGCTCCTATCCACTTGGACACCTCAGAGGATTGAATCTAAAGGGGACAATCACTGAGCCAAACCTCAAAAGTCCATGGAACAAGAAATAGCATGTTGAACCTAGAATGGCCAAAATAGGGACAAGACTTCAAATTTGGATTGAAGCATTCAATGGAAGCATCAAGGTGGCATGGACTGAGCCATTCTCTTCTGAAATCAGTCAAGACTTATCCAAGACCAAGGGAACCAAAGCTCTGTGCCCTAACCTCTAGTCAATGGCTAGATGAGACTTGAAATTCCATTGGACAACATTGGCCAAACCTACTTAGCAGCTGCCATTCACTATTCCTTGTATAACAAACTTGCTCTACTATAAATAGAGCTCAATTATGATCAGTTTGAGTACACCAAAACCATCTAACAGATGCTTTCCTCAAAATCTCTTTCTCTTGGCAAAAATGCCTTTCTTAGCAAGATAGCTATTGGGTTTTGAGTTTGAGAGCTTTTCCAATCAAACCAATCACTCACACACCTCACATACATCACATATGAGCTGATCAAACACTTAGATCACTTCTGAAACACCAATTTCACAAAATCACCAGCTGGTTGCTCAAATTTTCAAACAAGTTGCAGCTGAGGTACCACAAAGTGATCCAGCCAATTTCAATCAAGTCCAAGCATTCAAACATAATCCATAGGGTGTAGGGAAGCTGTTCAGATCATCACCACTCATCTGTAACACCTCCAAATCAAAAATCACATTGCACTTGCTGTCACGACCTAGAGGTAAGCACATACTTGGTCATCTCTCAATCTATGCATATTTCCTCGCACAATAATTTGGCCATATGTTCATAATCATGCATGAAATGCTTTCCCTCAATTAATTGCATTATTTGAATCGTGTATCAAAAATCCTAGCCTTCATGCAAAAATTAGGGTTCTTGAGGATTTTTCGTGATTTCTTGTTGTATGTTTAAATTAAATGAAATTAATGGACATAAACATGATCGTGAGGTTGAGACGAGCATAATGATATGTGGATTGCATGTTATAATCAAGTATTCAGTGAGATTGAGGAGAAAATGCAAATCAGCCAAACCCAGAACACGCGCGTGTTCTTGGCGCCATTTTTGAATAATTTGAATATTTGAATTTTGTGATTTTGTTTAATTGATTCAAAAATTAATTTCTCTCTGAGTTTTAATGATTTTGAGTTGATTCTTTTTTTAATAATTCACAAAAATGTTAAAATATTTTATTTTCCCAAAAAATCCCAAAAATATTATTTATTTCATATAATTGATATTTTTACAAAGAATTAATATTTTAATTGTTTTTGACATTTGAAATATTTTTTCTACATTGATTTTGCAACTTTTCATGCTTTCTAATTATTTTGTAGGCTAATACTTAATTTTTGAAGCATTAATCCAAGATCACAATTTGTTTTTCATAGGTTAAACAATTTTGATCATTTTAATTGAATTTTTATTCAATTAAATACCTTTTTGAAAACAAATTAGGGTTTTTGGATTAATTCAACCCTCATAAATCATTTTCAAAACATTTTGGGCCTCTTGAGAGAGTGTAAGACCCAACCCACTTGTACAGAAATATTTTGGGCCTCATTCGTTGTATAAGTCCCTCTATACATTTTCAAATAAACGACACGATCATTGCCTTTTGAAAAATAACCTTGGGCCTCTCCTTGAGCTATAAGACCCATTCAAAAACACTTTGGGCCTCTATTAGAGTGTAAGACCCAATCCCCTTTTAACCAAAACATTTTGGGCCTCATGTATTGTATAAGTCCCGCTGCGTTAAAAGAAAACCTCGGCGCGATCGCCATTTTTAAACAAAAAATCATCTGGGCCTACCCTCGTGTTATAAGCCCCACTATTTTGCTTTAAAACTTTTCGGGCCTCTTGAGAGAGTGTAAGACCCATCCCTTTGTACATAAAACTTTTTGGGCCTCAGTCACTTGTATAAGTCCATCTGTACAAATTCAAACAGTGCGCTCACTGATAAAACCCTGGGCCTCTCCCTGAGCTGTAAGCCCCAAACCTTTCTTTTTCAAAGCACTTTCTCCTTTGATTTTGAATATACTGTTGTTTTCAATCTTTCTTTGTTGAACAACTAACCAAACAGCATGGAAACTCTACAACCGAGTAAGTGGTTATTGCTTTCATTTACCGCTTTCATATACATATAACTGTATTGTGGGGCTGTTTCGCTGTAAGTCTTCTTTCATAAACTCATATCAACTGTGTAATAATAGTATAGATATTTCGAGTTTCCCCGGCAACTACGTCTAGAACTAGGTGATGCAGTTTCGTTTATTCGTAGAAATAGGCAACTAGATCCCCAATAGGATCACCAGATACAGTCTTCTCTTCGGCTGTCCTCATTAGGAATCGTCAAGAAACTCTACTCCCCAAGATGAATGTATTCTCCGTGAATGGCATCTTTGAGTTTCTTCCAAATTCTCGAAATTTCCTGACTTGATCTATTCTCTGTGAATAGCTTGCCTTGAATTTCTCGGGGTTTGGGGACCCACGGGCTTCTTAAAAGCATCGGCCTCCTCTTGGGCATCGTACAAGGACCCACAGGCTTCCTAAAAGTAACCTCGCCTCCTCTTGGGCTTAGTACAAGGACCCTACGGCTTCTTAGAAGTATTCACAGCCTCCTCTTAGGCTTCGTATAATGATCTCTTCCTCCGGGAATGATAGCCTCCTCTTGGGCTTAGTACAAGGACCCGTTGGCTTCTTAAAATTTTCCAGCCTCCTCTTGGGCTTCGTACAAATTGTCCCGACGACCTCCTAGAGGTATAGGAACAGAACCTAGTCATCTCCATAGAACAGTCCTTTCATAGAGTCTACTACTGTTTCTCGAAGCATAGTACAAAAGACGAACTCTAGACTTGGACAGTCTAACTTCCTTGAGTCTCAAAGACATTCTCAAGCGACCCCTTCGGAAACCCGTAGACTCGGACAGTCTCAGTACCCTTCGGATTTCCCACTTCCTTAAAGAACAGGAATAACCCGGATCCTCAAATCAGGTCCCTGAGTGCAGTGTTGCTCATATAAGAACTGATTTTCTCTTTCAAAATCAGTATACTGGACCTGTCACTTAATTGAAACAGTTGCATAGCCTCCTTCTGGGCTTTGTACAATGATTCTCCCCAGCGGAGTCAAACAACGTTTAACCTCTCTCTCGGGCTTCGTACGAGACACATAAAAAGACTCTCTTGTTGAGTCAAACTTTTAGCCTCCATCTTGGGCTTTATACGAGATACTAAAGGTTCTTATTGAGCCAAACAAATTTTAGCCTTCATCTCGGGCTTTATACGAGATACCAAAAGACTCCATCGTCGGGTCAAAAACCTTTTAGGCTCTCTCTCGGGCTTTGTACGAGACACATATTAGCCTCCTCTTAGGCTTTGTATAAGAAAACCACTGGTTAATTCAATTAACCTTTTAGCATCAAAGCTGTGCCTCGTTCACAGTACACAAAAATCAACAACTCCTTCCCCTTCATCTAATCGCTGTAAGCGGCAAGCCTCTGGATCATCTACATCCATGCCACTGCCCCTCTTTTAGCATGAGAAATTCCTAAGGAAAGATAGCATTGCTCTACACTGAGTTAAAGTCTTCTCCTTCAGGTTAAAACCCCCCCTATAAAGGAAATTATGGCATTGCTAGGATTCACATATCCCGGTTAAAGTAATTCTCCTTTATAACCAGTCACCCAACAGTTGTGACAGACAAACCCTTCTTTAGAGATGACAAATTCTCTCTAAAGACAACACCTTCAGCTTCACATTTTGGGCTTTGAACAAGACACAAATAGGCCCTTCAGCTTCATATCTTGAGCTTTGATCAAGATACAAAATACCTTTCGCTTCACGTCTTGGGCTTTGAACAAGACACCAAAAACAACCATTTCCTCCCATAGAATAGGAGGAACTACGAACGCTCTGATTTCCCTGTTTCGGTAAACGGGAATACGTAGGCATAAGATTGAAAGAAAAATCTTAGCGAGCACACTAAACAAAAACCCAAAATCCCATACTCTCATAAACATCAGTCCTAACATCCTAATCCTTGTTTCTCGCCAGAAAGCTTCTGCCTAGATAAAAACCAGTATTGGCGAAAAATACCAATAACCAGTACAAAGGCCCCCCCACATTGATAGCATTCGTAACCTAACAGACCGCTGTTTAAACTCAGTATGCAAAGCAGGGTTAATTGGAGACATCTATTTCCCTTCCTTATTCAGCTCACAATAGGATAAAAAATGAATCGACCTGTAGTTTAAGCTCAAACCGCAGAGAGCGACCAGCGCTTAAGAACCGCGTCCTAAATCGCTTGCTACAGAAAAATGGCGCCCACCGTGGGGCCTTTCAAAGTTAGATCTAGGCACGGTCTTCCTTTTCTTCACTTATGTGAAAACCACAGATTGGGGCTTCCGCAGGGGAACCCATTTTCTGTCAGGAACTTAGGATTCATAGCTTTAAAGGTCTAGGATGTTTAGGACAAATATATATACTGCTTTTCCTAATTGCTATACATGTTTATTTTTCTGCTAATGGGAATGCGGGTGATGCCGTATGCGGAAAGATTGAGTATACACTTAAGATAAGTGATGGCGACGGGGTCGACCATCAACCTCAGTGGAGGCTGACCAACGCAACCCATTCTCTCACCCAGACAATGGGCCAGTTGTTAAGTCTGAGAAGCTGAGGAGCCAAACCCTTTCGTAGTGCGGAAACTATCGAAAATAGTTGTTACGCGATACTACCCTCATTTGAGGATGGTGATCTATTCTCGGTGAATGGCACTTACTCTAAGATTGCACTACAACTCGCTGGCGATCCGCTTGTTGTTTTGCATTCCTGGGAGGAGCTGATGATAATGAGTACAGGTACAAAAATCACCCTAGTATAAACCTTTGGGGATGGGTAGAGCCTTGACTTCATGACAACGACCCTTTGACCCCATGTTTTTTCTATGTTTTTGTGTGCTGCATTCATGAATTCATCTAAAAAAACATTAAAACATTCAAAAAAATCTTCTCTTCTAGTCTCTCTATTTTTTTTCAAATTAAACTAAGACTGTGATTGCAAATATCAGAAAAAAGGATTGTGCTAATGGATTTCGGTAGAAGGAGAACTCATAAGTATACCTTCAAGGTTCCAAAGCTGGAGAATTTGAGAAGGTTAGCAAGGATGATCACTAACCCTGAGGCTTTTAGAGCCAAGCACGGAGGTCTGCTACCACTGTTAAGAGTCCATGTGATTGAGGGAATCATGGATGCGCTCATTTAGTTTTACGATCTGGTTTATCACTGTTTTACATTCTCGGATTACCAAGTCGCACCAACGCTGGAGGAGTATTCTCATCTAGCTAATTTACATATCACGGATCGAGCTCCATTTTCTGGACTGGAAGAAATTCCAAAGAATCAGACCATTGCAAGAGCAATTCATTTGGTCGAGTCTGAGGTCAGGACTCACATGACCGCTAAGGGTGGCATCCAAGGTTTGCCAGCCCAGTTCTTGACGAAGAAAGCCTTGTATTTTGCCAGTATAGGAAACGTGACTGCTTTTGAAAGCGTCTTTGTCTTGCTCACCTACGGGTTATTTTTGTTTCCCAACATCAATAACTTTGTTGATATTAACTCCATTAAGGTTTTTCTCATTGGAAACCCTGTGCCGACTTTGTTCGCAGATGCGTATCATTCTGTACACTTGGGAAATTTGTACAGTGGAGGGGAGATCACATGCTGTGTACCTTTGCTTTATAAATGGTTTATCTCACACCTGCCCAAGTCTGCTGCTTTTTGGGATTGTAAGAGTGCCTTACGTTGGTCGCAGAAGATCATGTCTCTTACCAACTCTGATATAGATTGGTGTAATAGGATTTATGAGGGAATCAGGATCATTGATCGTTGTGGAAACTTCCCCAACGTACCCCTCATAGGAACTAAAAGAAGAATTAACTACCATCCGGTATTGGTTCGCCGTCAATTTGGATACCCGATGAGACACATCCCACTGGGGGTTCATCTGGAAGGTCTTTTCTTCAAAGAAGGAGAAAATGACAGAGCACTAAAGATGGAAATAGTGCATGCTTGGAAACACGTTCATAAGAAAGGACGAGAGTCTCTAGGAACACCAAACTATGTCTCGGTGGAGCCTTATCTCCATTGGGTACAAACTAGAGCTCTCAAGCTAAAAATGTCTTATCCTCGTTACAGAATTCTTCCGCCGAGGGAACCTGTCATGTACTTCATGACAGAAACTGAAAAGCTTCAGGTTACTCTCAACAAAGTTCAACGGGAGAGAAGGTCTTGGAAGAACAAGTACCACACCCTCGACATAGAGCGCATCAAAATACAACAACTACTGAAAGAGAAAGATGCTCTGATTGAGATTTTAGAGCAACATGCTGTAGAGAATCAAGATGACCAAAGGAATTTGCTCGCTCCTTTCACATGGCAAAGGAATGACAACCCGACAACGGCCCAAGAGCCCCGGTCAAAGAAAAGGAAAGTACCAGAATCCGCACCCGATTTCTCTTCAGAGAGGACTCGGGACCCATTAGCTTAGGTTTCTGTTTTTGCACTTTGTAATCTACTGTATTTCATTTCTGTAATCCTTTAAATTTCAATAAAAAGGGGTTTCCCCACTGTTTGATATTTGCAATCTAATTGTCAAAGTTTATTTTGATTAAAAAAAAAAACAACTAATATAATCATTGTATTCATCATTCTCACATCCCGTGTTCTTCTTCCTTACGAATCTCACGTTTGTGTCTCGATTCTAGAGTCAAACTATCTCATTCGTACAATACTCGGGCCAATCGTCAGAAAAGGATGGATGATCTTGAGGAAGAAAACAGAGAGTTGAAAGAAGAGATCGACGCTCTAAGAGAGGATATGAGAAAGCTTCGTAATGACATGCAAGCCATGGCAGAAGCTCAGCTACAACGGACTGTGATCTCCGAGATCACCTCAACGCCCATCTTGGAAAAGTATGATCCTAGGTATCAAATGCCGAAATATCGTCCTTGGGGTATGCCTGTTAACTATATCCCGAAAGGATATGTTCCGCCGATCACTGAAGATCAGGGAATCACAACAGAAGCCGCTGGGCTTGAAGGTTACAAACTTCGGGAAAGCGAAGATGCCAGGGGCATACTAAAGACTCCTGAAGGTTACAAACTTCGGGAAACGCCAATATTCGCTACCGTAGTCACGGTACCACCCCCTGTGGTGCACACTGTCCCAGAAGGAAAAATTCCACCAACACCTTCTGGTAGGAAGGAAACTATGTTCGATAGAATGGATGAATTCCAGGAACAGTTCCTAGAAATGCAGAAGGAACTGCAAGCCATTCGCGGTCAGGATCTATTTGGAAAGGACGCCACAGATCTCTGCTTGGTCCCTAATGTGAAAGTCCCGCACAAATTCCAAGTGCCCGACTTTGAAAAGTACAAGGGTAACTCTTGCCCTCAAAGCCATCTGGTGATGTACGCTCGGCAGATGTCAGCTCAGACAGAGAATCAAGACCTGCTGATTCACTACTTTCAGGATAGTTTAACTGGTGCCGCACTCAAATGGTACATGGGTTTAAACCGTACTACGATCAGCACTTTCAGAGATCTTGGTACTGCCTTCGTCCAACAATACAAATACAATTTGGACATGGCACCCGACAGAGATCAACTCAGATCGATGTCGCAAAAGGACAAGGAAACCTTTAAGGAGTATGCTCAAAGGTGGCGTGAAATTGCAGCTCAAATTTGTCCACCTCTTGAGGAAAAAGAGATGACAAAGATCTTCTTAAAGACCTTAAGCTCATTTTACTATGACTGAATGGTTTCCAGTGCACCCACTGATTTCACCGAGATGGTCGGCATGGGCGTACGTCTGGAGGAAGCCATCCGAGAAGGATGTTTGGTAAAAGACACTGGATCGACGAGCGGTACTAAAAAATATGGTAGTGCTCTCCCTAAGAAAAAAGAGCAAGATATTGGGAATATCTCTCTTGGAAAGCAAAGGTGACGATATCAACCAGTAGCAGCTGTGACTCCTGCTATTAGCCCTACGCCTATTCCTACGTATCAACCTCAGGTTGCGCAGAGCCAACCTGATCAGCAAAGGACGCAACAGCCTCTCCAGCAGGCTCGTCCCCAATACAACAACAACCGCACAACACGGCCACCAGGATTTGATCCTATACCCATGACGTACACATAACTGTTTCCATTACTGCTAGCCAATGGGCACATTCAGACTAAGTCCCCTCTTACAGTATCGGAAAATCCACCTTTTTGGTTTAAGGTGGATCAGACGTGCCCTTATCATCAAGGAGGTCCAGGGCATAACATAGAAACTTGTCTTAATTTCAAGTCCGATGTGCAAAAGCTTGTTAGGAGCGGGCTCTTATCTTTCAAAGATACGAATCCTAATGTTCTTACGAACCCGCTGCCTCAACATGAGAAGGCTGCAGTCAATCTGATTGAGAAAGAGACTAACAATGTCTATCAAATTCACGATGTACTCTTGTTAAAGACCAATCTGATCAAGATGCATTGTAGACAGAGTGGATATGGCCATGTGCCACCTCATAATTATCACCAGTGTGATATCTGCTCTAAAGATAACCAAGGATGTTCTGTAGTGCAAGCGGCTCTACAGGAACAAATGGATCTCGGATGGATCCAAGAGCACCGAGTTCGTGGGGTTAACATGGTTTGCATGAATTCCAATGTCATTCAGAACCACGACATCCGTGCAATGAGTGTCAACTTGGTGGCAATGCACTCAAGGCAAAGCCAGTATCATAATCTGCCGCGACACGATTACAATTCCTGTCTGACTTGCTCGGTAAATAAACAAGGATGGTCTTTCATACAAAAGGCCCTCCAGCGTCAGATGGATCTTGGATGGATCCAAGATTACCATGATAGGAACCCTTATCAGATCAATATGGTTCAAATCTTTGACATTCGCGTGTTGAATACCAACTTCGTAGAGTTACATGCGGAACAGGTCCGACTTGGATTCTTAATATCACATGACTATCAAAGCTGTAAAGCGGGTTGCGAAAACGATCGAGGTTGTACCATTGTCCAAGAGGCATTTCAGCACTTGTTAAATCATTGGTGGATGCCAATCTACATGGATGAGGATACTCAGCAAATTAGTATCAATAACAGGAATCCTACTCGACGTCAAAGTCAGGATGTCCAATCAATGGAAGGTAACCTAGTGAGGTTACATTGTATTCAAAGTGGGCGTGGCCGGGTGCCACTACACAATTACGACCGTTGTAGCGTCTGTTCGGAAAGTAACCAAGGGTGTTACCTTGTGAGAGCGGCTCTTTAAGGTCAGGTGGATCGTGGAGAAATTCGTCCATATCCGGGTTCTGGACCTATCGACTGGACGCCAAACTACCTCGCCGATCAAATTGAGGACGTTGTCACAATTTTCGGTCATCATAGGACCAGGGATGTTTTTGCCATCATTCCTCTACTTAACGAATCTAAAGTTCCCAACCAGGAACATATCAAGATTACTTATGATGGTCAGAAAAATCAGAAGGTTCCCATAGTCATCTATCTACCGGGACCACTACCGTATGAATCAACTAAGGCTATCCCTTACAAATACGGTGCAGCAATAGTCGAGAATGGAAAGGAAATTCCATTACCCTCCGTTGTGAACATTGCAGACATCAGTCGAGTAACACGGAGTGGTAGAGTCTTCAACCGAGGGGTTGGGGAATTTAACAAAGAAAAGGAACTTCAGACAGAAGCTCCTGATCCACCAGTCGGTCAATCTAGTAATCCCGACATTTCAAAAAATGATGAGATGCTGAAGCTCATCCAAAGGAGTGATACAACATTGTGGATCAACTATTACAAACTCCTTCAAAGATCTCTGTGTTATCACTGTTACTCAGCTCAGAAGCGCACAGGGAGGCTCTACAGAAAGTCTTAGAGCAAGCCTTTGTGGAACAGGATGTAACAATTAGACAGTTCGATAGTATTGTCTCTAACATCACTTCCTGCAATAATTTGGGATTTAGTGATGAGGAATTACCTGAAGAGGGTTGCCGTCATAACATGGCGCTCAATATCACAGTTAACTGCCAGGACGATGCTTTAGCCAGCGTACTGGTAGACACAGGGTCAGCCCTGAATGTTATGCCAAAGTCTACTTTGATGCAATTATCGTCCAAAGGCCCTCCGATGAGAATCAGCGAGGTTGTCGTCAAAGCATTCGACGGATCCAGAAAAACGGTTATCGGCGAAGTTGATCTTCCCATAACTATTGGTCCTCACACTTTCCAAGTCACTTTCCAGGTCATGGACATCCGGGCAACGTACAGTTATTTATTAGGAAGACCTTGGATACATCAAGCTGGAGCGGTTACGCCAACCCTCCACCAAAAGCTAAAGTTTTTCAAGAACGATCAACTTGTCACAGTTTGTGGGGAACAAGTCTTGCTTGTGAGCAACTTGTCATCATCTACTGGTATAGAACCCGAGGAGGTTATTGGAACGCAGTTCCAAGCATTGTCGATAAGCAAGGACAATTAGTTCAAAGAAGGAACTTCGATTTCCTTATACAATGATGCTATCAAAGCGGTCGAGAGTATCGATACAAAAGGATGGGGACAACTTGTCATTCCTACTGGCAATACAACAAAGAAGGGTCTTGGTTTTTCTGCAACCTGTACCCAGACAGCCGCCAACGATGAAAGTCTTCATCCGCTTCAAAACTTTTTCCACAGTGGAGGTTTCCTTCACCCAGTGTCTTAGGCGGTACATGCTATTAATGAGGAAGATCCCTCTGACACGGATGAAGAATGGAAGTCCTACCTTAACGAGGACGGTTATACGTCTCAAGAAGAGGTGCCTATACCTTTTTGTTTTCCTACAGAGAGTCCGAGATTTATACCACGATCAGATGTCGAAATGATATATGGAGATTGCGATCCAGAAGGATGTCGTGCTCTGCCAAATTCATTGGAGGAAGGCACTCTAATGAAAGACAACTTTGATCACAACTACTATGGCCCAATGGATGGTCTGCCAATGTGGCAACCTTATCCAGGAGACTTGGGGCAAGAAAGTCAGCCGAACAATGAAACTCAGCTGACCGTCGTTGAACAGAATACCTGTGTCCCCACCCTGTCATGGGATCAACACTCAGGTCATTCGGAAACTACTCAACATGAAGATGAATTCGCAACGTTCGCAGGACTTGAATTCATCAACTACGCTTTTCCCGAGGTCAACGTCATTGAGAGAGATGACTCCTCCAGTTCCAAAGAAGTGTGGGATACCTTGGGACAACCGAGTGGAAAATACGACTATATGGTCAAGTACACCGCTCCCGAAAGCTCTCGTATCAGGCTCGAAGACATCCAGCCAACTGGATGGGGAGATACAGCTGAGAGCACAAATGCTATGCAAAATACAACTGAAAAATTCTCCTACGACAACTCTGCCTGGGAGACAGATTCCAATGATCCTGCTCCACCAGAAATCAGCGTCATTTCTGAAGACAAATCAAGGAAGGTGCCAGACTTTGTGATTCACCGAGGAGTTCGCCGCCAATGGGTTGCCGCCGAGGTTTCGAAGGTTGTTCATCAGTCAAAGTAATTGCCATCTTTTAACCTTTCACCCTGCCCAGGTGAAACGGATGTTTTGATAGGGCTCGCTTTCTGTAAATTTCCCTCTTCGCTTCGCCCAAAGCAACAGAGTTTTGTTTTATAGGGCTGTAGTTTCAAGGATCGACTTGTTCATTAATAAAATAACGTCGTTCTGTAATTTCCGCATTAATTGCTGTTTTCTCTTTTTGCTTTTTTCAGAAAATGGTAATCCTATAAAACAAATAATAAAAACAAGCAGAAATAAAATAAAACACTGCACACACTTGCATTCTATCTATCTCTTCTAAACACGAATCATCACGTCATGCAGATTGCTTGTTTTAAACCCCGTTGAAACATACGATCCGATGCCTTCTCCCAACTTTGAGTTCCCGATATTCGAGGCTGAAGAAGAAGTTGACAACAAAATTCCAGAAGAGATCTCCCGACTACTCAGACGAGAGGAAAGGTCCATTGAACCTCACAAAGAACCATTGGAAACGGTAAACTTGGGTTCAGAGCAAGAGAGAAAAGAAATCAGGATTGGGGCACTGCTCAGTCCAACTGCCAGAGAGGGTTTGATAAAGCTTCTCAAAGAATTCCCCGATGTATTCGCTTGGTCCTATCAGGATATGCAGGGTTGGATATCAGCATCGTGGAACATCACTTACCATTGAGATCGGAATGTCCGCCAGTAAAACAAAGGTTGAGACGCACTCATCCGGACATGGCCATCAAAATCAAAGAGGAGGTACAGAAACAGATTGACGCGGGTTTCCTCACCACATCAGAATATCCTCAATGGTTAGCCAACATTGTACCCGTTCCCAAAAAGGGCGGAAAGGTCGGAATGTGTGTTGATTACAGGGATCTAAACAAGGCAAGTCCAAAGGACGACTTTCCTTTACCACACATTGACATGCTAGTTGACAGCACAACGAAGTTCAAAGTTTTCTCTTTCATAGATGGATTCTCGGGCTATAACCAAATCAAAATGGCGCCGAAAGACATGGAGAAAACTTCATTCATTACCCCATGGGGTACTTTTTGTTATAAGGTAATTCCGTTCGGTTTGAAGAACGTCGGGGCAACTTATCAAAGGGCCATGATTACCCTGTTTTATGACATGATACACAAAGAAATCGAGGTATATGTCGATGATATGATTGCAAAATCAAAATCAGAGAGTGAGCACGTTGAACATCTGTCAAAATTGTTCGAACGTCTAAGAAAATTCAAGCTCCGCTTGAATCCCAACAAGTGCACCTTCGGTGTCCGTTCAGGGAAACTACTAGGGTTCATCGTCAGCCAGAAAGGAATTGAAGTGGATCCTGACAAGGTCAAGGCCATTCAAGAAATGCCTTCTCCAAAAACTGAAAAAAAGTCAGAGGATTCTTGGGACGTTTGAACTACATCTCCAGATTCATATTCCTCATGACCGCTACTTGTGCGCCAATCTTCAAATTACTCAAAAAGAACCAGGATTGCGTTTGGTCAGAAGATTGCCAAACCGCCTTCGACAGTATTAAGGAATACCTGTTGAATCCTCCAATTCTATCACCTCCAGTGGAAGGAAGACCACTGATCATTTACCTCACAGTTCTAGAGGAGTCAATGGGATGTGTACTTGGCCAACAAGACGAAACTAAAAGGAAAGAGTCTGCCATTTACTATCTGAGCAAGAAATTCACCGACTGTGAAACTCGGTACACGATGCTCGAGAAAACTTGCTGCGCTTTGGCTTGGGCAGCCAAACGTCTTCGCCAATACATGATTCGTCACACTACTTGGTTAATCTCCGAAATGGATCCAATCAAGTATGTCTTCGAAAAACCTGCTCTCACGGGAAGGATTGCCCGTTGGCAGATGTTGTTATTAGAATATGACATAGAGTACCACGCTCAGAAAGCCGTTAAGGGAAGTATTTTAGCCGATCATTGGGCTCATCAACCGATTAACGATCAGGAATCAATCGGGTTTGACTTCCCAGACGAAGATGTCATGTATCTAAAAATAAAAGATTGCGATGAACCGTTACCCAGTGAAGGGCCAGAACCAGGGTCCCAATGGGGACTTATCTTTGACGGAGCAGTTAATCATTATGGAAACGGAATTGGGGCAATCATTGTTACCCCTCAGGGTACCCACATTCCTTTCACTGCCAGACTTACGTTCAAATGTACGAACAACGAGGCCGAATACGAAGCTTGTATTATGGGTCTCGAGGAAGCGATTGATTTAAGGATAAAAAATTTGGACGTATACGGCAACTCAGCCTTGGTTATCAATCAGATTAAAGGAGATTAGAACATATACCAATCGGGACTGATTCCTTACAAAGACTACGCAAGAAGGTTGCTACCTTTCTTCAATAGAGTTGAGTTTCATCACATCCCTCGTGATGAGAATCACATGGCTGATGCATTAGCCACTATCTCTTCCATGATTAGTGTAGGTCAATGGAATGACATACCTAAGATCGACATCATGTGCCTTGAACGGCCCGCTTACATCTTCATGATTGAAGCAGTCATAGACGACTAACCTTGGTATCACGATATCAAATGCTTTCTTCAGAAACAAGAGTACCCATCTGGGGCACTCAGAAAAGACAGAAAAACCCTCAGAAGATTGGCTGGAAACTTCTTCCTGAGCGGTTACACTCTTTATAATAGGAATTTTGACATGGTTTTGCTCCGATGCGTCGACAGACCAGAAGCAGACATGCTTATGAAAGAAATTCATGAAGGATCCTTTGGCACTAATGCCAATGGACACGCAATAGCGAGAAAAATTCTAAGAGCAGGGTACTATTGATTGACCATGGAATCCGACTGCTACAAGTACATGAGGAGGTGTCACAAGTGTCAGATATACTCCGACAAAATTCATGTACCGCCATCACATCTCAAAGTTCTTTCTTCCCCATGGCCATTCTCGATATGGGGAATCAACATGATTGGCATGATTGAGCCTAAGGCTTCAAACGGACATCGGTTCATCCTGGTAGCCATTGATTACTTCACCAAGTGGGTCGAAGCAGCGTCATTCGCTAATGTAACCCGACAAGTGGTGGTCCGATTTATCAAAAACAATATCATCTGCCGTTATGGTGTTCCAAGCGAGATCATTACTGATAATGGATCTAACTTGAACAATAAGATGATGAAAGAGTTGTGCGCTGAGTTCAAGATCGAACACCATAACTCATCTCCCTACCGACCCAAGATGAACGGAGTGGTAGAAGCGGCCAATAAGAACATCAAGAAGATCGTTCAAAAGATGGTTGTAACCTACAAAGACTGGCACAAAATGCTACCCTTTGCTCTTCACGGTTATCGCACATCTGTCCGCACTTCAATAGGGGCAACCCCTTTCTCCCTAGTGTATGGCATGGAGGCAGTGCTCCCCATAGAAGTAGAGATCCCGTCAATCCGAGTACTGATGGAAGCGAAGCTTACAGAAGCTGAATGGTGTCAAAGTCGACACGACGAACTGAATCTGATCGAAGAGAAGCGAATCACGGCGCTATGCCACGGTCAGTTGTATCAACAAAGAATGAAGAAGGCGTTCGACAAAAAGGTTCGACCCCGCATCTTCAGGAAAGGAGACCTTGTGCTCAAGAAGATACAATCATTTCTCACTGACTCTCGGGGCAAGTGGACCCCGAATTACGATGGCCCCTATGTGGTCACGAAAGCTTTCTCAGGCGGCGCCTTGAGACTTGCAACCATGGACGGAGAGGGATTTGCCTACCCCACAAATTTTGATGTAGTCAAGAAATACTTCGCCTAAAAAAAAACGTCTCGGTGGATTGAAAACCTGAAAGGGCGGTCCAGGCAAAAATTAGAGACATAAAAAAAAAATCATCCCGATGGATTGGAAACATCATAGTGCAATCCAGGCAAAAATTAGGGATAATGGCAAGTAACTATGTTCAACAGAGGCAAGTCCCTCGGCAGCAGCAGTTACATCATCTGTCAGAAAACTCCAGTCAAGGTCATCTTCGACAGAAGCTCAGGATGCCCCGAATTCAAAGTTGGTGGAAGGATAGTGGTCGTTATGTTTCAACGTAGCCCTTTTCCCTATAAATTACCATTTTTAAACTTTGTATATACTCTTTGGAATCACGCGCTTGGCTGATCTCCATCTTATCAATAAAATTTGAGCCTTTGTGTTTTTGTTTGTATTTCTTATTTGTTTTAGCTTTACAGAACGACGTTGTTTACATGATCAACGATTCTTGAAATAAAACAAAAGGGAATTTACTTGATAAACTTTTTCTGCTTTTAAAATAAAGTCGGCAATTTCTTTTGACTGTTGAACATCAAGGGAACATCGACCGCTTCTCCAGAAGTAAGCGAACCTCAAAGTGCAGGATCAAAGTACTCCTTCTACGCCAGTACGCCTGAATGAAGGGATCAACTGTGTCAGAGACCTTATTTCGTATGACACACCACAGCCGAGTTCTCATCTCCTAAGCCCGACCAACATAGCTCCCGACGGGGACTATCTCTCCTAAGCAAGGTGGAATTGCTATTCTGAACCAACGGTACTTCTTCGCCCCACGATGGCCGGGTATCCAGTCATGTTCATCTTTTAATTTTTATGTCGCGTCAGTTTTGTCCGCATAAACATACATACATCATGCCTTTTTGATTTGCATTCACATTTCATATTGCATCACTATCACTCTAGTCGGTCTTGTCCCCTAGTGATAGAAATTCTCTCAATCGAGTTGTCAGTTCTTGCCTCGTCAGGAAACGCTGTGTTTGAACAACCTCGCTTCCAGTTTATTTCTGGAAAGAAGTTGGTCCTTGACCACTTTGATAACTTGAACCTCTGAAAATCCAGAGAAAACTTTCAACAAATGTCACTCTTCTCCATTGAAGATGATGTCTTTGCTTTCCCGGATTAAGGAAAATCCACAGAGAAAGCCTCCTAAGCAGAGATTCGGCAGTACAGCTGCCATTCTCCAAAAAAGCTACTGATGAAAAGGTCATCAGCACCTCAAAATTGGACCCCATCATATGGCGTTTCTCCAGGAGAATCCCGAGAAAAGTATGATGTAATCCCAAACGAAAACAGTCTCTCAAGAGACTCGTTTTCCCCAGTAGAAACAAATGGCGTCTCCAACAAAGAAGTTTGTGCAACTCTACAACTCAGACGACTGGGTTCCCCAGCAAGTCTGATATCAATACTTTTTCCACTCAAATGGCATCTCCCCAGGAAAATTCGGCGAGAAGTTCGAGGAAAACCGTTACAAATAGCGTCCCTTGTCAATAAAGTTTATTGACAAAAGAAACTAAGACCAGTTCCTTGGTAGGAAACCAGGATCGAGGGGAAGTTTAATTCAGAAACTAAGACCAGTTCCTTGGTAGGAAACCAGGATCGAGGGGAAGTTTAATTCAGAAACTGAGACCAGTTCCTTGGCTGGAAACCAGGATCGAGGGGAAGTTTAATTCAGAAACTTAGACTAGTTCCTTGGCTGAAGACCAGGATCGAGGGGAAGTTTTACCTTTTCTAAGCATCATTGCTTAGCTAAAGAAGATGAATGCGTAAGCGACCATTCACAACCACCATCAAAATTTCGGGTATTCCGATATTTAATCCTCTTGCACCCCGAATGCCCGAACACCTTCGTCATTCACACCTTCGTGTCCAAGAAGATTAAATAGTGTCAAGTGTCATACCCCAAATTTTGACCACTGAGATATCCCATCATTGTGCAAATCATCATCACAATATGGAGAAACCATCCTACCTTGTCGGTCTCCCCAAAGATAGGTGAGCATCCACTACAATTAAAATTAGGGTTTCAAGCCCTCTCTGAGTACTTAGACAAAAGATCAATCAAGGAATGACATGATCTTCAACTTGTCTAACCTCTAAAACATTCATAATGGATCAAAAGGACTCCCACTCTAAGGATTAAGCACAAGGCTGCTCCCTTCTAGGTGGATCAAGTCTCAAGATCGACAGGGTCACCAAATTAGGGTTTTGTTCGACCAGGTCCTCCAAATGGAAAATTTTCATCTGGGCATGAGCCAATGTTCCAAAACATAACCTAATATACTCCATGGAACCTCATGGACCCATTCATCAAGTCAATTTGACCTCAGGGAATGCATACATCAAAAAATCAGGAATTAGGGTTTCTTGACCTAATTCACCCCTAAGTTGACTTTTAGGGCAAATCATGAGCCAAGACCTCAAGAGAGGGTTTGAGGGTCTCTAATGAACTATATTGATCCATTTGGAACAATGGATCAATCCAAGAAGCTTGAGCAACAAGTCTCAATTTCATCTGCACCACAGTTAGGGTTTCGCGGGAAAAGTCAACTGTAACTTTGACTTTTGACCAGGACATGATCCCAAGCCCTAGGACATGAATCAATATACCCTATGACACCCATGGAACATGTCCATCAAGTTTGATTTAGGTCAAGGACATGATTTCCTGAAGAATTGCACAGTTTGGAATTCATCTGATAAAAAGTCAACTGTGCACAAAAGTCAACTTTGACTTTTTGAGATTTTTCACCAAAATGGATTTTTAACCCTAAAATGATGTTAATGTATGATTTGAATCATCATTCATCAAGAAAAATCAAAGAAAGTGGAATAACTTGCAAAAGGGGTAACCATAAAAACTTAGAAAATTTTCTAAGTTAAAAATAAAGTGACAAAGGTACCAACTTTGGAGGACCATAACTCCTAAACCACAAGGCCATTTTTTCTCATCCAAAGATGGATTTGTAGCTCTCATTACCCTCTACAAAAACTTCAACTAGACCTAAGGCCAATTCATTAAGGATTTTGAGTTATGGGGTGATCAAAATCAAGAAATCACACTTTGTTCCAACACTTAGTGAAAATTTCACTAAGTCAGATTTTGCTTCACTTTTTGCCAAATGTAGAGGGATTTTTCACTTGGATTCAAAAGAGATCAAAACCAAACTTGTTCAAACAGTTGTTGTATCATGTAAGGGCTTTCCAAAATGGCCAAGAACATTGCCAAATTCAACTTACACCATGAGATATGACATTGTCAAGTTGCCTTGCTGAAATCTGTCAAGGCAAGGCAGAATTTGTAACTTTGCTCAATTTTCCAAAATCAGCCAAATCCAATTGCTCCTATCCACTTGGACACCTCAGAGGATTGAATCTAAATGGGATAATCACTGAGCCAAACCTCCAAAGTCCATGGAACAAGAAATAGCATGTTGAACCTAGAATGGCCAAAATAGGGACAAGACTTCAAATTTGGATTGAAGCATTCAATGGAAGCATCAAGGTGGCATGGACTGAGCCATTCTCATCTGAAATCAGTCAAGACTTATCCAAGACCAAGGGAACCAAAGCTCTGTGCCCTAACCTCTAGTCAATGACTAGAGGAGACTTGAAATTCCATTGGACAACATTGGCCAAACCTACTTAGCAGCTGCCATTCACTATTTCTTGCAAAACAAACTTGCTCTACTATAAATAGAGCTCAATTGTGATCAGTTTGAGTACACCAAATCCATCTAACAGATGCTTTCCTCAAAATCTCTTTCTCTTGGCAAAAATTCCTTTCTTAGCAAGGTAGCTATCGGGTTTTGAGTTTGAGAGTTTTTCCAATCAAACCAATCACTCATACACCTCACATACATCACATATGAGCTGATCAAACACTTAGATCACTTCTGAAACACCAATTTCACAAAATCACCAGCTGGTTGCTCAAATTTTCAAACAAGTTGCAGCTGAGGTACCACAAAGTGATCCAGCCAATTTCAATCAAGTCCAAGCATTCAAACACAATCCATAGGGTGTAGGGAAGCTGTTCAGATCATCACCACTCATCTGTAACACCTCCAAATCAAAAATCACATTGCACTTGCTGTCACGACCTAGAGGTAAGCACATACTTGGTCATCTCTCAATCTATGCATATTTCCTCGCACAATAATTTGGCCATATGTTCATAATCATGCATGGAATGTTTTCCCTCAATTAATTGCATTGTTTGAATCGTGTATCAAAAATCCTAGCCTTCATACAAAAATTAGGGTTCTTGAGGATTTTTCGTGATTTCTTGTTGTATGTTTAAATTAAATGAAATTAATGGACATAGACATGATCGTGAGGTTGAGACGAGCATAATGATATGTGGATTGCATGTTATAATCAAGTATTCAGTGAGATTGAGGAGAAAATGCAAATCAGCCAAACCCAGAACACGCGCGTGTTCTTGGTGTGTTCTTGGCGCCATTTTTGAATAATTTGCATATTTGAATTTTGTGATTTTGTTTAATTGATTCAAAAATTAATTTCTCTCTGAGTTTTAATGATTTTGAGTTGATTCTTTTTTTAATAATTCACAAAAATGTTAAAATATTTTATTTTCCCAAAAAATCCCAAAAATATTATTTATTTCATATAATTGATATTTTTGCAAAGAATTAATATTTTAATTGTTTTTGACATTTGAAATATTTTTTCTACATTGATTTTGCAACTTTTAATGCTTTCTAATTATTTTGTAGGTCAATACTTAATTTTTGAAGCATTAATCCAAGATCACAATTTATTTTTCATAGGTTAAACAATTTTGATCATTTTAATTGAATTTTTATTCAATTAAATACCTTTTGAAAACAAATTAGGGTTTTTGGATTAATTCAACCCTCATAAATCATTTTCAAAACATTTTGGGCCTCTTGAGAGAGTGTAAGACCCAACCCACTTGTACAGAAATATTTTGGGCCTCATTCGTTGTATAAGTCCTTCTGTACATTTTCAAATAAACGGCACGATCATTGCCTTTTGAAAAATAACCTTGGGCCTCTCCTTGAGCTATAAGACCCATTCAAAAACACTTTGGGCCTCTATTAGAGTGTAATACCCAATCCCCTTTTAACCAAAACATTTTGGGCCTCACTTATTGTATAAGTCCCGCTGCGTTAAAAGAAAACCTCGGCGCGATCGCCATTTTTAAACGAAAAATCATCTGGGCCTACCCTCGTGTTATAAGCCCCACTATTTTGCTTTAAAACTTTTCGGGCCTCTTGAGAGAGTGTAAGACCCATCCCTTTGTACAGAAAACTTTTTGGGCCTCAGTCACTTGTATAAGTCCCTCTGTACAAATTCAAACAGTGCGCTCACTGATAAAACCCTGGGCCTCTCCCTGAGTTGTAAGCCCCAAACCTTTCTTTTTCAAAGCACATTCTCCTTTGATTTTGAATATACTGTTGTTTTCAATCTTTCTTTGTTGAACAACTAACCAAACAGCATGGAAGCTCTACAACCGAGTAAGTGGTTATTGCTTTCATTTACCGCTTTCATATACATATAACTGTATTGTGGGGCTGTTTCGCTGTAAGTCTTCTTTCATAAACTCATATCAACTGTGTAATAATAGTATAGATATTTCGAGTTTCCCCGGAAACTACGTCTAGAACTAGGTGATGCAATTTCGTTTATTCGTAGAAATAGACAACTAGATCCCCAATAGGATCACCAGATACAGTCTTCTCTTCGGCTGTCCTCATTAGGAATCGTCAAGAAACTCTACTCCCCAAGATGAATGTATTCTCCGTGAATGGCATCTTTGAGTTTCTTCCAAATTCTCGAACTTTCCTGACTTGATCTATTCTTTGTGAATAGCTTGCCTTGAATTTCTCGGGGTTTGGGGACCCACGGGCTTCTTAAAAGCATCGGCCTCCTCTTGGGCATTGTACAAGGACCCATAGGCTTCCTAAAAGCAACCCCGCCTCCTCTTGGGCTTAGTACAAGGACCCTACGGCTTCTTAGAAGTATTCACAGCCTCCTCTTAGGCTTCGTATAATGATCTCTTCCTCCGGGAATGATAGCCTCCTCTTGGGCTTAGTACAAGGACCCGTCGGCTTCTTAAAAGTTTCCAGCCTCCTCTTGGGCTTCGTACAAATGGTCCCGATGACCTCCTAGAGGTATAGGAACAGAACCTAGTCATCTCCATAGAACAGTCCTTTCATAGAGTCTACTACTGTTTCTCGAAGCATAGTACAAAAGACGAACTCTAGACTTGGACAGTCTAACTTCCTTGAGTCTCAAAGACATTCTCAAGCGACCCCTTCGGAAACCCGTAGACTCGGACAGTCTCAGTACCCTTCGGATTTCCCACTTCCTTAAAGAACAGGAATAACCCGAATCATCAAATCAGGTCCCTGAGTGCAGTGTTGCTCATATAAGAACTGATTTTCTCTTTCAAAATCAGTATACTGGACCTGTCACTTAACTGAAACAGTTGCATAGCCTCCTCTTGGGCTTTGTACAATGATTCTCCCCAGCGGAGTCAAACAACGTTTAGCCTCTCTCTCGGGCTTCGTACGAGACACATAAAAAGACTCTCTTGTTGAGTCAAACTTTTAGCCTCTATCTTGGGCTTTATACGAGATACTAAATGTTCTTATTGAGCCAAACAAATTTTAGCCTTCATCTCGGGCTTTATACGAGATACCAAAAGACTCCATCGTCGGGTCAAAAACCTTTTAGGCTCTCTCTCGGGCTTTGTACGAGACACATATTAGCCTCCTCTTAGGCTTTGTATAAGAAAACCACTGGTTAATCCAATTAACCTTTTAGCATCAAAGCTGTGCCTCATTCAGAGTACACAAAAATCAACAACTCCTTCCCCTTCATCTAATCGCTGTAAGCGGCAAGCCTCTGGATCATCTACATCCATGCCACTGTCCCTCTTTTAGCATGAGAAATTCCTAAGGAAAGATAGCATTGCTCTACACTGAGTTAAAGTCTTCTCCTTCAGGTTAAAACCCCCCTATAAAGGAAATTATGGCATTGCTAGGATTCGCATATCCCAGTTAAAGTAATTCTCCTTTATAACCAGTCACCCAACAGTTGTGACAGACAAACCCTTCTTTAGAGATGACAAATTCTCTCTAAAGACAACACCTTCAGCTTCACGTCTTGTTCTTTGAACAAGACACAAACAGGCCCTTCAGCTTCATATCTTGGGCTTTGATCAAGATACAAAATACCTTTCGCTTCACATCTTGGGCTTTGAACAAGACACCAAAAACAACCATTTCCTCCCATAGAATAGGAGGAACTATGAACGCTCTGATTTCCCTGTTTCGGTAAACGGGAATACGTAGGCATACGATTGAAAGAAAAATCTTAGCGAGCACACTAAACAAAAACCCAAAATCCCATATTCTCATAAACATCAGTCCTAACATCCTAATCCTTGTTCCCTGCCAGAAAGCTTCTGCCTAGATAAAAACCAGTATTGGCGAAAAATACCAATAACCAGTACAAAGGCCCCCCCACATTGATAGCATTCGTAACCTAACAGACCGCTGTTTAAACTCAATATGCAAAGCAGGGTTAATTGGAGACATCTATTTCCCTTCCTTATTCAGCTCACAATAGGATAAAAAATGAATCGACCTGTAGTTTAAGCTCAAACCGCAGAGAGCGACCAGCGCTTAAGAACCGCGTCCAAAATCGCTCGCTACATCAAGCTATTGGATGTCAGTATGATTTACCCAATTTCTGATAGTCCTTGGGTAAGTCCGTTCCACGTTGTGCCTAAGAAGGGAGGAATGACCGTAATCCGAAATGAAAAAAATGAGTTGATTCCGACAAAAATGGTGACGAGTTGGAGGATGTGTATAGATTATAGGAGGCTAAACACCGCTACAAGAAAAGACTATTTTCCACTTCCGTTTATGGACCAAATGTTATAAAGATTGTCGGGCCAACAATTCTATTGCTTTTTGGATGGTTACTCCAGTTATAACCAAATTTTGGTTGACCCGGAGTCCCGGATGACCATGAGAAGACGACATTCACTTGTCCTTTTGGGATTTTTGCCTACCGAAAGATGCCGTTTGGTTTATGCAACGCACCGACAACGTTTCAACGTTGTGTTCAAACAATTTTCTCCGATCTTATTGAAAAAACTATGGAGGTATTCATGGATGACTTCTCCATTTTCAGAGCGTCTTTTGATCTTTGTTTGAGAAATTTGGAGGCCGTTCTTGAACGGTGTGTTGAGACAAATTTGGTATTGAACTGGGAGAAGTGCAATTTTATGGTAACAGAGGGGATTGTGCTTGCCCACAAAGTCTCCTCTAAAGGTCTTGAGGTTGATCAAGCAAAAATTGAAGTGATTTAAAAGTTGCCTCCTCTAACTAATGTCAAAGGCATCCGAGGTTTTCTCGGACATGCGAGATTCTATCGGAGGTTCATCAAGGATTTCACGAAGATAGCAAAGCCGTTGAGCAATTTGCTCAACAAAGATAAGTCCTTTGATTTTGATGAATCCTGCATGTTTGCTTTTAATTTTTTAAAGAAAAGTTTGACTACCTCACCCATAATCATCGCACCCAATTGGAAAATGGATTTTGAACTCATGTGTGATGCGAGTGATTATGCGGTGGGTGCAATTTTGGGTCAACGAAAATAAATTTTTTTCATGCTATACACTATGCGAGCAAAGTTATAAATGAAGCTCAAATAAACTATGCAACAACTGAAAAAGAGTTGCTTGCGATAGTGTATGCATTGGAAAAATTTCGTTCTTATTTAATTGGGTCGCGAGTTGTCGTTTACACTGATCACACGGCGATTAAGTATTTGCTCACCAAGCCCGATTCTAAACAAAGGCTAATTTGTTGGATCCTCTTGTTACAAGAATTTGATTTGGAAATTTGTGACCAGAAAGGATCTGAGAATTTGGTGGTGGATCACTTATCCCTCCTTGTAAATGTTGAAGTGACAAAAAAGAAATTAGAGGCCAAAGAGGAATTTCCGGATGAAAAATTGTATATGGTGCAAGTTAGACCATGGTTCGCCGACATGGCTAATCACAAAGCCGCCAGATTAATACCGGATGGTCTTACTCACCATCAAAAAAATAAATTTTTATCGGATGCCAAGTCTTTTGTTTGGGATGAACCACATTTGTTTAAGCTTGGTGGCGATAACCTCTTGAGAAGATGTGTGTCAATAGAGGAAGCCACGAGCATACTTTGGCATTGTCACAACTCTCCGTATGGAGGGCATTTTAACGGATTAAGAATGGTAACGAACGTCCTTCAATCGGGCTTTTATTGGCCTTCTTTATTCAAAGATGCGCATGCGCATGCACAAAGTTGTGACAAGTGTCAAAGAAGTGGTGGAATTTCAAAGCGGCATGAAATGCCTTTACAAAACATGTTGGAAATTGAAGTGTTTGATTGTTGGGGAATCGACTTTGTTGAACCTTTTCCATCTTTATTTTCCAACGAGTATATTTTGGTCGCAGTTGATTACGTTTCCAAATGGAGCATTTAATGGATGCTTAGAGGTGGCATGAACTGAGCTTCCTCTAACTGAATTCAGTCAAGATTCCTCCAACAACTAGGGAACCAGCAGCCTGTGCCCTAACCTCTAGTCAATGGCTAGAGGAGACTTGGATTCTCATTGGCCAACATTTGCCAAACCTCTGCTGCAACCACCATTCACTATTGCTTGCAAAACAAACTTGCTCTACTATAAATAGAGCTCATTTGTGCTCAGTTTGAGTACACCAAAGCCATCAAACAAATGCTTTCCTCAAAATCACTTCTTTCACTCCAAAATGCCTTCTTTAGCAAGGTAATTCTGAGTTTTTGAGTTAGAGAGCATTTCCATCACAGCTCATGATCCAAACACATCCAATATGTCATATCTAAGCTGTCCAAACTCTCACAAGTGACCTATAACACCAAAATCACAAAGTCACCTCTCAAAACCTCAAAATTGGACTTTTTTGCATTTTTCAAGCCATGTCTTGATTCAGTCACTTTCCAAACCAGATAAAACCTCAAACACACTCCAAATATCATCCTTGAACTGTCCTAAATGGTTCCCAACATCTGGAACACCATTTGAGAGAGTTGTCACTTTGGCCATTTTAACCCCTTTGGCAAGAAAGGGCCAGTTTTTGTTTTTGCAGGTTCCAGCTGATTCCAACCATCCTAAAAGCTTCTAAGAGGTCATTTGAGGGTGTCCAAAGCATCAAATCGTTTCTGGAACAAAGCACTTGGTAGGTTGCACCAAATCTCCAAAAAAGAGGTAAAATTCACAACTTGAATTCTTTGAATCATGCTTCCCTTTGTTGTCCACATACATGCATCATATTGAACAATTCTTGAAGCAAAAAATGTAGTCCTTAATGTGTATGATGTGATCCTCCTACTGTTTGCACTTTAACATGTTTATATGTGGAGTTTATGTTATTTTAAAATCACAGTCCAGTTCTGCTTTTTTGCTTTGTGTGTTCTATACATTAAGTTTCAGTGTGCATGAGTAATACCATTGGATTACTTGCGAAAATCGGTCAAGATAGATTCTTACGGATTTTAATTTCGTTAAAAATTGAGAGAGTTATGAATGTTTGAAGTTTGATAAAAAAAGATGTTGAAACTAAAGTTTCAGTTCTGATTTTTTTAAGATGTTGAATGTGATGTTGTGACATCTTTCCTTTTTCTCTTATCTTCAAAACTCATGAAAGATGTCAAATGTGATGTTGTGACATCTTTCCTCTTTTTCTTAGTTTATTTTCAAAACTCAACCAATTCTTTTACATAGCAAAAATCATCATTTTCCAATTTTGTTTTACACACTTCTTATTCAAACTCCATAATATTTTAATACACAAAAAATCACAAAAAAATATTATTATTTGATATATTTTTAATATATTCAAAAATATTGTTTTAAATTGTTTTAAATGCTTTTAAAATGATTTCTTTTTCTTGATTTTTAAAACCAAAATGATTTTAAATATTCATGTGGATAAAATACTTTTTTATAAACCTTAATCATTGTTTATAACATGATTAATGATTTTATTTGATATTTTTATCATTTTTTTACTTGATTTTTCTTTGAAAAATGCCTTTAAAAAATGAAATTGGGGTTTCTTGGATTTTAACCTTAACAAATCTTTTTCAAACACTCATGGGCCTCTATTAGAGTGTAAGACCCAACCCCTTTGAAAACCAAACCATTTTGGGCCTCAGTCATTGTATAAGACCCACTGCGTTTTCAAAAATCACGGCGCGATCGTCGCCTTTTTAAACAAACCTTGGGCCTCTCCTTGAGCTGTAAGCCCCATCACTTGTACAAAAATAACTCATGAGACTCTATTAGAGTGTAAGACCCAATCCCCTTTTAACCCAAACAACTTTTGGGCCTCAGACGTTGTATAAGTCTCCTGCGTTAAAAGAAAAACCTCGGCGCGATCGCCAATTCAAAAACAAATCATCTGGGCCTACCCTCGTGTTATAAGCCCCATTCTTTTTCTTTAAACCTCTTGGGCCTCTTGAGAGAGTGTAAGACCCATCCCTTTGTACATAAAAACCTTTCTTGGGCCTCAGCCACTTGTATAAGTCCCTGTACAAATAACAGTGCGACCACTGTTAAAAACCTTGGGCCTCTCCTTGAGCTGTAAGCCCCCAACCTCTTTTCAAAATACTTTCTCCTTTGATTTTGAAATATACTGTTGTTTTCAATTTTCCTTTGTTGAACAACTAACCAAACAGCATGGAAGCTCTACAACCGAGTAAGTGTTTATATGCTTTCTTTACTCGCTTTCATATATATATATATATATATATATATATATATAACTGTATTGTGGGGCTGTTTCACTGTAAGTCTTCTTTCATAAACTCATATCAACTGTGTAATACTAGTATATATATTTAGAGTTTCCCCGGCAACTACGTCTAGCACTAGGTAAAGCCCTGTTGATCACTCTTAAAAATAGACAAAACTAGACCCCCCATAGGAGCACCAGATACAGCCTTCTCTTCGACTGTCACCCTTAGAAATCGTCAAAAAAACTCTAACTCCCCAGAGATGATCTTTTCTCCGTGAATGGCATCTCTTGAGTTTCTTCCAAATTCTCGGACTTTCCTGGCTTGATCTATTCTTTGTGAATAGCCTGTCTTGAACTTCTCGGGGTTTGGGGACCCACAGGCTTCTTAAAAGCATCCCCGCCTCCTCTTGGGCGTTGTACAAGGACCCGTCAGCTTCTTAGAAGTTTTCACAACCTCCTCTTAGGCTTCGTATAATGATTCTTCCTTCGGGAAGATAGTCTCCTCTTGGGCTTCGTACCCATTATCCCTCGGCTTCTTAAAAGTTTTCTCACCTCCTCTTGGGCTTCGTACAAATTTTCCCGACGACCTCCTTGAGGTATAGGAACAGAAATTAGTCATCTTAATAGAACAGTCTTTCAAGGAGTCTAGATCTTTCTATCACGAACGTACTGTCTCTTAATTTCTCTTAAGCATAGTACAAAAGATAAAACTCTAGACTTGGACAGTCTAATCTCCTTGAGTCTCGAAGGCATTCTCAAGTTATTTTCAAAAATAGGGAAAAACACCCGTAGACTTGGACAGTCTCAAAAAACCCTGTGGATTCCCCGTTTCCTTAAAGAACAGGAAATAGTCCCGGTCCTCAGATCAAATCCATGAGTACAACATTACCCATATAAGAACTGATTTTCTCCTTATACTGGACCTGCCACTCAACTAAAACAGTAACCCTAGCCTCCTCTTGGGCTTTGTACAATGATTCTCCTTGGCAGAGCTAACCCTTTAGCTTCCATCTCGGGCTTCGTACGAGATACAAAATCACTCTCTTGTTGAGTATAAAAGACTCTCTTGTTGAGTCACACCCTTTAGCCTCCATCTCGGGCTTCGTACGAGATACAAACTCACTCTCTTGTTGAGTATAAAAGACTCTCTTGTTGAGTCACTACCCTTTTAGCCTCTCTCTCGGGCTTCGTACGAGACACAAAAACACCCTCTTATTGGGCCAATAGCCTCCTCTTAGGCTTCATATAAGGAAACCCCGGTTGAGCCAATCAACCTTTTAGCATCCAAATTGTGCCTCGTTCACAGTATACAAATATCAACAACTCCTTTTCCCCTTCATCTAATTGCTGTAAGTGGCAAGCCTCTGGATTATTTACATCCACGCCACTGTCCCTCTTTTAGCATGAGAAATTCCTAAGGAAAGATGGCATTACTCTACACAGAGTTAAAGTCTTCTCCTTCAGGTTGAAAATCCCCTATAAAGGAAATTATGGCATTGCTGGATTCATATATTCCAGTTAAAGTAATCCTCCTTTATGGTCAGTCACCCAATAGTTGTGGCAAACAGATCCTCTTTAGAGATGACAAATTCTCTCTAAAGTCAAAACCCTTTAGCTTCATATCTTGGGCTTCGAACAAGATACAAATAGACCCTTTAGCTTCACATCTTGGGCTTTGAACAAGATACAAACCACCTTTAGCTTCATGTCTTGGGCTTTGAACAAGACACCAAAACACCATTTCCTCCCATAGAATAGGAGGAACTACGATCGCTATGATTTCCTTATCTCGGGAATTCGTAGGCATAAGATTGAAACAGAATCTTAGCGAGCACACTAATAAAAAATCCAAAATCCCGTACCTTCATACATCAATAGAAAAGTATCAGTCCTAAAATCCTACCAATAACATAGTCCCATCATTTCAGTCTTAACAAAATAAGTAGAAAGAGGCCCCACTTCCACATAGCATCCGTAACCTAACAGATCGCTGTTTAAACTCAGTATGCAAGCAGGGTTAGTTGGAGACATCTATTTCCCTTCCTTAGTCAGCTTAGTAGGATAAAAAATGAATTGACCTGTAGTACCCCAGAGCGACAGTGCTTAAGAACCACGTCCAAAATCTCTCGCTACAGAAAAATGGCGCCCACCATGGGGCCAAATCTTTCTTTCTTATAATTTAAGGTGAAAACCTTGGACAAGTTATTTTCATGACGGTTCCATCGGGGAATGTCATTATGGCTAGGATCGGCCCTCACTAGGATCTTAGGTCAAAACCTTTAAATTGGGAAGGTGTCACTGAATGGCGACTCTGCCGGGGAGCCTATTTCTGTTAGGAACATATGATTCATAGCTCTTAAAAAGTCTAGGACATTAGGACAAATATATACTGCTTTTCCTAATTGGTATCTGTGTTTATTTTTTTGCTAATGGGAATACGTGTGATGTCGCATGTGGAAAGATTGAGTATACACCTAGGAAAAACCTCTTTTAGTAGTGCGGAAGCTATCGGAAATAGTTGTCACGCGATACTACCCTCTTCTGAGATTCTTCGAAATACATCACCTAGCACGGTTCCCGGCCCGCTGATGTTATCTCGACAAGAATCAATGATTTTGAGAGACAGGTACAAAAATCACTAGTATAAATCTTTGGGATGGGTAGAGCATTGACTTCATGACACCGACCCTTTGACCCCATGTTTTTTCTATGTTTTTGTGTGCTGCATTCATACATTCATCTAAAAAACATTAAGCAAAGAAAATTTTTCTCTTCTAGTCTCTCTTTTCTTCAAATTAAAGTAAGACAATGATTGTAAATGTCAGAGAGAAAAGGATTGCGCTCATGGATTTCGGTAGACGGAAAACTCACAAGTATACCTTCAAGGTTCCAAAACTAGAGGATCAGCAAGGATGATCACTAACCCTGATGCTTTCAGAGCCAAATATGGAGGTCTGTTACCTCTGTTAAGGGTCCATGTAATTGAAGGAATCATGGAGGCACTCGTTCAGTTTTACGATCCGGTTTATCAATGTTTCACATTCCCGGATTACCAGCTCGCACCAACGATGGAGGAGTATTCCCATCTGATGGATCTACCCATTACTGATCAAGCTCCCTTTTCTGGACTGGAAGAAATTCCAAAGGATTAAATCATTGCAAGAGCAATCTATTTGGATGAGTCGGAAGTCAAGACTCACATGACCACCAAGGGAGGAATCCTGGGTTTACCAGCCAAGTTTATGGTAAAGAAGGCTCTGTACTTTGCTAGTATAGGGAACGTGACTGCTTTTGAAAGCATCTTTGTTTTGCTCACCTACGGGTTATTTCTGTTTCCCAACATTGATAGCTTCGTCGATATCAACGCCATTAAGGTTTTTCTCATTGGAAACGCTGTACCAACCTTGCTCGCAGATGCGTATCATTCTGTACATTTAAGGAATTTATACAACGGAGGAATGACCACGTGCTGTGTACCCCTGCTATATAAATGGTTTATCTCCCATTTGCCCAAGTCTGCTGCATTTTGGGATCATAAGAGTGCTTTATGTTGGTCGCAGAAAATCATGTCTCTTACCAACTCTGACATAGATTGGTACAATAGGATTTATGACGGGATCAGAATCATTGACCGTTGTGGAAACTTCCCCAACGTACCCCTCATAGGAACTAAGGGAGGAATCAATTACCATCCAGTTTTAGTTCATCGTCAATTTGGATACCCGATGAGGCATGTCCCGTGTAATGCTCATCTGGAAGGTCTTTTCTTCAAAGAAGGAGAAAATGACAGGGCACTAAAGATGGAAATAGTGCACGCTTGGAAACATGTTCATAGGAAAGGACGATAGTCTCTAGGAAAACCAGACTGTGTCTCGGTGGAGCCTTATCTCCACTGGGTACAAACTAGAGCTCTCAAGTTAAAGATGCCTTATCCTCGTCACGGAGTTCTTCAGCCAAGGGAATCTGTCATGTACTTCATGACTGAAACGGAAAAACTTTAGGTTACTATCAATAAATTTCAACAGGAGAGGAGGTCTTGGAAGAACAAGTACCGCATTCTCAACGTAGAGTGTACCAAAATACAGCAACTGCTGAAAGATAAGGATGCTCTGATTGATATTTTAGAGCAACATGCTGTAGAGAATCAGGATGACCAAAGGAATTTGCTCGCTCCTTTCACTTGGTAAAGGAATGAAAACCCGACAACAGCCCAAGAGCCCCGGTCCAAGAAAAGGAAAGTACTAGAATCAACACTTGAGCTCTCCTCAGAGAGGACTCGGGACCCATTAGCTTAGGTTTATGTTTCCGCACCTTGTAATTTACTGTATTTCCATTTCCGCAGTCCTTTGAATTCAATAAAATGGGGGTGTCCCCACTGTTTGATATTTGCAATCTAATTGTCAAAGTTTATTTTGATTAAACCAAAAAACAATTAATATAATCATTGCATTCATCATTCTCACGTCACGTATTCTTCTTACCTACAAATCTCAAGTTTGTGTCTCGGTTCTAGAGTCAAACTGTCTCATTCGTACAATACTCGGGCCAATCGTCAGAAAAAGATGGATGATCTCGAGGAAGAGAATAGAGAGTTGAAAGAAGAGACCGACGCTCTAAGGGAGGATATGAGAAAGCTTCGTAACGACATGCAAGCCATGGCAGAAGCTCAGCTACAAAGAACTGTGATCTCAGAGATCACCTCAACGCCTATAGTAGAGAAGTATGATCCTAGGTATCAAATGTCGAAAGATCGTCCCTAGGGCATGCCTGTTAACTATATCCCGGAAGGATATGTTCCGCCGATCACTGAAGATCAGGGAATCATAGCAGAAGCCACTGGGCCTGAAGGTTATAAACTTCGGGAAAGCGAGGATGCCAGAGGCATAACGAGGACTCCTGAAGGTTACAAACTTCGGAAAACGCCAAGATTCACTGCTGTAGTAACGGTACCCCCCTGTGGTGCACACTGTCCTGGAAGGACAGATTCCACAGATATCTTCTGATAGAAAGGAAAGTATGTTCGATAGAATGGATGAATTCCAGGAGCAGTTCCTGGAAATACAGAAAGAACTGCAAGCCATTCGCGGTCAGGATTTATTTGGAAAGGATGCCGCAGACCTTTGTTTGGTCCCCAATGTAAAAGTCCCGCACAAATTTCAAGTACCCGATTTTGAAAAGTACAAGGGTAACTCTTGCCCTCAAAGCCATTTGGTGATGTACGCTCGGCGAATGTCAGCTCAGACAGAGAACCAGGATTTACTGATTCACTACTTTCAGGATAGTTTAACCGGTGCCGCATTAAAATGGTACATGGGTTTAAACCGCGCTACGATTAGCACTTTCAGAGATCTTGGCACTGCCTTCGTCCAATAATATAAATACAATTTGGAGATGGCACCGGACAGAGATCAACTCAGATCGATGTCACAAAAGGACAAGGAAACTTTTAAGGAGTACGCTCAAAGATGGCATGAAATTACCGCTCAGATTTGTCCACCTCTTGAGGAAAAAGAGATGACAAAGATTTTCTTAAAGACCTTGAGCTCATTCTACTACGACAGAATGGTCACCAGTGCGCCTAGTGACTTCACCGAGATGGTGGGCATGGGAGTTCGTCTTGAAGAAGCTGTCTGAGAAGGACGTTTAGTTAAAGACGCTGGATCATCAACTAATACAAAACGATACGGTAGTGCTCTCCCTAAGAAAAAAGAGTAGGATATTGGGAATATCTCTCTCGGAAAGCAAAGGCGACGATACCAACCAGTAGCAGCTGTAACTCCTGCTATCAGCCCTGCGCCTGTTTCTACGTATCAACCTCAGGTTGCTCAAAGCCGACCGCAGTCGCATCAATTTCAGGAAAGGACACAACAGCCTCTTCAGCAGGCTCGTCCTCAGTACGACAACAACCGTAAAACACGACCACCAGGGTTTGACCCTATACCCGTATCATATGCAGAACTATTTCCATTACTATTGGCTAAGGGGCTTGTCCAGACTAAGTCCCCTCTTATAGTACCGGAAAATCTGCCTTTTTGGTTTAAGTTGGATCAGACTTGCCCTTGCCATCAAGGAGGACCAGGGCATAACATAGAAAACTGTCTCAGTTTCAAATTCGACGTACAAAAGCTTGTTAGGTGCGGGGTCTTATCTTTCAAAGATACAAATCCTAATGTTCTCACGAGCCCGCTGCCTCAACACGAGAAGGCTACAGTCAATTTGATAGAGGGAGAGTCTAACGATAGCTATCAAATTCATGATGTACTCTTACTAAGGGCCAACTTGGTCAAGATGCATTGTAGACAGAGTGGATATGGCTAGGTGCCACCACATAATTATGAACGCTGTAGAGTTTGCTCGGGGAATAACCAAGGATGCCACCTCGTGCGGATAGCTCTTCAAGGTCAGGTGGACCGTAGAGAGATTCGCCCATGTCCGGGTTCCGAACCAATCAACTGGACACCGAACTACTTTGTTGATCAAATCAGAGACGTGGTTGTAATCTCTGACCCTGAGAAAAATAAGGATGTTTGTACCATCATCCCTCTACTGGACGAATCAAAGGTTCTTAGCCAGGAACTGATTGAAGTTACTTACGACAGTCAGAAAAATCAGAAGGCTCCTGTAGTTATATATCTGCCAGGACCATTACCGTATGAATCAGCTAAAGCGATCCCTTACAAATACAGTACAACAATAATTGAGAATGGAAAGGAAATTCCATTACCCTCCGTCGTGAATATTGCAGACATCAGTCGAGTAACACGGAGTGGCAGAATCTTCAACCTAGGAGTTGGGGAACCTAACAAAGAAAAGGAACTTCAGACGGAATCTCCTGATCCACCAGTCGGTCAATCTAGTAATCCCGACCTTTCGAAAAACGATGATGATATGCTAAAGCTCATCCAAAGGAGTGAATACAACATTGTTGATCAGCTGTTACAAACTCCTTCAAAGATCTCGGTATTATCACTTTTACTCAGTTCCGAAGCCCACAGGGAGGCTCTACAGAAAGTCTTAGAGCAGGCCTTTGTGGAACAGGACGTGTCAATACGACAGTTCGATAGCATCATCTCTAACATCACTTCCTGCAACAACTTAGGATTCAGTGATGAGGATTTGCCAGAGGGGGGAAAAAGCCACAACATGGCGCTCAATATCACAGTTAACTGCCAGGATAATGCCTTGGCCAACGTACTGGTAGACACAAGATCGACCATCAATGTTATGTCGAAGTCCACTCTAATGGGACTATCATTCAAAGGATCCCCGATGAGGGGCAGTGAGGTCATCGTCAAAGCATTTGACGGGTCTTGGAAAGCAGTTTTCGGCGAAGTCGACCTTCCCATAACTATCGGTCCTCACACTTTCATAATCACTTTCCAGGTCATGGACGTCTGGGCAGCGTACAGTTGTTTATTAGGAAGACCTTGGATACACCAGGCGGGGATAGTCACTTCAACCCTCCACCAAAAACTGAAGTTCATCAAGAACGATCAACTCGTCACAGTCTGTGGAGAACAGGCCTTGCTCGTGAGCAACTTATCATCATCTACTTGTGTAGAACCCGAGGAGGTTGTTGGAACTTAGTTCCAAGCACTTTCGGTGAGCAATGAGAATCAATCAGAGAAAGGAACCTCGATTTCATCATACAGAGATGCTCTCGAAGTGGTCAAAAATAGCAACGAAAAAGGATGGGGACAACTTGTCATTCCTACTGATAACAAAACAAAGAAGGGTCTTGGTTTTTCTGTAACCTGTACCCAGACAGCTGACAACGATGAAAGTCTTCATCCCATTCAGGACTTCTTCCACAGTGGAGGTTTCCTTCACCCAGTGTCTCAAGCAGTCCATACTATCAACGAGGAAGATTCCTCCGACATAGATGAGGAATGGAAGTCCTATCTTAACGAGGACGATTATATATCTCAAGAAGAGGTGCCTACGCCATTTTACCATCCCGCACAGAGTCCGAGATTTATACCCAGGTCAGACGTCAAAATGATATACGGAGGTTGTGATCCGGAAGGATGCCGCACTCCACCGAACTCATTAGAGGAGGACACTCTGATAAAAGACAACTTTGACCACGACTATTATGGCCCAATGGATGGCCTGCCTATCTGACAGCCATACCCAGGAAACTCAGGGCAAGAAAATCAGCTAAACAATGAAAATCAGCTGAGCATCATTGAATAGAGCACCTGTGTCCCCACCGTGTCATGGGATCAACACCCAGGTTATCCTGAAAATACCCAGCACGGCGATGAATTCACAACGTTTGCAGGACTAGAATTCATTAACTATGCTTTTCCCGAGGTCAACGTCATCGAAAGGGATGACTCCTCCAGTTCCACAGAAGTGTGGGACACCTTGGGACAACCGAGTGGAAAATACGACTATATGGTCAAGTACACTGCTCCTGAGAGCTCTCGTATCAGGCTCGAAGACATCCAGCCAACTGGGTGGGGAGATTTACCTGAGAGAACAAATACTATGCAAAATACAACAGAGGAATCCTCCTACGACAACTCTGTCTGGGAGACAGATTCCAATGATCCTGCTCCACCAGAAATCAGCGTTATTTCTGAAGACAAATCAAGGAAGGTACCAGACTTTGTGATTCACCGAGGAGTTTGCCGCCAATGGGCTGTTGTCGATGTTTTGAAGTTCGTTCATCAGTCAAAGTAATTGCCGTCTTTAACCTTTAACCCTGCCCAGGTGAAACAGATGTTTTGATAGGGCTCACTTTCTATAAATTTCCCTCTTCGCTTGACCCGAGGCGATAGAGTCTTGTTTTATAGGGCTGTAGTATCAAGAATCGACTTGTTCAAAAATAAAATAATGTCATTCTGTAATTTCCGCATTAATTGATGTTTTCTCTTTTTGCTTTTCTCAGAAAATGGTAATCCTAAAAAACAACAAATAATAAAAACAAGCAGTTTTCCAAAAAAATACACTGCACACACTCTTGCATTTTCTCTATCTCTTCTAAACACAAATCATACCGTCATGCAGCTTGCTTGTTTTAAACCCCGTTGAAATATACGATCCAATGCCTTCTCCCGACTTTGAGTTCCCGGTATTTGGGGCTGAAGAAGAAGTTGACAATGAAATTCCTGAAGAGATCTCCCGATTACTCCGACAAGAGGAAAGGTCCATTGAACCTCACATAGAGCTGTTAGAAATGGTAAACTTGGGTTCAGAAGAAGAGAGAAAAGAAATCAGGGTTGAGGCACTGCTCAGTCCAACTGCCAAAGAGAGTTTGACAAAGCTTCTCAGAGAATTTCCCGATGTGTTCGCTTGGTCCTTTGAGGATATGCCCGGGTTGGATACCAGCATCGTGGAACATCACTTACCGTTACGATCAGAATGTCCGCCAGTAAAACAGAGGTTGAGACGGACTCATCCAGACATGGCTGTCAAAATCAAAGAGGAGGTACAGACACAGATTGACGCGGGTTTCCTCGCCACGTCTGAATATCCTCAATGGTTAGCCAACATCGTACCCGTTCCAAAAAAGGACGGAAAAGTCAGAATGTGTGTCGACTACCGAGATCTAAACAAGGCAAGTCCAAAGGACGACTTTCCCTTGCCACACATTGACATGCTGGTAGACAGTACAACAAACTTCAAAGTCTTCTCCTTCATGGATGGATTCTCGGGCTATAACCAGATCAAAATGGCGCCGAAAGACATGGAGAAAACTTCGTTCATTACCCCATGGGGTACCTTTTGTTACAAGGTAATGCCGTTTGGTTTGAAGAATACAGGGGCAACCTATCAAAAGGCCATGACTACTCTCTTTCATGACATGATACATAAAGAAATCGAGGTATATGTCGATGACATGATTGCAAAATCTAAGACAGAAGAGGAGCATGTGACCCACCTGTCAAAACTATTCAAGTGGTTGAGAAAGTAAAAACTCTGCTTGAATCCCAACAAGTGCACCTTCAGTGTCCGTTCAGGGAAACTCTTAGGGTTCATCGTCAGCCAGAAAGGAATTGAGGCTGATTCTGACAAGGTCAAGGCCATTCAAGAAATGCCTTCTCCAAAAACTGAAAAACAAGTCAGAGGATTCCTGGGACGTTTGAACTATATTTCCAGATTTATATTCCTCATGACTGCGACATGCGCGCCAATCTTCAAACTGCTCAAGAAGATACAATCTTTTCTCACTGATTCCCGGGGCAAATGGACCCCGAATTATGACGGCCCCTATGTGGTCAAGAAAGCTTTCTCAGGCGGCGCCTTGAGACTTGCAACGATGGATGGAGAAGAATTTACCTACCCCACAAATGTTGATGTAGTCAAGAAATACTTCGCCTAAAAAAAAACGTCTCGGTGGATTGAAAACCCGAAAGGGCGGTCCGGGCAAAAATTAGAGACAAAATAAAAAAAATCATCCCGGTGGATTGGAAACATCACAGTACAATCCAGGCAAAAATTAGGGATAATGGCAAGTAACTACGTCCAACAGGGGCAAATCCCTCAGTAGCAGTCATGCCATCCATCAGAAAACTCCAGTCAAGGTCATCTTCGACAGAAGCTCAGGATGCCCAGAATTCAAAGTTGGTAGAAGGATAATGGTCGTTATGTTTCAATGTAGCCCTTTTCCCTTAAATTACCATTTTCTAAACTTTGTAAGTACTCTATGGGATCGCGCGTTTGGCTGATTTCCATCCTATCAATAAATTTTGAGCCCGTGTGCTTTTGTTTGCAGTTCTGATTTGTTTTAGCTTTACAGAACGACGTTTTAACATGGTTAACGATTCTTGAAATAAAACAAAAAATGAATTTACTTGTAAAACTTTTTCTGCTTTTTAAATAAAGATGGCAATTTCTTTTGACTGTTGAACATCTAAAGAACATCAATCGCTTCTCCAAAGGTGTTTGAACCTCAAAGTGCAGAATCAAAGTACTCCTTCTAAACCAGTGCGCTTGAATGAAGGATCAGCTATGTCAGATGCGAATATTCCATCTGACATCCTCGACCGAGTTCTCATCTCCTAAGCCCGACCAACATAGTTCCCCGCAGGGACTATCTCTCCTAAGCAAGGTGGAATTGCTATCTTGGACAAGTGATATTTCTACATGCCCCACTGTGGCCGAGTATCCAGTCTTGTTTATCTACTAGTTTGTATGTCGTGTCAGTTTTGTCAGCATATACATACATACATCATGCATTATTGATTTGCATTCATATTCATACAACATCACTATCACTCTAATCGGTCTTGTCCCTTAGTGATAGCAGTTCTCTCGATTGAGTTGTCAGTTCTTTCCTCGTCAAGAAAAGTTGCATCTAAAACAATCCCTCTCCTCTATTTTATTTCTGGATTAGAGATGGCACTTGACCACTTTGATAACTTGAACCTCTGAAAGACCAGAGAAATGTTAGACGAATGTCACTCTTCGCCATTGAAGATGATATCTTTGCTTTCTTGGATTAAGGAAAATCCCTAGAGAAAGCCTCTTAATCAGAGATTCGACAATACAGCAGTTTTTCTCCGAAAAGACCACTGATGAAAAGGTCATCAGCACCTCAAAATTGGATCACATCATATGGCATTTCTCCCGGAAGATCCCGAGAAAAGTATGATGTAATATCCCCAAGCAGAAGTAGTCTCTCAAGAGACTCGTTTTCCCCAGTAGAAACAAATGGCGTCTCCAACAGAGAAGTTTGTACACCTCTACAACTTAGATGAATGGGTCCCCCAGCAAGTCTGACATCAAATTTTTTCTATCAAATGGCATCTCCCCAGGAAAATTCGGCGAGAAGTTTGAGGAAAACCACTACAAATAGCGTCCCTTGTCAAGAAAGTTTATTGTCAAAAGAAACTTAGACCAGTTCCTTGGTAAGAAACCAGGATCGAGGGGAAGTTTACTTCAGAAACTGAGACCAGTTCCTTGGCACAAAGACCAGGATCGAGGGGAAGTTTATATCAGAAACTTAGACCAGTTCCTTGGTAAGAAACCAGGATTGAGGGGAAGTTTACTTCAGAAACTGAGACCAGTTCTTTGGCACAAAGACCAGGATCAAGGAGAAGTTTATATCAGAAACTGAGACCAGTTCCTTGGTAGGAAACCAGGATCGAGGGGAAGTTTTACCTTTTATAAGCATAATTTCTTAGCAAAAGAAGATGAATGCGTAAGCTACCGTTCATAGCCACCATCAAAATTTCTGGTATTCCGATATTTAATCCTCTTGCACCCCGAATGCCCGAATACCTTCGCCATTCGCACCTTCGGGTCCAAGAAGATTAAATAGGGGCATCTGTCATACCCCAAATTTTGACCGCTAAGATTTTCCATCATTGTGAAAATCATCATCACAATATGGATATACCTTTGTGCCTCATCAATCTCCTCAAGGAATTGTTGAGCATTCACTACAATCAAGCTTAGGGTTTGAAGCCCTCTCAGAGCCTTTAGACAAATGATCAATCAAGGAATGACATGATCTTCAACTTGTCTAACCTGTTAAACATCCACAATGGATCAAGAGGACTACCACATCAAGAATTAAGCACAAGAGTGCAACATTTCAAGTGGATCAAGCCTCAAGTTCATCTAATACAAAGTCAACTGACGCAGAAAGTCAAAGTTTGACTTTTGGTCAACTTTGAGCTTCACAAGCCATTACTCAAGAAAATATGATGGATGATTTAATTTGATCAAATTTAAATCAAGAAATCATGCAAAATTGCAAAATTGATCAAATTGAAAGAAACTTAGAAATTTTTTCTAAGTTAAAATCATGTTCAAGTGCACAACTTTTCAAGGTTGTAACTATTGATCCAAGCATCCATTGATTTTGCGTAAGAGCTACTTTTAAAGAGGGTATTTGATACTTCAACATTGTAGAAGGAATCAACTCAAAATATCATAAGGATTGAAAGGTATAAGTGACCAAAGTTGGGAATTCTTAATGTCAAATGTTCCGACATTTCATAGGACATCCTTAATATTTTTCCCGCAAGAATGTCCCAAATTCAAGGATGTTTTTCTCCATGATCCAAGTTGATTCAAGCTAAACTTTGAACATCAAAGTTGAAGTACGTAATCTCAGCTTTCCAGAAAGTTGTAGAACGTCCATTTATCATACTCGAGCAGGAAGTTATGGACTGTACAGTAAGGCTTGCTGCAGCTGTTTTTTGGGACAGATTTTGTGCACTTTTTCTTGTGCCACACAATTTTCAAGCTTTGTCACCATGCAGGACAAGCATCAAAGGTGCAATTCACTTCAACTTAAAATATCATAGTGGATTAAAAGATACAAGTGATTTGAGTTTAGAATTGTTAATGTTCAAAGTTGTCAAATGTTTCAACATTTCATAGGACATCATTAATATTTTTCCAGTAAGAATGTCCCAACTTCAAGGATGTTTTTCTCCATGATCCAAGTTGAACCAAGTCTAGGGTCAAACATCAAAGTTAAAGTATGTCATCTCAGCTTTCCATAAAGTCCTGGAACATCCATTTATCATTCTTGAGGAAGAAGTTATGGATTTTACAACAAGGCTTGCTGCAGCTGATTTTTAAGACAGGTTTCAGGACAGATTTGCACATTTCTTGTGCCACACGAATTTTTAAGCCTTGTCATCATTTTGGACACATCTGAGGATCAAATCGAAGGGGGATGATCTGATCTCCAAGCCTCCAAAGTCCTTGGAACCAAAAGTAGCATGCCAAACCTAAAAAACCCTAAAAGAGGGACAAGACTCCAATTTTGGTTTGGAGCATTTAATGGATGCTTAGAGGTGGCATGAACTGAGCTTCCTCTAACTGAATTCAGTCAAGATTCCTCCAACAACTAGGGAACCAGCAGTCTGTGCCCTAACCTCTAGTCAATGGCTAGAGGAGACTTGGATTCTCATTGGCCAACATTTGCCAAACCTCTGCTGCAGCCACCATTCACTGTTGCTTGCAAAACAAACTTGCTCTACTATAAATAGAGCTCATTTGTGCTCAGTTTGTGTACACCAAAGCCATCAAACAGATGCTTTCCTCAAAATCACTTCTTTCACTCCAAAATGCCTTCTTTAGCAAGGTAATTCTGAGTTTTTGAGTTAGAGAGCATTTCCATCACAACTCATGATCCAAACACATCCAATATGTCATATCTAAGCTGGCCAAACTCTCACAAGTGACATATAACACCAAAATCACAAAGTCACCTCTCAAAACCTCAAAATTGGACTTTTTTGCATTTTTCAAGCCATGTCTTGATTCAGTAACTTTCCAAACCAGATAAAACCTCAAACACACTCCAAATATCATCCTTGAACTGTCCCAAATAGTTCCCAACATCTGGAACACCATTTGAGAGAGTTGTCACTTTGGCCATTTTAACCCCTTTTGCAAGAAAGGGCCAGTTTTTGTTTTTGCAGGTTTCAGCTGATTCCAACCATCCTAAAAGCTTCTAAGAGGTCATTTGAGGGTGTCCAAAGCATCAAATCGTTTCTGGAACAAAGCACTTGGTAGGTTGCACAAAATCTCCAAAAAAGAGGTAAAATTCACAACTTGAATTCTTTGAATCATGCTTCCCTTTGTTGTCCACATACATGCATCATATTGAACAATTCTTGAAGCAAAAATGTAGTCCTTAATGTGTATGATGTGATCCTCCTACTGTTTGCACTTTAACATGTTTATATGTGGAGTTTATGTTGTTTTAAAATCACAGTCCAGTTCTGGTTTATTGCTTTGTGTGTTCTGTACATTAAGTTTCAGTGTGCATGAGTAATACCATTGGATTACTTGCGAAAAATCGGTCAAGATAGGTTCTTACGGATTTTAATTTCGTTAAAAATTGAGAGAGTTATGAATGTTTGAAGTTTGATAAAAAAAGATGTTGAAACTAAAGTTTCAGTTCTGATTTTTTTAAGATGTCGAATGTGATGTTTTGACATCTTTCCTTTTTCTCTTATCTTTAAAACTCATGAAAGATGTCAAATGTGATGTTGTGACATCTTTCCTCTTTTTCTTAGTTTATTTTCAAAACTCAACCAATTCTCTTACATAGCAAAAATCATCATTTTCCAAATTTGTTTTATAGCTAAAATCATCATTTTCCAATTTTGTTTTACACACTTCTTATTCACACTCCATAATATTTTAATCCACAAAAAATCACAAAAAAATATTATTATTTGATATATTTTTAATATATTCAAAAATATTGTTTTAAATTGTTTTAAATGCTTTTAAAATGAATTTTTTCTTGATTTTTAAAACCAAAATGATTTTAAATATTCATGTGGATAAAATACTTTTCTTATAAACCTTAATCATTGTTTATAACACGATTAATGATTTTATTTGATATTTTTATAATTTTTTACTTGATTTTTCTTTGAAAAATGCCTTTAAAAAATGAAATTGGGGTTTCTTTGATTTTCACCTTAACAAATAGTTTTCAAACACTCATGGGCCTCTATTAGAGTGTAAGACCCAACCCCATTGAAAACCAAACCATTATGGGCCTCAGTCATTGTATAAGATCCACTGCATTTTCAAAAATCACGGCGCGATCGTCGCCTTTTTAAACAAACCTTGGGCCTCTCCTTGAGCTGTAAGCTAAACCACTTGTACAAAAATAACTCATGGGCCTCTATTAGAGTGTAAGACCCAATCCCCTTTTAACCTAAACAACTTTTGGGCCTCAGACGTTGTATAAGTCACTCTGCGTTAAAAGAAAAACCTCGGCGCGATCGCCAATTAAAAAACAAATCATCTGGGCCTACCCTCGTGTTATAAGCCCCATTCTTTTTCTTTAAACCTCTTGGGCCTCTTGAGAGAGTGTAAGGCCCATACCTTTGTACATAAAAACCTTTCTTGGGCCTCGGTCACTTGTATAAGTCTCTGTACAAATAACAGTGCAACCACTGTTAAAAACCTTGGGCCTCTCCTGGAGCTGTAAGCCTCCAACCTCTTTTCAAAATACTTTCTCCTTTGATTTTGAAATATACGGTTGTTTTCAATTTTTCTCTGTTGAACAACTAACCAAACATCATGGAAGCTCTACAACTGAGTAAGTGTTTACATGCTTTCTTTACCCGCTTTCATATATATATATATATATATATATATATAACTATATTGTGGGGCTGTTTCACTGTAAGTCTTCTTTCATAAACTCATATCAACTGTGTAAACTAGTATAGATATTTAGAGTTTCCCCGGCAACTACGTCTAGCACTAGGTAAAGCCCTGTTGATCACTCTTAAAAATAGACAAAACTAGATCCCCCATAGGAGCACTAGATACAGTCTTCTCTTCGGCTGTCACCCTTAGAAATCGTCAAAGAAACTCTAACTCCCCAGAGATGATATTTTCTCCATGAATGGCATCTCTTGAGTTTCTTTCAAATTCTCGGACTTTCCTGGCTTGATCTATTCTTTGTGAATAGCCTGTCTTGAACTTCTCGGGGTTTGGGGACCCACAGGCTTCTTAAAAGCATCCCCGCCTCCTCTTGGGCGTTGTACAAGGACCCGTCGGCTTCTTAGAAGTTTTCACAGCCTCCTCTTAGGCTTCGTATAATGATTCTTCCTCCGGGAAGATAGCCTCCTCTTGGGCTTCGTACAAATTGTCCCTCAGCTTCTTAAAAGTTTTCTCGCCTCCTCTTGGACTTCGTACAAATTGTCCCGACGACCTCCTAGAGGTATAGGAACAGAAGTTAGTCATCTTAATAGAACAGTCTTTCAAGGAGTCTAGATCTTTCTATCACGAACGTACTGTCTCTTAATTTCTCTTAAGCATAGTACAAAAAGATAAAACTCTAGACTTGGACAGTCTAATCTCCTTGAGTCTTGAAGGCATTCTCAAGTTCCTTTCAAAAATAGGGAAAAACACCCGTAGACTTGGACAGTCTCAAAAAACCATGTGGATTCCCCGTTTCCTTAAAGAACAGGAAATAGTCCCGGTCCTCAGATCAAATCCATGAGTACAACATTACCCATATAAGAACGGATTTTCTCCTTATATTGGACCTGTCACTCAACTGAAACAGTAACCCTAGCCTCCTCTTGGGCTTCATACAATGATTCTCCCTTGCGGAGCTAACGCTTTAGCCTCCATCTTGGGCTTCGTACGAGATACAAAATCACTCTCTTGTTGAGTATAAAAGACTCTCTTGTTGAGTCACACCCTTTAGCCTCCATCTTGGGCTTCGTACGAGATACAAAATCACTCTCTTGTTGAGTATACAAGATTCTCTTGTTGAGTCACTACCCTTTTAGCCTCTCTCCCGGGCTTCGTACGAGACACAAAAACATCCTCTTATTGGGCCAATAGCCTCCTCTTAGGCTTCATATAAGGAAACCCCGGTTGAGCCAATCAACCTTTTAACATCAAAGCTGTGCCTCGTTCACAGTATACAAATATCAACAACTCCTTTTCCCCTTCATCTAATTGCTGTAAGCGGGAAGCCACTGGATTATTTACATCCACGCCACTGTCCCTCTTTTAGCATGAGAAATTCCTAAGGAAAGATGGCATTACTCTACACAGAGTTAAAGTCTTCTCCTTCAGGTTAAAAATCCCCTATAAAGGAAATTATGGCATTGCTGGATTCATATATTCCAGTTAAAGTAATCCTCCTTTATGGTCAGTCACCCAACAGTTATGGCAAACAGATCCTCTTTAGAGATGACAAATTCTCTCTAAAGTCAAAACCCTTTAGCTTCATATCTTGGGCTTCGAACAAGATACAAATAGACCCTTTAGCTTCACATCTTGGGCTTTGAACAAGATACAAACCATCTTTAGCTTCATGTCTTGGGCTTTGAACAAGACACCAAAACACCATTTCCTCCCATAGAATAGGAGGAACTACGATCGCTCTGATTTCCCTATCCCTGGAATACGTAGGCATAAGATTGAAACAGAATCTTAGCGAGCACACTAATCAAAAACCCAAAATCCCGTACCTTCATACATCAATCGAAAAACATCAGTCCTAACATCCTACCAATAACATAGTCCCTTCATTTCAGTCTTAACAAAATAAGTAGAAAGAGGCCCCACTTCCACATAGCATCCGTAACCTAACAGACCACTGTTTAAACTCAGTATGCAAGCAGGGTTAGTTGGAGACATCTATTTCCCTTCCTTAGTCATCCTAATAGGATAAAAAATGAATCGACCTGTAGTACCCCAGAGCGACAGTGCTTAAGAACCACGTCCAAAATTGCTCGCTATAGTATGCTTGTGGAAATTTAATATTTCCAACTTTTGGATATTTTGTGGAAGAAACTTAGGTTGGTGTTGATTATGCATCAAAGAAGATTCCTCCAAGATTGGATGGCTATGATAGTACTTTAAGCATGATGTTGTGACAAGGTACATAGTTACCTAGTTTTAGAATTTAGAATGTATTAGAACTTTGTTGGCTTTGTACAAATGAAAATGTTGTTTCCTGTTACAACTCTATTTGAGTGCTTGTGTCATTTAGGTCCAAAAATCACAAAAGTGAGAAACCTCCAGGTTATACTATATGCTTTGGATTGATGACAAATTTTGTTTTATACTTTTAATTCCTGCTTTATCTTGTGATGTATGGGATTTTGTGGAAGTCTTAGAAATGATCAAGGCACTTGTTGATATTGAGCACAACCGTGTCCAAACAGTAGTTTACCCGTGAGTAGCAAGAATTCGTTAACCTCTTTGCGCCTAAATTGGTTAGATCTCTTTTAGTGATGAACTTTGTGTTGTACATATTCTGAAAATTAAGTTCATCATTGAATTTTTGAGAGTTTCTAAAAATTTTTCTTCTTGAACCTTGGCACTATTGTTTTAACTTCCTTGCCTTAAAAAGCAAGGAACATTCACTTAAGGTTTAGCCGAAAATAAGTTGGGGAGAATGAAAAATAAGATTGGTGAATTACTAAAATTTTTGAAAACATTTAAGCAAGCATGAAATAAAAGAGTATGTGAATATTTGTATACAAAAGAGAAAAAGAATGCTTGCTTGAATGAGAAAAATAAGTTCAATAATTGTTTGAGAAGGTGTGATAAAGGAAAAAAATTGGTGAATGAAGTTGAGATGTTGTGAATACCTTGTATAGTGTAATTCTTTTGCGTCGACAATTTCGATTCAATGGCCTTTAGAAATGTCCCTTTATTGTTAACCCGACCAAGCTATAACCTTAAAGCCCTTAGTGATCTTTTGCTTTCATGATTTCTTTTGTGATCATTTAGATATTGTATGAATTGCTTAGTATTTACATGATTTGTCATTTGAGTGAATTTATCCCGTGCTTGCATGCACGTTTTCCTTCAATCCTTTTTCGAAGAGGAGTGTTAGAATGACATGTGCATGATGATTTAGTTGTCTCTTGAAACATCGTCTGAAAGTTGTTTATGAGTTAAGTTCTTTTACATTGTCGATTCTAGGATTGTGTAATTGTTGTCTTGTTGCAATTCTTGTTTATTTGAGCTGTTTCGCTTGTCTTGGTTGAATTAAATGCTCGAGTAAATCCTATTGTTTTCAATGAGAGGCATACTTTGCTTGAGGACAAACAAAGAGTTAGTTGGGGAGAGTTTGTTAGATGTCAAACATGCTACATATTTATATTCAATACTTGGCATTTTTCATCACTTTCCATGATTAAGTGTTGATTTTAGTGGTGAATTATTGTTGTTCTTCACACATTGTAACCTACCTTTGGTGCCTGTAATATGTAAGCTATTGTGCAGAAAAAGGCACTAAATGATCAAGAAATTAAGACACTAGAAGTTGATGCAAGCTGTCAAAGAAGGAGGAAAACAACAGCAGGGGTAACTTGGCGAATCCTGGCGAACTCACCAGCGAGCGTTCGCCTAGCGAACTGTGGTGAAGCTCCCAGCGAAGAGCTCCAGATTGAGACAGTGGGAAAAGGGAGTAAAATTCGCTTTGCGAAGTGCCAGCGAGTGTTCGCTACTTTGCTCGCTGGGTGAAGGTCCTGGCGAAGGATGTAACACCCCGATTTTTGTAAGGATATTTATTTAATTTATTTAAATATTATATTCATGGTTTTCTGTGATTTTTGGTAGTTGGTGTCGATGTCAGTATATTTGGTGAAGTTTTGGTTATTTTAATTAAATAATAGTATATAATATGAATATATTAGTATTATTATTAATTTAAAATAATATTAGAGGAATTGAGGGTAAGATGGACATTTTAGGAGTATTAGTGAGGGTATTATGGAGAAAGCCCAATTTTGAGGCCCAAGAGTTAAATTAATCAAAAAGGAGGAATTGAGGGGAATTAGGATTCATTTGTGGAGATCGTGAAAATAAGGAGAAAGTGCAGAGCTCTGAGGAAAAAGGGAGAAGGCGAGAATTTTCGTGAAGGTTTCCAAAGGCTCAAGAGAGAACTCATCGGATCGACAATCTAAGGTATGGGGAGTAATTTCCTTTCATTGTTTTTATTATAGGATTCAATTGATTAAAGTGGATGTTGGGGATTTTGGGGTTTTGAGGGTTTATGGGTTTTGAGGTAAACTGATGACTTTGAGGGCATTCTGTTAGAACGATTGATAAGAGTCGAATTTAATCGGTAAAATAAACCTTTGGGGCAGACTTCCCTGTTGTTGTAGTTTTAACCCTGTGGTGAAGGATTTATGAGTTTATATGAAGCTTGAGAGTTTTGAAGGTTTAAGAGAAATTAAGGTTTCCCGTAGGGTCCTGAATCGACCTAACAGACATAGGTTTTAGGCTTTTAAATTATGTGATGTATTAGAACTATTATAGGGATGTTTTTGGGTCAATTAGGACTGTAATCGCAGGTACCTTGGAGGTTTGGGAGCTACTGATGCTTAGCAGCGATTTGCTGTAATCGCAGGTTCGCTAGGCGAACCATTGCTTCGCTAGGCGAACCATCGCTTCGCTAGCCGAATGTTCGCCAAGGCTCGCTAGGCGAGTAGCGCAGCGAATGCGCGATATTGTGAGTGTAAGTACAGAGGTGATTCTGGAGTAGAGGGAGTGATTTGCTGGAAGCCTTGCTAGGCGAAGGGAAAAGCGAGTAGGTTCGCTAAGCGAACAAACTTGCGAGCATGACAGATGGTGGGATTTTTGGTGTTTAGTGTGGGAGCTGTGAGGTTCGATGGCCGCTTCGCTAGGTGAAGGCCACAGTGAACAGGTTCGCTAGGCGAAACCTGGAGCGAACAACTGCTGTTTCGCAAAAATTCCATTTTCTGTGCTGTTTCGTTTTGGTGTTTGATGCTGTGATATTTGTGATGATTTACCATGATGTTCTTGATGATATTGAGGTGCTGGTTTGTGATGTTTCGATGAAGATATGATGATATGAATTTATGAAGAATTTATGAATGATGATGCACATAATGATGTTTACATGATGATGATGAATTATTGACGTTTGTGTATCATACATTCATATGCATACTCTGTGACGACGCTTCATTCCCATTGTGCGGATATGAGGTAATTATGACGTGCTCCGATTCCAAATACGGGATTGATCCTATTGACGGGGATCTTTGGAGGGTTGATGGCCTGGTGTCCATCCTTTGTGACGATTGGTACCACATGCATGAGTCTTGTTATGCATCGCATCTTATGTGACATTGATGAATTGTGATATAGTGTTTCCTGATGTTTTCCTTGATGATGACCTTGATGATGTCGTTTATGAAAATAATGCCATTTTATGTTTATCTTGTTTTATAATGATTATTATGAAATGTTATTACTCACCCTGCCTGTTTGAATGTTGCCTCCACGTGGGTAACGTGCAGGTGATCAGGTTTAGCTTTGGATGCTTTCGAGGACTTGAAGTTATTTGCTTTTGGTCTATTTAGAGGGTCTTGCTCTGATAGTGTAACATCGGGTTGGGGTCCTTTGAGTCGAACTATGTTGTTTCCTTATTTTTGTTGTTATTTGACGATATGGTTTTATTTTGATTATTATGATGTTGGTTGAAAACCTTTTTAATTGAGAATTTTGAGTTCCGCTGCCATGTGAAGGCTTTTGAGTTATTTTGAGGAAACCCCTTTGTTAACAGGGTAATTGTGCTATTTTGATTTAATGAGAAATATGCACCCTTTGAGGGAAATTTTTATGCCTTACTCTGATTATTTAAGTTGTTTCTGCTGCAACATTATTGGGGGTAGAAAAGGGTGTTACATTAGTGGTATCAGAGCAGGTCGGTCCGTCCGGCCAGGTTTTTACTTGGTGTCAGTCCCCTGTCAGTCGACGAGTGTGTGTACACTGTCGATGTTATAGTTCTTCTAACCTTGTTGGTGGTGTGCAGGATGGCCGGAAGAAACGATCGTGCGATTGCTAATGCGTTGGAATCAGTTGCTAATATGGTGGCGCAGCTGAATCCAAATGGTGGAGCTCCTGATGAGTTTCGTGCTTTGGGGATGTTTCAAAGGAACAACCCACCAACTTTTGTGGGTACGCATGATCCAGCAAGTGCACATAAGTGGCTGAAGGCGATTGAGAAGATCTTCCGAGTGATGGGGTGTTCTGAGGAGCAACAGGTTCAGTTCAGAATGCATATGCTGGAAGAGGAAGCTGAGGACTGGTGGGATAACACCCGTCAGAGACTTACGGATGTTGGCACTGTGATAACTTGGGCTGTGTTTAAGCAGGAGTTTCTGGGGAAGTATTTTCCAGAGGATGCTCGTGGCAAGAGAGAAGTGGAATTCCTTGAGCTGAAGCAAGGAGATATGACTGTAGCAGAGTATACTGCGAAGTTTGAGAAGCTAGTGAAGTTCTGTCCGCACTACAATCGTGCTGATGCTGAGATGTCTAAGTGTCTCAAATTCGAGAATGGGCTGAGGTCAGAGATTAAGCAGGGTATTGGGTATCAGCAGATCCGCATGTATGCTGAGTTGGTTGACAAGAGCAGAATCTACGATGAGGACAACCGAGCTCGATCTGCTCACTATAAGCAATTGAGTGAGAAGAAAGGGCAGTATAGGGGCAAGCCTTATACAACTTCATCTGACAAAGGGAAGCAGAAGGCTTCAGATGGGAAAAAGTCAAGTGGGGGAGCAGCTCCTGCTTCTGGAAAGTGTCATAAGTGTGGTGAGCAAGGTCACCGTGCTGATGCGTGTACCAATAATGTGTTGAGGTGCTATAGATGCGGTAAGAAAGGTCATCGAGCTACTGATTGCAAAGATGAGGGTCCGACCTATTTCAATTGCGGTGAGAAAGGTCATATCAGTACTCAATGTCAGAAGCCGAAGAAGACTGCTACTGCTGCCCAGACCAGTCGCAGGGTGTTTGCTTTGAGTGGTGCAGAGGCGCCAGAGAAGGACAACCTGATTCGAGGTACTTGTTTTATTAATAATATCGAGTTGGTTGCTATTATTGATACTGGTGCTACTCATTCTTTTATCTCGCTTGAATGTGCTAATAGATTGGGTTTGAAGTTATCTGATATGAATGGGAATATGGTAATAGAAACTCCAGCTAATGGTTCTGTTACTACTACCCTTGTGTGTTTGAGATGTCCTGTGACAATTTTTGAGAAGAGCTTTGTGATGGATTTGGTGTGCCTACCCTTGCACCAAATTGACGTGATCTTTGGAATGAACTGGTTGGAGTTTAACCGTGTTCATATCAATTGTTATAACAAGACTGTAGAGTTTCCTGAGGTTGATGATAGTGGGGAGTTGATGTTCTTGTCTGCTAAGCAAGTAGATGAACTTGTGGAATACGAAGCCTAGGTGTTTGCAATGTTTGTATCGTTGCAAATTGATCATGAAGCTGCGAGTGTGGATTTGCCGGTTGTCTGTGAATTTCCAGATGTGTTTCCAGATGACATCAGTGATTTGCCTCCAGAGCGTGAAGTGGAGTTTGCACTGGACTTAATACCAGGTACGAGTCCAGTGTCGATGGCTCCTTATCGGATGTCAGCTTCTGAGTTAAGTGAATTGAAGAAACAATTGGAAGAATTGCTTGAGAAGAGGTTTGTTCGACCAAGTGTTTCTCCGTGGGGTGCTTCTGTGTTGTTAGTGAAGAAGAAAGATGGAAGTATGAGGTTGTGCGTTGATTATCGGCAGTTGAATAAAGTGACGATCAAGAATAAGTATCCACTTCCGAGAATCGACGATTTAATGGATCATCTAGTAGGTGCTTGTGTGTTCATCAAGATTGATTTGAGGTCGGGTTATCATCAGATTCAAGTTAAGCCTGATGATATTCCGAAGATGGCTTTCAGAATGAGATATGGACACTATGAATACACTGTGATGCCGTTTGGTGTATCCAATGCACCTGGTGTTTTCATGGAGTATATGAATCGGATTTTCCATGAGTATTTGGACAAGTTTGTGGTGGTGTTTATCGATGATATCTTGATATATTCTCGATCTGAAGAAGAGCATGTCGAGCATTTGAGAACTGTGTTGCAAGTGTTGAAAGAGAAGAAGTTGTATGCAAAGCTGTCAAAGTGTGAGTTTTGGTTGAAGGAAGTGAGTTTCCTTGGCCATGTGATTTCAAGTGGTGGTGTTGCTGTTGATCCTTCTAAGATTGATGCCGTGTTACAGTGGAGACTCCGAAGTCTGCGACTGAGATACAAATTTTTCTGGGATTAGCGGGTTATTACCGCAAGTTTATTGAAGGATTTTCAAAGTTGGCATTACCTTTGACTCAGTTGACTCGAAAGGGTCAAACTTTTGTGTGGGATGTAGCTTATGAAGAGAGTTTCGTGGAATTGAAGAAGAGATTGACTACTGCTCCAGTGTTGATTTTACCTAATCCGAGTGAATCTTTTGTGGTGTATTGTGATGCGTCGAAGATGGGTCTTGGTGGAGTATTGATGCAAAATGGGCAGGTTGTTGCTTATGCTTCGAGACAATTGCGAGTTCATGAGAGAAATTATTCTACACATGACTTGGAATTGGCCGCGGTGGTGTTTGTGTTGAAAATTTGGAGACATTATCAGTTTGGCTCTAAATTTGAGGTGTTCAGTGATCATAAGAGTCTGAAGTACTTATTTAATCAGAAGGAATTGAATATGAGGCAGAGAAGGTGGTTAGAGCTGTTGAAGGATTTTGATTTTGATTTGAGTTATCATTCGGGCAAAGCAAATGTAGTGGCCGATGCATTGAGCAGAAAGTAATTGCATATGTCGATGCTTATGGTGAAAGAGTTAGAACTAATTGAGCAATTCAGAGATTTGAGTTTGGTGTGTGAAGCGACTCATGATAGTGTGAAGTTGGGAATGTTGAAATTAACTAGTGGTATTCTATAAGAAATCAGAGTGGGACAGCAATCTGATTTAAAGTTGGTTGACCAATTGACCTTGATTAACCAAAGTAACGGAGGTGACTTCTGGGTTGACGAGAATGGTGTGATGATGTTCAGAGACAGGGTGTGTGTCCCAGATGTTCCAAATATTAAGAAGAGCATTCTTGAAGAAGGACATCGAAGTAGGTTGAGTATTCATCCCGGTGCTACGAAGATGTACCAAGATTTGAAAAAGTTGTTTTGGTGGCTGGGTATGAAGAAGGACGTTACAGAGTTTGTGTATGCGTGTTTGACTTGCCAGAAGTCGAAAGTTGAGTATCAGAAGCCTTTTGGTATGATGCAGCCGTTGAGGATTCCAGAATGGAAATGGGATAGTATTTCCATGGATTTTGTGGTGGGGTTGCCGAAGACTGCTAAGGGAAATGATTCAATTTGGGTGATCGTGGATAGCTTAACTAAGTTGGCTCATTTCTTACCGATGAAGATTAATCATTCCATGAAGAGGCTAGCCGAGGTGTATATTGAGGAGATTGTGAAGTTACAAGGGGTACCTTCGAGTATTGTGTCGGATAGAGATCCGAGGTTTACATCGAGGTTCTGGAAGAGTTTGCAAGATGGGTTAGGTACCAAGTTGAGGATGAGTTCTGCCTATCATCCGCAGACAGACGGTCAGACAGAAAGGACGATCTAATCATTAGAGGATTTGCTGAGGGCTTGTGTGTTGAATCATGGAGGATCGTGGGATAGCCATTTTCCGTTGATTGAGTTCACGTACAATAATAGTTTTCATGCTAGTATTGGAATAGCGCCCTACGAAGCTTTGTATGGGAGAAGGTGTAGGACTCCTTTGTGTTGGTATGAATCGGGCGAGAGTGCTGTACTCGGACCTGAAATTGTGCAAGAGACGACTGAGAAGATTAGGAAAATACAAGAAAGGATAAAAGCTTCGCAGAGTCGTCAGAAGAGTTACCATGATAAGAGGAGGAAAGCACTTGAACTCCAAGAGGGATATCACGTATTTTTGAGAGTGACGCCAGTGACTGGTGTGGGTCGAGCTTTGAAGTCTAGGAAGCTCACTCAACGTTTTGTTGGTCCATACCAGATATCGCATAGTATAGGAGAGGTAGCCTATCGATTTGTTTTACCACCGTCACTTGTGAATTTGCATGACGTGTTCCATGTGTCTCAATTGAGGAAGTATATTCTGGATCCGTCGCATATGATTCAGATGGATGATGTACAAGTGAGGGATAATCTGACTGTGGAAGCATTGCTTGTGCGCGTCGACGGTCGAGAGATGAAGCAATTGCGGGGTAAAGACATAGCTTTGGTGAAAGTGTTGTGGGGTGGACCAGTTGGCGAAAGTTGGACTTGGGAACGTGAAGATCAGATGAGGGAGTCGTATCCGACTCTATTTCCTTGAGGTAATTTTCGAGGGCGAAAATTCTTTAAGTGAGGGAGAGTTGTAACACCCCGATTTTCGTAACGATATTTATTTAATTTATTTAAATATTATATTCGTGGTTTTCTGTGATTTTTGGTGGTTGGTGTCGATGTCGGTATATTTAGTGGAGTTTTGGTTATTTTAATTAAATAATAGTATATAATATGAATATATTAGTATTATTATTAATTTAAAATAATATTAGAGGAATTGAGGGTAAGATGGACATTTTAGGAGTATTAGTGAGGGTATTATGGAGAAAGCCCAATTTTGAGGCCCAAGAGTTAAATTAACCAAAAAGGAGGAATTGAGGGGAATTAGGATTCATTTGTGGAGATCGTGAAAATAAGGAGAAAGTGCAGAGCTCTGAGGAAAAAGGGAGAAGGCGAGGATTTTCGTGAAGGTTTCGAAAGGCTCAAGAGAGAACTCATCGGATCGACAATCTAAGGTATGGGGAGTAATTGCCTTTCATTGTTTTCATTATAGGATTCGATTGATTAAAATGGATGTTGGGGATTTTGGGGTTTTGAGGGTTTATGGGTTTTGAGGTAAACTAATGACTTTGAGGGCATTCTGTGAGAACAATTGATAAGAGTCGAATTTTATCGGTAAAATAGACCTTTGGGGCAGACTTCCCTGTTGTTCTAGTTTTAACCCTGTGGTGAAGGATTTATGAGTTTATATGAAGCTTGAGAGTTTTAAAGGTTTAAGAGAAATTAAGGTTTCCCGTAGGGTCCTGAATCGACCTAACAGACATAGGTTTTAGGCCTTTAAATTCTGTGATGTATTATAACTGTTATAGGGATGTTTTTGGGTCAATTGGGACTGTAATCGCAGGTACCTTGGAGGTTTGGGAGCTACTGATGCGTAGCAGCGATTTGCTGTAATCGCAGGTTCGCTAGGCGAACCATTGCTTCGCTAGGCGAACCATTGCTTCGCTAGGCGAATGTTCTCCAAGGCTCGCTAGGCGAGCAGTGCAGCGAATGCGCGATATTGTGAGTGTGAGTACAGAGGTGATTCTGGAGTAGAGGGAGTGATTAGCTGGAAGCCTCGCTAGGCGAAGGGAACAACGAGTAGGTTCGCTAAGCGAACAAACTAGCGAGTATGATAGATGGTGGGGTTTCTGGTGTTTAGTGTGGGAACTGTGAGGTTCACTGGCCGCTTCGCTAGGCGAACGCCGCAGTGAACAGGTTTGCTAGGCGAACCCTGGAGCGAACAACTGCTGTTTCGCAAAAATTCCATTTTCTGTGCTGTGTCGTTCTGGTGTTTGATGCTGTGATATTTGTGATGATTTACCATGATGTTCTTGATGATATTGAGGTGCTGGTTTATGATGTTTCGATGAATATATGATGATATGAATTTATGAAGAATTTATGAATGATGATGCACATAATGATGTTTACATGATGATGATGAATTATTAACGTTTGTGTATCATACATTCATATGCATACTCTGTGACGACGCTTCATTCCCATTGTGCGGATATGAGGTAATTATGACGTGCTCTGATTCCAAATGTGAGATCGATCCTATTGACGGGGATCTTTGGAGGGCTGATGGCCTGGTGTCCATCCTTTGTGACGATTGGTACCACATGCATGAGTTTTGTTATGCATCACATCTTATGTGACATTGATGAATTGTGATATAGCGTTTCCTGATGTTTTCCTTGATGATGACCTTGATGATGTCGTTTATGAAGATAATGCCATTTTATGTATATCTTGTTTTATAATGATTATTATGAAATGTTATTACTCACCCTGCCTGTTTGAATGTTGCCTCCACGTGGGTAACGTGCAGGTGATCAGGTTTAGCTGTGGATGCTTTTGAGGACTTGAAGTTATTTGCTTTTGGTCAATTTAGAGGGTCTTGCTCTGATAGTGTAACATCGAGTTGGGGTCCTTTGAGTCGAACTATGTTGTTTCCTTATTTTTGTTGTTATTTGACGATATGGTTTTATTTTGATTATTATGATGTTGGTTGAAAACCTTTTTAATTGAGAATTTTGAGTTCCGCTGCCATGTGAAGGCTTTTGAGTTATTTTGAGAAAACCCTTTGTTAACAGGGTAATTGTGTTATTTTGATTTAATGAGAAATGTACACCCTTTGAGGGAAATTTTTATGCCTTACTCTGATTATTTAAGTTGTTTCTGCTGCAACATTATTGGGGGTAGAAAAGGGTTTGGCGAGTGGCTCGCTTGGCGAATGAAACGTTTGCCTAACGAGCCCGCGATGACAGCCAATGGCGATTTAACCTTTCTGAGGTAATTTAAGTGCCATTTTTCTTCATTCGCTAGGCGAATGCATCAGAACACAGGTGTGGTATAAATAGATTTGTTTGTTTTCTGGAAGAGGGGACTTGCTATTTTTTACACAAAAACATATTATTCTGAACTTTGATCATCCAAGAGTGAATTTTCACATAGAGAAGCTGAAGTCACATCCAATCTCGATTAATCGACTCAGATGTTCTTTCATCTTCTCTTGAAACTTGTCATCCAACCTACCATGAAAATGTGTAGCTAAACAATTTTGTGTTAAGGTTAGATGTAGTTGATCTTGATCATATGTATTTCTTTTGATCTTTTGTATATGAACAAGGTTTATGATCAATATAGATGAAGTTATTTGTTCTTAATGATGTATGTGTGGTTTGAATCACTCTAGACATAGATTTTACAAATCTTGACCTAATATTTTCATCTCTTGAAAACCAAACTCTAGACATAGATTTGGGATTTTTTATTCGATGTGTGTTGATCTTAACGGTTGTTGTTTCGATTATTAGCATGAGACATCATCTAACGGTCTAAACAATGACACTCACGAATTTGCTTTAGACATAAACTTATTCGAGAGGATACATGATTGTATTGGTCGGAAACTAAGTTCATATGCTTGATTAATCGGATATGTAAGAAAAGGATTAGCGGAATCTAATCTTGACATGCTTTTCTAAAAACTTACAACATCTTTGCTACAAATTTATGTTAAACAAAACCAAGAATCATTTGAAACTCTTTAACTTAAAACGTTTCGACTATTGAACGACAAGTATCAAAATATCGCACAATCCCTGCGGATACGATAAAAACACCCCCCGAAATACTGTTTCAACAACATGTAAGTATTAATTTTTTCAAAGAAAATGTTAATATTTGACAAAATTTACATATGCACATATGATGACAAATATGTGATGATTATATGGTTTTAGATGTGAATAATAAATCAATCCAAAGATAGTTTAATTATTTGACAAACATTATTTTCAATATCTGATCATTACAACCAGAGTATCACTAGCAATAATACTATTATCCAAAGACATTTATATTAATGTTGCACTAGATATCTTGAAATTAATTACGACATTATTTGAACATATATTATTTGAGTTTATTTATGATTGATCATGTGAGCATATTTATATTATTTTATTTTGTTTTCTTTATAGGTAATATTGCTACTATATCTGGTAACATGAATTTAGTCCCGGTTCTTAATGGTGCAAACTTTAAAGAGTGTAAGGAGAACATTTTAATTGTTCTTGCCTGCATGGATCTTGACCTTGCATTAAGGATGAAGCAACCCCATTCTTCTACAGACTCCACTACTCCCGAGGATAAAAAAAATTATGAGAAGTGGGACCCCTCCAATCGTATGAGTCTTATGATCATAAAGAGTGACATTCTAGAGGCATTTAGGGATACTATATCTGAAGAAATAACAAGTGCCAAAGACTTTCTTGCTGAAATTAAAAAGCGCTTTGCTAAAAGTGATAAGGAGGAAACAAGCAAACTACAAATAATACATTTAGGATCTACATATAATATCCCGAAGCAATTTCATTATTATACTACTACAAATAATACATTTTATGATGAAGCTTTCACCTCACCCAACCAAAAACCGAGGTAAAATGTCAAGGCGCACCTTGTTTTATATTATTTTTAATAAATACCACATATTCCCTCGGTTTCTATATATAATTGAGGGGAAAAATAATTCAGTACATCCTTCGAATCTCAGCAACATCAGTTTATATTTTTATTTATTTAAAAGTGCTGCACTTCTTTTTATTTTTAAATTAATGATCTATTGCTTCGATATATTTAACAACCGAGGGATTAGATTCTCATATTTTACTATAAAGCACTCATTAATCAGATTTTACCCTAAACCTAACTTATATGTATCCGCTCCAAACTTAAACAAAACATTTTTTCTTCACTGACAATCCATCCTAACATAATGGTGTTGATATTGTTGTTATATTTTTGGAATAACCTTCCTATGTTGTCAATTAAAGAAAACATTGAGAAATTTATTATTTTCCTCGATTGACAACATTGAGAAATTTAAGCTTAAACACAATCATCTTGTTCTCTTTTATGTGAAAGCATTTTTCATGAAAACATTTGTTCAAGATAATATAATCTCTCTGGGATGGATTGCAAGTACAAAAAAAAAATTTCTCTTGGTTGGAACAGATAACTTATCAGAAATTTAAAAATATTTGTTCTTCTCCAAGAATCCATTGTCAAGATCTAGATTTGTTTAAATAAAATATTTTAATATTCTGTGTAAATAATGTAATTTAAAAAAAAGTTTTTCCCTCGCTTTTTATAGACACCGAGAGGTATGTGACGCTTGGGATGAAAAATATTTTATTGTATTTTTTAATCTAAAAAGAAACACATTTTACCTCAGTTTTGAGTAATAACCGAGGTAAAATATAAGCGTGTTTGTTCGGTTTCTTAACCGTTCTTAAATAAATCTTTTCCGTCCATTTAATGAGTGTCAACGCTTAACATACTGTCATTAGTGATCCACGTGAATCTTAAAACCCTCGTTATAAAAGTATTCTGAATATTAAAATTTGATAATGAAACATTTGACATGGAAATTTTGAAACGTAACAAAACGTTTATTTTATTTGGAAAAATTTCTCTATGATGGATTGCAAGAGCATAAAATTACTTGGATTCAAGGTTTGTGTTCTTAAAATATCATATAACTGAAAATTTATTTTATTTATTTAACCTTTTTTTGTTTTATATTAGACATTTGATCTTCCTCAAGATCAATAAAATGAGGATCCCCAACATTTTCTCTTCCCTAAGATATCCAACACTTTTTCTTCACTGACAACGATGATGAAGAATCAGATTCAACATTTTTACTTTAATATTTCGTGTAAACAATGTAAGATTCTATGTAAACAATGTAGTTTGTATACAAATTAATTTATTAATATTCTGTGTAAACACTGTAATGAGTATTTAAAAAAAAAGAATATATTTTTCCCCTCAGTTTTGTTAATAAACCGAGAGGTATATGGTGTTAGTTTTGAAAATATTAAAAAAAAGCTATTGTTGGGGATCGAACCAATGACCATTTCATCTATCCCTTTGGTTATTCTAAATCTGAGGGGTAAAGTGACAACTTTTCATGATGACCTTCGCTACCTTACCGTTGTAACCAAGGTTTAATCAACTTCACATCCGAGATTACATGTGTTTTTGTAGTAGTGTTAGGGGTATTTCAGAATAAAAGTTACACGACTCGATGCAAACATGGCTCTTATAGAAGAACAATACGATGAGGAAATACAAACTTTAATTGAGAAAGGAAAATGCTGGTTAGAATAATGGTTTAGCTAAATTACACCTTGGTCATTAGGAATGGTAGACAATGAGAGGTTACTTTGGGTGTGAGTTTATGGTATATCGATTAATGTATGGAATGTGCAGTTTTTCGAGTTAATCACTAAGTCTTTTGGCACCTTTATCAATTCCAACGAGTGCATAACAAATGATTTAACCATTGATGTTACTAGATTGATGGTAAAAACAACGATTCATAAGGTTGTCGACAAATGTATAAAAATAGACATCAACGTCAAACCTTTCTCTACCAGGATTCTTGAGGATTCTTATGGTCCGATGGGGATAATGATCTCACAAAACAATCCAGATGCCGGAAGAGATGTGGAGTAACTACTTTGAAACATGTTTTTACCTTTGTTGAAATATGGCTTATACCTTGATTGGTGTGGACGAGGTAACAAATGAAGTAATGGAAAGTTCCCATTTTTTTTTCCTTGGTTCATTTTTCCACAAAGTTGAAATAAATAAAACCGTATAAAACCATTCTCTATGATGGATTGCAAGAGCGAAGAAACGTTTGATTAAGGTTGGTTCCTTTTCTCTTGTAATATTAATTGCTAAAATTATTTTATTCAATACATGCTTGTAAAAAATGTTTAATGTTGTTAATAAAGTTTGTATTATTCTTGTTGAGTTTTAATATTTCTAACAACAAAAATGTAACAAAAAACACAATTAAGTTACATCCATGATTCCCAACCTATAACATCAAACAATTTTAACAAGCATCCAATAAAGAAAATAATTTTAGAAATTACAAGAGAAGATACATTAAGGACCCAATCTTGAGACATTTTAATTCTCTGCAATCCATGCCAGTAAATGACTTCTACCTCATGCAATGCTTTCATTATTAGTTTGTTTTGAAAACTATGCACTCTGCTTTCAAGATAAAGTTATGGTATTTATGTTCTAATATATTGGTTGGTGTGAGTTTCATGTGGATCACTGATGTTTCATGTGGATTGATGAGATGGTAATGTCTTGATCATTGTTACTTTATAAATACACAAAAAAGATTTGTTGGTTAAATAAACAAACACACATTTTCCCCCTCGGTTTCCAGAAGAATCGAAGGAATAGTTCATAAATAAAAAAATTGCACTAAATGTTATTGGGAGTTGATCAAAACCTTTCCCCTAGGTTGCCAAATGACTCGAGGGAACAAGTCATACAAAAGTACTAAAAAAGGGAATTGAAATAAAAAAATATTAATAAATTAGTTTAGTTTTTTACATAGGACAAAAAAAAAAAAGAATACAAAGAAGGGAAAAATAATTAAAATGATTTTATTACATTGTTACACATTTTACAGAAAAAATAGTAAAGATACGAAAAAATAATAAAAAGAAATTAAGCAAAAGTCTCCAATTTGGTTGAAAGCCCCCACTTGATCCTTGTCTTTCCAGTACATGCTTTTGACATCCATCTCCATACCATCATCAAGTTTCCCACACCCTACAAATAAAAAAAATACACATGAGTATTGAACATATACCATGCCATACAATTTCATCAACCATACACCAACATGCATACCATTTTATCACCGACATACATACAACAACACACCAACGATTAATTGAAAGAAAATGAAATGAAAAAAAGATGACAAACTTAGTACAGAACGCGTGACCGTTTCCCATCATATTCCATCTATTCAATTACTCATCACATACATCCAAACAAACCCACCAAATGGAAATGGAAAGAGAACAACTTAGTATCAAATGTGTTTCCCTTCACTTCATGACAACATCCCATCACAAACATACACACATCATAAAATTAACAGAATTAGAGAATCGATTGAAAAATAGAATTTTCACACACTTTGCACTCCTCTAAAATCCCCTGATTTTAGGGATAGGGAAAAACTCTCTAACGATCTTATCCCTCAAATCCCCATCCAAAAATCACAACTCATCAAATTCCTCCCTCAATTTCCCTCATTCACACAGATTGAAAAATGAAAATATCTGAATGTCACATGAGTCTCACTCTCATTCCCATCCTATTTTATTCCCTACAAGTAGCTACCATGTTCATTCATAAATTCATCAACATTGAATGTAACGAACCCTGCCAAAAAATTACTACCTACCTGTCATACCCAAATTTTTAACCCTAAGATTTCACCTCATCTTCATCATTTGCATAACATCAACCATATTTTGTGTGTGTCTTTTATGTTTTGCTAACCCCATTGAAAATATAAAATATGTGCCTTGTTTGCTTTGCTTACAAGTTAGGATTTTACATCAAGAAGTTCAAGCAAATGATCAATCAAGGATTTGTGTGATTCATAACTTTTCAAGCTCCCAATTCATTCAACATGATCAAAAGTTTCCCTTCATCCACAATCACATGCAAGATTACATCAATGCAATTTTATCAAGCTCCAATTCACCTGATACACCAAATTAGGGTTTTGGTCAAAATTAGCGCTAAATTGATTTTTTGACCAAGACATGATCTCATACCTCAAGACATGATTCAAAGGTCTCAAGTACATCATTTTAGTCTATTGTTGTGTTTGAATTGGCTCAAGGAGTTTGATTCATGGACAATTGCAAGATTTGAATTAATCTGATACAAAGTCAAAGTTAAAGTTTGACTTTTGACATTTTTGGTCAAATATGATTTCCTCAAGTCAATAATCATGAAAATATGGAAGATGATTGCATTGGATCATGATTAATCAATAAAATTAAAATAAAGTACCAAAGTTGTCAAATTAGGGTTTCTTGAATTTTTCTAAGTACAAGTTTGCATGATCAAGTGGCCTACTTTCCAAGATCATAACTCCTTCCTCAAGCATCCATTGGAAACACTTGAGGGCTACGTTAAAATAGGGCATTTGATACTACAATTTGGTGGAAATTTCAAGGCAAAAGCTTTCTTAGAGTGGAAGATATTGATGTCCAAAGTTAGGGTTTCAAGTTGTGTGAAAATCCAAAACACTTAGAAATTTTTCTAAGTTCTCAACATTGCCAAGTGCATGACTTTGGGGATTCCTTGTGAACAATTCAAGCAACCTATTTTGATGTTTTATAGCTGCAATTAAAGACCACATTTCATACTTCATTTTGGTGAAATAATGGTTTCAAAAGCTCTTACCATTTGGAAGATATGGGTGTCCAAAGTAGAGGTTTCATCATTATCAATTCGTGGCAAAATGACCCAGAATTTTCTAAGTGTCAAACAGTTTAAACTTCCACTTTTCATGTCCATTTTTATCCATGATCCAAGGTGATTCAAAGAAACCCAACATCAAAGTTGAAGTGTTTTGTCCCCTGTTTCCATTGATACCAAGAGCATGAATTTTGAAGGCTCGAGCATGGAGTTATGATTTATGCAAGAAGCCATGGTATAGCTGTTTCACTAGGTAGATTTTGGAGCCATGACTAAAATTGTCTTGCCACACATGGACCAAGGCAAGACAAGTCACTTTCTAGCTGATGATGCATGCCACAAAGGGTCAAAACCACATTCTCCCAAAATTTGCCTCATTTGGTGCTACCAAAAGCAAGATGCCATAAAGCACCCTTTCCATATTCATGCTTCCAACCAAACTTGTTGACTAAGTTTGTGTAAACCATGGGACAACTCACGCAGCATATCAGACCCTCGTCTTATTGCAACTACAAAAAACTCTTCATACATAACAATAGAGATCTCATCTTTATACTCTTTCTCGATCGTGAAAAAAAAAAGAAAAAAAAAGTTTAAATGGTGTTTGGTTATGGTTTCCATTCCCATTCCTAAAAAGCCGAAACCGAATTTCTCAATCCAAATTTCACATTCCATAGATCTCAATTCTCATCATCATCATCATCATCATCCATGTCGATATTACCGACCGTGGATTTAGCTACCATTGATGTGGACCTTGGACCTAACAAGATTCAAGATGAAAAACAAAGAGGTCCTTCGTTTCAATTATGATCTTTGTGATACCAAAGTTGTTCACAAATTGGCTCAAATGTTCCTTCTAGGATTAGCTTCTGTTTGTGTTGATAACACAACAAGAGGTATCTTCAAGACTCCCAGTTCGGTTAATGTTGATTTGAAAAAGGAAATGATTGAATATCTTACCTTAAGAAGTGAATATTTTTTTGATGAGTCTGTTATTTTGCAAGATGGACCGAACGGTGAAGTTTACGATCATCCTTTTGATATTATTTCAATTTTGTTGACGATTTCGCGAGTTCCAAGAGGAATTTCTTTAGCCGTTTTTTGGCGTGGCTTTTGAGTGAAAAGAGAGAGGATAAAATTGATGATCTTATTTAGGAGATTGATAATTGATATGAATGGTTTTTGGACTCTTGATAGAAGGGAAGTGATTGCTGAAACTTTGCTTAAGAATGTTGATTTTAAGAACTTGTATCATTGCATGGAGAGTTTTAATTCTTCTCAAGAGCTTAGCAATCATGTTCTTTCTTGCGATTTTAGACCACTGATCTGCCAGAATCAGGGATGCAATGCTAGGTTTTATGCAGGCCATTTGAAGAAGCGTGATTCAACTTGTCCTTTCAAGATAATTCCGTGTGAACAGATGTGTATGAGTAGCATTATGAGACGAGATATGGACAGGAATTGTACTGCTTGTCCGATGAAGCTTGTGAATTGTCCTTTTTATGCAGTCGGTTGTCGGTCTGCTGTCGCACAGTGTATGATTGAAAAGCATTGTTCTGATGACTTTCAATCTCACTTGTGGCACTTGCTTAAAGGCATCTACAAGGAAGTGTCTGGGGACGATCTTCAACGAAGAGTGGTGCAAATTGTGCAGGCATCACCAAGCAGCAATTTATCAAAGGCTCAAGATGTTAGATCTTTGACCTTCATTGTCAAGAATATCTAAGCTACACTAGGGCCTATGGAGATTAGTTTTGAGTAGAAAAACAACGAAGAAACTATTACGAAGAAAAATGATAGTGATGACACTGATACAAATAATGACAGTTAACAGAACACCCAAACGTCATATATGGTTAGTTCATCAGATAAAGCCGTAACAAATGGCATAACTATGCATATTGCAGAGAATACTGGCAAGAGTGAAGAAAGTGAAAATATTCGCACTGAAATTGAGGGCAGTAAAGAGAGGACACAGACTTCAAATATCACAAAGCTACCCGATGAAGCTGAAACTGTCTATGTGAATGAATGCATTACGCAGAATTACAAGGTAACAACTTGGCCACCCCATCGTTTTTATGTTTTGAATTCTTTTTCCATTTTTATTCAACTTATTTATTGTATTTTGTTTAATCCATTTAAGTTTCTAATATAAAAAAAGGAACAAAAATAGTTATTTGTTTTATTTATATTTTCATATAAAAATTAAAAATATTTTATTTTACCCTTTAAATATTTATTATATAATTTTTTATTTTATATTTAAAAACTCAAAAGATTGTTTCGTGTATCATTTTGATCACCATGATTGTCTTGATTTTTTCTTTAGACTTTTAGTAGTTTAATGTTTGACATTTATTTCCTTATGTTTGTGATAAGAACAATGATCATGCTATATCTTGATTTTTTTTACTTTTGTTTTGATTGATTCTTGAGGTGTGAACACTTATATGCCTTTCATAATATCATGTCGATGTTTTAGGTTGATGTTATGTCTCGTTGGATGTTTTGACAAACTTATGAATTGAATCTTGAGGCATATATGCTTGTGTGCTTATGTGTTGAAGATTAGTTGACTTTTGGCTATGTCTTTGGATTGATGTCTTGCCCTAATAACTTGATGTTTTCCATAGTATACTTGGGATGTTCCATTTTTGATGCATGCTTAGGTTTTTTAGCTTGAGTTACTTGAGATATCTTTTCTTATAAGGTTGTGTCGATTGAATACTTTGATGCTTACCTTGTGTTTGAATTGTTATCTGTTTATGAGCTTTATTACTTGAAGTTTGTCGTGTGACCCTTTGATCACTTCTTGTATGCTACTTGTTTGAATCCAAGGGAAGGGTTTGTGGTTGACTTTGTTGTCATGTGCACTGCATTTCTCTTTTTCATTTTTCACCCATTATATGATCCTTGCTTCCCTTTAGGTTGATTACCTCAGGCTGTATATACTTAGATTGTTGACCTTAGATTGATTACTTTAGGTTGTGACCTTCTTAGGTAGTTATCCTTAGATGATGTACCACTAGGTTCCCTCTTTCAAACTCAATTACTTTTCATAAAAAACCTTGACATTAGGTCATTGACTTTTTCAAACCATTTTCTTAATAAATGCTTCAAGACATCTTAATCATATTCAAACTTTTTCATAAGACTAAAACACACAAACCTCATTCAAATCTTTTTCCACTTGGCTTTTCACTTTACAACCTTTTCATAAGAAAGATTAGACATGAGTCATCTCTAGTTGAGATATAAATCTCCTACCCCATGACATTGTTGAGAAAGATGCCGATTCTTTTCCATTTGAGAGATGTATGTGGCATACTTGTTGATTATGTATCCAAGTTGGAGCCCTTCTCTCAATGTGAAGCAAAGATCCATCTTCCACATGTTTGTGGTGGATTAGTTGAGTATTCTCCTTTAGATGACACCTTGTCTCTTCTTCATTGAAATCCACCATAACAAACCCTTTTCAATTTGTCCCCCGAACTACGAGGTTTTGATCATTCATTGGTACGTAGGCACAAGACTTTATGTCTTGCCAAACACAAAAACAATAAAAAACATTTCTCTTCTCATCTCCCCAATCAATCCTAAATATCAAACAACTTTAACCATAACACATATACTACAAGTGGTTCATATAGGATACTATAGATACTTAGGATGCCAGTACATTCAATTAGTATAACCAACCCCCGTACCTTAGATCTCTTATTTTGCTTAGCTTTTAGTTTTTACTTTATGCTTTGCATGTTCATTTGGGTTTATTCGTTCTTTTTCCCTTCCCTTGGATAAATTAAAGATCAGTGGTGATATCTTATGTTTTGTGAGTCTAGCTAACCAATAACTATGATCTCTGATTCTCACTGCAACACTACCATACACTAAAGCTCAGAGAATCTTATACTTACTCAGATCTTTCCAATGAAGCTCTGGGCTAAGAGAGCTCGACCTCACTATAACAACACACACCACAGAAACACAAAGTAAAAAAGGAATAAACGGAGAAGAAGAGGGAGCACGTATCAAAGAAAATAAAAAGTAAATATTCAGAGGATACCTGGTTCGAGGTTGCTTCGGTTCTTCAACTTGGTAGCTTTTCTAGTGTTCTCTTCCTTTAATAGACGTCTTTGTTGTTGCCTCTTTCCATTTGAGTTTCCCATTGTTGTGTATGTTTGTAATCATGTGATAATAAAATAGGGTACCAGGTTGTATGAGTTAAGGGTTCATTACTATTGATTATTGTTTTGATATTTGTGTTTTGCTTGCTGATTGCATTAATTTATTGTTGGGGGTGGGGTTAGGTTTATTTTGAGTGGTGATTTGGTTCACTTTTGGGGGATTTAAGAGTTATGGTTCTGAGACCCTAAGCCTTCGATCTAATGAATTGAAGTGTTTTTTATGATACTTGATGTAATAAATGAACTCATGAAGAGAATTTAAGAGGGTTTGTTTGAGTGGTTTTGGATTTGGGTGATTGTGTGGTAGTTTCTGGAAGCAACGGTGGTGGGGACGATTTTTTCAGTTGAGCTTCAACCGGAAAACTGAACTGGAGGTATGAGGCCAGGGCGGAGAAGAAGAGAGCGCAATGAAGGGTTAAAGGAGAAGATAAAGAAAAATATGAGGAAATGAACCTCTTTCTCTATCACTTGCGCATTTTTATTTCCCCTAGTCAGCTTCCATTCACGTGCTAAGTTGCTCTCTTAAGACCCTCTATTTTGTTGTCTTCCCCAGTCAATAGATGGGAGTCCCCACTACAAGTAGAATGTGGTTGCATCAAGACCTTGTATCCTCTTTTGACCCCCCCGCCCCCCAATTTGAGTAGCCACATCCAATGCCTCTGATTGAATCGTTAAATCAGATGGCTAGTATTAGGGTCAGACGTTTACTCTGGCTAGACTTTTCGCTTAGGACTCCTGGACTTTGACCCAGCGTCCCTCCTGGGCCTTTCAACTATTCACACCCCCTTTTTATGTTCATTTTCTGCAGCTTTTTACCATTAGTGTTTTTAATTTTCATCTTTTTTTTGGACTTATGTTTGGGCTTTGGGCCTTCTTTACTATGTGCAACCTCTTGTTTTCTTTTTGCACTTCAGTTTATTTGTTATTATTTTTCTATTTAGACTAATTAATTGATTAATTAAATGGATAATAAATAATAATTTAGCAAAACTGGATATTTTTCTCACAATCAAAAACACTTTAACTTTTTTTTTTTTTTATTGTTAGTCTTATTTGCTTATTTATTTAATTATTGGAACTAAATAAATAAGTAAATACTAATGATAATAAATAAACAAATCATTAAATGAATATTTTCAAATACAATTATAAACCCTTGGTCCAATGCTAAATGGACTTTCTAAAACTGTAGTCCGATGCCAAGTGACATTTTCAAAACTCGTTTATCTTGATAAAATTTGTATCGATGCGAATGCAAATATTTTCCTGAATCAAATGTAATGCTAAAATTATTTTCTTAATAAACACGAAAGAAGAGGAACATTGGAGTCTCGCATTCCAAGAAAACCTCAAATGGCCGGTCCCGAGGCACACGTCTTGGGATAACCGCTTATTCTTTCTTTTGTCCTAAAACACTTAATTCAAACTTGGATAAAAAAGGAACGTTGGAGTCTCACATTCCATGAAAACCTTAAACAATCAGCCCCGAGGCACACATCTTGGTTATATCGAACGTTCGTTGTCCATCAAACAAATATTATAAATACCTCGAATGAAAAAAGAACATTGGATTCTTGCATTCCATGAAAACCCCGAATAAATTATCCCGAGGCACACGTCTTAGTCTTATTGAGCATTCATCATTCGCCTAAAAAACCTTAACCAATCAACCCTATCTTTTCCCGCCCCTGCGCGATCGAAAGCCTTTTTGAAAAAGAACACTGTTTAGTCCATTCTACCACGACACATACAAACCCATAAGCCTCCCATGCGCGAGCATACATGCAATGTTTAATAATTAGAACGCGATCAAGCAGGATTTTTTCTATCGTGATACAAACAAACGCTTAAGACTCCCATGCGCGAGCATACAAGCAACATTTAACTGCTAGAATGCAACCCTCTAAGATCAATCAACAAACACTCATTTGCTACCAAAAACTATGTAGCTTTGAGTTTCCCATCTCACATGGGGATACGTAGAAGCGAGATTCAACGTCTCGTCAAGAACTATAACAAAAAAACCCAAAATATCTTTTGTCTTGTCTGTTAGTTCTTTATTTTTAAGGGTTGTCATTAATTTTGTAAAACAAATAATAGCAGCAATATGTTAGTTAGGATAGTGTATCTTGCTAAAAAAGAACATGTTGAGCAAGATGTCCTAGTGTGCTGAAGTAGTTTTAACATCTGGAACAACATGTCGTATCAAGATGTCCCATGTAGGTTCGTTCGACATCGCACCAAAACTGAAGAGAACTTAGAATTCTGTTATGCCTTAACAGATGCAGAAGATTCAGGAAATAAAATGCAAATTCTATGTGGCGCTGAATTAAAAGGTCTGAAGATTCAAGTCTGAAGTTGAAAAGAATATTGGAAAATATACACTTTCTAAATATGGAGATATTTTAGGAAGTTAGAGATTGAAGTCCTGATTTGTAGCAGAAGTTTCTGCTGAACTGTAGCAGCTCATTTGCTGTGTTTTTGTAGGCCCAAATCCAGTTGGGAATAGGTTATATATAGATGTTTTGTAACCTAGTAACTCAACCAAAGATGTAAAAGTTCTATTATTAGGGTTGGTTCCTGTACCACTCGACATGTGAGTTGGACAGTTTGTTAGTGTGATCCTCGAAGCTGTTAAGTAAGAGGAGTATTGTTCTTGGAGGAAGCTTTTAAGTAACTCTAAGTTGTGTCTTGGAAGGGTGTCTTCCTTGTTAAACTGTTGTATAGGTAAAGAGCCGTTGATGCAGTGGCGGATTGTCTACTGCTAGACATCATTACGATGATTGGGAGTGAGAAGAGTTTCTCATAGCTAGAGAGGATCTAGGTAGAAGGGTCATTGGGTAGTGATTGAGTGATAAGCTGTAAACGGAGAGTTTAGCTTTGAATTGATACTACTGATAGTGGACTTCATCCCTGGCTTGGTAGCCCCCAGAGTAGGTGTGTTAAACCGAACTGGGTTAATAATTCTGTGTGTCTTGCTTTTATCGTTTCAGTACCATGATTATTGCTATATACCTTGCCCTTTGTGATCATGTCAGACTAGATGTCGAACGACATGTTCTAGGACATCTGAATTCTGCACATGTACCAGAATTTCAATTGGTATCAAAGCAGGTCATTCTATTCTGGATCTGGATGAGATCCGAGGGAAGATACTTTCTGGTTCATGGTCAAGGTAGAAGCTTTCTACTGAAAAGTTGTTTGAACTTGGAGAAGTTCATATAGGTGTGAGAATGGTCCCTAGAAGTGGAGGATGAACTGTTCGTGACAGGCAGTGGCATGTGCTGAAGGCTTGGGGGTTTGGTTGAAAAACTGTTGTGTTGTGGTTATGTTAGGTTTGATTTATTTTAAAACCTGTGGTATTGTGGTGTCACCTAGATTATGATGCTAGGGCTGATATGTGACACTTGAAGGTCTTGAGGAGTTTGTTTTTTGATCCGCTGCGTATCTATCTGAAAACTCCTGAGGTTGCAATTGAGAAGGTTGTTCTTCTCTAAATGTATATACTATGGCGATGGGATATATGCAAGACTGCTTCAACTTACTTTGTCAACGATACTTGAAGATTATTGTTCAAGTCCACTCATAAAGGCATTGATAAGTGAAGTTGTAAGGAGGAGAAGTAATTTACTTTTGCCTCTATTCCTAAAAGGATTAATCTCCAGTCTTTGATCTCGTGATGTGTTCATTGGAATGATGTCCTATCTTGTGTTAGAACATCACGCCAGAATTGTGCTGAATTCTGTTGTCTGAAGGAATGGCTTAGCAGATGCTCTGGGTGCTAAACTAATGTGGTTTGATCACATGAGTTTGGAACCTACTCCTGATTTGGAAGAGGAGGCATCTGGGTGGTATGTCTAAGAAGTTTTTGGCCCTGGAACTTATCTTAGATGTGTGAGTTGGTCAAGGTGTGATCAACATGTTATTTACTCCTGAGGTCAGTTTATTTCTGGTTCTTGTTGCAGGAGTGGAGACCCTGAGATTCAAGAAGTATTATCACTAGCAGACATCTTGGACATGAAGGTAAAGATACTCATCAACTGATCAGAAGTATTCCAAATTATCATATGGGAGAATGATAGGGAATGATTGCCTTTGGAGAGTTGGATGAAAGAATACTGTTCTTGTGATCTTCTGTGATGTGATGGGTTATGATGGTTGTTTCTGGTTTAAAGGGGGAAGTTTGGAGATTCGGTTTTGGAATGTGTGGTTTTTTAGTACAGCTGGACTCTATCAAGAGTGATGTCTTAACATCTGTTGACAGAACATTCTGTTCAGAATGTTATGGTGTTTGTCTCCTGAGATCACAAGTCTCTACCTGATTTATGTACTGATCAAGCAGTAGGTGAATGTGTTCAGCAGGTGTGTTGAACAGAGAGTGCGCTCTTGAAGACATGAAGATGAGTCTCATGTCCTCCATTCATTTAATGTATTCTTCTTGTAAAGGAGTACTGGTAGTCTTAGTTAGAGAAAAGTTGATCAGATTGGGATCATGTGAGTATTGGTACAAGTGATGAGTGTGCTCAACTTGTGAGTTGAACAAAGAGTGAACTCTTGAAGACATGAAGATGCGTCTTATGTTTTCCATTCTTCAAGGTACGAAGAAGCACATGTTATTCCTGATAGGGGGAGAGTTACAAGTTTTGTGCAGCTGGACGTATGATGTAAAGGGGGAGATTGATAATTCTACAATTCTTGGTGTTGGCATTTTTGGTAAGACTGACTGTGATATGTCTAATAGGATGTTCTGAATTCTGTATATGATGTGTTTGACCAGAAGCAAATTAGGATTAAGTGTGCTGGAATGTGTCTTGTGCAGTTGTGATTATTTTTGCATATGTTTAGATTAAAGGAAACAGAATTGAAACAAAATTTTATTGCACTGGTGAAAGCATACAAGATTAGAAAAAGCAACATACAAAGAGTCTAAAGATTATCCCAACCCCCCGAATCAAGAAAAGTTTTCCAATCTACATCCCATTCATCATCAGAAGCTTGAAGTTGCACTTGGTGTTTCTTGATGGTCTTCATCCTTGTCTCTGATGTTTTTCTTGTTCTTGTTGCTCCTGAAGTTGCCCCAGCTGTGGACAGTGGTTTGTCCTTGAACTTCTGTGGATCTGGTTTCAACACTTCTTGCTTGTGTCTCTTCTCTGCATCCTTGCTAGACTGACTCATGGCTCTATCTATGATGCGATGTTAGAAGCTAGGAAGCTTGGTTTTTATACTGCATAAAGAGACCTTGTTTGTATCGCCCGACCAGTCAAAGTAGTATTTGGTGTGGGAATTTGTTTTTTTCTTAGGAACCTGTTTTGTTACATTGGATACCAGAACTTCGTGTTTGGTGCCTTGGTAGAGGTTGTTTTAGTGTAACTAAAAGGATGAGCCTAGGTCTGGTCTAGTTGTCTGATGTGATTCCCTTTAGTTTGCTTTCGGTATAGCTGCTGGTGCTGGTTGTGATCAAGTGGTGTGTTCTTTTGTCTTATGTTGATGTCCTACATAATGTTGCAACATCGTTGTTGTGTACCATGCTTGTGGAGTTGGAAGAACCAGCATTATCGTCCGAAGTGGCAGTTCTCACATAATGGGCAGATTATGATCTTGATGGTAAGTAGTTCTGGCAATACATGACTACTTTCATGTTGAAGACTCAATTAGGGTGCTACGCGTGTAAGGTTAGAAGGTTGTTGCGAGTGGTGCAATTTGATCAGAATGGCTGAAGATAAGGAGGTTCCTTCTAATACAAGTAAAAGGTGGTGGCGGTCCTTACCTTGTGTTGCAAGTTATCTAAAGACATTTGTTATGGAATATGTGAGAAATTTCAAATCAAATGGGCCTTTGTTTATTGGACTTGGTGAGGTCTTGCTCAACATATACCAGAATCTGGCAATATTGGTGTGATATCATAAAGGGCATTGGATGTTAAGGCTGTTGTCTATAGCCTATTGCTGCAAGTGTGCTGATTTCTGTGTAGCATGTGTGTTGGTCAAGTTTGTGCATTGTGATGTTAAACATCATGATGGGACATATCATAGCTGTGTGAAGTTAGTAATTATGCAGGAGAGGTCTGAAAAGCAGAATTGTTGTATGTGGGAGAGTTCAATTTTCTACTATTGTGAAGGAATCTAGAAGAGATTGTGAGTTGGGCTGATCGATAGAAGTCATCTCAGTATCCAATGGACAAGAAAATGTGCTTGGAATGTATAAGTTTCTGTGGAGTCTTGGGTTGATAATTTTATGAGCAAGCAGACAAACTATTTTGGTAAGATGTCAGAACATGGTACAGGACATGTTTCTCTTGAGCCAAACAAGGAATTATTCTGGTCGGTAGTGCAAGGATAAGGCGAAACACGTGTATCTGCCTATGCATGGAGCGCTATTGGCCTAACTTATGGTAAGATTCAGTTGAGAAACATTTAAGGCAGTCAAGGCAGTTTTGGAAGGTAGGCATTGAATTTGAATGCAGTTTTTGATACCTAAAATAGCGTTTCTTTGACCAAGAACCTTGACATATTCAAGGCTCGTTAATTCCAAAGTTACTGGTCAGCTATTTATAGGGGTTATTCTCTTCTCCTTCAGCCAAGTGAGTGTTTTGTTTCACAAGTCTTATGGCGTTTGTTCGTATTTGGGTAAGCATCACTTGGGTCTGGTTCTGTGAGGGCCTTCTTTGCCAATTTTTGGCTAAAAAGGGGGAGAAAGGGTGCGTGAAATGGGTTGTGCAGATGCCTTGTTTGGAGTCTGCAGTTCCAATTGTTTGCAGTGATGTCGAAGAGGGTGTCATTTCCTTGAGTTGGTGTTGAGTTCCTTATGACTTGTGTCCTGAGTTATGAACACGGTTGTGACTTGTGTTCTGAGTTACCTGGGTTGATAGATTGATACTTCTTAAGTTTCATCTTATGCCACAGGTTGACTGGGGGAGTCTGATCAAGTAAGGTGTGCAGAAATCTCTTATGCCACCATTGGTCCTTTATGTCAAGACATACGTTACTTTTCTGGAGGAGTCTTCTACAATTATCCAGGTCTGAGCTGGATGGAAAAAGAAATATGTTGTATTAAGGGGCAGTCAGATATCTTCTTCCTCATGTACACCAGATATTTTCTTCCTCATGTGCACCAAATGACTTCAGGGCTTTCTACTTCTAAGGTCCTAATGTGCTGCCTGAAGTTATTGTGCTGTGGTGCTCGAAGGTGATGTTATGGAGCTCATAGAAATGTGCTGCCGAACAGAGTTGTCAAACATGATGTCCTAACATCCTTCAAGTATTCCCAAGAAGATGTTTCTCCATGATTGTTGTTCTCAGTAGCTACTGATGGCTACTGTTAGGTTCAGTAGTTGCTAATGACTACTGACAGTAGTATAGAGTTGTGATTGCTGCTGTAATCTGAGTTGTAATGTTTATGTATTTATTTTAGCCAAAATTTGCCAAAGGGGGAGAATGTTAGTTCTTAATTTTTAAGGGTTGGCATTAATTTTGTAAAACAAATAATAGTAGCAATATGTTAGTTAGGATAATGTATCTTGCTAAAGAAGAACAGGTTGAGCAAGATGTCCTAGTTTGCTGAATTAGTTTCAACATCTGGAACAACATGTCGTATCAAGATGTCCCATGCAGGTTCATTCGACATCGCGCCAGAACTGAAGAGAACTTAGAATTCTGTTATGCCTTAACAGATGCAGAAGATTCAGGAAATAAAATGCAAATTCTATGTGGCGCTGAATTAAAAGGTCTGAAGATTCAAGTCTGAAGTTGAGAAGAATATTGGAAAATATACACTTTCTAAATATGGAGATATTTTAGGAAGTTAGAGATTGAAGTCCTGATTTATAGCAGAAGTTTCTGCTGAATTGTAGCAGCTCATTTGCTGTGTTTTTGTAGGCCCAAATCCAGTTGGGAATAGGTTATATATAGATGTTTTGTAACCTAGTAACTCAACCAAAGATGTAAAAGTTCTATTATTAGGGTTGGTTCCTGTACCACTCGACATGTGAGTTGGACAGTTTGTTAGTGTGATCCTCGAAGCTGTTAAGTAAGAGGAGTATTGTTCTTGGAGGAAGCTTTTAAGTAACTCTAAGTTGTGTCTTGGAAGGGTGTCTTCCTTGTTGAACTGTTGTATAGGTAAAGAGCCGTTGATGCAGTGGCGGATTGTCTACTGCTAGACATCATTGCGATGATTGGGAGTGAGAAGAGTTTCTCATAGCTAGAGAGGATCTAGGTAGAAGGGTCATTGGGTAGTGATTGAGTGATAAGCTGTAAACGGAGAGTTTAGCTTTGAATTGATACTACTGATAGTGGACTTCATCCCTGGCTTGGTAGCCCCCAGAGTAGGTGTGTTAAACCGAACTGGGTTAACAATTCTGTGTGTTGTCGCTCCCGGGATTTTCATTCAGGTACAAACGCGAGAGTGGCGCGGAAAAACAGAGTCGCCAGCCGTGTAAATTTATCCCAAGAGAGGGAAAGGGAACACCGCATAAACCTTAGGAAGAGGGAAAGGAATGGTCATCGCAACCATAACCTGGGTTCGGGAGTCGGTTACGCGAGGGGAAGGTGCTAGCACCCCACGCGTCCATCGTACTCGATGGGATCCACGCTTGTTGTCTATTCTAAGGGTGAGTTATACTATCATCTAGGGCTGTGCTAAGACGGGGAGGGAAAGACAAAGACAGACTCGGTAGGACGTCGACGTCCTAGGCCTACGTACCCCCTTTGTGCAATGGGGAATTCAGAGTCAACGTAGTTCGGACCAAGTTCTTTTTGTGTTTTTTATGAGCGACGTTAAGTTCGCGTCCGGCAGTTAGGGTCGATGCCTGTTTGCGACTCAGACGGAAGGTAACGTGCCCTTTTGAAAATATCCTTTAAGTTTGAAGGTCCCGAAGGACAAAAAAGTTTGAGGTTGGTTTGTGCTTTTTAGGACAGAAGTGGCTTAAGTTAGTTCCTAAGCTGCATTGCACCAAAGTCTAGGGCACAGGGGCGAATACTTAACGCATCGTCCCAAGACAGGACGCTCGCTAAGCACTCTAGAAAGATGAGAGGAAGCCCCTCATTTCTCATTCCCCATACTTAAGGCTCGTGCGCAATACACCTTATTCTTATTAAGTGTCTTAAAGAAATTTGAGATGAGAAGAGAGAAGACGCAAGGGTAACTCTAAAGGGAAACTAATGGTCCTAATGTTATCATGCATGGATGGCCCTAGGGTTAGTGAGGCTTGAAGATGACCTAAACCCTAAAGGAAGAAGATAGGAGAAAAAAAAAGGTAAGGGTAACCATGGATACCTATCCATACCCTTAAGGAACTTACCTTGATCCTGCATAGAAGGTTAGTAAGAAACAGACGTGAATAAGAGCAATGAGGTGAATAAAAATCAACCAACGACAAACAACGATAATAATAAACCAAACAAGAATCAAAGAAACAAAGAGACAGCCCCCCAAAGCAAATGGCACAAGTGCCTTTCAAACAAGGTAATTATACAAGGTCAAAGGTGCGCCTGCAAGAAAATCTCAATTGAAAACAAACCCAATAATTAGAAAAAATGATTCCTAAAATTCTCAAATTAATCCTAAGGGATCCTCAACCAGAGGCAAACAATATATAAAAAATGCCTGCAAAAATTCAAAGCGTTAGCCACTCAAATAATCACACGAAAGTCAAATAAGGGAGGGGTTCAACGTGCCAAAGAGAAGGACCTAAATGCAATGTGAAATAAAATTAAAAATGCAAGAAAAATATTTTTAAGCACTTTAGAATGTTAGTGAATGAATGCAAAAAGAACGAGTGAAAAATGTTTTATAGATGAGGAGAATGAAAATAAATAAATTTATGCGTGCATGAGATGTGTGATTAAAAAGAAGTTCAATGAAACAATTAATTCTAAATGATAAAATAAAATAAAAACAAAAAATAAAATTTGTAAAAATTTCATAACATAATAAAGATGATATATTAATTTTATAGGGATTTTTAAATGTAATTTACCATTTTTAAAAATTAAAATTATGAAAATGTAATGGAAAAAAATAATAATGGAATATAAAGACTGGGGGTGTGTTAGTAACGAAAACATGGAGGAAAAAGGAATTGGGCTGGAGATGGGGGTGCGAACAGCATGGCCCAGGCGTTAAGGTTAACCAAAAAATAAAAAAAATAAAAACCTGGGGTGCATTAAGCAAAATAATAAGTTAAAATGATGATCGGGCCTAAGGTTGGGGGGCGCATATAGCAGTCCTGGCCCATTTGATTGATCAGAAAACAAAAACAAAAAAAAGGTCCACCGTACACGCACCATGTGCCAGGCACATGGCAATTTTAATGTGCTGGCTGGTTGGGATCCGCTTGATTCATCAGGCGCACATGCTCAAGTCTCCAAGTCAATGGTCAACGAAAAGGTAAGCTAAATGCAATGATCTCATTGGAGGTACATGGTAACTGGCATGGGGTAATATACATCTGACCATTAATTATAATTCAGAAAAAAATAAAAAAAGAAAAACACATGGCGTGCTGCAGACCGTGCGATCAAACTCATCAACGGATGAGATTTTGTCTTCTCCGTTTGCACCCTTGGCCGGCCGGAAACTTCCTAGGTCGCCGGTGCCCTAGCTCCGGCCGCCTGCCACCACCACCTGCAACCTACAAGGTACCCAGAAAACACCAAACCGCATACCATTTTGTCCAGATTTTTATGAGGATCATGAATATCCTATTATTTTCCACAAAAGATCAACGTACAAGGAAATTCGAATGAAAGAAAAAGTGGGTCCAAAACGTGAATCTCATAATACGCACATAATACACGTCCATGTTCAAAATAAAATATATCATGATGATCAGTGAGCATTACACAACGTTATGCATGTCTAAAAAATGAGTTCTATGATCACGAAAAAAGACACTAACCTGGAGCTATGCACTGCGTATCCTCGCTCTTTGCTCCAAAAGATGGTTGTTTTCTGCTCTGTGGATCACAAGAATGAAGTTTGTGGAAGAAGTTTGGAGAATCTCCTTGTGGATCATGAGTTTTGGTGGGGAATCCTCTTTTAGGGTTTTTTGAGAACTCTTCCAATTGCACGTGTATGCCCTTCAACCCTAGCATGAATTGGCTTATAAAGACTAGGGTTTTCTTCTGACAATGACTTGGGCTTGGGTAATTCCAAGTTTAATGATTTTTGCATTATTTCATTTAATATTGAATTTTAACTAATTAAATCCAATAAAAATAAAATAAAATGAGGAAAAATCAAATATATGCTCTTTAGGTCGTGCATGGCTTTATGTTTGAGTTTGGTTTAAGAAACTCATGGCCCATTTGTCAAAATTTGGATTTTAGGCATAGTTTGCTTTGTGCACCTCCTCAAAATTGCCCAAATTTGACTAAGCATAACTCCTTCAATTTTTAGCTCCTTAATGCAAACTGATACTTTTTAGAAACCTCAAGATGTCCTCTAATCAACCCTTTTGGTCCCATGTCAATTTGATTTTCCATGTTCAAGTTATGAGCTTTTGAAGAAGGTTGACTTTTGTTGACTTTCAAAATGACCTATAATGTCTTGGCTCATATCTCCCAAATGAAGCATTTCTGGACTTGGCTTGTGAGACACAAAGTTGTAGGGAATTAAATTTCCTTCAATATGGGCTTTGGTTAAGGAATTTTTGATGAAGTATGTGGAAATTAGGCCTGGTCAAAGTACAGTTGACTTTTCCTACATAAAACCCTAATTTAGTAACTCCTGATTCTTGATGATTCTGAGGTTTCCATGATGAATCATGATCAACCCTTGATCAAATGATGAATTTCACCCCATAATCTTGATGTTGACCAAAAATCTTTAGGTTTGACTTTGTGTTGGCCACAGTTGACTTTTTGACCAAGTTAACTGATTTTCAATCCATTGGCCAATTGAACTTCTCCTGAACCAAACCGATGGACAATCTTCCACTCCTAGATACTTAGGGACCCCAGGAATACCATGGAATCAAGTCTTGCCCAAAAAATCAAAAATAAACTGACTTTATAGCAAACCCTAGTTTGTGGCACCCTCAGTCTAGGAGGAAATAACACAGTCTCCAAATCCAAATTCCTCTGAATATGATGTGTATCCTCTCCAACAAAGATAAGATATGCCATTTGTTGATGATAAAAACCCAAAGAGCTTGCCCATTGGAGCAATAAACCCAAGAATCTCAAAACCCTAATTCATGCACTAGTTAGGAGGGAGTAATCCACTTGAGATCCCTTGCCACCTGTGAACCCTTGATGATGTGATGGACCAGATATGACCTTCCTGGACTACCTCAGGCACCTTGACCCCATGCTAATGATATGCATACATGATAATGAAATGAAACATAAGCCAGTTAGCAAAAATAAGGAGGGCAAATTTTGGGGTGCAACAGCTGCCCCTATTCAATCAACTTGGTCCTGAGTGGTATGAAAGCAATGGCTCTCAGACATTCCAGGATACACGGGGATTGAATACTGAAAGAACCCCAGAAATTTGCTAATGATGAGAACAACGAGACGGAGCGTGCTGGAAAAAGGGAATATGACCTCAATCATGTCCACAAGAAAACAAATACGACCTCAATTGCCCGCAAAGGAAGACTGACCTCGATCACTCTCTCAAATAAAATACGAACATGACCTCAATCGCACCCACAAAACGAACACAACCTCAATTGCACCCGCAAAGGAAGACTGACCTCAATCACTCCCACCGATAAAATACGAACACGACCTCAATCGCACCCACAAAACGAATACAACCTCAATTATACCCGCAAAGGAAGACTGACCTCAATCACTCCCACAAATAAAATACGAATACGACCTCAATCGCACCCACAAAACGAATACAACCTCAATTGCACCCGCAAAGGAAGACTGACCTCAATCACTCCCATAAATAAAATACGAGTACGACCTCAATCGTACCCACAAAACGAATACAACCTCAATTATACCCGCAAAGGAAGACTGACCTCAATCACTCCCACAAATAAAATACGAATACGACCTCAATCGCACCCACAAAACGAATACAACCTCAATTGCACCCGCAAAGGAAGACCGACCTCAATCACTCCCACAAATAAAATACGAGTACGACCTCAATCGCACCCACAAAACGAATACAACCTCAATTATATCCGCAAAGGAAGACTGACCTCAATCACTCCCACGAATAAAATACGAATACGACCTCAATCGCACCCATAAAAGGAATACAACCTCAATTATACCCGCCAAGGAAGACTGACCTCAATCGCACCCACAAAACGAACACAACCTCAATTATACCCGCCAAGGAAGACTGACCTCAATCACTCCCACGAATAAAATACGAATACGACCTCAATCGCACCCATAAAACGAATACAACCTCAACTATACCCGCAAAGGAAGACTGACCTCAATCCCTCCCACAAATAAAATACGAATACGACCTCAATCGCACCCACAAAACGAACACAACCTCAATTGCACCCGCAACGGAAGACTGACCTCAATCACTTCCATAAATAAAATACGAATACGACCTCAATCGCACCCACAAAACGAATACAACCTCAATTATACCCACAAAGGAAGACTTACCCCAATCACTCCCACAAATAAAATACGAATACGACCTCAATCGCACCCACAAAACGAAGTCAACCTCAATTATACCCACAAAGGAAGACTGACCTCAATCACTCCCACAAATAAAATACGAATACGACCTCAATCGCACCCACAAAATGAATATAACCTCAATTATACCCGCAAAGGAAGACTGACCTCAATCACTCCCACGAATAAAATACGAATACGACCTCAATCGCACCCATAAAACGAATACAACCTCAATTATACCCGCCAAGGAAGACTGACCTCAATCGCACCCACAAAACGAACGCAACCTCAATTATACCCGCCAAGGAAGACTGACCTCAATCACTCCCACGAATAAAATACGAATACGACCTCAATCGCACCCATAAAACGAATACAACCTCAACTATACCCGCAAAGGAAGACTGACCTCAATCCCTCCCACAAATAAAATACGAATACGACCTCAATCGCACCCACAAAACGAATACAACCTCAATTATACCCGCAAAGGAAGACTGACCTCAATCACTCCCACAAATAAAATACGAATACGACCTCAATCGCACCCATAAAACGAATACAACCTCAATTATACCCGGAAAGGAAGACTGACCTCAATCACTCCCACAAATAAAATACGAATACGACCTCAATCGCACCCACAAAACGAATACAACCTCAATTGCACCCGCAAAGGATGACTGACCTCAATCACTCCCACAAATAAAATACGAGTACGACCTCAATCGCACCCACAAAATGAATACAACCTCAATTATACCCGCAAAGGAAGACTGGCCTCAATCACTCCCACGAATAAAATACGAATACGACCTCAATCGCACCCATAAAACGAATACAACCTCAATTATACCCGCCAAGGAAGACTGACCTCAATCGCACCCACAAAACGAACACAACCTCAATTATACCCGCCAAGGAAGACTGACCTCAATCACTCCCACGAATAAAATACGAATACGACCTCAATCGCACCCATAAAACGAATACAACCTCAACTATACCCGCAAAGGAAGACTGACCTCAATCACTCCCACAAATAAAATACGAATACGACCTCAATCGCACCCACAAAACGAACACAACCTCAATTGCACCCGCAACGGAAGACTGACCTCAATCACTCCCATAAATAAAATACGAATACGACCTCAATCGCACCCACAAAATGAATACAACCTCAATTATACCCGCAAAGGAAGACTGACCCCAATCACTCCCACAAATAAAATACGAATACGACCTCAATCGCACCCACAAAACGAATACAACCTCAATTATACCCGCAAAGGAAGACTGACCTCAATCACTCCCACAAATAAAATACAAATACGACCTCAATCGCACCCACAAAATGAACACAACCTCAATTGCACCCGCAACGGAAGACTGACCTCAATCACTCCCATAAATAAAATACGAATACGACCTCAATCGCACCCACAAAACGAATACAACCTCAATTATACCCGCAAAGGAAGACTGACCCCAATCACTCCCACAAATAAAATTCGAATACGACCTCAATCGCACCCACAAAACGAATACAACCTCAATTATACCCGCAAAGGAAGACTGACCTCAATCACTCCCACAAATAAAATACGAATACGACCTCAATCGCACCCACAAAACGAATACAACCTCAATTATACCCGCAAAGGAAGACTGACCTCAATTACTCCCACAAATAAAATACGAATACGACCTCAATCGCACCCACAAAACGAATACAACCTCAATTATACCCGTAAAGGAAGACTGACCTCAATCACTCCCACAAATAAAATACGAATACGACCTCAATCGGACCCACAAAACGAATACAACCTCAATTGCACCCGCAAAGGATAACCAACATCGAGTGGACTTTACTGGGGATAACGTGAAAACAAAACTTCTGTTTTAAACCACCTCGTTTCAGAACCTACTGGTAAGATGACTCCGTTGGGGAAGAAGAAGTCTAAATAAAAGACTCTGCCGGGGAGTACAAGTATGAGGAACGCGTCCCTCCAAAATCTCCTGAGTGATGCCACCTCCTGTTGGCAAAGAAAGTATCAAACCTGGCTTATGCTTCGAATGCAAATGAAAATGCCATGTTTTTGAGGATGCGATGCAAATGCTTATGATATGCAAAGGGGTCCCTCCAGCAAAATAAATGCCGGAGAGGAAATACCAATTCCGCTGATGACAAAAATAAATTGTCCTCTGAATCCACGAACTCTGTTGAGAAGGATCACTCCGACCGAATCTTTGGATCAACAACTTCTGCTGGGGATGAAATTCCAAAAGAACATCTGCTCTACTGGGGATTATACGTAACTCTTTGAAAGGGGAGGCCACGGCCTGAATCAGAAGAGTGCCAGATATCACTTGGATTTAAAACCTGCTAGGGATGTCAACCCCTGTTGGACAAACTGTTGCGAGGATCACTACCAAACTCTGCTTGGGGGAACGGTAAGTGCTGACATCCACCCTGCTAGCGGATAACATCAAGCTTACTTATCTGTTGAGGATTAGATTGCACCGTTGCTGCTGAGAAAAACATTTCCTGAAGCGTTCAGACTCTGTGGGGAAATATGTCTTAATCCGGAGAAAATACTTCTCAAGTCTCCTGCTGGGGAAGGTCTGCTCTGCTGAGGAAAGTGCAACCTCAATGCTGGGGAGAGTAAGCTGCTGGGGAAGTACGATCCTGTTTCCCTTCAATCCTGACTTGTTTCTAAGGACATAGACGACCCTTTGAACTTTCCACTTGCCCAGACCACCAGGTCTACTGGAAGAAGTCACCTTAAGAGGATTTTACAGAAGACCGGGCATTCGCACAGCCCCAGGGTCTTCAAACTCTTGGAGAGATTTATCATATCTCGACATAAATGCCCCAGTCTTCATAATCCATGAAGTACACTACTTCGAAAAGGATTTGCAATGACCTGAAATATTCTGCCTTGAAGAGGTGCTTTCAATTAACCATTTTCAGGAGTGGATAATCTCCCATGCTCTAGAGGTGGCCTGCCCCAGTATGGGCTTTGAAGTGACTTTGCCCCTGATCCTAGAATGAATGCCCCAGAATAACTGAATTTCAGAGGGACTTCTCGACGTGACTGCCCCAGATTGGCTCCATCTTAACACGACTTACTGGGAGAGCCCACTCTACACTGAGTCTCTTGGCAGCGTGCCCCTTGATATGATTGTCCTTCGGAATTTTCAAGCAACCCAACTTGGCAGGATCAAGCTTCTTGACTGACTTTCACTGTGTAAGCTACATTGATGCTTAGGTACATGTATGTAAACATAACAAGTTATCTATGAGAATTCTAATGCAACACTCATGTTTACCTTGAAGTTTTTATTGAAAATACGTCGCCCAACCTTGTGAACGAATCACTAGCTGGGACGCGACCTTGATTTTTGAATGGCAAAACAATGCGCACATGCAATACCAACAAATCTTATTAACACAACTTATAGGAGTCAGGAACGTTGTCCTGTTGAAGTACGCCTTCGGAATAAACCCTGTTTCAATTAGGACTTTAGAGGGTTGTAACGTGGTCTGGTTCACGGTTTCAGAAAAAAGGATTTATGGCTCAAAGTTTATCGGTGCCCACCCACTCTTCGTGATGTTCTCCAGTCCTATGTTCAGTTAATCTGACCCAAACGCTCATTTCTCGAAAGATTTATGATCTTCAAGGAACCTATGCCACTAATGGTTTGACCCCTAAGGAGGTTTTGGAGTGACAGTCATCCCTTTTATCTTTTGTGTCTGTAATCACACGAATTTGTTCTTATCGGGGATTTTCTTTTCGCCTTTCGCTTTTTCTTTCTTTTTTTCTTATCCCTAATTTTTTCCTGGACTGACTCTTTTGAGTTTTTTCGATTTTGAAGTCCAGCGGGACGCCCTAACTTTTTCCTAAGTCGCTTGTTCTCAAGCTTCGACTTAGCGGGCTTTCTTTTTTTATTCCCCTTTTGAATAAAGTGTGTGACACTGGTTGTCTTACTTGCTTGAAAGGGTTGTGACTGTCTCACTCCTTAGTTGTTGACGGATAACCATCGGGGTTTCATATCTCTTGCACACTCTCCTTGGAATTTGAGCGCTCGGTCAAACTAACTGACGCCTACCCTGCCCCTGGGTTAAATATGAGGGTTTTTTCGTACGAAGGAAACTCCTACTCCAAGGCTCAAAGGGGTTAACGAGGGTTTATCTCCCTATCTCTCCAGTGTTTATGGTTTTGAAATAATGCCTGTACATCCTCAACAGGGTTCTATCCAAAAGCGTACCATTAGAGAATCCGCGTTCTTATTTCGTCATCCTCCCTCAAGAGTTCTTAACAAGAAAAATTGATATTGCAGTGCATATAAACATTTAAGAGTGAATACGAATGGATTACTTCAAGGAAAACATACTCATTGCATTAATATCATCATAAAAAAACAAACAAGTCTTGCATACATATGATGCTTTTAACAAGAAATAAAATTACAAATGAAAATGCAGTAAAGAAGCTGAAGATTGCCATTACTGAGGAAGCTTAATTCTGCCTGGATGTACTTGCAGGCTGAGTTTTCATTTGAGAAAGGAGGCTTCCATTGATGTACATATCATCTTCAGTGAATACAATGATCTCCGAGTCCACCAGGTCTTGCACCTTATGCCTGAATACATTACACTCATCAATCGTGTGCCCGAACGTTCCCGAGTGGAACTCGCACCTAGCAGTCATGTCATAATCGGGAGGAATATGGTACGGTACTGGCGCGGTACCCCTTGTTTGAATCAGAGACTTCTTAAGCAGGCGCGTAAACAGCTGACTATAAGGGATAGGAACAGGATCAATTATTCTTTTGGGCCTTCTTGGTCTCGATTGCCCCTGTTGCTGATAATTCTACTGTCGGTGCTGATTTGGGTGCCCAGTCTGGCCCTGCACTTTCCTTTCTGCACTCGGCTGAGGCACAAACAAGGGTTGTGGAAGAGATCCCTGACGCGAGGTGGATCCTTTGGCAAAAGAGGGAGTCACCAGTCCCTTTGCAACACTAGGAGTAACATCACTTTGTTTACCAGTGCCAACTGATGTAAACTTGATTGCCCCAGAGTCAATGAGCTCTTGGACTTTATACTTGAGCATCTTACAATCTTCAACATTATGACCAGGCGCCCCTGAATGGAATTCACACCTATCATGGACATTGGAACCCATACGAAACTTGGTGTGTGGAGGTCCCGCAGCAATCAATTCAATCAGCTGATACTTGAGCAGGTGCTGAAGCAACTGAGCGTATGGCACCGAAATCTGGTCAAACTTCTTTTCAAACTTTTCCTAAAAAAAACGGTTGTTGATGAAAAATTTCAGACGGTGGAGAGGATCCACGAGGCAATCCATGGTCTAGAGGAGACCCCAAAGAGATGGGAGGAGTGAGATCCTCTGCTGTGGAGGCGGGCACAGAACTGTCTTCCTTTTTCAACACCCTATTCAAAATTTCCATGATCAAACCCATCTGAGTCTTCATATGATTGATCTCTTCCCTTAGCATCCTCTGCTCCTGGAGCATGTCTTCCCCAAATTGCCCCATCTGGCTTCGCATTTCCCTCAACTCAGCTTGAACTTGCTCCATGATCAACCCTGAACGGCCTGAGGAGTTAAGTCTGCAATTTTGAGATGAGAACAAGATAAGAATACCGGAGATAAACACCTGTCATGCAAAATGATTATGCACAATGATTATGAATATGCAAATGCAAATGAACATGTTTGAATATTAGCCGGGCGATCCACCCCTTGATTCCGGTTTAATAACAAGATACAATGGAACTTCTGCTCATATATTAAGAAAACCAGAGAAAAGCCAAATGTCAACAATCACAAATCCGAGATAACAGGTCTGAATATAAAGACCATAGGTCCCAACCAACAAGCTTGGTGGTAATCCACATACAATGAAAGAAAACAAAAAACTATGGCATATCATCGAAGTTTACAAGCGTCAATCCTCCCCATCCATTATGCTTTCTGCACCACTCTTGAATCTCCTTGAACAACTTTCTGGTATCGGGATGCTTCGGCCTCTGAATTAGCCCTTGAATGAGAAGGTCTCTCCTGTGTATGATCCCATCCAAGTATCGGCAATGTAGCTCCCGAGCGTCTTCTCCAGTAGCACCATCTATGCTAGGACCCTTATGTCTAGGTTCCTTCACTTCAGCTTGGACTTTCAGTTCTTCCACGGAGGCTATTGCTTCCTTGAGTCGACCTTCGACTACTTGTCTCTTGAATATCCCTGATAAGATCTCGGCTTCTTTCTTCTTGAGCGTCGACTTCAACTGATCAATCTTAGCTATGTAGTCGTCTTCCTTTCTTTTATTCTCAGCCATGGCGGTCTCTTGGTGATCATTGAACCTGTGAATCTTCAACAAAGCCTTGCCTAATTCCTCATCCTTGGACCTGAGAACGCTACTGATACCATCCAAAGCTTGTTTCATTCTTTCCCTGGATGAAACCATGTCAGCAAGCTCTTTTTCTGCTTTAGCAAGGAGCTTTGTCTTTAACTTGGCGGTATGAACAGCTTCACCCCGCTCATGCTTCCACTGATAAATTTCTCTCTTTAGCTCATTATTTTCTTCCCGCAACCTTTCCTTTTCAGCCCATAATGTGTTATACTTCTCCAACTCAACGGTGGTAGGAGGCTCGATCACCAAAGGATACAGAGGTGGTTCCACCGGGAATGGGAGAAGCTCCTCTTCTGCTCTCTTCTTAATCCACTCTTTATATGGATGGAAAGCCTGATTGTTACTTTTCCCGAATGGAATCTTACCCTTCTTAGTCACCTGTTTCCAAGCATTCACAACTTTCCTTATCAACCCTTGATCCTCGATACCATTGAAGAATAAGGATTCTCGGACATCTCGCTCTTCGGGTGGATTCTTCAAAGGATAGCCAAACTGTCTGATAGCTAGGGAGGGATTATAGTTAATTCCACCTTTCCTCCCTATCAAGGGAACATTAGGAAATTCTCCACATTTGCAAATGATTTCCATTCCTAGCAAGTCACGATTAATCCAAACGATGTTATCAGCAGTCAAGCCCATAACCCTCTTAGACCACTTCAGAGAATCTTTCGTATCAACGAAAGCGCCAGATTCAGGGAGACGACTCAAAAACCAAGTAGCTAAGAGCGGCGCACAGCAACTCACAGTTTTCCCACGCCTATTCTCATTCTTATAGTGAACTGAATGGTACAAATCTCCTAGCAAGGTAGGTATAGGATTCTTCGACATAAAGATCCTGACGGCGTGCATATCCACCAGATCAGGAATATTCGGAAACAGAACAATCCCATAGATACACACAGCTAGAATAGCTTGGAAAGCAGTCCAGTTCTTCTCTTTGACATGTATACAAGCTTGATCGAATAGGAACTTCAATAGGAAACCCTTAACTCCTTGTTTTTCTACAATATTACCGTTAAGAACAAGCTCACTAATGTGAAGAGCAACAACCATATCTTTTATACCGGGGCGTTCTTCAGAAAAGAAAACTATATCATGACTAATAGGAATTCCCAAAATAAATGAGAATTCCTCCAATGTCGGAGCCAAGATGTAGTCCGGGAAAGTGAAGCAACGTAGAGGCGGGTCATAAAACTGAAGAAGTGTGTGAATGGCATCCTTCTAATACTGGGAGATATTATAGACAAATTTCAGAAGTCTTCCATACCTTCCACTGAACTCTGTACGGACTCCTGAACCAGCCATATTAATCAATTTATGAATCAGTGTCAAAGTCGGCTCTGGGAACGAATAGGCAACAGTCTTCTTTCTCCGAACATCCATGCTGAAGTAACCTCAGAAAACCGGAATCAAGAGTAAGATGCAAGCCCTGAAAAATGTCAAACACGTCAGAATGCAAGAAAAATGATATGCTCATGCAAACATGGGGTCAAGGCACACTGCTGGATGTGCTGTGCTGTTAGCTGAACGAGAAACCAGCAAACCAGAACTCTGAACCGCTGAGGAACCCACATAATCAGACATTGATGAGAAATCCAGAATAAGGGTAGGTTGAAGGTTTCGGTTACCTGCAAACCTGCAAACACCCATCCCCTCTCACGTGTAGGTACTAGGATGTTCAGTATCCCGGGCTCTCAGGTCGAGAAATGATGATACGTTCACCATTTCTGGTTTGGCCTCATCATCAATCGAGGAGGCCTCAACTGATTCTCCAAGGCGGAAGGTCCTCAGCTTTGGCACTGAGGTCGAGAAACAATAGTACGGTGGAGAAATGACTTTTTACTTTTGTTTTTCGAAAAACATGTTGCGGTTAGCAAGAGTCGCCACCGACTTTTCTTTTATCCAATTTATTTAGGAAAGGTGAAAAGAACAGGAAAGACCGTTTTGAAAATATTTTTGAGTTCGGGGGGTAAGTTATGAAAAGGGAAGGTGTTAGCACCCCTTTTCATCCGTAGTTATCTACGGGCTCTTAATTGCTAGCTCACTTTAACTTGCTTTTTTTTGAAATGTGGTGTGTTTAGAAAATATTTCGTAAAAGTTGACTTTGTAATAATTCGTGTAAGAATGTATACAAAGGGTTTGTTTTTGAAAATATTTTTGAAAGTATTTGTTTTTTGAGTTGTGAACAAGCATTTAAAAATTACCTACCCTTAATTTATAAGGTCTTTCTTGTACTTATCATTTTCCTTGAGAGATAGTACTATCCATACCATTAGTGGGTAGGTAGTCCTATCTATTGGATGTGGAGGGACAGCGAAGGGTCATCAAATGGTCGTAGAAGGCAACCTGTAAGGATACCTTAGCAATTCGTAGGGACTACCATCATTTTTCCGTAGGGTCATCGAGGGACAAGATTATTTTTTGTAGGCAACTTGAAGGGTCATCGAGGGACTATGATCTTTATATCGAAGGGACTATGATGATATTATTCGTAAGCGTCTTTTGCTAAAGTATCCCTACGTTCGAGGGGCATTCATCCCTCGGGGTACAGTACTAAAGTCAATCGAGGAGTGCCTCCGCTGATTCTCTTCAAAACGTAGGGGCCGTCCTATGCGAGTTCCAAAGCGGGCCCTCGGGTGCGAATGGGTTTGCCACAGGATGTGGTCTGCCACTGTCACCACTAAAGAGGGATGTTTCCACTAAGGTCCTCAATGATCGGTCACCAGAGTCGACAGCTCTCTAGATCAACACCCCAACATGCGCAAGACACACATGTTAGAATGCATCCCCAGATAGCCTCGTCTGGCTGTGAATTTCGTGAACACACAAACGTACCAAGCGGACACGTAGGTCCCACTACTTTCCACTCTAGTCCTAGGGTATTCTCAAGCCTTGGTATTGGGCTTAGCTCTCGGTCCCACCCAACCTGCAAAACAAAGACAGCCAGCACAGCACAGCAGCATGACAGTAATAAAAAATGAAATGCAGAAAATGCGGTAAAAAATAAAAAATAAAAATAAAATACAACACATAAAGCAAATCAAAACAAAATACCCAAAGAGAACAAAGACAAGCAAGCGTTAGGATTGACTCGCTTAGGGATGGACCAGCATAGGTCAACCAGTTCCCCAGCAGAGTCGCCAGCTGTCGCTCCCGGGATTTTTATCCATGTACAAACGCGAGAGTGGCGCGGAAAAACAGAGTCGCCAGCCGTGTAAATTTATCCCAAGAGAGGGAAAGGGAACACCGCATAAACCTTAGGAAGAGGGAAAGGAATGGTCATCGCAACCATAACCTGGGTTCGGGAGTCGGTTACGCGAGGGGAAGGTGCTAGCACCCCACGCGTCCATTGTACTCGATGGGATCCACGCTTGTTGTCTATTCTAATGGTGAGTTATACTATCATCTAGGGCTGTGCTAAGACGGGGAGGGAAAGACAAAGACAGACTCGGTAGGACGTCGACGTCCTAGGTCTACGTACCCCCTTTGTACAATGGGGAATTCAGAGTCAACGTAGTTCGGACCAAGTTCTTTTTGTCTTTTTTATGAGCGACGTTAAGTTCGCGTCCGACAGTTAGGGTCGATGCCTGTTTGCGACTCAGACGGAAGGTAACGTGCCCTTTTGAAAGTATCCTTTAAGTTTGAAGGTCCCGAAGGACAAAAAAGTTTGAGGTTGGTTTGTGCTTTTTAGGACAGAAGTGGCTTAAGTTAGTTCCTAAGCTGCATTGCACCAAAGTCTAGGGCACAGGGACGAATACTTAACGCATCGTCCTAAGACAGGACGCTCGCTAAGCACTCTAGAAAGATGAGAGGAAGCCCCTCATTTCTCATTCCCCATACTTAAGGCTCGTGCGCAATACACCTTATTCTTATTAAGTGTCTTAAAGAAATTTGAGATGAGAAGAGAGAAGACGCAAGGGTAACTCTAAAGGGAAACTAATGGTCCTAATGTTACCATGCATGGATGACCCTAAGGTTAGTGAGGCTTGAAGATGACCTAAACCCTAAAGGAAGAAGATAGGAGAAAAAAAAAGCTAAGGGTAACCATGGATACCTATCCATACCCTTAAGGAACTTACCTTGATCCTGCATAGAAGGTTAGTAAGAAACAGATGTGAATAAGAGCAATGAGGTGAATAAAAATCAACCAACGGCAAACAACGATAATAATAAACCAAACATGAATCAAAGAAACAAAGAGACAGCCCCCAAAGCAAATGGCACAAGTGCCTTTCAAACAAGGTAATTATACAAGGTCAAAGGTGCGTCTGCAAGAAAATCTCAATTGAAAACAAACCCAATAATTAGAAAAAATGATTCCTAAAATTCTCAAATTAATCCTAAGGGATCCTCAACCAGAGGCAAACAATATATAAAAAATCCCTGCAAAAATTCAAAGCGTTATCCACTCAAATAATCACACGAAAGTCAAATAAGGGAGAGGGTTCAACGTGCCAAAGAGAAGGACCTAAATGCAATGTGAAATAAAATTAAAAATGCAAGAAAAATATTTTTAAGCACTTTAGAATGTTAGTGAATGAATGCAAAAAGAACGAGTGAAAAATGTTTTATAGATGAGGAGAATGAAAATAAATAAATTTATGCGTGCATGAGATGTGTGATTAAAAAGAAGTTCAATGAAACAATTAATTCTAAATGATAAAATAAAATAAAAACAAAAAATAAAATTTGTAAAAATTTCATAACATAATAAAGATGATATATTAATTTTATAGGGATTTTTAAATGTAATTTACCATTTTTAAAAATTAAAATTATGAAAATGTAATGGACAAAAATAAAAATGGAATATAAAGACTGGGGGTGTGTTAGTAACGAAAACATGGAGGAAAAAGGAATTGGGCTGGAGATGGGGGTGCGAACAGCATGGCCCAGGCGTTAAGGTTAACCAAAAAATAAAAAAAATAAAAACCTGGGGTGCATTAAGCAAAATAATAAGTTAAAATGATGATCGGGCCTAAGGTTGGGGGGCGCATATAGCAGTCCTGGCCCATTTGATTGATCAGAAAACAAAAACAAAAAAAAGGTCCACCGTACACGCACCATGTGCCAGGCACATGGCAATTTTAATGTGCTGGCTGGTTGGGATCCGCTTGATTCATCAGACGCACATGCTCAAGCCTCCAAGTCAATGGTCAACGAAAAGGTAAGCTAAATGCAATGATCTCATTGGAGGTACATGGTAACTGGCATGGGGTAATATACATCTGACCATTAATTATAATTAAAAAAAAATAAAAAAAGAAAAATACATGGCGTGCTGCAGACCGTGCGATCAAACTCATCAACGGATGAGATTTTGTCTTCTCCGTTTGCACCCTTGGCCGGCCGGAAACTTCCTAGGTCGCCGGAGCCCTAGCTCCGGCCGCCTGCCACCACCACCTGCAACCTACAAGGTACCCAGAAAACACCAAACCGCATACCATTTTGTCCAGATTTTTATGAGGATCATGAATATCTTATTATTTTCCACAAAAGATCAACGTACAAGGAAATTCGAATGAAAGAAAAAGTGGGTCCAAAACGTGAATCTCATAATACGCACATAATACACGTCCATGTTCAAAATAAAATATATCATGATGATCAGTGAGCATTACACAACGTTATGCATGTCTAAAAAATGAGTTCTATGATCGCGAAAAAAGACACTAACCTGGAGCTATGCATTGCGTATCCTCGCTCTTTGCTCCAAAAGATGATTGTTTTCTGCTCTGTGGATCACAAGAATGAAGTTTGTGGAAGAAGTTTGGAGAATCTCCTTGTGGATCGTGAGTTTTGGTGGGGAATCCTCTTTTAGGGTTTTTTGAGAACTCTTCCAATTGCACGTGTATGCCCTTCAACCCTAGCATGAATTGGCTTATAAAGACTAGGGTTTTCTTCTGACAATGACTTGGGCTTGGGTAATTCCAAGTTTAATGATTTTTGCATTATTTCATTTAATATTGAATTTTAACTAATTAAATCCAATAAAAATAAAATAAAATGAGGAAAAATCAAATATATGCTCTTTGGGTCGTGCATGGCTTTATGTTTGAGTTTGGTTTAAGAAACTCATGGCCCATTTGTCAAAATTTGGATTTTAGGCATAGTTTGCTTTGTGCACCTCCTCAAAATTGCCCAAATTTGACTAAGCATAACTCCTTCAATTTTTAGCTCCTTAATGCAAACTGATACTTTTTAGAAACCTCAAGATGTCCTCTAATCAACCCTTTTGGTCCCATGTCAATTTGATTTTCCATGTTCAAGTTATGAGCTTTTGAAGAAGGTTGACTTTTGTTGACTTTCAAAATGACCTATAATGTCTTGGCTCATATCTCCCAAATGAAGCATTTCTGGACTTGGCTTGTGAGACACAAAGTTGTAGGGAATTAAATGTCCTTCAAGATGGGCTTTGGTTGAGCAATTTTTGATGAAGTATGTGGAAGTTAGGCCTGGTCAAAGTACAGTTGACTTTTCGTACAAAAAACCCTAATTTAGTAACTCCTGATTCTTGATGATTATGAGGTTTCCATGATGAATCATGATCAACCCTTGATCAAATGATGAATTTCACCCCATAATCTTGATGTTGACCAAAAATCTTTAGGTTTGACTTTGTGTTGGCCACAGTTGACTTTTTGACCAAGTTAACTGATTTTCAATCCATTGGCCAATTGAACTTCTCCTGAACCAAACCGATGGACAATCTTCCACTCCTAGATACTTAGGGACCCCAGGAATACCATGGAATCAATTCTTACCCAAAAAATCAAAAATAAACTGACTTTATAGCAAACCCTAGTTTGTGGCACCCTCAGTCTAGGAGGAAATAACACAGTCTCCAAATCCAAATTCCTCTGAATATGATGTGTATCCTCTCCAACAAAGATAAGATATGCCATTTGTTGATGATAAAAACCCAAAGAGCTTGCCCATTGGAGCAATAAACCCAAGAATCTCAAAACCCTAATTCATGCACTAGTTAGGAGGGAGTAATCCACTTGAGATCCCTTGCCACCTGTGAACCCTTGATGATGTGATGGACCAGATATGACCTTCCTGGACTACCTCAGGCACCTTGACCCCATGCTAATGATATGCATACATGATAATGAAATGAAACATAAGCCAGTTAGCAAAAATAAGGAGGGCAAATTTTGGGGTGCAACATGTGTCTTGCTTTTTTTGTTTCAGTACCATGATTATTGCTATATACCTTGCCCTTTGTGATCATGTCAGACCAGATATCGAACGGCATGTTCTAGGACATCTGAATTCTGCACATGTACCAGAATTTCATTGTCGAATTACGAAGATTTGATTTCCTCATTGTATTTGAGGATACATAGGAGAGATACATGCAATCTCGTCAATCACTCTAATAAAAACCTTTTTGTGACCCATTTTATTTTTCTGTTGCAGTTTTTATCAACCCAATGACTTGCTTTTTTGTTGTAGGTGCAGGCATCTCTCGAATGGCTCTGATTTTGTCTGGATCCACCTATATACCTTTCTGGCTGACAATGAAACCCAAAAGCTTCCCGAAACAAACACCGAAAGTGAATTTGTTTGGATTCAAGCGGAGTCTGTATTTTCTCAAATGCTAGAACAACTTCAGCAGATATTCTACATGATCCTCTTCTGTCTTAGACTTGGTAATCATATCATCAACATATACCTCGATTTCCTTGTGCATCATGTCATGGAATAGGGTAGTCATAGACCTCTAGCATGTAGCACTAGCGTTCTTCAAGCCTAAGGGCATAACTCTGTAGCATAGTGTTCCCCAAGGGGTGATAAACATTATTTTTTTTCATGTCCTCAGGTGCAATCTTAATTTGATTATATCCGAAAAAGCCATCCATAAAGGAGAAAACATTGAATTTAGTTGTATTGTCTATCAACATTTCAATATGTGGAAGAGGAAAATCATCTTTTGGACTTACTTTATTCGGATCTCTATAATCTACACGCATTCTGACTTTTCCGTCTTTCTCTGGAACTGGCACAATATTGGCCACCCATTGAGGATAAATCGATGTGACAAGGAAACCAACATCAATATGCTTCTGCACTTCTTCTCTAATCTTGACAGCCATATCAGGATGAGTTCTTCTTAACTTTGACTTCACTAGTGGACATTCTGGTTTAAGCGGCAACCGATACTCTACAATATCAGTATCCAATCTTGGAATATCTTGATATGACCAAGCAAATACATCAACATATTCTTTCAACAACTCTACCAACCTCTTCTTGACATCTTCTCCAAGCATTTCCCCAATCTTGACTTCTCTCTTGTTCTCTTCAGAACCCAAGTTTATCAATTCGACATGCTCTTTATATGGCTGAATAGTTTTTTCCTCGTGCTCAAGCACCCGAGTAATTTCTTTTGGAATATCACCGTCTTCCTCACTTTCTTCTTCCACTTCAAATACAGGGAATTCAAAGTTGGGAGAGGGTGCAAGGTCATTGTTTTCAATGGGTTTATTGTTCATTAATCTGCACATAATTTATGCTTTGTTTTAGAAAATAGATAAATGTGAAAGTGATATGCAATCACTAAAATTGTTTTTAACAGGTTTTTTTAGTTACCATTTTCCAGAAAAATGCAAAAAAAAACACATTGGATAATAAAACATCTTTATTAATGATCTTAATATTTGAAACAAAGGGTGCCCAAACAATGTCACTTTCACCTTGGGCATAGTGAAAGGAATTATTTGAAAAAACAAAACAAATTACTTTGACAAATGAATGAAACTAGGAACATCCACAACAGTCAATTTAGATTAGTCTCTCCATGTGTCACAAAGCAAGGCCATTCTGGATCTAAATCACCTTCACTGATGGCAGCAACAACTTGATCTCTAGGGTGAATAAAACCAGTATTGTGGAACACTTCCTGGATAGGTATGATAACAACTTCATGCTTCAATTCTCTTCTAGTTTCATAGGGTGAGAATCCTAAACAAACTCTGTACTTATTCTCGTGAAGCTCAACAATCTGTCCCCAACCTTCTGCTTGACCGCTCTGCACAACCGACTGTGCATTCTTCAACGAAGCCATAAATGCTCCACTCTTCTAAACATCATTGACTATAGCAAGGGCTTGGAACTGAGTCCCAAAAGCTTCCTCATCTGCGTCTATATATCCGAAAGAAGAAGGATGAATGACTAGCAAGGTCTGCTCACCGTAAACAATTACCATCTTACCATTCTTAACAAACTTAAGTCTCTGATGAAGTGTCGACGTAGGTGTCCATTACCTGAAAAGTGACTTGGAAAATATGTGGAGCTATCATCATTGGGAGATCTATTTCACCAATTACCATCCTCTTGGAACCATCAAAAGCTTTGACTACAACACCATTGTGTCTCATAGGAGCACCTTGATAATACAACTTAGAAAAATTTTCTTTTGGTATAACATTGAGCGAAGAACCTGTATCAACTAAGACATTGGAGAGGGAGTCCTCTCGGCACCTTATAGATATATGCAAAGCATAATTGTGTTTCTTACCCTCTAGTGGCAACTCTTCACCACTAAAGCTCAAGACATTACAGACTATAATGTTTCCCACTACGCCATCAAATTGATTCACTATCACATCATGATCCACATAGGCTTGTCCTAACACCCTCATCAAAGATTTCCAATGAGCCTCAAAGTTTAATAACAAAGACAACACTGATATTTTTGACGGAGTCTGAAGAAGTTGACCTACCACTTTGTAATCACTTCTTTCTATTAATCTTAGAAATTCTCTAGCATCATCATTCTTCTTAGATTCGTCAAAAGGGCCAACAATCACAGATTCTTGATTAACTACAATAGGATCCTTACCATGCACTTCCTTACTTGCTGATGCAGAATCAACCTTTCAGAGAGCCGGTGGAGTAAACATACGACCACTTCTAGTCATTCCACTAACATCTGCTATATTCTTAACTGATTGCATTGATTCAGTCATTACCTCCTTACCATCTTCCAACAGAGTAGCATTGTACATCCAGGGGACAACTTTTTTAGACTTATATGGAAACGACTTCGATAAACAAACTATCAAGGGATCCACAACACTTCCTTTACTTGGGTAAGTGACATCCAAAGGCTCTGGAATATCAAATTGAGGAACAATAATAGCTACCTCATCTTCCTTACACTAAGTACTGACCTGTAAAATACCCTAGTCCATCAGGCCATGAATATCTTTCTTCACTAACGCACATCCTTCAGGATTCTACTTACACAACTAGAAATCTGCATGGTCACTTCCGAACAAACCAACCTTTCTTAACTTGGTATGCACATAAGCTAAAGGAATCTTTACCAAGTTAACATCAGAAATCAAGTACTCTCCGGGATAGGCTTCTACCATGCTGACAGAGGGTCCAACATGTTTTGGTAGATGATTGACTTGCACATTAGGTCCGACCTCTCAGAACTTCAACATACCATTCTTGAGAAGCTTCTGAACTCCAGCTTAATTTCAACGAGAAACAAGTCTCAAGATCATGCCCCAGTTCTAGCTGATGAAAAGCACAATGAGCATTAGGTTTATACCACCATGGAAGTGGATTCAGAACAACTGGCGGATCTCTAGTCTGAATCATCCCCTTCTGTAACAAAGTGGGATATAAATCCATATAACTCATAGGGATAGGGTAAAACTGAGCCTTCCTAAGAACATGAGCTTGCTGATTCCGATTAGGATGTTGATTATATTGTTGCGGTTGATAAGTCTGAACAGTAGGAGTTGGACTAACCACCGGAGTTACCGCGGCAATATGAGGTTGTTGATAATACCATTGTTGAGATTGGTTTTTTTGACCACCTCCATTTATGGATCTTTGTTGCCTCCCCCTTGAGAAATAACATTGGTATTGTTGCACCCCAAAATTTGCCCTCCTTGCTTTAGTACTAACTGGCTTATGCTTCATCTCATTTTCCATTATCATGGGTGCATATCATTGGTTCTTAGCATGGGGTCAAGGTGCCTGAGGCAGTTTAAGAGGAGAAGATGTTCTTCAAGCAAGAGTCCTCATATTGTCCAAGAGAGCTCAAGTGGATCACTCTCTCCTAACCAGTGCAGAAATTAGGGTTTTGAGATCCTGGGGTTTATTTCTCCAAGGGGTAAGCTTCTTGGGTTTTTATCATCACCAAATGTCATATCTTATCTTTCTTGGAGAGGATACACATCATATTCAGAGGAATTTGGATTTGGAGACTGTGTTATTTCCTCCTAGACTGAGGGTATCAAAATTAAGGTTTGCTATAAAGTCAGTTTATTTCTGATTTTTTGGGCAAGACTTGATTCCATGGTATTCCTTGGGTCCCTGAGTATCTAGGAATGGAATATTGTCCATCAGTTTGGTTTATGAGGAGTTCAATTGGCTAATGGATTGGGAATCAGGAGAATTGGGGTAAAGTCAACTGTGAGAGGGAGGTCAACTGTGAAATTTTGAGGTTCTCTTCAAGGTTTTCAAGGTTTCACATCCTCATATGGGCTTCAAGGGTCAAGTTTCATACCATTTATCAAGAATCAAGGGTTGGTGCAAAAGTTACTAAATATGGAAATGACCTATAATTTGAAAGTTTCCTTTTCGGGCAAGTTCTTACATTGCTTTCAACTTGACTTTTCATCATCAAATAAGCTTTAAATGAATTTTCCTAAAACATGAGAGTTGAAGATCTTTTTATCCCCTTTCAAACAAGTACTAGTGGGTCTCCATATCATTTTTGAAACTCTAGTTATGATCAAAAGAAGGCAAAGTGGTTTTTAGGGTTCCATTTTCACAACTTTTGCATTTTGGGGCATATGGACCTATAATTGGTCCCATTGGTTCATGTCACATTCTAACATCAAAGAACAACCCATAAGAATCATTTTTGGCCTTTGAATCAAATGGATCCATGGTTTATTCATCACTTATTTTCCATTATTCAAAATTGCAAGAGGCATCAAAACTTATGAATCAAAATGTTCCAAGGCCCAATTTCAATTTAGGTGTGATTAGCAATTGATCAATAAGTGATCCATCATAGAATGCTTGGGTGTGCATGCATGGAGGAGGGTGTATTTCACATTATGTGAATTTGTCAAAAGGCCCAAAACTCATTAACCAAGGAGTGATTAAGACCCAAGTAATCATCAGTGGATTAACCCTAAGTATTTAAACTTATTCATGCAAGGGTTAGAGGAGAAGACACGTGATTTGGAGGAGAAAAAAGTTTGAACCCTAAAACTTGAATCATTCGTATCTCTCAAGCAAGAAGAGCTTCTCCAAAACTTCTTTCACCATCTGAATCCTTGGAATCTATAAAGCATTAAGCAACCATCATTGGAGACTAATAGCAAGGGCGAAGGTAGCATAATCTCAGGTCAGTGCACTTTTTCGTGATCTTAAAACTCTCTTTTTAAATGTGCATATTGATGTGTGATGCCCACTGATCATTCTGATGTAGTTTTTCTTGAGTTTGGACGCATATATTGGTTGTATGATGAGTTTGATTTTTTTGAACCGTGGCTTTTTTCATTCTATTTGCATTGAAGGTTGAGTATTTGTTAAAATGGTGATGATATTTGAATTCCTCATGTTTTTCTGGTTCGAATGGTGTATCTATATGTGTTTTTTGGTCCGGCGTCTGGTTCTCCCTCCGGCCAGATTAGGGTTTTATGTGGAAGAGATAATCCTGGCCGTCCAATTGCTTGATCGTGCGGTCCTCGCGTTGCCACATCATTTAAAATTGTGTTTTATTTCATGGGTTGTGTGTGTGTCCATCCATGTTAGGTACCATGCACCTTAAATCTGGTCCTCACATCATGCGTTTGATTGGTTAATCTGGTACGTTGGTTAGATCTGAGGGACATCATCACGCCAACGCATAAAGGATACGGTGTACTTACCACGTGTTCTTTTTTTTTATTTTTTTATTTCTGATAATTTAGTGTGGCGCGTGCATGTTAATTAGTGTGTATTTTTCATCATAGCCATTGATCACGTTTACTTGTTTGATGTGTTGACTGATGGTGAGCGTATGATTAATCTAATGGTTGGTACTTAGTCAAATCAGTTGACTGAGCCCACGTGTGTTCTTTTTTTGTTTTATTTTATTTTCTGATGGATTTAAGTCTGGGCCTTCTATTCGCACCCCCACCCTTTAGCCCATTAACATTTCCAACGTGTTTGTATTACTAAACACACCCCCATGTTTATTTCTTCTTTTTAATTTTTATTCAATTATTGCATTTCATTTTTATTTTTTAAAAATAGTTTCTTGCATTAAAAAATTCCCAAAAATTTCATGAATCACATTTAGCATTTAATAAAATTTTCTAAAATGTTATTTTTTTATTTTTATTTTATTTTTATCATCTAAATTAATTATTTTAATAATTTCTTTTTGAATTTATTTCATGTATGCATACCATGACTTGTCTATTTTATTTCTCATCATCCCCAAAATATTTTGAACTCATTCCTTTTGCATTCATTCATCAACACATTGAATTGCATTAAAACATTTTTCTCTCATTTTTAAAATCATTTCATATTGCATTTTAGTCCTCCTTTTTTGCATATTGAGTCATGTTTCTTGTCTAAACTTGGCATGATTGTTTGAGTGACTTTTATTTAGAATTTTGGCATGAATTTTGGACATGTTGTTTGCTTCTGGTTGAGATATGTTGATAGTTAATTTGGTGATTTTAGAAGATGTTTTGCTAATTTTTTGATTGCTTTTATTTGAGGTCTTCTTGTATGCACATCTTTGACCATGTCTGATCACTTGTTTGAAAAGGCACTTGTGCCATCATTTGGGTTTGCTCCTTTGACTTTGCAATTCATGTTTAGGTCATCCACATTCTATTTTGGTTGAATTTCATTTGGTTTATAATCATTTCTCTTTGGTTTGTAATTTGTTTGAGTTTCATTTGTCTTATTGTCACTTATTTCTGTTTGTACTAACCTTTTATGCAGGGGCTGAGGTAAGTTATTTAAGGGTGTGGATAAGTATCCATGTCCACTCTCATTCTTTCTTTCTCTCATCTTTTCTTTTCTTTAGGCCTAGGTTGTTGTCAAACCTCCCCTTAGGGCCATCTTTGCATGATAACATTAGGATAGATTTTCCCGTAGTGTTTTTCTTTTCTTTTGAGTCCCTCTTCTCATCTCCTAACAATTTCTAAGATACTTAATAAGGTCAACTTGCCTTGCACACAAGCCTTAAACATAGGAAATGAAGATTGAGGGGTCCCCTTTCTCTCTTCTAGAGTGTTGAGCATACGTCCCATTGGGGGAGACCATGCGACACATTCGTTCCCGTGTCATAGACTTTGGTTCAAGTTGAGTTATGAACTAACTCAAGTCACTTCTGTCCTAAAAAATACAAACAAACTTCAAACCTTTTTATCCTGCGGGATTGTCAAACTAAAGGCTATTTTCAAAAAGGGCACGTTACTTTCCGTCTGAGTCGCAAACAGGCATCGACCCTAACTGCCGGACGCGAACTTAACGTCGCTCATAAAAAACACAAAAAGAACTTGGTCCGAACTACGTTGACTCTGAATTCCCCATTGCACAAAGGGGGTACGTAGGCCTAGGACGTCGACGTCCTACCGAGTCTGTCTTTGTTTTTCCCTTCCCCGTTTTAGTGCAGCCATAGATTTTAGGATAACTCACCCTTAGAATAGACAACATGCGTGGATCCCATCGAGTACGATGGACGCGTGGGGTGCTAGCACCTTCCCCTCGCGTAACCGACTCCCGAACCCAGGTTATGGTTACGATGACCATTCCTTTCCCTCTTCCTCAGGTTTATGCGGTGATCCCTTTCCCTTTCTTGGGATAAATTTACACGGCTGTCGACTCTGTTTTTCCGCGCCACTCTCACGTTTGTACCTGGATGAAAATCCTGGGAGCGACAGCTGGCGATTCTGCTGGGGAATCTAGCTCCCTAAGTGGGTCTCTCCTAGCGCTTGTTTGTTTTTGTTCTCTTTGGGTGTTTTTGTTTTTTTGTTTTGCTTTATTTGTTGTATTTTATTTTTACTGCATTTTTGCATTGCATATTATTATCATCTGTTGCACTGTTCTTCTGTTTGGCGGGTTGGGGGTTCTGAGAGATAAGCCCAACACCCAGGCTTGAGCGTACACATAGGATTAGCGTGGAAAGTAGTGTGACTCATGTGGCATTTGGCCAGACATAGTATACATGAAAACTCCACATCCAGACGAGGTTCTCTTTGGTAATGTTCTATCCTGCGCATTGGTGCAGATGATTGAATGTAACCTAGAAAACTGTCGACTCTGGCGACCATTCCCGAGGACTCAGTAACGACACTCCTCCTGAGACATGATAATGGCAGACCAGAAATGGCAAACCCATTACACATGTTGATCCGAGGACCCAATGCTGGGAACTTGCTATAGGGTTTCCTTTTGGTAAAGAATCAGTGGAAGCGCTCCTCGATTGGCGATAATACTGTACCCCGAGGGATGAATGTACTATTGCTTCTCGACCTCAGTCCCGAAGCTGAGGACTTGCCATAGGATGTTTTCTTTTAGACGGGAATCAGTTGAGGCCTCCTCGATTGGTGATGATGCCAAACCAGAAATGGTGAATGTATCATCATTTCTCGACCTGAGAGCCCGCGATATTGAGGATCCTCGGCTTTCTAGTACCCATATGTGAGAGGGCAGGGTGTTTACAGGTTTGCAGGTAACCTTGACCTTCAACATACCCGGTTTTATGATCAGCAGATTTATCAGTGTGGTACTATGGTTATTCTGGTATTCTGGGTATTTGGGCAGATCCTTGAGATTATACAGTGGTTCAGTGCAGCAGTTGTCCAGTCTGTGTGGTATCCTTGATCCCATGTGTGCATTTGCATCATCATTTTGCATCCTAACATGTTTATTCATTTGCAGGGTTGCATCCTAACTTTGATTCTGGTTTTTGAAGACTATTAAGGATGAGTACTGAGAAGAGAAAGAGCATCGTAGTGTACAAGTTCCCATTACTTTTTCTGGATACTGTTCACAAGATTGTGTCTATGGCAGAACCTGGGGTATTGGCAAACTTTAGAGAAGAGTATGGAAGAATTCTGAATCTTGCTCGCAACATCACTGAATACGAGTATAGGGCTTTGCACACTCTGGTGCAATTCTATGACCCTCACCTGCATTGCTTTCTATTCACTGATTATCTTTTGGCTTCGACATTGGAGGAATTTTCTCTTATTCTGGATGTTTCCATTAAAGAAGAAGCTCCTTTTCTATCCTTTTGAGGAACTTCCTGATTTAGAAAGGGTCTCCAAGGCTTTGCATTTGGATCCATCTTTGTTGAAAAATAATATTGCCAGTAAGGGAGGGTGTAAAGGTTTTCATATGAAATTTTTGGTAGAACAGGCTGCTGTGTATGCTAAGGCTAGATGTTGGTCAGTTTTCAATGCCATCTTGGCTATGTGTGTCTATGGAACGGTGTTGTTTCCAAATATGAAGGATTTTGTAGACATGCACGCTGTCCGGATATTTACCATGAAGAATCTGGTACCTACTTTGCTTGGAGACCTGTATTATTCAGTGCATTATAAGAATGAGAAGAGGAGGGGAGGACCCCTTTATTTGTGTGCGTCAGTCTTCTACAAATGGTTTGTTGATCGTCTTCCCACATCTGGGACATTTGTAGATACTCAAGGAACTTTGGAGTGGTCCAAAAGATTGATGGGTTTGAGAGCAAATAATCTAATTTGGGTTAACCGTGACTTATTGGGCCAAGATATCATGATTAGTTGTGGAGGTCTCCTAAATGTGCCTCTAATAGGAAGGAAAGGGGGAATTAACTACAACCCTATTCTTGCTATTAGGCAATTCGGGTATGCCTTGAAAGAGCCACCAAGAGACGAGGAGGTCCGTGAATCTCTATATCTGAGTGGGTAAATCCATCCAGAACTGTTGAAAGAAGCTGCAAATACTTGGGGAGATCGTCATAAGAAAGGGAAGACTTATTTTGGGAAGAGCAACAACAGAACATTTCCGGCATATGAAGATTGGATTCAGAAAAGGGTAGAGGAAGAGCTTTTGCCATTCTCCAAAGAACCACCATCTTACCCCTTGCTGATTGAGCCTCCTACCACAGTTGAGATAGAGAAGTTTAACAAGTTGTGGGCTGAAAAAGAAAAGCTGCGAGAAGAAAGCAGTGAGCTACGAAGAGAGATTTATTAGTTGAAACATGAGCGGGGTGAAGCTGTTCATATCACCAAGTTGAAGGCGAAGCTTCTCGCTAAGGCAGAACAGGAGCTAGCTGACAAGGTCACAGCCAGACAAAGGATGAAGCAAGCTCTAGATGGTATCAGTAAGGTTCTCGAGTCTAAGAAGGAGGAATTGGACAAGGCTTTGTTAAAAATTCACAGGTTCAATGCTCACCGAGACACTACAATGGCTGAGAATAAGCGAAAGGAAGACGATTATCTAGCTAAGATTGACCAATTGAAGTTGAAGCTCAAGAAGAAAGACGCTGAGATCCTATCAGGGGTATTCAAGAGACAAGCAGTCGAGGGTCGACTCAATGAAGCCATAGCCTCCATAGAGGAACTGAAGGTCCAAGCTAAAGTGAAGAGACCTAGAAATGAGAGTCCTAGCATGGATGGTGTTTCTGGAGAAGACGCTTGGGAGTTGCATTGCCGATATTTGGAAGGGATCATGCATAGGAGAGACGTTCTCATTCAAGAGCTAATTCAGAGACCGAACCATCCCGACACCAAAAAGCTGTTCAAGAAAATTCAAGACTGGAGCAAAAAGCATAATGGATGGGGGGGATTGACACTTGTGGATTTTGATGACATGCCGTAGTTTTCTATTTTCTTTCATTATTTGGACCACTGCCAGACTTGTTGGTTGGGATCTATGATTATTGTGTTCAGACTTGTTATCTTCGATTTGTGATTGTTGACATTTGGTTTTCCTCTGGTTTTCTTAATATATGAGCAAAAGTTTCGTTCTATCTTGTTGTTAAACTGGAATCAAGGGGTGGATCGCCTTGTGAATATTCAAACATGTTAATTTGCATTTGCATATTCATAATCATTCTGCATAACAGGTGTTTATCTCTGGTGTTCTTACTATGTTCTCCTCCGCAGTACAGGATTGATCAGCCAGTTCATCGGTATTCTACTCAGTCTGTGATAACCAGAGGGTAGCCATGGAACAACTCCGTGCAGAGATGCTTGAAATGAAGGTTCAGATGAGGCAGTTTGGGGAAGACATGTTGGTCATGTCCCAGGAGCAGAATATGCTGAGGGAGGAGGTCAATCAGATGAAGACTCAGATGGGTTTGGTCATGGAAATCTTGAAAACAGTGCTGAAGAAGGAAAACAGTCATGTGCTCGCTTCCACAACAGAGGTCCATACTCCTCCCATCTCTTTGGGATTTGATCGTGGATTGCCTCGTGAATCTCTTCCACAAGCTGAAGTTCCAGGACTTTCCCAACTGCAACCAGGTTGTGTCTCCCAAGATAAGCCTAAGAATAAAAAGTGTGCACAGAGACCGAAGCAGCCTGAAAGAGATTTTCATCCACTCCCTATGCCATATTCTCAACTACTGCAGCATCTCCTTCGGTCACAACTGGTATAGAAAAGGACTTTGGCTCCCGTTACTGGTAATCCCCCGCCAGGCTACGATGCAAAAGCCCATTGTGATTTCCATTCTAGGGCACCAGGGCATACTGTGGAGAAGTGTAGGGCCCTTCAGCATGCTGTCCAGGATCTGATTGATTCGAGGAAAATTGAATTCACACTGAGCGGTGTAAACATACAAGGTGGCCCCACTCTAGCTGTTGAAAAAGAAGTGGGTATCCCCGTTGCTTCTCCCAAAGCCACATCAGGTCAGGGGCATTTCTTGCAGTCCTTGGTCTTAGAATCCCCACATCCGCAAATGCTGCCTACGCCTCGACCAAGTTTGAAGAGAAAAGTGCCTGAAAGGATTATGCGCTCGAATTAGGGCCAACAAGAGAAATGCTCTGAAAAGAGACAACAAAGATCACGAAGGCATGAGAGAAGGTTTGATCCACTCCCTATTCCTCACAGCCATGTTCTTGCCCATCTACTTGAAAGTTCTTTGGTTCAACTAAGGGATGCCAAGCCTGTCCCCGACCCTATTCCTCCTGATTATGATCTGGATGCCAGATGTGAATATCACTCAGACACACTGGGTCATTCAATTGAAAACTGCAACGTGTTCAAGCACAAGGTGCAAGACCCGGTAGATTCAGAGATCATTGTATTCACTGAAGATGATATGTACGTCAATGGAAGCCTCTTTTTTCAAATGAACACTCAGTCTGCAAGTACGTCCAGACAGAATTAAGCTTCTTCAGCAATGGCAATCTTCAGCTTCTTTACTGCATTTTTATTTGTAGTTTTCATTTCTTGTTAAAGCATTGTATGCATGTAAGACTTGTTTGTTTTTTTTATGATGATATTAATTGAATGAGTATGTTTTTCTTGAAGTAATCCATTCGTGTTCACTCTTAAATGTTTATATGCACTGCAATACCAATTTTCTTGTTTAGAACTCTTGAGGGAGGATGATGAGACGAAAATACAAAATCTCTGGTTGTATGTTCAAGGATAGAACCCTGTTGAGGATGTACAAGCATTGTTTCAAACCCCTAAACATTGGAGATATAAGGGAGATAGACCCTCGTTAACCCCTTTGAGCCTTAAAGTAGGAGCTTCTTTCGTACGAAAAAACCCTCATACTTAACCCAGGGGCAGGGTAGGCGTCAGTTAGTTTGACCGAGCATTCAAATTTCAAGGAGAGTGTGCATCCGAGGAATCATTACCTTCTATCCCACCATCAAGAGGTCAAGAGATGTGAAACCACAATGGTTATCCATCAACAATCAAGGAGTGAGGCAGTCACAACCCTTTCAAGCAAGTAAGACAACCAGTGTCACACGCTTTGTTCAAAAAGGGGAATAAAAAAAAAAGAGAAAGCCCGCTAAGTCGAAACTTGTAAACGAGTGACTTAGGCAAAAGTCAGGGCATCCTGTTGGACTTCAAAATCAAAAAAACTCAAAAGAGTCAGTCCAGGCAAAAATTAGATATCAAAAAAGCAAAAGAAAGAAAAAACGAAAAGCGTTACAAAAGAAAATCCTCGATAAGAACAAAGTCGTGTGATTACAGACACAAAAGGGATGACCGTCACTCAAAAGCCTTCTTAGGTGTCAAACCATTAGTTGCACGGGTCCCTTAAAGATCATAAACCTTTTGAGAGATGAGCGTTTGTGTCAGATTAACTGAACATAGGACTGGAGAACATCACGAAGAGTGGGTGGGCACCGATAAATTTTGAGCCATAAATCCTTTTTTCTGAAACCGTGAACCAGATCATGTTACAACCCTTAAAAGTCCTAATTGAAACAGGGATTATTTCGAAAGCGTACTTCAACAAGACAGCGTTCCTGACTCCTACGAGTTGTGCTAATAAGATTTGTTGGTATTTCATGTGCGCATTGTTTTGCCATTCAAAATCAAGGTCGCATCCCAGCTAGTGATTCATTCACAAGGTTTGGCGACGCATTTTCAATAAAGCTTCAAGGTTAACGTATTTCTTGCATTAGAATTATCATTCTCATAAATAACTTGTTCTGTTTGCATACATGTGCCTAAGCATCAATGCAGCTTACACAGTGAACGTCAGTCAAGAAGCTTGATTCTGCCAAGTTGGGATGCTTGAAAATTCTGAAGGACAATCATATCAAGGGGCATGCTGGCAAGAGACTCAGTGTAGAGTGGGTTTTCCCCAGTAAGTCGTGTTAAGATGTAGCCAATCTGGGGCAGTCACGTCGAGAAACCTCTCCGAAATTTAGTTATTCTGGGGCATTCATTCTAAGATCAGGGGCAATGTCACTTCAAAGCTCATATTGGGGCAGGCCACCTCTAGAGCGTGCGAGATTGTCCACTCCTGAAAATGGTTAATTGAAAACACCTCCTCAAGGTTTAAGATACTAAAGCAGAGTATCTTCAAGTCATTACAATCCCTTTCGAGGTAATGTACTTCATGGATTACGAAGACTGGGGCAGTTATGTGCGAGATATGATAAATCTCTCAAAGAGTTTGAAGACCCTGGGGCAGTGCGAACGCCCGATCTTCTGTAAAATCCTCTTGAGATGATTTCTTCCATTAGACCTGGTGGTCTGGGGCAAGTGAAAAGTTCAAAGAGCCGCTTATGACCATAAAGACAAGTCAGGTTGCAGGGCAACAGGATTGTACTTCCCCAACAGTTGGCTCTCCCCAGCATTGAGACTGCTCCTTCCCCAGCAGGACAAACTTTCCTCAGCAGAGCAGACCTTCCCCAGCAGGAGACTCAGGGAATTTTCTCTGGATCAAGACGTTATTTCCCCACAAAATCAGGGTGTTCACTTTCCCCATCCAGTCAGGAAGCGTGCTTTCACCGACGATGTCATATTCTAATCCCCAGCAAGGCGGGAGTAAAGTCATTCTCCCCATCAGCAGGCTAAGTTCAGCAGTATCCCTAAGCAGGATGGTATTATGAACTGTTTTCCCCAAGCAGGAAGGTATTATGGGCTGGCATCCCCCAACAGGTCCTAAGCCCATCTGTTACTGGCAATCCTCGGTAACAGACTTCCAGTTCCGTTATTGGCATTCATTCTCAACTCCCCAGCAGAGGAAGAATCTCAGGTTCTATGTCACCTTCAGTAAAGGACATGTGTAACCCCCGGTAGTATGGATATTCTTTTGGGGTTTCATCCCCAGTAGAATTTGTTGATCCAAAGGGTCGGTCAGCGTGGTCCTTCTCAGCAGAGTTCTTGGATTCAGAGGACAATTTATTTTTGTTATCCCCAGCTAAATTGGTCTTTTCTCTCCAGCATTTATTTTGCTAGAGAGACCCCTTTTGCATATCATAAGCATTTGCACTGCATCCTTAAACGCGTAGCATTTCCATTTCGTGTGGAGCATTACAGCAAAATTCAAACATTTGCATTTGAAGCATAAGCCAGGTTTGATACTTTCCTTGCCAGTTCTCTTTCTCAGGAGAGATGGCATAACTCAGGAGATTTTGGAGGGATACGTTCCTCATATTTGTGCTCCCCGACAGAGTCTTTTATTTAGACTTCTCCTTTCCCCAGCGGAGTCATCTTATCCGTGGATTGTAAGTCCGTTAGAAGTTTGCCTTTATTTGGCCTTTCTCTTTTGTGAAATCCAGTTCTCTCCTGGTAGTCAGTCCTCGCTGGACATATTTTGTTCGCCAGTTTCCCTTATTTCAGTATGGGTGGTATAAACCAGAAGTTTTGTTTCATGTTATCCCCAGCGAAATCCACTTTATGTTGGTTATTCCTTTGCGGGTACAATTGAGGTTGTATTCGTTTTGTGGGTGCGATTGAGGTCGTATTCATATTTTCTTGGTGGGTAGAGTGATTGAGGTCAGTCTTCCTTTGAGGGTACAATTGAGGTTGTATTCGTTTTGTGGGTGCGATTGAGGTCGTATTCGTGTTTTCTTTGTGGGTAGAGTGATTGAGGTCAGTCTTCCTTTGAGGGTACAATTGAGGTTGTATTTGTTTTGTGGGTGCGATTGAGGTCGTATTCGTATTTTCTTTGTGGGTAGAGTGATTGAGGTCAGTCTTCCTTTGAGGGTACAATTGAGGTTGTATTCATTTTGTGGGTGCGATTGAGGTCGTATTCGTGTTTTCTTTGTGGGCAGAGTGATTGAGGTCAGTCTTCCTTTGAGGGTACAATTGAGGTTGTATTCGTTTTGTGGGTGCGATTGAGGTCGTATTCGTGTTTTCTTTGTGGGTAGGGTGATTGAGGTTAGTCTTCCTTTGAGGGTACAATTGAGGTTGTATTCGTTTTGTGGGTGCGATTGAGGTCGTATTCGTGTTTTCTTTGTGGGTAGAGTGATTGAGGTCAGTCTTCCTTTGAGGGTACAATTGAGGTTGTATTCGTTTTATGGGCGCGATTGAGGTCATATTCGTGTTTTCTTTGTGGGTAGAGTGATTGAGGCCAGTCTTCCTTTGAGAGTACAATTGAGGTTGTATTCGTTTTGTGGGTGTGATTGAGGCCGTATTCGTGTTTTCTTTGTTGGTAGAGTGATTGAGGTCAGTCTTCCTTTGAGGGTACAATTGAGGTTGTATTCGTTTTGTGGGTGCGATTGAGGTCGTATTCGTGTTTTCTTCGTGGGTACGGTGATTGAGGTCAGTCTTCCTTTGAGGGTACAATTGAGGTTCTATTCGTTTTGTGGGTGCGATTGAGGTCGTATTCACATTTTCTTTGTGGGTAGGGTAATTGAGGTCAGTCTTCCTTTGAGGGTACAATTGAGGTTGTATTCGTTTTGTGGGTGCAATTGAGGTCGTATTCGTGTTTTATTTATGAGTAGAGTGATTGAGGTCAGTCTTTCTTTGCGGGCACGAATGAGGTCGTATTCGTCTCATTTTTGGGGGTATGGTTGAGGTCATACTCCTTATTTTTCAGCACGCTCCATTTCGTTATTCTCACCATTATCAAAATTTTGGGGCTCTTTTGGTATTCAATCCCCATGAATCCTTTGAACGCATGACAACCGTTGTTATCATACCTTCAAGACCAAGTTGATTGAATAGGGGCACCTGTTGCACCCCAAAATTTGCCCTCCTTGCTTTAGTACTAACTAGCTTATGCTTCATCTCATTTTGCATTATCATGGGTGCATATCATTGGTTCTTAGCATGGGGTCAAGGTGCCTGAGGCAGTTTAAGAGGAGAAGATGTTCTTCAAGCAAGAGTCCTCATATTGTCCTAGAGAGCTCAAGTGGATCACTCTCTCCTAACCAGTGCAGAAATGAAGGTTTTGAGATCCTGGGGTTTATTGCTCCAAGGGGCAAGCTTCTTGGGTTTTTATCGTCACCAAATGGCATATCTTATCTTTGTTGGGGAGGATACACATCATATTCAGAGGAATTTGGATTTGGAGACTGTGTTATTTCCTCCTAGACTGAGGGTATCAAAATTAGGGTTTGCTATAAAGTCAGTTTATTTCTGATTTTTTGAGCAAGACTTGATTCCATGGTATTTCTTGGGTCCCTGAGTATCTAGGAATGGAAGATTGTCCATCAGTTTGGTTCATGAGGAGTTCAATTGGCCAATGGATTGGGAATCAGGAGAATTGGGGAAAAGTCAACAGTGAGAGGGGAGGTCAACTGTGAAATTTTGAGGTTCTCTTCAAGGTTTTCAAGGTTTCACATCCTCATATGGGCTTCAAGGGTCAAGTTTCATACCATTTATCAAGAATCAAGGGTTGGTGCAAAAGTTACTAGATATGGAAATGACCTATAATTTGAAAGTTTCCTTTTTGGGCAAGTTCTTACACTGCTTTCAACTTGACTTTTCATCATCAAAGAAGCTTCAAATGAATTTTCCTCAAACATGATAGTTGAAGATATTTTTCACCCCTTTCCAACAAGTACTAGTGGGTCTCCATATCATTTGTGAAACTCTAGTTATGATCAAAAGAAGGCAAAGTGGTTTTTAGGGTTCCATTTTCACAACTTTTGCATTTTGGGGCATATGGACCTATAATTGGTCCCATTGGTTCATGTCATATTCTAACATCAAAGAACAACCCATAAGAATCATTTTTGACCTTTGAATCAAATGGATCCATGGTTTATTCATCACTTATTTTCCATTATTCAAAATTGCAAGAGGCATCAAAACTCATGAATCAAAATGTTCCAAGGCCCAATTTCAATTTAGGTGTGATTAGCAATTGATCAATAAGTGATCCATCATAGAATGCTTGGGTGTGCATGCATGGAGGAGGGTGTATTTCACATTATGCGAATTTGTCAAAAGGCCCAAAACTCATTAACCAAGGAGTGATTAAGACCCAAGTAATCATCAGTGGATTAACCCTAAGTATTTAAACTTATTCATGCAAGGGTTAGAGGAGAAGACACGTGATTTAGAGGAGAAAAAAGTTTGAACCCTAAAACTTGAATAATTCGTATCTCTCAAGCAAGAAGAGCTTCTCCAAAACTTCTTTCACCATCTGAATCCTTGGAATCTATAGAGCATTAAGCAACCTGTAGCGAGCGATTTTGGACGCGGTTCTTAAGCGTTGGTCGCTCTCTGCGGTTTGAGCTTTAACTACAGGTCGATTCATTTTTTATCCTATTGTGAGCTGAATAAGGAAGGGAAATAGATGTCTCCAATTAACCCTGCTTGCATACTGAGTTTAAACAGCGGTCTGTTAGGTTACGGATGCTATCAATGTGGGGGGCCTTGTACTGGTTATTTGTATTTTCGCCAATACGGTTTTCTTTCTTTTAATCTAGGCAAAGGGTTTCTGACGGGGAACAAGGATTAGGATGTTAGGAGTGATGCTTTTGAATTACTGCTTTTGATTGACTGAGATATGGGATTTGGGTTTTTTGTTGATTGCGCTCGCTAAGATCTTTTTCTTTCGATCTTATGCCTACGTATTCCCGTTTACCGAAACAGGGAAATTAGAGCGTTCGTAGTTCCTCCTATTCTATGGGAGGAAATTGGTTTTTGGTGTCTTGTTCAAAGCCCAAGACGTGAAGCGAAAGGTGATTTGTATCTTGTTCAAAGCCCAAGATGTGAAGCTGAAAGGTCTATTTGTGTCTTGTTCAAAGCCCAAGACGTGAAACTGAAAGACCTCGACTTTAGAGAGAATTTGTCATCTCTAAAGAGGGGAGAAGGAGAATTACTTTAACTGGGATACGCGGATCCGAGCAATGCCATAATTTCCGAAGACGGGGTTTTAACCTGAAGGAGAAGACTTTAACTCAGTATAGAGCAATGCCATTTTTCCTTAGGAATTTCTCATGCTAAAAGAGGGACAGTGGCATAGATGTAGATGATCCAGAGGCTTGCCGCTTACAGCGATTAGATGAAGGGAAAGGAGTTGTTGATGTTTGTATACTGTGAACGAGGCACAACTTTGATGCTAAAAGGTTAATTGGATTAACCAGTGGTTTTCTTATACAAAGCCTAAGAGGAGGCTAATTTCCGCTAGGAAAATCATTATACAAAGCCTAAGAGGAGGCTATTTTGTGTCTCGTACAAAGCCCGAGAAAGAGGCTAAAAGGGTTCGACCCAGTGGGGCATATCGTTATACAAAGCCTAAGAGGAGGCTAGCAAAGAGTTGACTCAGTTGGAGAATCTTTTATACTCAGTAAGAGAGTGTTTTTGTATCTCGTACAAAGCCCGAGAGAGAGGCGAAAAGGTTGTTTTGACTCCACTGGGGAGAATTTTGGTATCTCGTACAAAGCCCGAGATGGAGGCTATTGTAACTGTTTCAGTTGAGTGACAGATCCAATATACTGATTTTAAAAGAGAAAATCAGTTCTTATATGAGTAACACTGTACCCAGGGGTTTGATTTGAGGATCAGGGATATTTCCTTCTCTTTGAGGAAACAGGAAATCCAAAGGGTGTCGAGACTGTCCGAGTCTGCGGGTTTCCTTCCTATTTAACGAAGGGGGCTTGAGAATGTCTTTGAGACTCAAGGAAGTTAGATTGTCCAAGTCTAGAGTTTTATCTTTTGTACTATGCTGTGAGAAACAGTAGTAGACTCTATGAAAGGACTGTTCTATGAGGATGACTAGGTTCTGTTCTTATACCTCTAGGAGGTCGTCGGGACAATTTGTACGAAGCCCAAGAGAAGGCTGGAAACATTTAAGAAGCCGACGGGTCCTTGTACGAAGCCCAAGAGGAGGCTATCATTCCCGGAGGAAGAGATCATTATACGAAGCCTAAGAGGAGGCTGTGAATACTTCTAAGAAGCCGTAGGGTCCTTGAATAATGCCCAAGAGGAGGTCGATGCTTTTAAGAAGCCCGTGGGTCTATCATCTCCTTTCCATTAGGAGAGATAACTCTTTTAAAGATAAAAACCACTGGTAAACGTGCGAGGTTTACTATCCAGTGACTTTTAACCTTTAAAGAGGGTTCCTTAGTTAAGGTCCAAGATTATGACCGTAGTGGGTACCCAAACCCCGAGACATTCAAGGCAAGCTATCCACAAGGAATAGATCAAGTCAGGAAAGTTCGAGAATTGGGAAGAAACTCAAAGATGCTATTCACGGAGAATACATTCATCTTGGGGAGCAGAGCTTCTTGATGATTCCTAAGGAGGACAGCCGAAGAGAAGACTGTATCTGGTGCTCCTATTGGGGATCTAGGCGTCTATTTCTACGAATAAATGAAACGGCGTCACCTAGTTCTAGACGTAGTAGCCGGGGAAACTCAAAATATCTATACTATTATTACGCAGTAGATATGAGTTTATGAAAGGAGACTTACAGTGAGCAGCCCCACAATACAGTTTATAATATGAAAGCAGTAAATGAAAGCGATAACCACTTACTCGGTTGGAGTGCTTCCATGCTGTTGGTTAGTTGTTCAACAAAGAAAGATTGAAAGCAACAGTATATTCAAAATCAAAGGAGAAAGTGCTTTGAAAAAGAAAGATTTGGGGCTTACAGCTCAAGGAGAAGCCCAGGGTTTTATCAGTGAGCGCACTGTTTGACTTTGTACAGAGGGACTTATACAAGTGACTGAGGCCCGAAATGGTTTTCTGTACAAAGGGATGGGTCTTACACTCTCTCAAGAGGCCCAAAAAGGTTTAAAGAAAAGAGTGGGGCTTATAACACGAGGGTAGGCCCAAATGATTTTTCGTTTAAAAATGGCGATCGCGCCGAGGTTTTCTTTTAACGCAGAGGGACTTATACAATAAGTGAGGCCCAAAATGTTTTGGTTAAAAGGGGGATTGGGTCTTACACTCTAATAGAGGCCCAAAGTGTTTTGAATGGGTCTTATAGCTCAAGGAGAGGCCCAAATGATTTTTATTTTTAAACGGGCGACGATCGCGCCATTTACTTGTACAGAGGGACTTATACAATGAGTGAGGCCCAAAAATGATTTGTACAAGGGGGATGGGTCTTACACTCTCTCAAGAGGCCCAAAGAGGTTTGAAAATGATTTATGAGGGTTGAATTAATCCAAAACCCTAATTTGTTTTCAAAATGTATTTAATTGAATAAAAATTCAATTAAAATGATCAAAAATTGTTTAACACATGGAAAACAAATTGTGACCTTGGATTAATGCTTAAAAAATTAAGTATTGACCTACAAAATAATTAGAAAGCCTTAAAAATTGCAAAATCAATGTAGAAAAAATATTTAAAATGCCAAAAACAATGAAAATATTAATTCTTTGCAAAAATATCAATTATATGAAATAAATAATATTTTTGGGATTTTTTGATAAAATAAAATATTTTAACATTTTTGTGAATTATTAAAAAAAGAATCAACTCAAAATCATTAAAACTCAGAGAGAAATTAATTTTTGAATCAATTAAACAAAATCACAAAATTCAAATAATCGAATTTATGAAAATGGCGCCAAGAACAACACCAAGAACACGCACGTTTTTCAGTTTGCCCAGATTTGCATTTTCTATCCAATCTCCATGAATACGTAATCATATCATGCAATCCACATATCATTATGCTCGTCTCAACCTCACGATCATGTCTATGTACTTTAATTTCATTTAAATTAAACATACAACAAGAAATCACGAAGAGACCTCAAGAACCCTAATTTCTGCATGAAGGCTAGGATTTTTGATACACGATTCAAACAATGCAATTAATTGAGGGAAAACATTCCATGCATGATTATGAACATATGGCCAAATTATTGTGCGAGGAAATATGCATAGATTGAGAGATGCCCAAGTTTAGGCTTACCTCCAAGTCGTGACAGCAAGTTCAAAGTGATTTTTGATTTGGAGGTGTTACAGATGAGTGGTGATGATTTGAACAGCTTCCCTACACCCTATGGATTGTGTTTGGATGGTTGGACTTGATTGAAATTGGCTGGATCATTTTGTGGTACCTCAGCTGCAACTTGTTTGAAAATTTGAGCAACCAGCTGGTGATTTCATGAAATTGATGTTTCAGAAGTTATGTGAGTGTTTAATCAGCTCATATGTGATGTATGTGAGGTGTGTGAGTGATTGGTTTGTGCAGAATTGCTCTCAAACTCAAAACCCGATAGCTACCTTGCTAAGAAAGGCATTTTTGCCAAGAGAAAGAGATTTTGAGGAAAGCATCTGTTAGATGGCTTTGGTGTACTTAAACTGACCAAAATTGAGCTCTATTTATAGTAGAGCAAGTTTGTTTTGCAAGTAATAGTGTATGGCAACTAGTAAGTAGGTTTGGCCAATGTTGGCAAATGAAAATCCAAGTCTCCTCTAGCCATTGACTAGAGGTTAGGGCACAGAGCTTTGGTCCCCTTGGTCTTGGATAAGTCTTGACTGATTTCAGATGAGAATGGCTCAGGCCATGCCACCTTGATGGTTCCATTGAATGCCTCATTCCAAGTTTGAAGTCTTGTCCCTATTTTGGCCATTCTAGGTTCAACATGCTATTTCTTGTTCCATGGACTTTGGAGGCTTGGCTCAGTGATTGTCCCCTTTAGATTCAATCCTCTGAGGTGTCCAAGTGGATTGGAGCAATTGAATTTGGCTGATTTTGGCAAATCGACCAAAGTTGCAAATTCTGCCTTGCTTTGACAGATTTCAGCAAGGCAACTTGGCAATGTTGTATCTCATGGTGTAGGTTGAATTTGGCAATGTTCTTGGCCATTTTGGAAAGCTCTTGCATGATACAACAACTGTTTGAACAAGTTTGGTTTTGATATCTTTTGATTCCAAGTGAAAAATCCCCCTACATTTGGCAAAAAGTGAGGCAGAATCTGACTTAGTGAAAATTTCACTAAGTGTTGGAAAAAGTGACATTTTCACTTTTTAGCCACTTTGATCACTCCATAACTCAAAATCCTTAATGAATTGGAATGACTTGTAGTTGAAGTTTTTGTAGGTGATAATGAGGGCTACAAATCCATCTTTGGATGAGAAAAAATGGCCTTGTGGTTTAGGAGTTATGGTCCTCCAAAGTTGGTACCTTTGCCACTTTATTTTTAACTTAGAAAATTTTCTAAGTTTTATGGTTACCCCTTTTACAAGTTATCTCACTTTTCTTGATTTTTCTTGATGAATGATGATTCAAATCATACATTAACATCATTTTAGGGTTAAAAATCCATTTTGGTGAAAAATCTCAAAAAGTCAAAGTTGACTTTTGTGCACAGTTGACTTTTTATCAGATGAATTCCAAACTGTGCAATTCTTCAGGAAATCATGTCCTTGACCTAAATCAAACTTGATGGACATGTTCCATGGGTGTCATAGGGTATATTCAATCATGTATTAGGGTTTGGGAGCATGTCCTGGTCAAAAGTCAAAGTTACAGTTGACTTTTCCCTTAAAACCCTAATTGTGGTGCAGATGAAAATGAAACTTGTTGCTCAAGCTTCTTGGATCAATCCATTGTTACAAATGGATCAATATGGTATATTAGAGACCCTCAAATCATCTCTTGAGGTCTTGGCTCATGGTTTGTCCCAAAAGTCAACTTAGGGGTGAATTAGGTCAAGAAACCCTAATTCCTGATTTTTGATGAATGCATCCCCTGAGGCAAAATTGACTTGATGCATGGGTTCATGAGGTTCCATGAAGCATATTAGGTTATGTTTTGGATCATTGCCTTGTGCCCAGATGAAAATTTCCATCTGGAGGCCCTGGTCGACCAAAACCCTAATTTGGTGATACTGTCGATCTTGAGACTTGATCCACCTAGAAGGGAGCAGCCTTGTGCTTAATCCTTGAAGTGGGAGTCCTTTTTTATCCATTGTGGATGTTTGAGAGATTAGACAAGTTGAAGATCATGTCATTTCTTGATTGATCCTTTGTCTAAGCACTCAGAGAGGGCTTGAAACCCTAATTCTGATTGTATTGGATGCTCACCCATCTTTGGGGAGACTGATGAAGCATGATGGTTCATCCATATTGTGATGATGATTTTCACAATGATGGGAAATATAAGTGGTCAAAATTTGGGGTATAACACAACCATCATTGGAGACTAATAGCAAGGGCGAAGGTAGCATAATCTCAGGTCAGTGCACTTTTTCGTGATCTTAAAACTCTCTTTTTAAATGTGCATATTGATGTGTGATGCCCACTGATCATTCTGATGTAGTTTTTCTTGAGTTTGGACGCATATATTGGTTGTATGATGAGTTTGATTTTTTTGAACCGTGGCTTTTTTCATTCTATTTGCATTGAAGGTTGAGTATTTGTTAAAATGGTGATGATATTTGAATTCCTCATGTTTTTCTGGTTCGAATGGTGTATCTATATGTGTTTTCTGGTCCGGCGTCTGGTTCTCCCTCCGGCCAGATTAGGGTTTTATGTGGAAGAGATAATCCTGGCCGTCCAATTGCTTGATCGTGCGGTCCTCGCGTTGCCACATCATTTAAAATTGTGTTTTATTTCATGGGTTGTGTGTGTGTCCATCCATGTTAGGTACCATGCACCTTAAATCTGGTCCTCACATCATGCGTTTGATTGGTTAATCTGGTACGTTGGTTAGATCTGAGGGACATTATCACGCCAACGCATAAAGGATACGGTGTACTTACCACGTGTTCTTTATTTTTATTTTTTTATTTCTGATAATTTAGTGTGGCGCGTGCATGTTAATTAGTGTGTATTTTTCATCATAGCCATTGATCACGTTTACTTGTTTGATGTGTTGACTGATGGTGAGCGTCTGATTAATCTAATGGTTGGTACTTAGTCAAATCAGTTGACTGAGCCCACGTGTGTTCTTTTTTTGTTTTATTTTATTTTCTGATGGATTTAAGTCTGGGCCTTCTATTCGCACCCCCACCCTTTAGCCCATTAACATTTCCAACGTGTTTGTATTACTAAACACACCCCCATGTTTATTTCTTCTTTTTTATTTTTATTCAATTATTGCATTTCATTTTTATTTTTAAAAAATAGTTTCTTGCATTAAAAAATTCCCAAAAAATTCATAAATCACATTTAACATTTAATAAAATTTTCTCAAATGTTATTTTTTTATTTTTATTTTATTTTTATCATCTAAATTAATTATTTTAATAATTTCTTTTTGAATTTATTTCATGTATGCATACCATGACTTGTCTATTTTATTTCTCATCATCGCCAAAATATTTTGAACTCATTCCTTTTGCATTCATTCATCAACACATTGAATTGCATTAAAACATTTTTCTCTCATTTTTAAAATCATTTCATATTGCATTTTAGTCCTCCTTTTTTGCATATTGAGTCATGTTTCTTGTCTGAACTTTGCATGATTGTTTGAGTGACTTTTATTTTGAAAATTGGCATGAGTTTTGGACATGTTGTTTGCTTCTGGTTGAGATATGTTGATAGTTAATTTGGTGATTTTAGAATATGTTTTGCTAATTGTTTGATTGCTTTTATTTGAGGTCTTCTTGTATGCACATCTTTGACCATGTCTGATCACTTGTTTGAAAAGGCACTTGTGCCATCATTTGGGTTTGATCCTTTGACTTCGCAATTCATGTTTAGGTCATCCATATTCTATTTTGGTTGAATTTCATTTGGTTTATAATCATTTCTCTGTGGTTTTTAATTTGTCTTATTGTCACTTATTTTTGTTTGTACTAACCTTTTATGCAGGGGCTGAGGTAAGTTATTTAAGGGTGTGGATAAGTATCCATGTCCACTCTCATTCTTTCTTTCTCTCATCTTTTCTTTTCTTTAGGCCTAGGTTGTTGTCAAACCTCCCCTTAGGGCCATCTTTGCATGATAACATTAGGATAGATTTTCCCGTAGTGTTTTTCTTTTCTTTTGAGTCCCTCTTCTCATCTCCTAACAATTTCTAAGATACTTAATAAGGTCAACTTGCCTTGCACACAAGCCTTAAACACAGGAAATGAAGATTGAAGGGTCCCCTTTCTCTCTTCTAGAGTGTTGAGCATACATCCCATTGGGGGAGACCATGCGACACATTCGTTCCCGTGTCATAGACTTTGGTTCAAGTTGAGTTATGAACTAACTCAAGTCACTTCTGTCCTAAAAAATACAAACAAACTTCAAACCTTTTTATCCTGCGGGATTGTCAAACTAAAGGCTATTTTCAAAAAGGGCACGTTACTTTCCGTCTGAGTCGCAAACAGGCATCGACCCTAACTGCCGGACGCGAACTTAACGTCGCTCATAAAAAACACAAAAAGAACTTGGTCCGAACTACGTTGACTCTGAATTCCCCATTGCACAAAGGGGGTACGTAGGCCTGGGACGTCGACGTCCTACCGAGTCTGTCTTTGTTTTTCCCTTCCCCGTTTTAGTGCAGCCATAGATTTTAGGATAACTCACCCTTAGAATAGACAACATGCGTGGATCCCATCGAGTACGATGGACGCGTGGGGTGCTAGCACCTTCCCCTCGCGTAACCGACTCCCAAACCCAGGTTATGGTTGCGATGACCATTCTTTTCCCTCTTCCTCAGGTTTATGCGGTGTTCCCTTTCCATCTCTTGGGATAAATTTACACGGCTGGCGACTCTGTTTTTCCGCGCCACTCTCGCGTTTGTACCTGGATGAAAATCCTGGGAGCGACAGGTATCCCCTTCTTTATTCTTATGGAAACCGTTACCAGACTTCTTTGTTCCATAAGATGAAATTGATTCTTTTGTTAAACGACCATCTCTGAAACCTTTTTCCATTCTGACTCCCATACCAACCATTTCAGTGAAATCATTTAGAGAGTTAGCAACCATCCTCTCATAGTAGAAAGAACTCAAAGTTTTCAAAAACATATTCGTCATTTCCTTCTCCTCCATCAGAGGATTAATCTGAGCAGCAACTTCACGCCATCTCTGAGCGTACTCTTTGAATGATTCCTTATCCTTCTATCACATGGCACAAAGATGGTCACGAGCCATGTCCAAATTATACTTGTACTGGCGTAAAAACGCCTCAGCGAGGTAATTAAAAGAATTGATATGAGCAATGTACAACCCTATATACATCTTCAAAGTTGCACCAGTCAAATTGTCTTAGAAATAATGGATCAACAACTTATCATTATTAGTGTGAGTAGCCATCTTCCAACAATACATAGTCAAGTGACTCTGAGGACAGGAGTTACCCTTGTACTTTTCAAAGTCAGGAACTTTAAATTTGACAGGGATCTTGACATTAGGTACCAAACACAAATCATGAGCATTCTTACCAAACAGATTTTTCCCTTCATAGCTTTCAACTCTTTCTACAATTCCTGAAATTGATCTTGGAATTCATCCATTCTCTCATAAACATCCAAATTCTCACTAGGAGCTGTGTGGAAAATAAGATCCTCTAGTTGTGGCACAACATGCACAACTGGAGGAGCGGTGGCCATAATGGGTTGAACTGGAGAAACCCGACTCACCAAAGGAGCTTCACTAGAAGGGTTGAAATTTTCTGGCATAAATTTGAGAGGTATACCCCAAGGATAACCAGCAGATATCTGATTCTGACGCAGAGGTCCAGTAGGTACAGCAAATACAATAGAAGTTGTTGCAATCTCAGAGATAACAGTAACTTGAGGCTGAGATAGAGGTGGATGCTGATTCTGAGATTCCACCAAGGATTCCAACAGAGCATTCATTATGTCTATTCCTGTCTTCAATGAATTCACTTCCTCACGAAGTTCCCTTTGCTCTTGCTCGATTGTCTCTATCTATCGTCTTGAATTGGCCCGAGTATTATACCAGTAGGTCATCTTGTCTTCTACGAATACGAAGGAAAACAAATGAGACTCCGAAAAACCAGCAGAAAGCAAGACCAAGTGATGCAAATAATGCATCAAATGCATGTTCAAATGATTGTTTAAGTTTCTTAAGTTTTCAAGGAACTAAGGAATTGTAAGCATCATAAGTAATAACACATTAAAAAAGAAAAATTGAATTTTATTTCATTGAAAAACTGGAAGGATTACAACCTCAGTACATAATTCCAAAGCAATCCTAAACAAAAGACATAAACTAAGGCCTAGAATTTGAGAAAATCACAACTAAAGAAGATCCATCTCCATGCTGCAACTTCCTCTTAAGCTTCCTGACTTGAGCTTCAAAAGCAGTCTTCATGCCATCATTCTCTTTCAGAATCTTATCAATAATACCTTTTCAAGCACCCGCCTAGCCTTTTGCTCCCTCTCCCTTTTCTTTCCATGTTGTTCAATCAGATCATCTTTCTCTTTCAATTTCCCTTGTAATTCCAACTTCTCCACATTTGAAACATGAAACTTGCTCTCCCAAGCATCTCTTTCTTGCTTCATCTAAGCTGAAGCAACTTGGAGTCCTTCCATATCTTCAACTGGAACCAGGGTGGATCCTATGGCTTTAGGGAACATGGGTTTTTCAGGAGGATAAGGCATCTTGATCTTAGTAGCTCTCGCTTGCACCCACTGAGTGTAAGGCTCCAAGGCAACACAATCCTTCGTTCCTAATTCATCCTTTCCTTTTCTACGAATCTTATGCCAGGCGTGTACTATCTTCTCTTTCAAACCCTTGTTATCAACACCTTCTTGAATGAAGACAGCTTCCAAAAGGATGTTGCTTGGTTTATCCTTCATAGCATACCCAAGCTAACGTTGAGCCAAAACCGGATTGTAGTTGATACCTCATTTTGTGCAAAGAAGATGTACATTAGGGAATTCACCACAACTGTCAATAATCTTCACGTTATCATAAACTCTAGAATATAAAGTCAAATCTGCATTGGTGAGAGACATAATCCTTTGAGACCACCTCAAATGATTCTTGTTATCCTTGAATAAGCTGGACTGCGACAAGTACGAAATAAACAACTTGTACAGTAAAGGCGCACAACACATAATAGTTCCTCCATTCTTCTCCATTCTATGATGGAGAGAATAATAGGTATCTACGAGAAAAGTAGGAACTGGATTCCCAATCAGAAATATACAAATAATATTGATATCCACAAAATTGTCAACATTGGGGAACATAACTATGCCATATATAAGCAAAGCGATAACAACTTCGAAAGCAACCATACTCTCTACACTAGCAAGAGTAGCAGCATTCTTCATCAAGAACTTAGTAGGTAGACCAAGATACCTCCTTTATTCATAAGATTAGCATCAATCTCCCCTTTCCTCAAGTGCACAGCCTCTTCAATGACATGAGACTTAGGAATCTCCTCTAAACCACTGAACGATATCTGATCTGATACAGGCAATCCTACGTGATAAGAATACTCCTCTAAAGAAGGTGCAAGCTGATAATCATGGAAAGTAAAACACCTATATGCTGAATCATAGAACTGGACCATGGTGTTCGGAACTCCGTCTTCTACATCAGTGTTCAACACAGTCAGAAGTCTTCCATACCGGTTTTTGAAATTAGAAGGACAAGTCACCAAAGATCCTGGCTTCCTCAGTTCTTTTAACTCGGGACGCTTGAAATGGAAATTGTTGAGTGTTTCTCCTTTCAGAGTCCATAATCAAATTACCTACGATGTTTGCAAATAAAATTCCTAAGTTCCTAGAAAACCAGGTGAAAAAAAGATGTTTATGAATGCATGAATACATGATTATGCAACAATCACAAATATGGTGGGTTCAAAAGTTTAGTGTCACGGGCATGGAGCCAGGTGGACAGGGTAACAACCATCCCATAGGGTATGTTCTATAGCTTTGAATGTCTTGAACAGTAACCGAGTTCTAAAAAAGTTCTCAGAGTCGTAAATCCATCTTTTGAATATTACCGGTTTAACGATTTACCCCTAGACCAATAATATTCTCAAGAGAACCTCATTTGAGTGTAGTATCATGTATCAACCAGACCAGGCCTACGCCAGGAAGGTCACCACACTACATCCTAAAAGGCCAGAGGGGTTTAAAGTGTTCTAAAGTTCTCTCAGAATTCCAGACTCCTAGGTCGAGAATAATAACACCATTATGACTACTCGCAAGACATTAGTACCTCCAAAGGGGTCTCATTTGAGCGGGATTCTCATGTCAACCTAACAAGGCCTAACGCCCATAAGGTCAACATGACTATACCACCATCCTAGTTTAAGTGCACTCAAGTCTAGGTAGGAGACTTATCTCACCATACCGAGATAACCAATTACCCAAAAACAAAAACAACAAACAAAAGCAATAATATAAACACAGATAAACAAGTTAGACTTAACCCTCTTAGGGACTACTCCCCAGCAGAGTCGCCAGTTGTCGCGGCGGGAAAAAAAATTGAGATTAAGTTATTAATTAACTTAACGCGAAAAGCAAGAGTGGCCACCGAACTTTATTGTTTTCAAAGGGAAAAGGGAAAAGGTTGAACAAAACCCACAAAAGCCAAAAGAGAGAGAGAGAGAGAGAGAGAGAGAGAGAGAGAGAGAGAGAGATCTGAATACAAGGGTTGGTTATGCAAGGGGAAGGTATTAGCACCCCTCACATCTATGGTTCTCCATAGGAACCACTTGCATATCTGTGTTTATAAAAAAGGTTGGGTTGTTTGTTGATTGATTTTAATTGAAAAGACATTTCGTTGTATTTGAGTGGAAAACTTAACTTACTACCCACAAGTTTGAGGAAATGAGCATTTGCATCATCTTGATATGGATAAATTTTACTTTGACTTCTCACAAGCACGTCTCAACATTCAAGTGGAAAATGTCAATCATTTCTCAATATATTGCAGAAGTATGATGGTTTGCATCACTACAAGAATAGACTAATATCCAATCATTTGAGGAAAAATGCTCTTAAAGAAAAAATGCACAAAGGCACAAAAAGAAGTTTGATGAAGTTTATCTTTTTTAGAGATTTTGAAAAGAGTTTGAATATGCTTAAGTGTTTTAGCATTTATTGAGAAAAACGTTTTCTGGATCACTTGAAAAAGTCAAGGTTTATTAAGAAAAAGTGTGAAATTTGAAAACAAGAAGTTTTTGAAATAGGGAGAAGTTTTGAAAATTTAAGAAGTGGGGAAGGAGATTTAGAGACTATTCTAAAGCATAAAATAAAAAGGTCTCATTGTAAGGTAGGCCAAGAGAAAGCCTTTGTGTGTGCAAGTGTACTAACCACAAGAGGAAACAAACATTTGACATAGGTCAAAATACGCATTCCTTTCCCTATGGATTGAGCCTCAAGATGAACAAGCACATACACGAATGAATATCAAAAGGTCCAGATGAACAACAAGATCACTAAGCCACAAGGAACATCTAATCCTTGAATTGAAGATCACAATGGTCTAGAGGAATCACTAGGTCTCAGATGAATCACAAAGTCTCAGGTGGATCACAAAATCTCAGATACCACTCAAAGCAAAGGAAATCACTAAGTATTAAGGTCCAAAGTCTAAAATACTCTTCAAGCAAGGGATAATAACACAAAGTCCAAGAGATCAGATTAAAGTTTTTTAGGGTCTTAGTCATTTTATAGTGTTTTTGTTCTTTTGAAATAAGAAAGCAATAAAGCATAAGGTAAAGAGCAAACATAAAGGCAAGAATGTAAAATGACAATGAATGTAAATAACATAAAAGTAAATGACATAAATGTAAAGAACATCAAAGTAAATGTTAGATGTTAGCACAATTAATATGTCAATGTTAGTGTTAATGGGAATTCAACTGAGTCGGGACAATTTAGCGCTATGTTAAGCAATTGTAAGTGGAGTTATGTAGAAGTCACGCCTATTTGAGGCCGATCATTAACAATTTATGTGTCCTACATGTTAGAGAACTAACACAAAGTTGGTCTCCTAAAACATGTAATACAATAGTCAAAACAAAAGCCAAAAGAAGAAAAGGATGAAAAAGGAGATGAAGTGAAGACTCAAGCAATCACATAGGGATCATCTATCAACAAGTTATATGACTCAAATCATGATCAAACAAGGGATAAGCTATCTCTGATACAAAGTGTCAAAGATGATCAGATATTCATTCATTAACATGTTTGAACGAAAGAAGGTTGAATCAACTAAATGATGATCAAACGAGGACTTGAAATGTTGAAAATATGTTTAACCAAGCAATCATCAAGAGACAATATCAAGACATTTAAAAATCTGATTAAAACAACATTAAAATATTTTTTAAATGATTTTTAAAGTGGAAATTAAATGGAAAATCCAAACAAGGCATCAAAACATCAAATAAATGGTTGAAAAAATTATGAAAAGTCAAGAATATTACAAAGGAGATCTCAAAAGTTGGAGTGAAAAATATTTCAAAATGTTTAAAAATAAAATTAAAAATCAAAATTAAATGAAAAGATGAAAGAAAAATCAATTAAATGCAAAATGTTTTTTAAAAATTATGCAAAAAAATATATGTGATAGAAAATATTTTTTATGATTTATGAAAAAAAATTGGAGGAAAAATGTTAAGGATCAATTAAAATAAAATCAGAAAATAAAATGTGTGAGTGCTGAGTATGTGCAACTACAAAATTCAACCAGGTTTTGAATGATGTCAAACAAGGAATAGATGAGGTAATTTATTGAAGTACTCTTGTATATTGGACGATGTCAACCTATACTTATATGTTCATTTGTCCCCTTAACCTTAGGATGCATAAAAAGAGTATTTGAACAAGTTTGATAGGTCTTAGGCATGTCATACACATCAAAAATCAAGTTTGTGTGTCAAAACAACTGCATAGGTCGACCTATACGTGATCAGACCGACCTTTGGAAGCTTCAGATTCAGTATAGGCCGACACATCCATGTTTCAGCCGGCTCCTACACTTCAAGAACGAAGCATGTAGATTCTGCCCACAAGCTGCATTTCAGGCCGCCTCACAGGCCGACCTAAACACCTTCATAGGATGACCTATGCAAGTTAAAACTTGAAAAATTCTTTTTGCATTTTATTTTTCTTGCATCATTTTGTTCATTTTCCTCATATACCTATATATACTCATACATGCATTCTCTTCTAGGCAAGGTTTCCTAGAGAATAAAACCTAAACGAAACCAGATTAAAAAGTTGCCCATCATCTTCATCCCTTCTTCTATGCATACACACAATTGAACTACACATAATCATTTTTCAATTAGGTGACCATCTAGATTAGGGTTGATAACGTCCAATTAGGTTTGGTGTAACCGAGAATATTGGGTTGGGGACTTTGTGTATTTCAAATAAGAAAACCATGGTGGGGGTTTCCTTTATGGCCAGGTTGATTTGAAGGTTTTGGACGAGATCACGTCAACATATATTCGGCCGAGTGAAAGCCTTGGGACAAGGTGGTTTCCTTACAAGGGAGTAGCGCGAGACGGTGAATTGTGTTCAGGAATCTCGGGTTTTAACAAGTTGCGTGCTCGAGATAATCTGAGGATTGTATCCGCATCGTTGGTCACTTGATCAAGCTTTTATCAAGAGTTAGAGGTGGAAGAATCAACACAAAATAATAGGGTTTTTGGGGTTTGCATTCTTCATCTCTTGTATAAACATTTTTGCAAAGAAAAGGTTAATAGCACTATCTCAATTTGATTTCGAGTTGAGGGCAGATGTACCCATAGCGAGGCCGATTGGGGAAATTCCTAAATAAATCTTGGTCTCTCTCTCCTCATCTCTTTATTTCTTTTATTGTTGATTACACAATTTATCGAATTCGTCGTTGTTTGATCAATTAGATTGGAAACTATTTTCTACTATCTTTTAAAGGTGTTGTTGTTGTTGATAAAATCACAATTACTTTGATTGTGATTGATTTTAACATAAAAAAAACAAACTAAGTTTCCAATTGTTATCGATCGCACATCAAGTGTTTGATAAATTGTTTGTGTGTATTTTGTTTGTGTTTTGGTTTATTGGATATACGAATTACGTTTAGCATTGCATTTAATTGATTCGTAGCTTGATCATTGTTGAACATTTACGTTTGTTATCACTCCGTTTGGTTTAAGTTACACATATTTCCTTTCGATAGTAGGTCCACTTAGACGATTCGATTCGGGTCGTTTTTCGCTGCACCATATTTTTTAGGGTTAAATAAGTTTTTAGTCCTTACAAATATCCTAACTTTCAAGTTTGGTCCCTCAAAAATTTTCCTTCAAACAATGATCCTCATAAAGTTTTCCGTCCCCAAATTTAGTCCCTCCCAGTAGTTTCCACTAACAGTGGCTTATGTGGCATTCCATGCGTGTATTATTACTTTGCCACCTCAGAATTTTTTTTTTAACAAATCTCTAATTCTGGTACCTCTCTTTCTCTCTCCCCTAGGGTTTATAATTTTACCCCAAATCTCTGGTCCCAAGATTTGTAAATCATCGATCTTTCCAATAATCTATATACCTTGTGTAAAATCAAAGCTTATTATAGGAAGCTCACAAGTGAGTCCTTTGGACAAAAGTTGATTCACACCATTGATGAAATTAACAAGCTTCAGCGCCATAATATCTTCGCATGAGCTCACATTCACTTCCACGGATTCTAGAACTTCTCGTTCAAGCTGAACATGCTGATCTATGCCAGCTCTCATCACTTTAATCTTCCTACTCCCTCCTCCATAAATAAAGGCCATATCTGGTTTGGCTTCATGGTTATTCCATTCTTCAGAAAAGAGAGAATCTTAGTACAGGGACTAGGTTTCAAAGAAAGCAGACATATATAAAAGAGAAAGCATAATAAGGAGGAATTCTGACAGCGTCACTGTTAATGTTAAAAGCTTAAATGAAGTTGAAACTCTGGAGTTTGATAATATTGTAGTCTCTGGTAACTTTCTATTGAAATATGGAAGAACTTACAGATCAGTGCCTTCAACTTGCATAGGTATGTAAACTTTGACCTCACTATTTGACCGTATTTACATATTATGTTTGTATATTGCTTCATCCAGAAAGATACCTAATGAGTAAGTCGTGGCAGATTGTGAAGCAGAGGTGATGAATGCTAGTGACATTGAAAAAGAGTTATTCAGCAAAGTTGAGACGAATGACTACTACACCACTGTTTTTAAGATCAAAGGGCTTGATCATATGCTAGTTATATTTTATTATTTTAATGAATATATGGAAGATCCGAGTACAATCAAAAATCCAGTTGCCATGCAGAAGTTTTACGCCGACTCTGATATACTCTCGTTCTGGTCTTACGAAAACTCCTTTGATATTAAGGGGCCAACTATCACTGAGCTTGCAATCAAGGCAATAGAAGTAGTGGGAGGAGAAATTAAGAGCTTCATACTTCAATGCCGCTTTAAGTATTTTCCTCACATTAGCAGCCAAGGTATTTTGGTGGCTTTTATATTCCACATTACCCCTTTTCAAGTAATAGGATTTCTAAATATTTCATGTTTGAATGCAGATATGAAAAACGGGTTCTATGAAAAGTTTGAAACAGAGCTCTAAGGTTCAAGGAATACATATTATGTCGGTGGACTTTTGGCATTTGAGCTCACAGAGAGAAATTCTTCGTATGCCATGGCTCTTATATGCAAGAACTTCACAAATAGCAGTGATTTGCCGGTGTTTCCTTACACTAAGGTAATTTGGCATTTATATATTAGTATTACCTGGTATTGATTTGAATTATCTGGAATTTTAAGTACTTTTGTGCAGTCATGTTTTCCATATATATACATCCACTTACAAAAAGCATGTCTTCTACAGAGTTTGTTTCCCTTGCAAATCGAGTTTCAGAGAAAGGAACCTAAAGAGCTAGCCGAATTTCCCGACGTGGAATTTCCCGATTTGCAATAGTCCAAGTGCAGGAATAGGATACTGGGGGAAGGAAGAATTGAGTCAGAAAACTTTTCAAAAATAGCTTACGAACCATCCTGTACGTGTCTACACAAGAACAGCTTACAACCCATTTTGGAATAATAAATTCAAGTAAGAAACTCATTTCTCGTATCTTATTTATGTAAATAGGGTCGAAGAACCTTACTCTATATTTTTTTTTTGAAGGTGTTGCTGGTTTAGTTGTAACGTATGGCGTTAACCAAAACACTATACAAACATGGATGATATGGGAGCTTTGCAACTTAGAGACCAAAATTATATCAGTAGAAAGAATATTTCAGTATACTTGCATTCCTAGTGAGTCTCCTCTTGTTGTAGACGAAAATCGGCCACATGCTTCTTGGCCATTATATGGCACAGTTGATATTCACAACTTCCATGTAGTATGAGTCATTATTATTTTTATCGTTGGCTAACTTTAGTTTTGTTGTTAATTTAGTGTCTTTCTGTTTAATGAAGGTGCGATATGTGCCGCATATGCCACTTGTTTTACATGGCCTTACATGCACATTTGTTGGAGAACTAAAAACCGGAATCTTTGGGAGAACAGGAAGTGGTAAATCAACTCTCATACAAGCACTTTTCAGAATTATAGAGCCTATTGCTGGAAGAATTTTGATTGATGGTATCGACATATCTTCCATTGGACTACATGATTTGAGGTCGAGATTGAGCATTATTCCTCAAGATCCAACCATGTTTGAAGGTACTGTGAGGAGTAACTTGGATGCACTGGACGAGTACACATATCAACAAATTTGGGAGGCACTGGATAAGTGTCAACTTGGAGATGAAGTTAGAAAGAAAGAAGGAAAGTTAGACTCATCAGGTTTATCTTTTAAACCTATGAAATATAAGTATATATTACATATATTCTTGAAATGAACCTAATGTTTATGTAAAAAAAAGGATGTTGCAGTGAGTGAGAATGGTGAGAATTGGAGTATGGGTTAAAGACTGTTGGTTTGTCTTTGTAGGGTGCTACTTAAGAAGAGTAAAGAATTGGTACTAGATAAAGCTACTGCATCGGTCGACACGGCTACCGATAATTTGATACAGCAAACTCTTAAGCAACATTTTTCTAATTGCACTGTTATTAAAATTGCACATATAATCAGCTCTAGTTTCACATCCAAAATGTGCTGAAGCAGCCGTTGTAGGCGTGGAGCACGAGGTATAACTTAATAATGTTTTCTCACACGTATGGTCAACTTCAAGTGTGATTTTTGTGCATTAGAAAAACTAAGCAATTTCTGTATAGCATCGACATGTTATTGTTGTCTGTCTGAAATCTGAATCAACTACCATTACTACTTTAGGTTAAAGGACAAAGTATATATGCTTTTGTTACTCTTGTGAATGGTGTTCCGTATAGTGAAGAACTGCGTAAGGACCTCGTACTCACAGTTCGAAAGCAGGTCTATACATAATCCCTTATATCTTTATACAAAGTATGGTGATGATCTGATTGATCATGTATTATAGATCAAATTGCATGACTTCATTTTATAACTTATTTCTCACATATTTTGTTGAATATTTCAGAAAGGAGCTTTTGCAGCACCTGACAAAATCCTTTGGGCACCTGAGCTCCCAAAAACAAGGAGCGTAAAGATAATGAGAAGAATTCTAAGAAAAATTGCTTCTAGACAGCTAGATGAACTTGGAGATACAAGTACCCTTGCAGAGCCACATTTGGTCAACCAACTTATTGAACTAGCTTACTCATGAAACCTTAAACTCTGTACTAAGTAGATCAGTTAATGGAATTGAGAGAATAGTTTTAAATTATAGGCTTAATTCATCTTTCTAGTGATTTGTCAATCCTGGAATTTCATTCTTTATAAGTGCAAGCATGAAAATAACATTGTTTAGGAATTTTGAGCATATATTTTCATTGTTAAATTATATCATAGGAATTGTCACCATTACTAGTTTTAAGAATTCTTATTTGTGATTTTATTTGGATTTGATTTGATTCTTCTGAAATTTTAGGATAATATAATTGTATTACTAATATAATTGTGTGTTTAAATTAGCTAAGGAGTAGCTATCAAGTAGCTACAAATTATTAGAATTATGTGTTTAAATTAGCTAGGGATTAGCTATGAATTAGCTAGGAAGCAGCTGCAGATTAGCTACCATTTCTGGGTTTAAATATGATATTAATATAAAAAAAAATTAAAATTGAATCAATTGACACGTGACATACATGTCAGCATTTTTTACCATGTTGGCATTGCCACATGTAAGCTGTAACACCCCAATTCCCTTCGCGAATAAGTAATACACATATAAATCAGAGTAATTAAAAATTTATTTTTCCGACAGGAAACAGGGATGTCACACTTAAAGAAAAAAAACACAATCCCTGCTCAATTATTTGATACATAACACATGATAGAGAAAATCATTAACGGGAAACTTTTTCCATCTAAAGAGAAAGGTCAATTATGGAATAAAGCGGAAATATCCATAACCGACTTGTTTTACAAAATAAATCATTTTAGGACATCAACTATATATACAAAGGTGCTACAAAATACATTCAACAAATATATATATATATATATATATATATATATATATATATATATATATATATATATATATATATATATATATATATATATATATATATAATCGTTCCCCGACTCCTGTGCTACGTATCAGAGCAGACACCAAGACCAACAACAGAACGGAGGGCTAATCTTCACAAAAAGACCTCCAGTAACTCTAATCTGCAATGCCTCATAGAGCATTATAAAACAGCAGAAGGGTGAGAAATAACAACTAAAATCAAGATTGCATAATAATATGCAAACACACATAAAAATCACATACACAGATATTCTCACCTCACGCATCACATACCAATACATATAGCAAGCCACAGATGTGTAACATATTTCTAACAATCCAACCACATAGCATATAACAATGATACCAACATAATCACATATTCACACATAATGCACATCAAAGTTATGACATATGGAAACACATCACCACATCACATAGCATGTCTATACATAAAACATATTATCCATAACCAATGCATTTATCACATTTGCACATCAATTCACCAATGCTATCACAAATCTCAACACATACTCAATCAATTCACAATTCCACACATCATCAATCCATGATTTATACAATGCATAGAGACCGACACAACGACTCTATGCAAATGCCATACGGTACCGACTTCCAATATTTCTCATCACTAGTTCACTCAGGAACTCTGCTGGAATCATCGCTCGTTACTGAGGATCACTTAAGTAACACCCCGTCGGGCCTACGATGTTCCCCATCGCTTTAGGTCCTCTTGGTATAAGGTGCACGACATTTATGGATTGCTTTAGGTCCTCTCGGTATAAGGGGCACAATCCGATCGCTCATACCCCACATGGGCACATGATCGTCTATAACCATCGCTTTAGGTCCTCTTATTTTAAAGGCGCATGATATATCAAATCGCTTTAGGTCCTCTTATTTTTAAGACGCACGTGTTATAGCAGATTCCCTCTGGAATCAATCTGTCACTCAGGACGTCACAAGAATGCATATCATGATGTTTGACATACAATGACTCATGACATTCAAATGCACACATATATACATTCCATAATCATGCATATATAATCAAACACCATCACAATGCATTTACTTGCCCTTAGGCCACAAACCAACAACCACAACAATTACAACAACTTGTCACATGCTTCAACATCATCACATTCATGCACTGCAAAACAATTCAAACAATGCATTTCAAACCATAAAGGCCACCACACAACATACATTGAATTTCACATAAACAATGCATTTCATCACAAACCACAAACCACAACAATCATGCACTCACAATTACTTCCACAAGGGATTCACACCACAAAGGCTACCCACAACACACCATAACAACATCATTAATCACGCATCGAAGTCTAATCCAAAACAATGCACATATGTGCCATAAGGCCACAAACCATCATCACAACATTTCATCATGTATATTCACATCATATGACAGCACACAAGCTACACGTTACATAAAAAAAGCATATAGCATGATAACACATCAATCCCATGCATTTAACGCGATAAAAACCCGACAACCCGACTATTTTTCAAAAACATGAATCAATTAAATAATCTTTTACCTTCTAAACCATTTTTAATAGAAAGAATATTTCATTAGCTTTCCAACGCTTCGAACGGGGACCAAAACAGACTTACAGATCAAAAGTTATGAATTTTTGAAGTTTCTTAAATTTTTCATTTTTGCCCAGACCGCGCTGAGCGCGAAACCTGCTGCGATTTCAGCCTTAAAAACACCATTTTTAGACTTTCGGACATCCGTTTTCGATTCCGTAAAAAGTTACGATCTCAGAATTCGACGTACTACAATATTTTCACCATTAAAAAGCCATCCAACACATTTTCACAGTTGAAATATTTTGACACATAGTTGTTATCAATTTAACCCAATTCCAAACTCGGTAAAAACCACTCGAAAACACACCAACAACCATTCCGATTAAATATCAACCTATACCAATGTTCCCAGACATATCCAAACACTCTTACTCGATCACAACATCAATTTACACAAAAACATCGATATATATATCAAAAACGCAAAAGTTACAAATTCGACTCAATTCAATCAAACGATCACACTAAAACACGACGCAACATCACACGACTCTACTACGCGATTTATTCCGACTTTCGTCCGTGAAAACATCGATTTCTAACCATTTTTCTCATTTTAACCTAGAATGGAAAACTATGGAAAAACAAGGAAACATTCACACAATCACACACATATACATATACAAGCAAGATATAATCGAAACTTCTCACCCTTACCCGATTATTCGCGCTTGAAACGGATTTATGTCGATTTTTCCACTTTTCCTCTTCTCCCTTTTCTTTCCTCTCTTTTCTCTTCTCTTCTCTTTCTCTTCTTTCTTTTTCTTTTCCTTACTATCTTTTCTCTCTTTTCTTTCTATTTATATAAAAACATAAAACTTACCCAAGCAAAATACCAAAATACCCCTCAGCTCAAATATCTCCCAAACGCTCTCAAAATGCGATTAGACGTAAACAACGATGAAAAATAATATATTGTCAAATAAAAGTCAATAATAAAATAATATAAAAATAAAATAATTAAATCAACTCGATTAAATAAATAAGACAAAATGGGGCGTTACATAAGCCACGTCTTCAAAAAATTTCCACATGGCATGCCACATAAGCCACCGTTAGTGGAAACTAACGGGAGGGACTAAAGTTAGGGACGGAAAACTTTCAGAGGACCATTGTTTGAAGGAAAATTTTGGAGGGACCAAACCTGAAAGTTGGGATATTTGTAGGGACCTTATACATATTTAAAACAGATTTTTGCCAAAGTTTTTTGTCATAAAATTTGTGATCTATTCACCCCCATCTAGATCGAATCCTATCGTCTACCAAGTGACATCAAGAGCTCTGGTTTGTTTCGTGCTTGAGATGTATTTCTTAGAAGAATGGCTACCGAACCTAAGGGAGCGTACAATAGAGCACCAATTTTCCCCGGCGAAAATTTCGGCAATTGGAAAACACTTATGTGTATTCATGTCAGCTCCGTTGACAAGGGTATTTGGGATGCTATTCAAAATGGTCCAAATGAAATAACTATAACCAATGAGGATGTTGTCACAATACCTAAACCGAAAGCACAATGGGATGATAATGATAGGAAATTGTGGTCACGTGATTCGAAAGCGAAGAACATTCTCACTTCCGCCTTGGGAGTTGATGAATTTTATCGCGTTTCTCATTGTGAGACCGCGAAAGCTATGTGGGATGCATTAGAGATTGCTCATGAGGGTACTAATGATGTCAAACAAGCTAGGATCAACACATTGAATCAAGAGTTTGAGTTGTTCCGTATTGAGCATGGTGAAACCATTGCGGATATGCGAAAATGGTTCACTCGTCTTATAAATCGATTAAATGCACTAGGTAATCATGTTTCTAATGAACTTGCTACTAACAAAGTTTTAAGGTGTTTAAGTAGGGAATGACAACCAAAGGTCACCGCCATTAAAGAAGCAAATGATCTTAAGTCGCTTGATCTTACGACTTTGTTTGGTAAGTTGGAAGAGCATGAGCAAGAGCTTACTTGCTTGGCAAAATACGATAAGGAATACGAAAAGCCATCAAAGAGTGAGAAAGGGAAAGACATAGAAGAATGGAAGAATTCCATTACTCTAAAGACTTTTAGCTCAAGGACTTGTCAAGATGAGCAAAGGGATAGTGAACTTAAAGATGGCAACGAATCCGATGAAGAAGATATGAGATTGTTCATAAAGAGAGTCAATAGATACATGTTAAAACATGGAGATAAATATCCCAACAAGTACCGTTATAAATCAAGAAGATTATCAAGTTCCTCAAAAGAGGAAGATGAAGGAAAAAAAGGGGAAGTCACGAAGTATGTGTTACAACTGTGGTAAACTCGGTCACTTTAAGGTGGAGTGTCCAAAAATAAAGAATGAAAAAGGCCGTCACAAAACATCTAGAAAAGGTAGAAGAGCCTATGTGGCGTGAGAAAGTGAGAGTGATTCATCAAGTGATGATAGCTTTACTTCAAATGAGGAATCGGCCAAGATTTGTTATATGGCAAACAAAGGAAAGAAAAAGATTGTAATTCACTCTAAACCTCAAGCTTCTCATGACTTAGCTTTTTCTCAACTTCAATAATCCTTTGAGAATATGCAAAGATAAGCTATATATGCTTTAAAAAAATTAGCTTTAAATAATAAAATCATTTCTCATTTGGAAGCTAAGATTGCTGAAAATGAAAGATATGTTGAAGCACTAAAGAAATCTATGTCAAATATTCTAGAAGGGGAAGATGATGATCCTAGATCTTTGTGGAATTTTGGTTATGAAACATGTCACATTTGGCAAAAGGAGTCAAGGACACTTAAAGCTAAACTTGATAAGGCTTTGAAACCCAAGGTTACTTTTGCTATAGATACTTCCAAGTATGACTTACCAGCTCACAATCCGTATCAGAGGTATAGTTACGTTAAAAAGGAACCAAATAGAAAAAGGTTATCTTTACAAAATTTGTATTGCCACTACTGTTGCAAAAAGGGACACATTATTGCAAAGTGCAGAGTTAGGAAACTTCATGTTTCTAATGATGTCTTTCAATGGATCCCTAGATGCAATCAAGTTTTCACTAATCCCCAAGGACCCAATCAAGATTGGGTACCTAGCACAAGTTATTAATCATGTAGAAAAATTCCTTGACTCTATGGAAGGAGTATGGGATCTTGTTCGTAGAGCATCAAGGCATAACACGGTAACATGTCCTTATCATTTTGATCTATGTACCTAACGAGGCGGATTTTTTTACCAACCAGGTTAACTCTTTGTGTTTTTCTTTTAAGTGGTAACAATATGTGAATGATTACTAGTAAACTATCCAAGAAGTATCGGAAAGGTATTATGTTCAATTGTGTAGGATATCTTTGACTAAACTTGCTCAAGAGCATCAAACTAGGAGTGATAAACCTAAATTGATGAAACATGAGAAGAAAAAGCAAGATAAATATCATAATTAAGCAAGATGAAAAGTTTAGCTGTTGCGAGAAAAATCATCTCTCAAGTTGAAATAATGCTCAACAATCATCAAGTGTAATTCTTGAATACATTGCTAATCTCACATTCAAATACTTGTACAAGAAGGAAAATGGTAATAACGTTTTGATCTTATTTGTGTTTCGTGGCATTTGTGGCATTCACTCCAACTTTCGTTCGAAAGTCTTTGTGGAATGCTAGTGCATCCTCCGTCTTATGTACGGTGAGGTAATATCGTTTCAATCCTATTTCGTATTATATACGTAAGTGTTTCTTTTACATGTTTATTTCATAAGGATATGTGATGAACTATATGTGATGCCTGTGATATGTGTTTACTTCCAAAAATATCAAATGTGACTGTTGTATGTTGCATTCTACATCTTTATAGAGGCCATACATAAATGTCATCATGATTCATCTTTATCTTGAACCAATAAATTTTTTTCAAGCAAAAAATCCATAAATTTGATTATGTGTATGTATACCTCTTAAATCTATTATTCATGGGTCATCATAAGTCTCTCAAGGTCATTGAGAATCAATTGAGTCAAAATTATTGAAGTTTGGAGTCTTCAGGGCGACACGAACCATTACAGGTCAGCCTATGCAAGTCAATGTTTCAGTATAGGTCGACACGTTCGATTTCAGGTCGGCCTATGTCATGTCTTTTTAATTTTCAGAATTTTTGCTTTAATATGTGCCGACTTGTAGCATGGAAAAGCCGACACATACGACCTGAGGTCGACTCATAAGCAATTGTTGAGGCATTTCTTCTCTTTTCTCTTCACTTCTACTATTGTTCTTGCATGCACCAAATACCCATCTCCTCAAATCAACTCAAATCATCAACATTTGCCATTAGCAGTATTTTGTGCTTGAATCCCACTTCATAAAACCTTCTCTCATCAGCAAATCCTTACCATCTCACTCATTAATCCATCAATTTCTTCACTTTTCTCAAAATTTCCAAAAACTCACTCTATCTCATCATAATTCGAATTTCTCCATTGTTGTGAGTGTGTAGTTGTTTCTTTGTGTTAGGTTCTTGCTATTGCTTGTAATTGAGTGTGTTGGTGTTGTTGTATCACTCATTCTCTCACAAGTTTCATTCAAACATTTCCATAAACACCTTGTGTGCGAGTTGGTTTCTCACAAATTGAATGGCCTCTAATTAAAAGAGTTAATCCAAAGGAAAAAACAAGGCCTCCTCATCCTCTGCTGCCCCTAAGACTCCGTTTTTCTTGATTTCAAAGAAGTATGAGAGAGATTTTGAGATTAAGCTTGTGACTCGCCTTGTCGTCAAGCAATACATATGGAAGAAGAAAATGGTTGAAGGTTTAGCTCTACCCGAAGTCATGACTCGTGTTAAGCATCAGAATATAAACTATTTTCTTTAGTTGGCTCAAGATTACAATGAGGATCTCATTCGCATGTTCTACTAAGGGCTACATGAACAGGAAAGGGAAAGCTTCAAATTTTCTATAGATAACAAAGTGTATCATTTCACAAATGAATTATGGAGCACTCTATTCAATATTACTGTTAGTGATCCTGAAATTGATGAAGAAAAAACCGATGAAGTGGTAACCGACTCTGATAAGCATAAAGACTTCAATTGGAGTGTTCACTTGAACGAAATGCTTAAGGTTCCTCGAGTTGCAAACAATTATGAACCAATTACCAAAAATCAATTAAAGATGCTACCTCAAATATTATTGTGGATTGTGTCTCATGCCTTGCGTCCGAAAAATGATGGATTTTTCAAGAGTCGAATTTGCGGAAATTCATCTTGTGTATATCTTGCTGCACAATGTGAAAATCAGCTGGCCACACTACTTTGTTGATCGTATGTTTTCCATCCGTTCCTGCAACAAAGGTACATCTCTATGCTATCCTTCCATGATTGCAAGATTTTTGAAGCATTTCAATATTGGTGTGGAAAATCTCGTCTATAAATCACCAAATTCATCTCATGAGTTCTCACAACGCACTCTCACCAATATGAGCTATTTCTGGGATATCGAGCGAAGAACATACTATCTCCGTAAGAATGGTAGGAAGATTTTCAACTTTGATGATCTAGATGTGGCTGTTGATGAAGCTGAAGAAAATCATATGGAAAATGAGAATCCTCATGGTGCTCCAGATGACAATGCTACGATGCAAGATGCGGACCAAGAAATTGGTCACGATGGTAACTTTTCTGCCGAACCTAGTGACACAGGTACTATTATCAAACAATTTATCTTAACCGTACTTATATGTTCGAGTAGAAAAATATAAACACAAAGTTATGCTATAAACAGTGGTTTTCTCTCTCGATTCAAAAATCAAATTGGACGCCTATTTGTTGTAATACTTAGTTTTGAAAATGTTTTTAATTGAAAAACCTCATTCTATTTTTCTGTCAAATATGAGTATGAAATGTGTTTTAATTTTATGGTTAATATGGTTTATTTCTACTCACTACAATTTCTATTTTCAATAGGAAATTACAGAACCCAATTTGTTTTGAAAAATCTTACTCTTATCCCTATAAATTGAAAGTTTAAATTTTACTTGAAATCATAAATCATTCCTTTTCTAAATAAAAATTTCATGTTCTTTTTATTATTCTTCTCTTGATTATTGAAAATTTGTAAATTGAACTGTTCGGTTGAAACAAAAATCCTAAATTTATTATGTTCATAAAGCCATAAATCTTTCCATTCAGACTTGGATTTCTAATTGTGCTTATTCTTGACCATTTGAATAATTTAGAAACTTTTTAAGTATCTATTTTTGGGGAATCAGTGACTTTCATGGCTGGCCGAGGAACACAAAGTGTTAAAGATTAAGTGGTTGTTTGTTTAATTGTTGGATCAGAAAGATTAAGTGGTTGCTATTTTATGATAACTTATATAATCATAGTGACATAGTGTGATCTACCATTTGTGATGTTGTTACTAGTTGTTGTAATTCATGTGTTTGATGTCACAATGTGGTTTCTTTAGTTCAGTTTAGTAAAATATATTTACTATATTAGTTAATCTTGGTAGTACTTGACTTTTCATAACTATGTTTTGCTTCATGTGTTTCTTTTGACTGTTTAATTTTGTTTGGTTGTAAATAATGATGATCATATGGTCACTTACAGTGGCCCATCAAGTATCCTTTTTGAGCATATGAAATATTGTATAACATCACATATGAGCATTGAACTATCACAAGTTTTTGTCAGCTAGAAGCGTTGCCATTTTTTAATTAGAAATGTGGCATGGATATTTAATTATACTTTTGACAATAGATTAAATATTGGAAGAAAATAATGAAGAGATGAAGCATATAACTGCAGTGGTGAAGTAAGATAACTCAACATATTTGAAGAAAATGGAGTATGGTGTCAAATATTTCACTAAAATGTTGTAGTTCTACGGTCCCCTCATTTTATTAAAATTACAAGAATTTATTTATTATACATTGAAATTTGTAAGAACTATTTTGTATATATATGGTAGACGATAGAAGGCAAATTAGAATTGGTATAAATGTTCTATGTACTTATGATGTTTTCTTTATTATATCTTGATACGTGACAATTATAAATTATATTCATAAAATGTTTTATATTAAATGTATATTTTTTAATTTTTATTTTTGTTTAATATAGTGAATGTATTTATTGAAAATATTAGTGAGGGATTTGGAAATATGTCATAAATTAGGGAGGGAAATTGAAATGTCATTAATTAGTGAGTGAAATTAAAATCCTTCAATATTTAGCGACATAATTATTAGAAAATATAATATAGCTTTGGTCAGTTGTTAGTAACGAGTATATTTAATTTGTGACAGAATTATTAAGTCGCTATTTGTGACGGATTACAAATTCCCTCACTAATTTTTTGCGACATTGAAGTTCGTTACGAATTTTGGGTCGTCACAAATTCCGTCATTAAAATAGTTTGTGACGGAATTTTTACACTTTTGTGACGAATTTCTTCCCCCTCTAAATTTCAATTTTTTAGTAGTGTATTACCATGTTGCAGAACATGCAGGTACAACAAGATGAGAGATATGCTGCACAATCGGAAGAGCTACGTCAAATGAGGGACCTACTTTTGTGCACACATGTGCAGCTGGGAAAATCCCAAAATTGATGAACTTAGAAGTTGAATTGATGTTTGACCCTTGAAACAAAGTTGTAGAGGAGTTCAAATGGAAGATTTGGCTCAAAGTAGATTCCAAAAAGGTTGAAAAATGAGAAAGTTATGGTGCTTGGACCAAGTGACATGCCATACTTCATTTTAGGTCAACCGCACATGTACCAACTTGAGATTTCTTGCTATTTTATTACATCTAAATGCCCAATGATGAACACTTGAATACCAAATGAAGGAAGTTTGACTGTCCTTTAAATAATCTTTGATAATTGCTTGAGAATTGGATGAAGATGACATGGAAATAAACACATGAACCATACTTGAATCAATCTTTGGAATCATGCACCAAACTTGAACTTCTCTTGATCAAATGATGTTGAATGAAGTTTGGCATGGATGTGACCTAAGATTACAGACCATGCCTTGAAGTGAAAGTTCTTGTGGACCACTTGTTGACCAACCCTTGGCTTTGGGAACCAAAACCCTAATTTAGAAACCAAGCTTGATCCTTTGATTGTAAGTCCCTACCTTGTACAATAAGAAAGAAAACAACACATTTTTTGTGTCTTGAATAAGGTTAGCAAAGTTAGAATGTTAACAAGCAATAAAGGCAAAAAGAAACACAAAGGTGCTTGGTGATCTCCCACAAAGGCAAACCCAAATAGATGAAGGTTACGAGGATACCATGCTTATGATCTTGGTGAGATGCAAATGATATGGTAGGTGAAATCGTAAGGGTAAAAATTAGGGTATGACACTTATTAGTCAAGTCACTTAGGTGTGTAAATAGTTAATTACATTGTAATTCAGTTTTGTAACACAATCATTCAATAATATCAATTTTTATCTTTATATTCTCTTTTTCTTTCTTCATTAAAAATGTCTCACTTACTAACAATATTTACACATAAAAAATAAAATCAAACATGTTTATAAATAAAAATTAAAAAATATTTAATACAATTAACTGATTGAGTATTTATAATTAAATATAAAAGAGACAATTAAATAAATCTCTAGTTGTTTTACATAAAATCTAAATCAATTAGTTACACACAACTTCAACTTTTTAATTATCATGAAAATAATTGTTTTTGAAGTAACTAGCAGGATACCCGTGCCTTCGCACGGGTACCCGTCGGTGACGCGCATTTGTTTATGTTTAAAATTTAAAAAAAAAATAGTAAATAAAAGTATTTGGATCATCCATACACTTTTTTTCACATATAAAAATAAAATTAAATCTAAAATATTTAAATTTTTTCCGTGTATAAAAATAATTGTCTCATATGCTTTTCTATATTATCAATGACTTTATTTATCCGTTTCACTAATTCAGTTTTGACTGTAGCTATATATTTTCTATTACAATCGCATAATTTATGTAAGTATTATTAAAATATCTCTTTTGTGGGATACCCTTAAAGATCATAATTAAGTAATAAAATTTGAAATAATTAACGTTTTTTTAAAAATAAATTTAAAATTTAAAATATTGATATTTAACTCATTTCTAGAATAAAATGTTAAATTTATCAATATTTTTCTTAAATATTTAATACATAATAAAATATATTTAATGATATTTATACAGTGGATATGAACGATATATTTAAAAAAAAATTTAAAAATTTAATTTAAATATAAACATAAATAATAAGTAGAACAACAATTTTTCCCGTGTAAAAATATTGATTTAAAAAAATATAAATGTAGAATTTCATACAATTTATCTTATAAATTTATAAATTTAATAAATGATTACACTCAGACACCAGTTATCAATTGTAACGGAAAATTTTAATTTAAATAAAAAGATTGTAACTGAAAATATAAATTAACAAATCAAAAAATCAACGTATAGATGCCCATTTCTAAGTGTAACCAAAAATTAAAATTAAAATTTAGATGAGAATTTGAATAACTAACATGAATTAAATAAAAAATTAGACCTAAGCAGTAATATATATTTTTTATCATATTTACATTAATAACAACACATATTTAATAAATCATTATTTAATGATATAAATTTCGATAAGGTAACACATATTTTTTTTTATTTGGATCAGTAATATAAATTTTTCCCTGTATATACATTATTGAAACTTTTTTTCAATCATTACTTAATTATATAAATTTCAATAACTAATGCCTCTTTTTCTCGTATTTTGATTAATAGTATACAAATATTTGGATCAACTGTATACTGTCTGAATCTCTTATTTTTTCATTATGATTTTATTATGTTTTATTAATAAAAAATATTAGTTTTATTTTTTTATCATAAAATAATTAAGAATATTTCATATTATTATACAATTTTGATACTATTTAATTCATACATTACTAAGTATTTATTGTAGATTGCGATACTATAATTTATAATATTATTAATGTTTATATTATAATTCATTATCTTGTGTAATCTTTAATTTTTAATACATTTCATTTGTCTTATTTTATGTTCCGTTCTATTAGTATTTATATTGAAGTTCATTTAATTCATTAATATTGCATGATTATTTTATATTAAAATAATTGCAAACAAAAATAAATGTCATTACAAGTCATTCATGCTTTGAATATCATTCATTCATAAATATGCATTTAAAACGATTTAATTTTTTTATTCTTTCACAAATATAATTTACTTACCATTTATAGTTTCTATACAATTAGTATATTGTAATAAAATTAAAATTTATAATTATTAGTTTCCATGTAATTAGTATATTGTAACAAATACTTATATAGTAATAATTAAAATATATTTAAAATTTATTATAGATATAAGTTACATTTTTTTAAATATTTGAATCATGCAATATAATGTAATAAAAAATGATTTTTATAATCGTATCTATAAAAAGTAACGTGTGCTTTTACATTATATTATTTTCTATTGTATAGAATATTTATTTTATACTAAACTTTAATTTTTATCTTACAGCACAATCATCTTAAATATTTTTATTTTTTGTAATTATACATTAATTATTATTATAATTATTTATTATTTTCATTAATGTGAATTTAAGTTATTTATTTTATTAATTATATTCATAAATATAACTTAATTGTCATTTAAAATATAATCCTTTTTTAGATACACATTATGACCATTATCTCAATTTTGTCTAGAAATTCATATTCAAAATTAATTGATATTTGATGTTAAGTAATTGAATAATAATAAAATAGATCAAATTAATGAGTTGATTATCATTAACTACGTTAAAAGAATATAAACTATCCAAATTTCGGTTTATTAACACGTTAAAAATAAATGAATATCAATACATTTAAAATATTTAAATTCGTAATTATACCCATTAAAAATAAAATTTATAATTATGAGACCTAATCATTAAACATTGATTATGATACTGCTATTTCTATTAATTTTTAGGAAATTTTGATTCGTTCATTAAAATATAATGTATAATAGAAAAATATCTTTAATGAAATAATATTTTTCAATACTACTTATATTAGATCTAATATATATTTTAAACGAATAATAAATTATATATCATTTTTTCAAAGTATACATCACTTTTGCAAAAGAACAAATGTGTTAAATTATAAATAACTTTATAATTTTAACACAATAATAATAGTTTATACGTAATATATAATATACTATTTATTAGTCATTTTCTTTCTAATTTTTTGAATTTTTTTCTTATTTATATTTGATCAAAGACAATATTAAAAAATAATATTTTTATTTTTTTTATATTTAAAATTAGTCATGCTTTTTAATTTGTGTGAAATACTTAAAATAATTTATAATTTGAGATAGAGTGAATATTTATAAAATTATCTTTAATTAGTGATATTAAAAATTAAGGTATGACATTTATTAGTCAAGTCACTTAGGTGTGTAAATAATTAATTACTCTCTCCGTCCTAAAATATAAAAGAAAAAAAATGCATTTTTCTTGTCCCAAAATATAAGAGAAAAAAATAACTTTCATATCTTTCAAGGTACAATTAAATGCAACTTGCATTTAATTTGTTTTCTCTCTCATCTTTTCTATAACTAACAACTAATTAGAATTGTTTTTACATCTTCCAAAGCAATTTTTTTCAACAAAATTTTAGTCAAACTATTATACTTTTTACTTTTCTTAATAAGTGTGTTTTTTTATTTTTTTTCTTTTATATTTTGAGACAATTGTGTTTTTTTATTTTTTCTCTTATATTTTGAGACGGAGGGAGTACCTTGTAATTCAGTTTTGTAACACAATCATTCAAACATATCAAATTTTATCTTTATATTCTCTTTTTCTTTCTTCATTAAAAAGTGTCTCACTTACTAACAATATTTACACATAAAAAATAAAATCAAACATGTATATAAATAAAAATTTAAAAATATTTAATACAATTAACTGATTGAGTATTTATAATTAAATATAAAAGAGACAATTAAATAAATCTCAAGTTGTTTTACATAAAATCTAAATCAATTAGTTACACACAACTTCAACTTTTTAATTATCATGAAAATAATTGTTTTTGTAGTAATGAGAGAGGGATGGAGTATTAGTTAGGCCAACCAAACGAGGATAGAGACAATAGAGCGAGCATGTGCCCACTCTCTTACTTAGAAAGCACAATAAAAAAATCTGATGAAATCATACTTATGACAATGTTGTTTTATTAGTATCAAATAAAAATCGAATACGTGTACACATTTTCGAAATTGCAGCATTAGAAAAGTGTTTCAACATCAAAGATAAAGAATATAATGCAGTGCTGTTCCCTGCAAAGAAGCCACGTACCCCTTTCTTTCCAGCAAGTGCTGCACACCTTCTCCATTTTTATTGGTTTTTCCCTTCAATCGTGGGACCAATCACAACCTCCCAATACAGATACGCCATTTTCTGCGTGGGACCCATGCTAACTGAATTGTTTAATTTTTTGGCCAATAACATTATGAGATTTACTTTTTCAGGATGCACTCTAACATTATATCTAACACGTGTCCTTTCTAATCTTGTCAATCACTCTCAACCTCTATTTTTGAACTATACAAAGCACTCAATCATATTTATTTTATGTATATTTCATGAGAAAATTTCAATCATATACTTTTTTAATTCCTTAAGGTTGGTGTAAAATGAATGTTACATAGCATTCCCACCGTTCTTTTTTAAATGTTATGTTTTAAATAAATTTTATATTTTTTAATTGTCATTTATAAAGTTTAAGATAATATTATATGGATTTTTTTTAAAATTATCTATAAATAATTACTATAAAAAGAGAAAAAGTAAAATAAGTCTAATAAATAATTAAAGATATTATAGACAAAAAAAATTATTGTATAAAAAATAATAATATTGATTAATTTTTTCTTGATATTTGTAAAAAATAAAAAAATGACACTTAAAAAAAAAGCGAAGGAATAATATATTTTTCTACATAATAGAATTAAATTTTGTATATCATAATAAAAAATATTATTATTTATAAATTAATAATTTTTTAAAAAATATATAATTTTTATATAATAAAATATTCATAATATTAAATATATGACTAATTTCACCTACCAAAATAAAAGTAATTTATAGAGAAAACTAGTATACAAATTATTTTAAAATAAATCTAATTTATTTACAATTTTGATTTTTTGTATTTTATCCTATTTATTAAATTAATTTCCTTATTTTAAATTTAAATAATTTTGATTCTCCTCTATCAATTTTGTGTTTTAAAATTAATGATATATTCATTTTTAAATATTATGTCTTTTAAGAAACATGTCATATTGCTATATAAAAATATTTCTAAAACTTCAAAAATATAAAATATAAATGACACCTTATTAAAAATGAACAATGCCATCAATTTGCAATGCAAAAATTTGTGAAGAGAGTCAAATATTTTTTGAAAAATATTTAAAAAAACAAAAAAAAAAAAAAAATATATATATATATATATATATATATATATATATATATATATATATATATATATATATATATATATATATATTAAAAAATAAACACATTACCAACTTTCAATATAAAAATATGAAAAGAAAGATCAAAATGATTTAATTTAAAATAATGAGAATAATTCTATGATTAAATTAAAGAAAAATATTTATATCCATAAATTTTAATTGGATATCAATATGTTTATTGTAAATAAATTTAATTTTTATTTTTATTTTAAAAATAATAGTATTAAAATATTATATGATATTAAATATTATATTTTTTTATTGATGAAGATATCAATACTTCATTAAATTTAAAAATATCTTGATGTTATCTGAATTAACATAGATGAAATAAAATTGTAATTTTAAAATAAAAAACTATTTTTCAAATAAAACCAAAGGGTAAGAAATAAGAGAAAAAAAATGGTAAGAGGAAATTTGGGGTGGACAAATTTGAACTGACGGATTGAAATCGACCGACTCATTGTTTTTTTTGTGCAAATGGGTCAGATCGGTCAGGTGTCGGGTTGATTCAGTTGCTTAATTTAGATAAAATAGAGTTGTTTCGGCCGAGCTAAAATACTTATTTTGGATCCAATGAAAACTGAAACCGACTGAACTTAATTAATATATACTTTATTTATTTTGATTACTATATGACCGACTCACTGTAAAAATGAAATTTATAATATTTGAGAATATTATCATTTTTATAATTTAATAATGACATTATGTACTCTCAAAAATACAAGACATACAATATAAAATTTTAAATATTATTTAATTTATAATTTAAAATATGATAATGATCAAAATTAATGTCAAATAATATTGAAAATATTATCATATAATAATAGTTTTTCTTTTAATAATAAAAAATATTGTTTGATATTTTCTATAATTAATTTAAAAATAGTCATTTTTATAAAATTGTTATAATAAATATTAAATCGACTAAATCGACCGACTTAACCGACAAAAAGGCTTAACCAAATCTGACAAAAATCAAAATTTAATCGTCAAAATTGAGTTATAAAACTAAAACTATAGTTTACGTAAGATTTAAATTTTTAGCCTGAAACCGACCGAATCCGACCGATTGTCCCGGAAACATGGAGTTAAAAAAAAAAACTAATAGTATAGGTACTGTTCATGAGTGTTGCCCTAGACACGTGGTGTTTGATGAGCCAGCCACCGTACTGCCGTTATCATTATCGTTTCCATCTCCATCCCAAGCAACGAGTAACAAGTCAGTAAACGTAAACCCAACCAGACAAACTAGAGAGAGAAAGAGAAAAAAGAGAGTTTCGTTTCGTTTCGTTTCGCTATCGCTTCTCTTCCAACAAAAACGTGATGGAATCTGAACACGTGTGGCGCGTGGGAGCGTGCAGCACAAATAGTTCCCTCCACAGCCAGAACAACATCTTCAACGGAATAATGCTCCGCTTCCGACCGATCGCACCGAAGCCAGTTACCGGAAGCTCATCTACCTCCGGAGAACTAACTCCGGCGAAACAATCCATCACTACACCACTTCCAGGTAAAAGAACTAAGAGAAAGTACGTTAGGATTCGGAGAAACAACGGATATATAAAAAAGAACGGTAATAAACCACCGGAAAAAATTGTTGAAACAACAGAAAACATGGATAGCGTTGCCTCAGTTGTTACTCTACAGTTGATGCCGGAAAAAGTGGAAGAAGAAACACCTATCTCCGGTGATTCGTGGTGTAAAAACGTCGATCTTAACTTAACAGTTGAGAAGATTCAGATCTTAGAGAATCTGGATTCAAATCCAAACTCCAAACCGGATCTCGAAAGGGAAAACACCAGGGGAATTCTAGATCTGATATCAACGTCGGAGAAAGCGGTGGTTGAGTCATGGATAACGGTGGAGAGCGTGACAGGCACGTGCATAAGTGAAGAAAGTGAGCGAGTGTTAAACTGTATGGACGTTGAGAAAATGAAGATTCTAGAAACGGACACGTGTCCGTGTTTTGTAACGGACAGTTACGGAAGGGTTTTGTGGGTGAACGACGCTTACAAGAGTATGGTGGTGAACGACGCTTACAAGAGTATGGTGGTGAACGACGAGATTAAAGAGATTGAAGTTGTCGTTTGGTTGAAAGTGAAGGAGAGTGTTGCATGGTGTTATTCTTACCCGGCGTTCACCTGTGGTGTTAGGTTACAGTACACGTGGCGGAAAGAGAAGTGTTTAAAAATGGTTCCTTGTGATGTTTGGAGATTACAGTGTGGTGGTTTTGCATGGAGATTAGACGTGAAAGCTGCTCTAAGTTTGGGGCTGTGAGAAATCATAAATCACAGACTTATAATAATAAATAAAAATACTGCTATATATATATATCTATATGTAGATATAATACCTAGCTGGTTTTCATGGATCGAAGAAAGGAGCAAGGTCTTCCACACTCTCTCTCAACACTCACCATTAGGTACACCCTCCGTCTCATATTATAAGCAAAAGTTACTTTTTAGATACATTGAATAATTAATGTGTCTATGAGTGTGTTTCATTAATAACTAAAGGGTTTGAATCTATTCTACACGGTAGCTTCAGAGATCTAAATACAATATTGAATCAGCGAAGAAGATTTAATTATTGTGTTTAGATTCTCTGCAGCGAGCATAGATGTATTTCTGTAATACATCTAATGTAAATGCAGAGAATCGAAATACACTCCTCACTTCCGTCATTTTGAGAGACACGAGGCGTAAGATGGCAATTAAATGGAATTAGGAGTTAGATTAACATGCAAAGTAATGAAGTTTAAAAAGTACTTCTATTTCTATTGCTATATGCCATATGTCTATGTAACCATTGGCTTAGTTTAAAGTGTGTAACTGTTATTGTCGTCCTAGGACTTTGCGACTAATAAAATAGTTAATTGTATGATATTGTCAAGGAATCACTAAGCTTAATATCAATGTGTGATAACTGTATATATACATACATAGCTAGAGATAAGAATGAGTGAATTAGATAGAGTAGAGAGTATCTAGGCATTAATGTTCGTGCCTTACTTTGTTTATGTGGCTATTTATTTAAAAATATAGGCATATTCATTAGTTAGGTAAAGAAGGTTTCTGCATAGTTTTAAATCATTTTTAGAGTATTAGACTTTTACACTTACAAGTTACATACAACTAACTACTTTTAACTTTCAAGATAAATTGAGTTTTAAAATAAATTAATTAACATGTTTATTTATTTTTTTAATTTATTTTATTTAGAATTATTGAAAAATGCCTTTAAAATATTTGTTAGTCCGACATTTTGTTTAAATATATATTGTAAATGTTATTTTATCAACAAAGTCATGGAGTATATTTCAAAAATAAGTGTTTAAAATAAGCGCTGTTCTTACACGGCAACAAAATGTGGTTGTTTAATCGATATATATATTTTTCTCCTCCTTCTACGCATCAACAACTCTTGTCGTACTTACTTGCCTTCTATTTGTTCTATTGTTGTATTATGATTCAATGTCAACTTCAACTCAATTTACTTTAATCGTATTACAATATTTTGTTCAAATTAAGACAAAAATGTCATTTTAAAAACTGTGTACTACTCCTTTAGTAATATAAAGCTCTTATCCGGTTTAAATAATATTATTAGGAAGATTCTAACACATTGATTATATATAGAGTTTGAAAATAGTTTATATTAAGTGACACTTTTTATTTTATAAATCAGTTTTGTAATGATAAGTTAAGTCAACTCTAATATGGTATTATAGCCTATTGATTAGACTATATGTCGTCCATCGTCAATATTCACGCACTACATTCAAAATTGATGATCTGAAAGGGGTGGATTAGGAAGATCCTAAGTCTCTATAATTTTATCTTCATCATAATTAAACTTATCTTCGAAATAATTGAATGATCTAAAATAGTTTGATGATTCAATTATTCTGATAATGATCTAAGAAAGAAGAAAAGATTACAAGAGTGTATCATTTACATTGCAATATAAGTTCTATTTATAGAATATACATGTAGGTTGCAAGAAAATGAATAATACTGAATATCAATATCAGTTACATTTAATTATAGAATTAAAGTATACTAAAATATTAGGAAAAACAAACATCTATATTAAATATTATTCATAACACTCTCTCTTGGATGTCCATTGAGGATATGTTTTGTTAAAATTTTACTAGAAAAATTCAGTGAAAGAAAAAGAGTACAATTAACAATGAATGAGAACTGTCTCGTTAAAAATCTTACTAGAAAAAATCCAATGGGACAAAACCACGGTGAAGGAAAAAAGAGGCAGAACATATTTATTTCCCCCTTCATGCATACATGTATATATGAGACGCTATTATTCATGATAGTGACTTCATGTAATGCTAATAGTTATGCAAGGTTTGATGAAGTGTTGGCCATGAGTTGTTTTATAGAGCTCCATGAAATGGTTGTACCTCCACAATTAAACAAGTGACATATTTGTGATCTACCATTATAAGGATCTGATAAGTAACCTACAACTCTACGTAACAAAGTATTTGGCTGACTTTGTTTCAACTTCTTTGTGTAGGTTATATCTTACTAATAGATTGACAAAAATTGATATATCATGGCATATATACTTAGCAAGATACATCAATGCTTGAATTACACTAAGATATGGTACTTTTGGACCAAGTAGTTTTTCATCCTCTTCTTGAGGCCTGAAAGAATCTTATCCAAATCCAATGGTCTAACATCATCGAATTATACAACATTTGAGATTTGTCCATATAGAAATATATTACCACTTTTTCAATATAAGTTTCTTGGTGTATAAAATTTTCATTGTCCAAATGTTCACTTAGTAAGGACTCTGTCTTTCCCATGTCCTTTAACTCAAACAATTTCTTTAAAATAATTATAGCTTTTGGAAGTTCTTCAGAAGTTCTAATGATGTTTATGCCATCCACACAAACAACTATTATTACAAATTCTTTTCCATGTCTTTTTATAAAAATACAAGGATAAATGAAGTTATTTGTATATTCTTCCATTAACAAATATTCACTAAGACAATTATACCACATGTGTCAAGATTGTTTTAGCCCATAAAGAAACTTATTCAATTTGATGGAGTGGCTTTCTTGAGATCCAAATTATGCATATCTAATATATTAAACCCTTTAGGGAGTTTAATGAAAATGTCACTATCAAGAGAGCCATACAAATAAGTAGTTACAACATCCATCATGTTCAAATTAAGACTCTCATGTGCTACAAGGCTAATTAAATATCAAAAATTGAATTGTATCCAATGCAAATGGTGTCGCGGCGCGAAAAATACCCGAGCGCATCGCACGCTCGAAGATATAACAAAGTCACCACTGAATTTTATTTATTCTACAAGAAAGGGAAAATATCAATAAAACCTTTAGGGAAGAGAAACGGGTAAGGGAGTCAGTTATGCGAGGGGAAGGTATTAACATCCCTCACATCTGTTGTACTCAACGGAAACCGTTTTGATTGTTCTTTATATGGATGAGTGTTATTATCTAAAGGCTACTTACAATTGGTTTTAATTAAAGGGAAAAATAAGTTTTTAATTAGTGTTCTTGCCAAGATTTTGAAATCCTATGCCTACGTATTGTCATAGTGCAATGAGAAAATCAAAGCTCTGTAGTTCATGGATAGAAAATAAGTATGTGCTGGTTGTTTTTAGGGAACAATTATAATCGTATCCTAGAAGTTCTCCGACGTTAGCTGATTCTGATCTCATGCGGATGCTTTAAGGTTTTTAGTCTGACTACTAAGGAACAAATTATAATAGTTCTTTTATGAAAAGAAAATAGTTTGATTTGAAAAGAGTTTGTGATTGAATTGAATTGAAAAAGGGTTTGTGAATGAATTGGAAAATATTTGTGAAATGATGAAAGTGTTGTTTGGATCAAGATTGTATTGTTTGAACCCATAATGAGGTGTATCAGAACCAGGGGTGTGACGCTTAACCAATAGATGGTGATTAGCCAATGTAGAGTTGTAGAGTTTTTGTAGCGAGCGATTTTTGTCGGTGACGCGACCACCTTATCGCTGAAGTTTAGGTTTTCCTCCTCGAGGAGAAAGGGTGCTACTTTGTGATTTCTTATTTATCCCATGAAGTTGGAAGAGAAAGGGAAGCTTTCTAAAACTAACCTTGCACGCGAATGTTTAACGGAACAAACGCTTTAAAGAGATTGGGGGGTCCGGGGTCAGGTTATACAATGGGGAGTTGTCAATTACCCATCCTATATGTGGTTATCCACAGGATATTAGCTTTAGGTTTCGCTTTGCAATTGATGGTATTTATCTGTTAATGGGTTGAGAAAGTTTCTTGGGAAGTATGAGCGAGGGAGTGAGTTTTTTGTGGAAAATGATGATGATTATGGCTAAGGTATGAAACCTAAAGTCTTGGACTGATGTATGAAGGTACTGGACCTAGAGTTTTTTTATTAATATGCTCGCTAAGATTTCGCAATTTTATGCCTACGTATTCCCGTTTAAATGAAACAGGGAAATCAAAGCAATCGTAGTTCCTCCTATTCTAAGGGCGGAAAATAATGTTTTAGTGTCTTGTTTAAAGCCCAAGATTGAAGCTAAAAGGTTTATTTGTGTCTTATTCAAAGCCCAAGATTGAAGCTAAAAGGTTTGACTGAGAGAGAATTTGTCATTTCAAAAGAGGGATTGTTGACTTTTTGTGTGCCTTGATCAAAGCACAAGGTTGATGCTAAAAGGTTAATTGACTCCGCTAGGGGATTTTTTTATACAAAGCCTAAGAGGAGGCTTGAAGTTTGACTTTTCTGGGGAAAATGTTTTGTCTGTCTTGTACAAAGCCCAAGATTGAGGCTAAAAGGGATTTTGACTCCGCTGGGGAGGGTTTGTATGTGTCTTGTACAAAGCCCAAGATTTGAGACTGACTTTACTGGGAAAATCATTATACAAAGCCTAAGAGGAAGCTGAAATGGGTTTGACTCTTCTTGGAGAGTATTATCTGTCTTGTACATAGCCCAAGATTGAGGCTGAAATGAGGAATTTAACTGACTCTGGTGAGGATATTTTTATGTGTCTTGTACAAAGCCCAAGATTGAGGCTGAAATGAGTTTGACTCTTCTTGGGGAAAATCATTCCTCAAAGCCTAGAAGAAGACTGGGAGGAAATGACTCTGCTAGGGAAGATATATGTCCCAAGCTCAAGAGAGGGAAATTTATGTCTTGTACAAAGCCCAAGATTGAGGCTAAAAGGGTTTGACTCAACAAGAGAGTGCGAAAAGGTGATTGACTCAACAAGAGAGTCTAAAAAGTGATTGACTCAACAAGAGAGTCTGAAAAGGTGATTGACTCAACAAGAGAGTCTAACAAGTGATTGACTCAACAAGAGAGTCTGAAAAAGGTTATTGACTCAACAAGAGAGACTATAAAGTGATTGACTCAACAAGAGAGTCTGAAAAAGGTTAGCTCCGCTGGGGAGAATCATTTGTACAAAGACCAAGAGGAGGCTGACTTCACTGAGGAAGGATCATTATACAAAGCCTAAGAGAAGGCTAACTTTCTGCTGAGGAAAGGTCCTTATACAAAACCTAAGAGGAAGCTATCTTTTGCCGGGGATAATTGAGATCCCCAGGCAGGTCCAAGTGGGGAATAAACTCTTGTTGAGGATTACAGAAGAGTTGAGATGTCAGATACCTTGAGGTTCTGAGTTAAGATAGTGTTGACCCTGGTCGGGGAACTCTCATGAGGGAGGTTGGGTTTCTGCTGGAGATCGATCCAGAAGGCCCGAGGTTTTTTCCTATAGTTATAAGGAACTTGAGAATATCTTTGAGACTTAAGGGGATTAGAATGTCCAAGCCTACTGGTGTGGAAGAGTTTTATCTTTTGTATGATGCCCAAGAGGAGGCAAGGGCATTAAGGGATGGGAATCAACCTTAAAGTGGCATGAGGTCTGACCCTGGAAAGACTGCTCTAGTAAAGTATGACTAAATTCTGTCTTATACCTTTAAGAGGTCGTCAGGGTTCTTGTATTAAGCCCAAGAGAAGGCATGAGAACTTCTAAGAAGCCGGAGGGTCCTTGTACAAAGCCCAAGAGGAGGCAGGGATGCTTTTAGGAAGCCTGTGGGTCCCAAACCAAGAAAAGTTCAAGAAATGCTATTCACTGAGAATAGATCATTTAGTGAAAGTTCTGTGATTTGAAGAAATTCAAGAGATGCTATTCACCGAGAATAGATCAACTCCGGGGAGTAGAATTTCTTTGACAATTTCTAGGGGTGACAGCCTGAGAAAAGGTTCACGAAGAATACTGCCTTTCTCTTTGTTCCATATTGTTTAAGCCCAAGAGAAGGCAAGACTGTATCTGGAGATCCTATGGGAATCTAGTTTTGTTTGTATTTTAAGAGTGACTAACAGGGCTTTACCTAGTTCTAGACCTAGTTGCCGGGGAAAACTCTAAATAACTATACTAGTATATATACAGTTGATATATGACAAGTATTTAAAAAAGGGTATGAAAGAACACTAACCATGCGCAGCTTCCCACAATACAGTTATATATATATATATATATATATATATATATATATATATATATATATATATATATATATATATATATATATATTTGACGTGTATTTAAAAGAATGAAAGAAGACTAACCATACACCGCTTCCCACAATAAAGTTATATATATATATATATTTGAGCAAGTAAATAAAAGCGGATAAAACTCACAGGTGAGCAAGCTTCCATGCTGTATTGTTACTTGTTCAAAGAAATTAAAGAAAGTTTTGATAACAATACATATATTTAAATCTAAATCAAAAGGGAATTATTTTGAAAAGATTGTGGGGCTTATACTCAAGGAGAGGCCCAAAGAGTTTGACAGTGATCGCACCGTTGTTTTGAATATTGTACCGGGACTTATACAACAACTGAGGCCCAAAAAGATTTATGTACAACAAGGGTTGGGTCTTACAACTCAAGGAGAAGCCAAAAGATTATTTAAAGAAAAGAAATGAGACTTACAACACAAGGGTAGGCCCGAATGATTTTCTTGTTTGAAAATGGCGATCGCGCCGAGATTTTTTTAACGCAGAGGGACTTATACAATGTCTGAGGCCCAAAAAGGTTTTGGTTAAAAAAGTATTGGGTCTTACACTCTATTAGAGGCCCATGAGTAATTTTAAGAAAAAGAATGGGGCTTACAACTTAGGGAGAGGCCCAAGTGGTTTTATTTTAAACTGGCGATCGTGCCGAGAGTTTTGAAAACACCGTGGGTCTTATACAATGACTGAGGCCCAAAATATTTGGGTTTCAAAGAGGGATTGGGTCTTACACTCTATTAGAGGCCCAAAGAGTTTGAAAATGAATAAAGATGAGTCTTATAGCTCAAGGAGAAGCCCAGAGATTCTGTTAAAAAGACGACGATCGCATCGAACTTTTGAAAATATACAGAGGGACTTATACAATATGTGAGACCCAAAAAGGTTTTATTTACAAATGGGTGGGACTTACACTCTATCAAGAGGCCCATGAGTGTTTGAAAAAGATTGATGAGGGTGGAATTAGTCAAAACCCTAATTTTGTTTAAAAATTAATAAAAATTATTGAAAACATGTGAAAAATGAGTGGTGATCTTGGACCAATGTTTCAAAAATCATGTTTTTATCCACAAAATGATTGAAAACCAATTAAGTTTGGAAAATCAAGAAGGAAAAAATATTTTAAATATTAAAAAACAAATAAAAATTAATTCTTTGCAAAAATGTCAAATATATGAAATAAATAATATTTTTGGGATTTTTTTGTAAAATAAAATATTTTAACATTTTTGTGAATTACTAAAAAAAGAATCAACTCAAAATCATTAAAATTCAGAGAGAAATTAATTTTTGAATCAATTAAATAAAATCACAAAATTCAAATATTTGAATTTTTGAAAAAGGGCGCCAAGAACACCCAAGAACACGCGCGTGTTCTGAGTTTTGTCCAGATTTGCATTTTCTCATCAATCTCACTGAATACTTGATGAAATTATACAATCCACATATCAATCTACTCGTTTTCACCTCACGATCATGTCTATGGTCTTTAATTTCATTTATTTTAAGCATGGAATAAATCAAAGAGAAACCTCAAGAACCCTAAATTCTGCATGAAGGCTCAGAAATTCCACACACGATTCATACAAAGCAATTAATTGAGGGGAAACATTCCATACATGATTATGAACATATGGCAAAATTATTGTGCGAGGAAATATGCATGAATCATGAGATGACCAAGTTGAGGCTTACCTCTTGCAGCTGGTGATAGTGTTTTGGGTTAGAGGTGTTACGGATTGGTTCCAATGATGTGGACAGCTTCCCTAGGTGCTATGGAGTGTGTCTGAATGCTTGGAGTGGATTCAATTGAGCTGGAACTTGATTTGGCACCTCAACTGCAAATCTGTCAAAGGCTTGTGCAGATGGCTGGTGATTTTGAGAATCTGGTGTTCCAGATGTTGTTTAAGTGTTTGGATCACTTTTATATGATGTTTATGAGGTGTGTGTGTGATTGGTTTGGTTGGAATTGCTCTCAAACTCAAAACCCGATAATGGCTTGCTTTAGAAGGTAAATTTGGAAGTGAAAGTGTGATTTTGAGAAAGGCAAGTGTTATAGGCCTTTGGTGTACTCAAACTGATAAAAAATGAGGTCTATTTATAGTGTGTCAAGTTTGTTTTGCAAGGAATAGGGAATGGCAACTGCCGCAGGCCTTTGGTCAATGTGGATTAAATGGAATCTCAAGTCTCCTCTAGCCATTGACTTGAGATTAGAGCATAGGCCTATGGTTCTCTGATTCAAGGATAAGGCTTAAATGAAGTGTTCATCTTTGCTCTGATACATGCCACCTCTAAGCATCCATTGAATGCTCCAAAACAAAATTGGAGTCTTGAGGCATCTTTAGATTTTAGGGGTTGCCAAACCTATATGTAGTTCCAAAGACTTGGGAGGCTTATGGATCAATGTTTATTCCTCCTTGGTCTCCCCCTGAGGTGTGCAGATGGATAAACTTGTTTGTTGTTTGCACAAATTGATCAAATCGAGCCCTAATGCACAAATCTGCCTTGCACAGCAGTTTGCAGCAAGGCATGTTGCAGTTATCATATCTTCTAGCTCAGATGGAATTTGATGGAGTTCTTGGACATTTTGGAAAGCTGATATATCCTATTTCAACATGATGTCCAACTTTGGTTTTGATCCAACTTGAATTACAATGAAAAATGCCTCTACATTTGGGAAAAAATAATGCAGATTCTGACTTATTGAAAATTTCACTAAGTGTTGGAAAAATGTCACTTTTGTATTTTGAGCTATTTTGATCACTCCATAACTTAAAATCCATGAGGAATTGGAATGAGGTGTAGTTGACACTTTTAAAGTATGCCATGAGAGCTACAAATCCAGCTTTGGACCATCCAAAATGGTTGCTTGAATCTCAAGTTATGATCCTTGGAAGTTGGTACCCTAGCCACTTTGTCCCATAACTTAGAAAAGTTCTAAGTTTTTTATGGTTACCCCTTTTACAAGTTATCCCACTTTCTTTGATTTTTCTTGATGAATGATGATTCAAATCACATATTAACATTGTTTTAGAGTTGAGGAACCATAATTGTGAAAAATCTCAAAAAATCAAACTTGACTTTTGTGCGCAGTTGACTTTTTATCAGATGAATTCCAAACTGTGCGACCCTTTGTGAAATCAAGTCCTTGATCTAAATCAAACTTGATGGATATGTTCCATAGGTGTTATGGGGTGTATTGAATCATGTCCCAGGGTTTGGGAGCATGTATTGGTCAAAAGTCAAAGGTACAGTTGGCTTTTTCTTCAAAACCCTAATGGTGGTCCTGAGGAAATTGAAACTTGTGTATCAAGCTTCTTGGATCAATCCATTATTGTAAATGGATCAATGTGGTTTATTAGAGACCCTCAAATCATGTCTTGAGGTCTTGGCTCATATTTTGTCCCAAAAGTCAACTTAGGGGTGAATTAGGTCAAGAAACCCTAATTCCCGATTTTTGGTGAATGTATCCCCTGAGGTAAAATTGGCTTGATGATTGGGTCCATGAGGTCCCTTGGAGTATCTTGAGTTATATTTTGAAGCATTGGCTCATGCCCAGATGAAGATTTTCATCTGGAGGCTCTGGTCGACCAAAACCCTAATTTGGTGACACTGGCGATCGTGAGGCTTAATCCACTTGGAATGCTGCAACCTTGTGCCTGATTCTTGACGTGGGAGTCCTCTTGATCATTTATGTGTGTTTGAGAGGTTATACAAGTTGAAGATCATGTGATTTCTTGATTGATCCTTTGTCTAAATGCTCTAAGAGGGCTTGAAACTCTAGTGCTTGACTGCAGGGAATGCTCAATAATTCTTGAGGAGATTTGTAACACCCCATTTCTACCCATCGAATAATATAGAATCAGAGTTACAAATTTTCAACGTACATATGGAATGTTACACTTTATACATAAAACAACGACAATTAATCACTTGGAAATTAGATACATAACACATAATTTCGGATGAACCGATAACAGCCTGCTCAGTCTTTAAAATAAAACAACTTTCATTACTACGCAACAGATTCACAGAAATTCAACTTTAATAACATACCATCTTTGTTCACATAAAACAACTTTAAAACAAAAAGTTTTTACGAAAACAACTTAAAAATTCAGCAACAATAATAAAATCAACAATAAAGGAAACATGCGTTCATCCCCCCGAGTGTAACGTATCAGAGCGACGACACCGACTCGAACTAATAAAGGTAGATAGCCTTCACTCTGGATTACCTGCAGGATGGCGTATAAACCGTCACCAAACACAGAAGGGGTGAGATATCAAACAATATAATCGGGTATATAATAAACAATATATTAAATCAGATTGCATAAAATCACCACTTCACAACATTACCATCAACATTAATCAACCACACAACAACCATTTATGCAACATGGAATGCGACTCAGAAAATGCACATGCATGTGGTACCATTGGAGCAGAACTCCCAACTTAAAAATCTGCCAATTAATAGAGGCGTCAACAAGGCATAAGCCTCCAACTTAATTTGTCAACCCAAGCCAACTTACCGAGCATCAGCTCCAACTTGATATGCTATGTATGCAACAACATTATGAACACACCAGCAACTACAACAACAATTTCAACCACAATTCAACTTTGGCATTAAGCCTACAACTTAATTCTTGCCAATAATTAGAGGCAATGCAACAAAATTCACACCTGTTAGATTATTCTTCTACTAATTTATCATTGTTACTGCTACTGAAAATACTACCTGCTAGTTCATTCCTTTGCTGTCATTTTTCTATTAACTGAAACTAATAACAGTGGCTACATTATTTTTCTGCTTACTGTTACCAACATATTATTAATATTCCAAACGAATATTATTATTTTCTACTACTGTTACTAACATATTATATTTCTGTCATTAAAATATCTCTTGTCAGTATTAATATTTCCTTGCCAATATTAATATTCTAACCAAATAAACACCCATACACACTAACCAAATAAACACCCACACACACAGGTGGCTTGCGCCACCTTTCACACACACACACACACACACACACACACACACACACACAGGTGGCTTGCGCCACCTCACTCACTCACACAAGGTGGCTTGCGCCACCCACACACACACAAGGGTGGCTTGCGCCACCCCCCCTTTTTTTTTAAACAATCCAATCCAAAATAATTCCGGTCACAGACCCAAACAACACACCATTTTTAGCGACATTAAGCAGAGATAACAACCAGATACGAAAACAATCGAAATTCAGTATATTTCTCGACACAATATACACAGTGATCATTCTATACAAACCCAAATTCCCACATACTATTCATCAACTACCCTATTATAAAGTCAGAACCCCACCCTTACCTTGGATTGAAGGTCGCTCTACTCTCCGATTGGATTCTCGTTCTCGCAGCCTCTCCGTGTTCCGTTTCCAAACCCTTGTTCCTCTTCTCCGTAACTTCTATGTTCTAACTGCTACTTCCCTTTTCTCTTAATTTTAATTACCTAATATAATAATACTATTATTCTATTTGTTTTATTGGGCCTCATTTCTACACCCCCACTAATTCTACTTCTAGTCATCAAAGCCCAAATAATATAATCTAGTATTATTTCTAATACTATATCTACAACTTAATCAGTTTAATTAAATTAATCCAACTAAAACCAACACAACTTAAATCAATTAAATCAATTCAACTAACACCGACATAGCAACTCAACACAACATTTTCGACAACCAACACAATTCAAACAAATAATACGAAGACATTTAATTAAATAATTAATTAAATAACCGGGCGTTACAACTCTCCCCCACTTAGAGTATTTTCGTCCTCGAAAATTTACCTTGTCCAAACAGCTCGGGATAGGATTCCCGCATCTTGCTTTCCAACTCCCACGTCATACTTTCTCCGGCAGCTCCTAACTAGACTACTTTTACCAACGCAATCTCCTTGCCCTTAGAGTCTTCATTTCACGATCCGCGATCCGTACAGGCATGTTTTCCATAGTAAGATTATCCCGTACTTGCACATCATCCATATGAATTACATGAGATGGATCTGGAACATACTTCCGAAGTTGAGACACATGAAACACATCATGTAAATTCGAAATATTAGGCGGTAATGCCACTCTATAAGCAACATTTCCAACTCTGTCCGAAATCTGATATGGACCAATAAAACGAGGAGTAAGCTTCTTAGACTTCAATGCACGCCAAACACCTGTCACAGGTGTAACTCTAAAAAACACATGGTCACCTGCTTGAAATTCTAAATCTTTCCTTCGCTTGTCATGATAACTCTTCTGCCTTCTTTGGGAAGATTTCATCTTTTCTCGGATTAACTTCACCTTCTCAGTAGTCTCTCAAACAATTTCAGGTCCAAGCACTACACTTTCTCCAGATTCATGCCAACATAAAGGAGTCCTACATCTCCGACCATATAACGCTTCAAAAGGTGCCATTCCAATACTGGAATGGTAACTGTTATTATAAGTGAACTCGATCAATGGAAGATAAGTATCCCACGAACCTCCCTGCTCAAGAACACAAGCTCTCAACAAATCCTCCAACGACTGAATAGTCCTCTCAGTTTGACCATCCGTCTGAGGGTGATACGCTGAACTCAACCTAAACTTAGAACCCAACGCCTCTTGCAACCTCTTCCAAAAATCAGAAGTAAACCTCGGATCTCTATCCGACACAATACACAGAGGAACACTATGCAGCTTTACAATTACGCTAGTATAAATCTCCGCCAACTTCGATACTGGAAAACTGATGTTAATAGGAATAAAATGAGCCGACTTCGTAAGCCTATCAACAATCACCCAAATCGAATCGTGTCCCCTTGAAGTATTAGGTAATCCCGTCACAAAGTCCATTGAAATGCTATCTCATTTCCATTCTGGAACTTCTAACGGTTGCATCAACCCTGTAGGCTTCTGATGTTCAACTTTTGACTTCTGACAAGTTAAACATGCGTACACAAAACGAGCTACATCACGCTTCATCCCAGGCCACCAAAACAATTTCTTCAAGTCCTGATACATCTTTGTAGCCCTCGGATGAATACTCAATTTACTTCTATGACTTTCCTCAAGAATCGCTTTCTTCATCTCTGCATCATCAGGAATACAAATTCGATTACGAAATCTCAACACACCATGCGCATCTATCTTGAAATCATCATTCTCAGACTGATCGATCCCAACCATCGAATCTACCAGTTTCACGTCTAACTTCTGAGCTTCCTTGATACTGTCCAGAAAATCATTGTTAATCTTTAGCATTCCTAACATCACACTCTGCGGTGTCACTTCGCAAACTAAGCTCATATCTCTGAACTGCTCAATTAATTCTAATTCTTTAACCATCATCGCCGACATATGCAAAGTTTTCCGACTTAGGGCATCAGCCACAACATTAGCTTTACCTGGATGATAGTTCAAACCGAAATCATAATCTTTTAATAATTCCAACCATCTTCATTGTCTCATATTCAATTCCTTCTGATCAAATAAATACTTTAAACTCTTATGGTCACTAAACACTTCAAATCTAGAACCATAAAGATAATGCCTCCAAATCTTCAGCACAAAAACAACTGCAGCAAGTTCTAAATCATGCCTAGGATAGTTCTTTTCATGAGTTCTCAACTGCCTCGACGCATAAGCAACTACCTTATCATTCTGCATAAGCACACCTCCCAAACCCATCTTAGAAGCATCACAATATACTACAAAAGGTTCTCCCGGATTAGGTAATGTCAAAACCGGAGCCGATGTCAATCTCTTCTTCAATTCTGTAAAACTTCCTTCACATTGAATGTCCCACACAAAAGCTTTACATTTACAAGTCAACTTAGTCAACGAAAGTGCTAACTTAGAAAATCCTTCGATAAACCTTCGGTAATAACCGGCTAGTCCCAAAAAGCATCTAATCTCGGTAACCGACTTTGGAGTTTCCCATTGCAACACAGCATTTACTTTAGATGGATCCACAACAATGCCACTACCTGAAATGACATGACCAAGAAAACTAACCTGCTTTAACCAAAATTCACATTTAGACAGCTTTGCATATAACTTATTCTCTTTCAAAACTTGCAATACTAGTCTTAAGTGCTCTGCATGCTCTGTTTCCGATTTAGAGTAAATCAATATATCATCAATGAACACCACCACAAACCGATCCAAATAACTATGAAAGATACGGTTCATGTACTCCATGAATACTCCCGACGCATTAGTAACACCGAAAGGCATCACCGAATACTCATAATGTCCATAACGCGTTCTGAAATCCGTCTTCTGGATATCTTCATCTATCACTTTAATCTGATGATAGCCCGACCTCAAATCAATCTTGCTAAACACACGAGCACCTACCAATTGATCCATCAAGTCATCTATTCTCGGAAGCAGATACTTGTTCTTAATCGTCACTTTATTTAATTGTCTATAATCAACACAGAGCCTCATACTTCCATCTTTCTTCTTTACTAACAACACTGGAGCTCCCCACGGCGATACACTTGGCCTCACAAACTTCTTTTCAAGCAAATCCTCCAATTGCTTCTTTAGTTCTGACAATTTAGATGCAGACATCCTGTAGGGTGCCATAGAAACAGGTCTGGTACCAGGTACAAGGTCAATTGGAAATTCCACTTCTCTTTCTGGCGGTACATCAGGAATTTCATCAGGGAAAACTTCAGGAAATTCACGCACCACTTGCAACTCCTCAATTATCGCTCGGCTCTCAATAGATAACGACGCCATCACCGAGAACATCTGAGCTCCTTCTTGCATCAACTGCTGTAACTGCCTAAATGACAACAAACCAGTTTCTTCCTCTTCAGGAGTAGAAAATCTCACTGACTTGTTATAACAATTGATATGAACATAGTTATATTCTAACCAGTTCATTCCCAAGATTACATCCATCCCAGTTAACGACAAACACACCAAATCAACAGTAAAGTCTCTGTCGAAGATCGTCAAAGGACACTTTAAACACACAAGAGAAGTAGTCACCGATCCCTTAGCCGGAATCTCGACGACCATTTCTCCTTTCATAGAAGACAACATAAGACTCAATCTTTCAACACATTCAGCAGCAATAAAACAATGAGTAACACCAGTATCAATCATAGTGATTAAAGGAGTACTATTAATGAAACATGTACCTCTAATGAGTCTGTCCTCAGTAGTTGTCTGAGTCCCAGCCAAAGCAAACACTTTCCCACCGGTTTGCGCCTTCTTTGGTATCTGACACTGACTACCAATGTGTCCTTCTTCACCACAGTTGAAACAAATTGTTCTGGACTGGACCAATGGCTAGAATTGGCCCAATCCGCCTCTGCTCCAGAGCGGCCCAAATTGCCTAAGTCCAATCCACAGAGGGGCAAAAATGACCTTTATGCCCCTCCAACCGGGCAAGGAATGCAACGTTCCTCCCCGGCGTTGATGCCCATTACGCACGGCTTCCTCGCTGCCCGAACAACAAAGGACAGGTGCCCGGAACTGCGTTATGCCCGACATAACAGCTAGTTTCGAGCACCCTGCCCGGCATAACGACTAGTTTGGGAAGTTACCTATTCTTTGGGGGAAACGGTTATTTTGCCCCGAAAATAGGACCGTTGGCCACGCGCTGGGGGCTCTATATAAACCCTCTCGCTTGAGAGGGTCAGGTATCCAATATTCACCCTAAGAATTCATACTTTGTACTTGCCCCTTTTCTCTGACCCTTTCTCACTTGAGCGTCGGAGTGCCTTACAGGTACACCCCCTTCTCTCCATACGACCAGCATCCCTGACGCACTTGTCGGCCTGATTCTACAGGATCTGATCCAGCCTTCACGATCAGTGGCGTCGTCTGTGGGAATTTTTGTTCTCCCCTTCTTTCTTTAACCGAAGATCAAAACAACTTTCGAACATCATCACGATCATGGCCTCCCAAGATCGCACCCAGGATGCTCTTCATTCCACCATCCTCCCCGTCAACAAATCTGATGTTGACTGCCAATCATCTCTCCTCCGAGATGCGCGTTTCCTTAGGGATGGAGCCACTACGTCTCCTTCCCCTACCCCTGCTGATCGCAACAACGATCAACCATCTCTCGACCTCCAGCCCGTTCCTGTTCCGCCCAGCGCCGACCCGACCGTGGCAGCCCTCCTGGAGGCCCTCAACAAAACCAACACCCTGATCCTGTAGCAAAATGAGAGGATCGGGGCACTGGAAGAGTCTCGCCGTCCAAGATCCCCTCCTACGCGGAGGAACCAGCGACGATCTAGAAGCCCGCAACCACGGAGAGAAATCGACCGAAGACTGCGCCAAGAGCACGATCCTTGCGTAGCCCGAAAGCGCGACCAGATCTCCCCGCGTGACCAGCACGCTCATGACCACAAAAGGACTCGAAGGAACGAGGAGTCTCCAATCAAGTCCAAAGGACGGGCACGCTCACCTTCTCCTCGAAGGAACCACTCACCTTCTCCTCGAAGGAACCACTCACCTTCTCCACGAAGGAACCGCCGACGCGAGCAACCCGTCCGGTCACCATCATACACCAGTTCTAGTGACAACGACGAGCCTCGTGGCCCATTGTCCCAGGAGATCCTGGCCACCCGTCTCCCAAAAGGCTTGGAGAAACCCCCGTCACTTGGCACATACAACGGGACCACCGACCCCGACGAGCACATCGAGAACGTCGATGCGCTGCTAGACTACCGCAGCGTACAGGGCACCATTAAATACAGACTGTTCCCGACCACGCTTCAGAAGGGAGCAATGACATGGTATAAACAACTGTCCGAGGAGTCCATCACCTCTTGGAAACAACTGGGCAGGATGTTCTCGCGGCACTTCACAGCATCTCGCCGCCATCCCAAAACTGAGGCCTCCCTCAGAGCCATAATCCAGGGGAAAGACGAACCTCTCTGCGCATATATCGAGAGGTTCAACAAGGAAGCTGTGCAGGTCCCGACGACAGATAAGATGAAGAAGTTCCTGCTCGACAAGGGGTCTGCCCGGACTCTGAGTTCGCCAAAGCCATTGGCCTCGCGCCACCGAGGAACTTAGACGCCCTCCTCCTCAAAGCCCAATCTCATATTCAGTACGAGGAGAAGATTGCGGCCAACAATGTCCGAGCGTCTCGCCGCCAGGAGAACGCCCGGGCTTCCAAAGGAGAAGAAGCCTCGACGTCTCGTCGAGGTGAACGAAGGCACGAGGACCGTCCCCGCGACTCCCGTGACAGCAAAGGGCCCTCCGGGCGTTTCCATGATTACACTCCCCTGACCGTTTCCAGGGAGAAGATTTTGACCGAATGTGCCAATTCGGAGTTCAAACAAGCCGGGGTCCGTTTCCCCAAACAGCTGTCGAACAGACCAAACGTGGACAAGTCAAAGTACTGCCGCTTCCATAAAAGTCACGACCATACTACAGAGGACTGCATCCATCTGAAGGATGCCATTGAAATACTGATCAGGGACGGCCACCTGAGGCAGTTCGCGAAGAAGAAGGACACTCCTCGGCAGGACGCCCAGGAGTCCAAGAAGGTCGAGGAGGAGGTGCCCTCCTTGGAAGACGCCAACATACAGGTCGCTATGTCAATATCGCGACCCGAGGACTTCAACGTCCCTGACGGGCTCAGCCCCCCTGCATATTTCGCGGCCCACAGCCCGTGGGAGACCTTTCCCTCCGCCATGGTCATCTCTGGCGGGGGTTTCAACAAAGTCACCGTGGGATCCGTGAAACGGAAGTTCGAACACCTGATCAACACTAGCTCGAACAAAGTGACCACGCTTGATCAGGCCCCGAAGGGTTCCATCCCCATCTCCTTCTACAGGGAGGAATCCTCGGCAGCTCCCTGAACTCAAGCATTCCGTTGCTCGTCAGAGCCCAAATGGCAAACTTCGACGTTCGCCGAATCCTAGTCGACCAGGGCAGCTCGATCGACATCATGTACTCCCAGCTATTCTCAACGCTGCAGCTAGATGAATCGCACCTTACCCCCTACGTAGGGTCCGATTTGCAAGGGTTCAACGAGTCTGTGACCAAGCCTGGGGTTACGTCGAGTTGATTGTGACCTTCAGAGCAGCTGAAACGGCCAGATCCATCAAGGTGCAATTTCTGGTAATTGACTGCCCGTCACTTTACCTATGCATTTTCAGAAGGTCAACTCTAGCCGAGTTGGTAGCGGTGCCATCGACCGTCCACCTGAAGAAGAAGTATTACACTTCGAAAGGAATGGTCGCCACCCTCCACGGTGATATAGAAGCTGCCCGACGATGTTTTGAAGCAGCTACAAAGGGGCTCAACGCCATTGCGCCCAAGCCTAAAGCGTCAAGCAAGCCAGCACTGCCAAGCAGCTCTGAGGAGGCCAAGCCTCTGCCCCAGGTCGACTCTATTTACCTCGACAGTCGCTTCCTCGAGGACCAACATGAGGAACGAGTAGCTTCAGTCGGCCCATCCACGTCATCCAGCAGCAGCTCCCATCCGATGCGCCTAAATTGATGACAACTTCGAGCTAGTCCTGTTGGTGAAGACCCCCAACGGGGAGTAAAGATCGGAGCAGACCTGCCTGACATCGCGAGGAAGCAGCTCAAAGCGTGCCTCCGAGAGAATGCCGACCTGTTCGCATGGAGCGCCGTGGAAATGCCCAGCTTGGATCCATCCGTCGCATGTCACCAGCTGACCATTGACCCGGCCATCAAGGCCGTAGCACAACGTAGGAGGAAGCAGTCTCCAAAGAAAACGGAGGCTACCGAAAAAGCTGTAAAGGACCTCCTCAAGGCCAAATTTATATTGGAAGCCAAGTACACCACTTGGCTGTCCAACGTTGTATTGGTTAAAAAATCTAATGGAAAATTGCGCATGTGCATTGATTATACCGATCTCAATAAGGCATGCCCGAAGGATGCCTACCCCCTCCCCAATATTGATAAACTTGTTGATAATTCTGCTGGTTTTAAACTTTTATCGTTCATGGACACCTACTCGGGCTACAATCAAATCCCAATGGCAATGTCCGACAAAAAATATACGGCCTTCATGACCGAATCGGGGAACTATTACTACAACGTAATGCCCTTCGGCCTGAAGAACGCCGGAGCAACGTACCAACGAAGGATGAACAAAGTATTCGGGGAGAAATAGGCGACATGCTCGAAGTATACATGGACGACATGATCGTTAAGTCCCACGAGGAAACCGATCATACTGCCCAATTACGAAAGGTCTTCGAACAGGCTAGGAAATACAAAATGCGTTTTAATCCGGAGAAGTGCACGTTCGGTGTCCGGGCAGGCAAATTCCTCGGTTTCTACTTAACGGAATGAGGAATCAAAGCCAATCCCGACAAATGCCGGGCATTCTTCGAGTTTCCTACACCCAAGTCCAAAAAATCCATCCAGTCTCTCAACGGGATGCTCGCGTCACTATCTCGTTTCGTGGCCAAGTCCGCCTAACACGCCCTGCCATTCTTCAAACTCCTCCGCAAAGAGGCAGCATTCGAATGGATCGAGGAGTGCGACAAGGCCCTTCTCCATATGACACAGGCACTCTCAGAGCCGCCGGTCCTCTCTCGACCAAATGAAGGCGAAACACTGTACTTATATCTGGCCGTCGCGACCGAAGCAGTGAGTGCCGCTCTCATCCGTGAGACGCTTGACGGGCAGAAACCTATTTACTTCACAAGCAAAGTGTTATAAGGACCAGAGTTAAGATACCAGCAGATAGAGAAAGTGGAATTGGCCCTCATCAACGTAGCCAGAAGATTAAGACACTACTTCCTGGCTCACACGATCGTGGTTCGGACAGACCAGCCCATAAAACAGCTGCTCGGACGACCAGATATGGAAGGTCGAATGCTCAAATGGTCGCTGGAGCTGTCCAAATTTGACATCCAATACGAAGGCAAAAAAGCCCTCAAGGCCCAAGCTCCGGCCGACTTCGTCGCGGAGATGACATTCGCAGACTCCCCCGCGAGCGAAGCGCGCAAGTGGACCATCTTCGTCGACGGTGCCTCAAGCTCGGCAGGAAGCGGCGCGGGCATCATACTAGAGAGCGACGAAGGAATTATCATCGAGGTATCACTCACACTGTCTTTCCCAACCTCCAATAACCAGGCAGAATACGAAGCCTTCCTCGCTAGGCTACGCCTTGCCGAGGACCTGGGCGCACAAGAAGTCATCATTTGCACGGACTCACAACTCGTGGCCCTCCAGGACCGGGGTGAATACCAAGCCAAAAACGACAACCTGACCGAATACTTGGCCCTGGTAAAGAAGGAAATGGCGAAATTCACAACAGTGGAAGTGAAACATGTTCCCCGCGAACATAACGTACGAGCAGACGTGCTGTCTAAACTGGCTAGCATGAAGAAGAAAGGCGGAAACAAATCCGTCATACAGGAAGTGCTTCCTCGACCCAGCATCGAGAAGACCTCCCCGACACTCGACGTGCAGGTGATCGGCGACAGTAACTGCTGGATGACCCCAGTCTATAACTATCTCGCCAAAGACGAACTCCCGTCCGACGCAAAGGAGGCCAGCACGATCAGGCGAAGAGCCTGCTCGTATGTCCTGGTCGAAGGTAAGCTATACAGACGGGGATTCTCCATTCCACTGCTCAAATGTGTCGAGGAGGAGATGGTCGTACACATCCTGCGCGAAATCCACGAGGGAATCAACGCCCAATATCTCGGAGGAAGGTCCCTTGCTCGCAAGGCTCTCCGAGCAGTGTACTACTGGCCGACCATGCAAAACGACGCGAAAGAACACGTGAAGAAATGCGACAAATGCCAACGGCACGGGGACATGCACCTGGCTCCACCCAACGAGCTCAAGGCTATGTCCTCCCCGTGGCCATTCGCCTGGTGGGGCCTAGACATCCTAGGACCCTTCGTGGTAGGATCAAGTCAGAATAAGTACCTCATAGTGGGCATAGATTATTTCACAAAGTGGATAGAAGCAGAAGCTCTAGCCAAAATAATTGCCCTCAACATCCCGCGTTTCTACAAATGAAACATCCTTGCACGTTTTGGTATTCCCCAAGCGATAGTAACGGACTACGGGACGCAGTTCACGGACAGGAAGTTTCAGGACTTCGTCGCCCAACTGGGCACGGAGCAACACTTCACATCCGTCGAAAACCCCCAAACAAACGGGCAGGCTGAGGCAGCTAACCGAGTCATCCTTCAAGGCCTCAAGCGAAGGCTAGACGAAACAAAGAAGGCATGGGTCGAGGAGCTGCACAGCATGCTCTGGGCGTACCGTACAACTCCCCATTCGACGACCGGGGAAACACCTTTCCGTCTGGCATACGGAACCGAGGCTGTAATTCCAGTCGAAGTTCAAGTGCCCTCTAGGCGGACAGAGTTTCCCCTAGATGAGGAGATGAACGACGGATCTTTAAGGGAAGAGCTCGACCTCGTCGAGGAAATCAGAACCGGGGCAGCTCTCCGCGAAGTCTCACTGAAACAAAAGATCACCATCAGGCACAACGCCAAAGTGATACGACGAGAGTTCGACGTGGGAAGCCTTGTCCTAAGAAGAAACCACAAAGACTCTCATGAAGGCAAACTAGCAGCCAATTGGGAGGGACCCTATCGCGTCCGGGAAAAAACAGAAAATGGGGCCTACTACCTATAACATCTCACTGGGGAAGAACTCGCTCGACCATGGAACGCTGAGAAGCTAAAACAATACTACAGCTACATCCTCGGTTCGACTCGTCGCAACGACAAACGTCAGCTACCGACCACTATGCACTTCTAGGTACAAGCGTCGTATACGACTAAAGCATAACCCCGCTCACTAACGAGCCTGGTAAGTGCTCAACAGTGGTCCTTGATCGAGCATCGCCGTCGTCAGAGTACCACGATTGGCAGAACCCCAGCTCGCGATGGGACGTTCACGCTGCGAACTCAGGCCTCAAAGGCGACCTGAGCTCTGCTCCCCGCCAGGACATTCCCCGGCAGTTCGACCAGTTTCCCACACTGCCGAACACATCTATTACGAGCAATCTCCCCAAAAAATTTTCACACAAGTCAAATACCCCCTATCACGGGTGGACATACATTCACAGCGAGCATGCATACAACACTTAGTGAAAATAAAAGCAAGTAAAGTCATGCGAACAACAGAGCTAAATATGCGATAATTTAACAAGTGGCCGCAAAGACCACAATTGTACATTGTTACATAAAACGGGGGCCATGCCCCCCAAAAATAAATTACAACGGCACGCAGGCCGGACAAATTACAACGAAATAACAAATTCCTCATTCATCAGCATGCTCGGTTGACTCTGGCTCGGGTCCCTGCTCCTCTGCGGGCTGATCCTCGGGGGTAACGGCAAAGAGACCTTCGGGCAAGACAATGCGACCATCATCAACACGCGCAAGATAGTGAGTACCATCGGCAGAGATTTCAAGCCCAGGGTTCACCATGCGCAGCTGAACCACAACGTTTCCGAAGGATTCCTCCGCAACGGCGATGCCATCGTCTACGGCCAGAAGTATATGAGCGACTAGCTCGGATCTAGTCTTCAAATTCCTCACATTGTCTGGCTCGTCAGCACCCGGGGCATTGGCCGCCCTCAGCTCCCTGATCAGCTCCTCGGCAGCTTTCTTCTTTGCCGACAACCTAGAGTTCTCCTCTTTTAGCCTGACCACTTCCTCTTCCGCCTTCTTCCGAGCCTTGCCGACACCCTTGACTTCTTCCTTGAGGGATGCCACAGAAACACGGGCAGCGTTGAGTTCGGATTCAGTCGCGAAGTCCCCTTCGGCATACACATCCGCCATCTCTAGCATCCTGACCAAGGCAGAAGCGTCCTGGGCCACCAGCACCCTCTTGCTCGGGCGATCCATGCCTTCCAAGCGAAGAGATTCCGCTCGGGGAACCACTAAAGAGTTGCCTTTGAAGAACCTCCTATCGAGGATGCAGGGAGGAAGCTCGAACTTCCCTTTCTCCGCTACCCGAGTAAGGTCCACGACATTAGTAATCCTTGGCCGCTTTGGTCGCCCGGCCAAAGGCAGAGGAGATCCCCGGGGAGCAGGAGTCGGAGAAGTGGAGGTCCTTGCAACAGCTTGAACGGGAGGAGGAGCGCGAGCACCAGCGAACCGAGATTTTGGAGGAGCCGTCCCAGCTTTGTTCCTCGCCAGAGCATTCCTCACAACCCGATCATGAGCCTGAGGCATCTCACCTGCACAAACAAAACACGAGCATGTTAGATACGAAGAAAAGAAATCACATGAACAAAATCTAAATGACTAAGACTACCAAGCAGCGTCTCAGCGTCCGCGGGAGTCTTGCACTCCAGCAGTGCCTTAACGTTGATGAACCGGTGCTCGACCCTCTGACTCCCATCTTCCTTGAAGATCGGGCCGCCCTTGCTAGTCCAACACTCAGCGAGATTGAAGGAGTTGACCCACTTCACCAACGCCTCGTAAACCACGGCGTCCTGCCCGCGCAGGTCGCCCGGTTGAAAAACGTAATCGCTAGGCTTCTTGGAGAAATGGTCGGGTAACCAATGAATGGGGAACCTGTAAAGCCTCTGCCCGATGTACTTCCCCTCCTCGTTAAGCAGCTCGTTTCCGTCGTCATCAACCTCTATCTCCCAGACATATGTGCTGTCCTGGGCGACCTCGGACACGGGTTCAACAATGAAGTACCGCTGCTTGAATGTCTGGACTAACTCCGAAAACGGTTTAAACAGCTCGCGAGGCTGCTTCAGAGAAACCCAGCCATACTTCTTCCCCGTCAACTCCCTTTGTAGATGGAAAACAGCGAAGAATAGAGGGAGAGTGACCCCCAAAGAAAGATGCTCGCACACTAATTCGAAAGCTCGGATGAAGGCCAGTGAATTAGGGTGCAGTTGTGTGGGGGCTAATTTCAGATGCTCGAACACCGACCACTGAAAATCAGTAAAAGGCAGCCTCAGTCCCAGCTCTTTGAAGGCATACTCGTACATTGTAAAGCGGTCCCCGAAGTCCATGCAGACCCGCTCGTTCAGAGTAGGGAAATGCACCTTCCACTCCCCTTCGGGTCCTACCTCCGTAAAGACGTCTGCCAAAGACTTTGCGAACGTAGAAATGTGCTCGTAAGGTTCGGCCACCTCCCACTCCTCCACGGAGAACCCTTCGATGTCATCCTCGTCCATAGCATCCCGAACCTCTTCTTCCACCCTGGCATTGCTGGAGGAACTTGAGGTCGCCGAGCTCGAAGCCGTCGAGCTACTATTTTCCTCGGAGCCAGTTTCCTCCTCGGACGTATCTAGAATAACTTCTCTGTCTGGCCCCGTCGCCATTACGATCACCTGAAAAGCAGAGAAGACAGTGAATTCGACAGCAAATCAAATCCACCCTTCCGCTGCTAAGTCAAGTGAAAGGGCACGCAAAGGGCTGAGGACAACGTCCCCGGCCTAAGCCCTAACATCGAAAGAAAAGCTAAAGCCTCCCCGCGAGGAGATGCTCGAAACACATCATCCTCCTGCGAGGAGCCTCCCCGCACTCATGCCCAGATTCCGTTTGAAGCTTCACCGGAACCTGGAAATGTTCTACCGGAAAACTCATCGCTCTATCAGAAGATGAACAAGCACGGTGGTCACACATGCACAACTACTGCAACCACGCCGTGGACCACCCTCCTCACTGGACATACTACATACTCCGGCGAAGTGTTGGGGGCAGCAAAATGGCGCAACCACCGTCCACCACCAACACTCGCCAGAAATCCACCTATTTTGTCATCTAAAGCTAACCCTAACCACATACAATCTACCACTAATAACAAAAGGGAGTAAAACAAGCTACAGATCAGAAAACTTACTTGATTTCGGAAGAAGGTAGAAGCTGCTCGAAGCTGGTGACGGTGGTCGGAAAGCCTGAAGACGGTGACGGGCAAGAACTGAATGAGACGAAGAGGAATCAGAAAGGAAAAAGTTTCAAATGAAACGGTTTCCCCCTTTTTATACAAAGGGGCACGTGCAACCATGCGCCCGTAGGCCATTATGACTATCCGCTAGCCATCATTGCCTATTAACTGTTACACGGAGCTCTAGGCACACATGGCGCCCCAACGTTTCAAATTATGTCTAACCATTAGTCTCCCCGTACACCGGGCAACATGGTCACGACCACGAATCTCACGAACACCTGGGGTCACGAGCACTTTGAGACAACCTTCCTCGTCTACAAACGACGACTCTATGCTAGCTCCTCGGAGCAACGAGCAGTCCTTAAGTCAGCACTCCCATGATCAGGAGCAACGACTTGGGGGGTTCCTGTTCTGGACTGGACCAATGGCTAGAATTGGCCCAATCCGCCTCTGCTCCAGAGCGGCCCAAATTGCCTAAGTCCAATCCACAGAGGGGCAAAAATGACCTTTCTGCCCCTCCAACCGGGCAAGGAATGCAACGTTCCTCCCCGACGTTGATGCCCGTTACGCACGGCTTCCTCGCTGCCCGAACAGCAAAGGACAGGTGCCCGGAACTGCGTTATGCCCGACATAACGGCTAGTTTCGAGCACCCCGCCCGGCATAACAGCTAGTTTGGGCAGTTACCTATTCTTTGGGGGAAACGATTATTTTGCCCCGAAAATAGGACCGTTGGCCATGCGCTGGGGGCTCTATATAAACCCTCTCGCTTGAGAGGGTCAGGTATCCAATATTCACCCTAAGAATTCATACTTTGTACTTGCCCCTTTTCTCTGACCCTTTCTCACTTGAGCGTCGGAGTGCCTTGCAGGTACACCCCCTCCTCTCCATACGACCAGCATCCCTGACGCACTTGGCGGCCTGATTCTACAGGATCTGATCCAGCCTTCACGATCACAAATCATCTCTTTATGCTTGCACTCCGATATTGCATGCCCAGCCTTACCACAACGAAAACACCTCTTCACCTCAGCAGTACACACATTACTCTTATGACCAGGTTTCCCACATTTGAAACAAACTATGCCAGCAGGAGCATCTCCCCCACTAGTCCTCTTACCATCAGCCACTTTCTGTTTACCTTTTCCAGTTGGAGCATCATAAGGCTTGCCACGATTCTGTTGGTGCTTGCTCTTCCTCTCATTAATGATCTTATAATGAGCATTGTTATCCTCTTCATAAATTCTGCAACTATCAATCAAATCAGAGAAGACACGAATATTTTGATATCCAATTGCCTTCTTAATCTCTGGGCGCAACCCACTCTCAAACTTGATGCATTTTGAAAACTCAGCAGTATCCCCGTTATAGTACGGATAAAACTTAGCCAACACAAAAAACTTTGCAGCATATTCAGTAACCGACATACTTCCTTGTTTCAGCTCAAGAAACTCGATTTCCTTCTTACCACGTGGTCGGACGGACCGACCTGCTTTGATTGTTAAACAATACTCGATTGTTAAACAAAGCTACGACTCGACAATGTGGCCGGACGGACCGACCTGCTCTGATACCACTAATGTAACACCCCATTTCTATCCATCGAATAATATAGAATCATAGTTACAAATTTTCAATGTACATATGGAATGTTACACTTTCTACATAAAACAACGACAATTAATCACTTGGAAAACAGATACATAACACATAATTTCGGATGAACCGATAACAACCTGCTCAGTCTTTAAAATAAAACAAATTTCATTACTACGCAGTGGATTCACAGAAATTCAAATTTAATAACATACCATCTTTGTTCACATAAAACAACTTTAAAACAAAAAGTCTTTACGAAAACAACTTAAAAATTCAGCAACAATAATAAAATCAACAATAAAGGAAACATGCGTTCATCCCCCCGAGTGTTACGTATCAGAGCGACGACATTAACTCGAACTAATGAAGGTAGATAGCCTTCACTCTGGATTACCTGCAGGATGGCGTATAAACCATCACCAAACACAGAAGGGGTGAGATATCAAACAATATAATTGGGTATATGATAAACAATATATTAAATCAGATTGTATAAAATCACCACTTCACAACATTACCATCAACATTAATCAACCACACAACAACCATTTATGCAACATGGAATGCGACTCAAAATATGTGCATGCATGTGGTACCATTGGAGCAGAACTCCCAACTTAAAAATATGCCAATTAATAGAGGCGTCAACAAGGCATAAGCCTCCAACTTAATTTGCCAACCCAGGTCAACTTACCGAGCATCAACTCCAACTTGATATGCTATGTATGCAACAACATTATGAACACACCAGCAACTACAACAACAATTTCAACCACAATTCAACTTTGACATTAAGCCTACAACATAATTCTTGCCAATAATTAGAGGCAATGCAACAAAATTCACACCTGTTAAATTATTCTTCTACTAATTTATCATTGTTACTGCTACTGAAAATACTACCTGCTAGTTCATGCCTTTGCTGTCATTTTTCTATTAACTGAAACTAATAACAGTGGCTACATTATTTTTCTGCTTACTGTTACCAACATATTATTAATATTCCAAACGAATATTATTATTTTCTACTACTGTTACTAACATATTATATTTCTGTCATTAAAATATCTCTTGTCAGTATTAATATTTCCTTGCCAATATTAATATTCTAACCAAATAAACACCCACACACACTAACCAAATAAACACCCACCCACACAGGTGGCTTGCGCCACCTTTCACACACACACACACACACACACACACACACACACACACACACACACACAGGTGGCTTGCGCCACCTCACTCTCTCACACAAGGTGGCTTGCTCCACCCACACACACACACAAGGGTGGCTTGCGCCACCTGTAACGTCCCGAATATTTAATTATTTATTTAATTAAATATTTAATTAATTATCTGTGATTATTCGGTTAATTTTGTGTTGAGGAGATTTAATTGATAAGTTGGTATTTAAGTTGGTTTAGTCGTAGAATTATATTAGAAATAATATAATTAAAATATTATTAAGTAATTTCCGAATAATTTATGAATATGTCGATTATGTGGTTAAGTCGGTAAGTTGATAGTCGGGTATAAATTAGTCGGGAAATTAATATCATAAATAATATTAGTTTTAGTAGAATATTAATTAAATTAGTTGAGTTAAATTGTTTGTGAGAAATAGCAAATTTGGGGGTATTATTTAGTAGACCCATTGAGACATATAGTGGCCCATTATTTATTAAGTCTAGTGTTTATGTTAAAAGTAGTAAAATCAAAAGCTAAAACCAAAAGGAAAGGAGAAGAGATAACGGCGGACAGTATTAGGGAGGAAAAGCTGCGACAATGAGATTAAGGAGAAGAAGGAGAGGAGAAATTGCTACCGGTGTTCAAACAGTTCCAGAAATTCGAGCTACCTTCGATCCAATCAGGTAAGGGTGGGGTTCGAATTTTATAATCGGGAGAATGATAGTTAGTATGTAGGAATTGGGAATTATATAATTTTTCACTATGTGGTATTTATTGGATTTGAATTGGTATATTATAGAGACCCATTATCAATTGATAGAGTAATTTGAAACCTGATAGTAGAAATCCACTTTTTTTCTTTATCCCATGCACTACCGTAGGAGTAGGTAGCATGGTTTGGATTAATTTGTTTTAGTTAATTATTATTAAATTGAGAAGTGAGGAATTAATCTAGTTAAAATAATATGATATAGAATGGAATAGGTGCAATGTATATCTATGCACTTGAAACAGCGCCTGAACACCAAACAAGGAGAAAACAATTGATTTTTTATTATGTATGTATTATGCTGGACATGAGAGGAGGGCGCTGTAGCACTGTGTGAGGAGGGTGCATTATTTTAACCATTTCGTGTGCCATTTGTTTTGCTTGTTTCTGTAAGCATTTCTTTTCTCTATGTATATACATAATACTAGAATAGTTAAATAATAGTAAGTATAGTAATGATAGTAGCTACTGTATCAGTACTAACATATTAATTAGGCATGTTGAATATATATATATATATATATATATATATATTTGGATTAGTTAATATAATCAAGTTAGTAAATTTATATGTTGTAGCAGAAAAATAAATTAGTAGCAGAATTGGACAGAAAACAGTGCCGAGAGCAAAATTAAGCGGTATATTTAGTTGCCCGGAATCGAATGAAATTTTTTGGAGCAGTTCGTAATAATTAGTAGGCAGTGTGGTTGATTTATTTTGTTGAAAAGCTACTGGAAGTTGAAAACAGTAGGAATTTTAGTCGCCCGGTAGAATTAAGCGGTATAATTAGTTGCCCGGAATCGAATGAAAATTTTTGGGGAAGTTCTTATATACGACTAGATACGTGAATGGTATTTATTTTTGTTAAATTAAGTTGAACGCGTGGAATTGCCGGTACAGTCGATTGAGTTGGTTTTTGGTCCCAAATATGGACATGTTTTGTTGGAGGCTTAAATAGCCGAAATTGAAAGTTGTTTATGATGTGCTGAGTTGTATTTGTTGTGTTGGTGCTGTTGATTGTATGTCGTTCATATGTCGCATACATTGCATTGTTTAAGTTGGCCTTGATGGCATTGATTAAGTTGGCCCTTGATGGCACCTGTTTAAGTTGAAAATGCCTCGATAACCTGGCATATGTTTAAGTTGGGAGTTCTACTCCGAAATGGTACCACATGCATCTGCATAAGTTGAGTCGCATTGAGTCGTATTAATGGATTTGTTGTTATGATGAATGTCGATTGGTTGTGATATGGTTGTTAATTGTGAAGTGGTGAAACTTGTATGGTTCTAATTCTAATATATTAATTATCATACTTTTGATTATATTATTAGATATCTCACCCTTTCTTTGTTTCGCCGTTGCCTTTATATTGGTAACGTGCAGGTAATCCGGAATGAAGGAAGCCTATCTTCATTAGTTCGAGTCGGTGGTTGTCGCTCTGATACGTAGCACTCGGTGGGATAATCGCGTGTTTTTCCTATTGATTGAATTATGTTTAAGTTGCTGAATTTTATATTATTTTTATTAAAAGGTTACATTTGAAGTTGTTTAATGTTGGATGAAGATGCTTTAACTATTTGAATGGTAAAGACTTGTTGATTGAAAGTTGTTGTTTTTGTTGAATTCAAAATTAAGAAAATTTTATGTTGAACTTATGAATCCGCTGCATGAAAGTTAAAGCTGTTATATTTTAAAGACTAAACAGGTTCGAATCAGTTTCCGTAGAATTATATTAGTTATGTATTATTTACAGGTGATTGCATGATATGTTAAAGTTGAAATGAATGTGACATCCTGTATGTTGAAATTTTATACTCTGATATTATATAATTACGTTGGGTAGAATCAGGGTGTTACATTAGTGGTATCAGAGCAGGTCGGTCCGTCCGGCCAAGTTGTCGAGTCGTAGTGTAGTTTATCAATCGAGTATTATTAATTAGTTCTAATCGTTGTTTTTGTGGCAGTGATAAGTGGAGATGGCTGGAAGGAACGATGCTGCAATGGCTGCTGCAATGCAAGCAATGGCTCAAGCTGTGCAGAATTTACCGCACGCTGGCGAGAATGATGGATCTCGTAGCTTGGCGACATTTCAGAGAGAGAATCCGCATACCTTCAAGGGTAAGTATGATCCTAATGGAGCGTTGGATTGGTTGAAAGAGATTGAGAGGATCTTCCGGGTGATGGACTGCACTCCAGCGCAGAAGGTTCGTTATGGGACTCATATGCTAGCAGTCGAAGCTGATGACTGTTGGCTAGAGACTCGTCAGAGGTTGGAGACTACAGGTGAAGTTATCACTTGGGATGTGTTCCGAAGGGAGTTTCTGAGGAAGTATTATCCAGAGGATATCCGTGGTAAGAAGCAGATTGAGTTTCTTAAGCTGAAGCAAGGGACTATGTCGGTTACTGATTATGCTGCGAAGTTTGTTGAGCTGGCTAAGTTTTATCCGTACTATACCGGTGATGATGCTGAGTTTTCTAAATGCATCAAATTTGAGAGCGGGCTGCGCTCTGAAATCAAGAAAGCTATTGGGTATCAGAAGATTCGTGTCTTTTCTGATTTGGTCGATAGTTGCAGAATTTATGAAGAGGACAACAATGCTCACTACAAGATTGTTAGTGATAGAAGAGGCAAGCAACAGCAGAACCGTGGTAAGCCTTATGATGCTCCAACTGGAAAAGGTAAACAGAGAGCGACTGAGGGCAAGAAAACTAGTAGGGGAGATGCTCCTACTGGCATAACTTGTTTCAATTGTGGGAAACCTGGCCATAAGAGTATTGCGTGCAATCAAGAGGTGAAGAAATGTTTTCGTTGTGGTAAGATGGGACATACTATGTCTGAATGTAAGCATAAGGAGATGGTCTATTTTAACTGTGGTGAAGAGGGACATATTGGTAATCAGTGTCCGAAGCCAAAGAAAGCTCAGACCGGGAAAGTGTTCGCGTTAGCAGGAACTCAGACAGCTAATGAGGACAGACTTATCAGAGGTACATGTTTCATTAATAGTACTCCTTTAATTACTTTTATTGACACTGGTGCTACTCATTGTTTTGTTTCTGCTGATTGTGTTCAAAGATTGGGCCTTAAATTGTCTACTATGAATGGAGAAATGGTCGTCGAGACTCCGACTAAGGGATCGGTGACTACTTCTCTTATGTGTTTAAAGTGTCCTTTATCGATCCTCGATAAAGACTTTTATGTTGATTTGGTTTGTTTGTCGTTGACCAGAATGGATGTAATCCTAGGTATGAACTGGTTAGAGTATAATTATGTTCATATAAATTGTTATCGTAAGTCGGTGAGGTTTTCTACTCCTGAAGAGGAAGGAGTTGGATTGTTGTCTTTCAGAGAGTTACAACAATTGATGAAAGAAGAAGCTCAGATGTTTTCATTGATGGCAACGCTGTCTATTGAGAGTAAAGCAAAGATTGATGAATTGCAAGTGGTGAACGAATTTCCTGAAGTTTTCCCTGATGAAATTCCTGATGTGCCGCCTGAGAGAGAGGTGGAGTTCGGGATTGATCTTGTACCTGGCACTAGACCTGTTTCGATGGCACCATACAGAATGTCGGCATCCGAGTTGGCTGAATTAAAGAAGCAATTAGAGGAGTTACTTGAAAAGAAATTTGTGAGACCAAGTGTATCGCCGTGGGGAGCTCCGGTGTTGTTAGTGAAGAAGAAAGATGGAGGTATGAGACTTTGTGTTGATTATAGACAGCTGAATAAAGTAACAATTAAGAACAAGTACCCACTTCCAAGAATAGATGATTTGATGGATCAGTTGGTAGGTGCTTGCGTGTTTAGCAAGATCGATTTGAGATCGGGCTATCATCAGATTAAAGTGAAAGATGAGGATATTCAGAAGACGACGTTCCGAACACGGTATGGACACTATGAGTATTCGGTGATGCCCTTCGGTGTTACAAATGCGTCGGGAGTATTCATGGAATACATGAACCGTATTTTTCATACTTATCTGGATCGTTTTGTGGTTGTATTCATTGATGATATTCTGATTTACTCTAAGTCAGATGAAGAGAATAAGGAACATTTGAGAACAGTATTGGAAGTTTTGAAAGACAAGAAGTTGTATACGAAGCTGTCCAAGTGCGAGTTCTGGTTGAAAGAAGTCAGCTTTCTTGGTCATGTGATTTCGGGTAGTGGTATTGCTGTGGATCCATCTAAAGTAGAGGCTGTTTTGGAATGGGAAACTCTGAAGTTAGCGACCGAAATTAGAAGTTTCTTGGGATTAGCTGGTTATTATAGACGGTTTATTGAAGGGTTTTCTAAGTTGGCACTTCCGTTAACTATATTAACTTGTAAAAGTAAAGCTTTTGTGTGGGATGTTCAGTGCGAAGAGAGTTTTATAGAATTGAAGAAGAGGTTGACGTCGGCCCCGGTTTTAACATTACCGAATCCAGGAGAACCGTTTGTAGTTTATTGTGATGCTTCGTTGATGGGTTTAGGAGGTGTGCTTATGCAGAATAATAAAGTAATTGCTTATGCGTCTCGACAGTTGAGAACTCATGAAAGGAATTATCCTACGCATGATTTGGAACTTGCTGCATTGGTTTTTGTGCTGAAGATTTGGAGGCATTATCTCTATGGCTCTAGATTTGAAGTTTATAGTGATCATAAGAGCTTAAAATATTTGTTTGATCAGAAAGAGTTGAATATGAGACAGCGCGGGTGGTTGGAATTACTAAAGGATTATGATTTCAGTTTGAACTATCACCCAAGAAAAGCTAATGTAGTGGCTGATGCTTTAAGCCGAAAGACTTTGCATATGTCAGCAATGATGGCTAAAGAATTGGAATTAATTGAACAATTCAGAGATATGAGTTTAGTTTACGAAGTGACGCCGCAAAGTGTTACTCTGGGAATGTTGAAGATTAACAATGATTTTCTGGACAGTATCAGAGAAGCTCAGAAGTTAGATGTGAAATTGGTAGATTCGATGGTTGGAATCGATCAGTCAGAGAATAATGATTTTAAATTGGATATGCATGGTGTGTTGAGATTCCGCGATCGGATTTGTATTCCTGATGATTCAAATATGAAAAAGATGATTCTTGAGGAAGGTCACAGGAGCAATTTGAGTATTCATCCAGGAGCTACAAAGATGTACCAGGACTTGAAGAAATTGTTTTGGTGGCATGGGATGAAGCGCGATGTGGCGCAATTTGTGTATGCGTGTTTAACCTGTCAGAAATCGAAAGTTGAGCATCAGAAACCTGCAGGGTTGATGCAACCGTTGGAAATTCCAGAATGGAAATGGGACAGCATTTCTATGGACTTTGTGACAGGGTTACCTAATACCTTAAGAGGACATGATTCGATATGGGTGATTGTTGATAGGCTTACGAAGTTGGTTCATTTTATACCTATTAACATCACTTTTCCAGTGTCGAAGTTGGCAGAGATTTATATTCGTGTAATTGTGAAGCTGCATGGTGTTCCTTTGAGTATTGTGTCGGATAGAGATTCGAGGTTTACTTCCGATTTTTGGAAGAGTTTGCAAGAAGCGTTGGGTTCTAAGTTGAGGTTGAGTTCGGCATATCACCCTCAGACGGATGGTCAAACTGAGAGGACTATTCAGTCGTTGGAGGATTTGTTGCGAGCTTGTGTTCTCGAGCAAGGAGGTTCGTGGGACACTCATCTACCGTTAATAGAGTTCACTTATAATAACAGTTATCATTCTAGTATCGATATGGCACCTTTCGAAGCGTTGTATGGTCGAAGATGTAGGACCCCTTTATGTTGGCATGAATCCGGAGAAATTATAATGCTGGGACCGGAAGTTGTTTGAGAGACTACTGAAAAGGTGAAGTTAATCCGAGAAAAGATTAAAGCTTCCCAAAGTAGACAGAAGAGTTATCATGATAAGCGAAGGAAGGATTTAAAATTTCAAGCTGGTGACCATGTATTTTTGAGAGTCACGCCTATGACTGGTGTCGGACGAGCTTTGAAGTCTAAGAAGCTCACTCCTCGTTTTATCGGTCCATATCAGATTTTGGACAGAGTTGGAAAAGTTGCTTATCGGGTGGCATTACCGCCAAATCTTTCAAATTTGCACAATGTGTTTCATGTGTCACAACTCCGGAAGTACATTTCAGATCCATCTCATGTGGTTAGTATGGATGACGTGCAATTACGGGATAATCTTACCGTGGAAACGATGCATGTACGAATTGCGGAACGTGAGATGAAGACCCTGCGAGGAAAGGAAATTGCATTGGTGAAAGTTGTCTGGTTGGGAGCTGCTGGAGAAAGCATGACATGGGAATTGGAGAGCAAGATGCGAGACTCTTATCCCGAGTTGTTTGAATCAGGTAAATTTTCGAGGACGAAAATATTCTAAGTAGGGGAGAGTTATAACGTCCCGAATATTTAATTATTTATTTAATTAAATATTTAATTAATTATCTGTGATTATTCGGTTAATTTTGTGTTGAGGAGATTTAATTGATAAGTTGGTATTTAAGTTGGTTTAGTCGTAGAATTATATTAGAAATAATATAATTAAAATATTATTAAGTAATTTCCGAATAATTTATGAATATGTCGATTATGTGGTTAAGTCAGTAAGTTGATAGTCGGGTATAAATTAGTCGGGAAATTAATATCATAAATAATATTAGTTTTAGTAGAATATTAATTAAATTAGTTGAGTTAAATTGTTTGTGAGAAATAGCAAATTTGGGGGTATTATTTAGTAGACCCATTGAGACATATAGTGGCCCATTATTTATTAAGTCTAGTGTTTATGTTAAAAGTAGTAAAATCAAAAGCTAAAACCAAAAGGAAAGGAGAAGAGATAACGGCGGACAGTATTAGGGAGGAAAAGCTGCGACAGTGAGATTAAGGAGAAGAAGGAGAGGAGAAATTGCTACCGGTGTTCAAACAGTTCCAGAAATTCGAGCTACCTTCGATCCAATCAGGTAAGGGTGGGGTTCGAATTTTATAACCGGGAGAATGATAGTTAGTATGTAGGAATTGGGAATTATATAATTTTTCACTATGTGATATTTATTGGATTTGAATTGGTATATTATAGAGACCCATTATCAATTGATAGAGTAATTTGAAACTTGATAGTAGAAATCCACTTTTTTTCTTTATCCCATGCGCTACAGTAGGAGTAGGTAGCATGGTTTGGATTAATTTGTTTTAGTTAATTATTATTAAATTGAGAAGTGAGGAATTAATCTAGTTAAAATAATATGATATAGAATGGAATAGGTGCAATGTATATCTATGCACTTGAAACAGCGCCTGAACACCAAAGAAGGAGAAAACAACTGATTTTTTATTATGTATGTATTATGCTGGACATGAGAGGAGGGTGCATTATTTTAACCATTTCGTGTGCCATTTGTTTTGCTTGTTTATGTAAGCATTTCTTTTCTCTATGTATATACATAATACTAGAATAGTTAAATAATAGTAAGTATAGTAATGTTAGTAGCTACTGTATCAGTACTAACATATTAATTAGGCATGTTGAATATATATATATATATATATATATATATATATATATATATATATATATATATATATTTGGATTAGTTAATATAATCAAGTTAGTAAATTTATATGTTGTAGCAGAAAAATAAATTAGTAGCAGAACTGGACAGAAAACAGTGCCGAGAGCAAAATTAAGCGGTATATTTAGTTTCCCGGAATCGAATGAAAATTTTTAGAGCAGTTCGTAATAATTAGTAGGCAGTGTGGTTGATTTATTTTGTTTAAAAGCTGCTGGAAGTTGAAAACAGTAGGAATTTTAGTCGTCCGGTAGAATTAAGCGGTATAATTAGTTGCCCAGAATCGAATGAAAATTTTTGGGGAAGTTCGTATATACAAGTAGATACGTGAATGGTATTTATTTTTGTTAAATTAAGTTGAATGCGTGGAATTGCCGGTACAGTCGATTGAGTTGGTTTTTGGTCCCAAATATGGACATGTTTTGTTGGAGGCTTAAATAGCCGAAATTGAAAGTTGTTTATGATGTGCTGAGTTGTATTTGTTGTGTTGGTGCTGTTGATTGTATGTCGTTCATATGTCGCATACATTGCATTGTTTAAGTTGGCCTTGATGGCATTGATTAAGTTGGCCCTTGATGGCACCTGTTTAAGTTGAAAATGCCTCGATAACCTGGCATATGTTTAAGTTGGGAGTTCTACTCCGAAATGGTACCACATGCATTTGCATAAGTTGAGTCGCATTGAGTCGTATTAATGGATTTGTTGTTATGATGAATGTCGATTGGTTGTGATATGGTTGTTAATTGTGAAGTGGTGAAACTTGTATGGTTCTAATTCTAATATATTAATTATCATACTTTTGATTATATTATTGGATATCTCACCCTTTCTTTGTTTTGCCGTTGCCTTTATATTGGTAACGTGCAGGTAATCCGGAATGAAGGAAGCCTACCTTCATTAGTTCGAGTCGGTGGTTGTCGCTCTGATACGTAGCACTCGGGGGGATAATCGCGTGTTTTTCCTATTGATTGAATTATGTTTAAGTTGCTGAATTTTATATTGTTTTTATTAAAAGCTTACATTTGAAGTTGTTTAATGTTGGATGAAGATGCTCTAACAATTTGAATGGTAAAGACTTGTTGATTGGAAGTTGTTGTTTTTGTTGAATTCAAAATTAAGAAAATTTTATGTTGAACTTATGAATCCGCTGCATGAAAGTTAAAGTTGTTATATTTTAAAGACTAAACAGGTTCGAATCAGTTGTCCGTAGAATTATATTAGTTATGTATTATTTACAGGTGATTGCATGATATGTTAAAGTTGAAATGAATGTGACATCCTGTATGTTGAAATTTTATACTCTGATATTATATAATTACGTTGGGTAGAATCAGGGTGTTACACCCCCCCCCCCCCCCCTTTTTTTTAAAACAATCCAATCCAAAATAATTTCGGTCACAGACCCAAACAACACACCATTTTCAACGACATTAAGTAGAGATAACAACCAGATACAAAAACAATAGAAATTTGGTATATTTCTCGACACAATATACACACAGTGATCATTCTATACAAACCCAAATTCCCATATAGTATTCATCAACTACCCTATTATAAAGTCATAACCCCACCCTTACCTTGGATTAAAGGTCGCTCTACTCTCCGATTGGATTCCCGTTCTCGCAGCCTCTCTGTGTTCCGTTTCCAAACCCTTGTTCCTCTTCTTCGTAACTTCTATGTTCTAACTGCTACTTCCCTCTTTCTCTTAATTTTAATTACCTAATATAATAACACTATTATTCTATTTTTTTTATTGGGCCTCATTTCTACACCCCCACTAATTCTACTTCTAGTCATCAAAGCCTAAATAATATAATCTAGTATTATTTCTAATACTATATCTACAACTTAATCAGTTTAATTAAATTAATCCAACTAAAACCAACACAACTTAAATCAATTAAATCAATTCAACTAACACCGACATAGCAACTCAACACAACATTTTCGTCAACCAACACAATTCAAACAAATAATATGAAGACATTTAATTAAATAATTAATTAAATAACCGGGCGTTACAAGATTGATGAGGCATAAAGGTACTTCCATATTGTGATGATAATTTGCATAATAATGGGAAATCTTAGTGGTCAAAATTTGGGATATGACAGATGCCCCTATTTAATCTTCTTGGACCCGAAGGTGTGAATGGCGAAGGTATTCAGGCATTCGGGGTGCAAGAGGATTAAATATCGGAATACCCAAAATTTTGACAGTGGTTATGAATGGTAGTTTACGCATCCTTCTTCTTTTGCTAAGCAATGATGCTTAGAAAAGGTAAAAACTTCCCCTCGATCCTGGTCTTCAGCCATGGAACTGGTCTCAGTTTCTGAAATAAACTTCCCCTCGATCCTGGTTTCCTACCAAGGAACTGGTTTCAGTTTCTGATATAGACTTCCCCTCGATCCTGGTTTCCTACTAAGGAACTGGTCTTAGTTTCTGATATAAACTTCCCCTAGATCCTGGTTTCCTACCAAGGAACTGGTCTTAGTTTCTGATATAAACTTCCCCTCGATCCTGGTTTCCTACCAAGGAACTGGTCTTTGTTTCTGATGTAAACTTCCCCTCGATCCTGGTTTCCTACCAAGGAACTGGTCTCAGTTTCTGATATAAACTTCCCCTCGATCCTGGTTTCCTACCAAGGAACTGGTCTTAGTTTCTTTTGTCACTAAACTTTCTAGACAAGGGATGCTGTCTGTAGCGGTTTTCCTCAAACTTCTCGTCAAATTTTCCTGGGGAGATGCCATTTGATGGGAAAAAGTTTTGGTGTCAGACTTGCTGGGGAACCCATTCGTCTGAGCTGCAGAGGTGTAAAAACTTCTCTATTGAAGACGTCATTTGTTGACTCTACTGGGGAAAACGAGTCTCTTGAGAGACTGCTTTCTGCTTGGGGATATTACATCATACTTTTCCTCGAGATCTTCTTGAATAAATGCCATGTGATGTAATCCAATTTGGAAGTGCTGATGACCCTCTTGTCAGCGAATCTTTCGGAGAAAAACTGTTGTATTGCCGAGTCTTTGATTAAGAGGCTTTCTTTGGGGATTTTCCTTAATCCGGGAAAGCGAAGATATCATCTTCAATGGTGAAGAGTGATGTTTGTCGAAAGTTTTCTTGCTTTTTAGAGGTTCAAGTTATCAAAGTGGTCGAGGACCGTCTCCAATCCAGAAATAAACTGGAGAAGAGAGATTGTTCAGACGCAACATTTCCTGACGAGGAAAGAACTGACAACTCAATTGAGAGGATTTTTATCACTAGGGTACAAGACCAACCGGAGTGATAGTGATGCAATATGAATATGAATGTAAATCAATAATGCATGATGTATGTATGTTTATGCTGACAAAACTAACACAACATACAGATTAGAGGATGGACACGGCTGGATACTCGGCCACTGCGGGGAATGAGGAAGTATCATGTGGTCCAAAATAATAATTCTGCCTTGCTTAGGAGAAATAGTCCTTGTGGGGAAAACCGTTGGTCGGGCTTAGGAGATAAGCACTCTGCCGGGGATGTCGGACGGAATATTCGCATCTGACATAGCTGGTCCTTCATTCAGGTGTACTGGTTAAGAATGAGTACTTTGATTCTGCACTTTGAAGCTCGATTACTTCTGGAGAAGCGATCGATGTTCTTTCGATGTTCAACAGTCAAAAGAAATTGCCATCTTTATTTTAAAAGCAGAAGAAGTTTGACAAGTAAATTCATTTTTGTTTTATTTCAAGAATCGTTGATCATGTTAAAATGTCATTCTGTAAAGCTAAAACAAATAAGGATTGCAAACAAAAGCACTAAAGCTCAAATTTTATTGATAGGATGGAAATCAACCAAACGCGTGATTCCATGGAGTATTTACAAAGTTAGAAAATGGTAATTTAAAAGAAAAGGGCTGCATTGAAACATAACAACCGCTATCCTTTTACCAACTTTGAATTCTGGACATCCTGAGCTTCTGTCGAAGATGACCTTGACTGGAGTTTCTTTTGATGGATGGCATTACTGCTGCTGGGGGATTTGCCCCTTTGCTGGACGTAGTTAATTGCCATTAATCCCTAACTTTTTCCTGGATTATACTTTGAGATTTCCAATCCATCGGGATGATTTTTGATTATGTCTCTAATTTTTGCCTGGACCGCCCTTTCAGGTTTTCAATCCACCGAGACGTTTTTTTATTTAGGCGAAGTATTTCTTGACTACATCAACATTTATGGGGTAGGAAAATTCTTCTTCATCCATGGTTGCGAGTCTCAAGGCGCCGCCTGAGAAGGCTTTCTTGACCACATAGGGGCCGTCATAATTCGAAGTCCACTTGCCCCGGGAATCAGTGAGAAATGATTGTATCTTTTTTAGCACAAGGTCTCATTTTCTGAAGACACGAGGTCGGATTTTTTTGTGAAACATCTTCTTCATTCTCTGTTGATACAACTGACTGTGGCATAGTGCCGTTATTCACTTTTCTTCGATCGGGTTCAGTTCGTCGTGTCAACTTTGACACCATTCAGCTTCTGTTAGCCTAGCTTCCATCAATACCCGGATTGATGGGATCTCTACTTCTATGGGGAGAACTACTTACATGCCATATACCAGGGAGAAAGGGGTTGCCCCTGTTGAAGTGCAGACAGATGTGCGATAACTGTGAAGAGCGAAGGGTAGCATCTCGTGCCAGTCTTTGTAGGTTACAACCATCTTCTGAATGATTTTCTTGATATTCTTGTGAGCCGCTTCTACCGCTCTGTTCATCTTAGGTCGGTAGGGAGATGAGTTATGGTGTTCAATTTTGAATTCAGCACACAACTCTTTCATCATCTTATTATTTAAGTTGGATCTATTATCAGTAATGATCTGGCTAGGAACACCATAACGGCAGATGAGATTGTTTTTGATAAATCGAACCACCACTTGTCGGGTTACATTGGCGTATGACGCTGCTTCGACCGACTTGGTGAAGTAATCAATGGCTACTAGGATGAACCGATGTCCGTTCGAAGCTTTGGGTTCGATCATGCCAATCATGTCGATTCCCCATATGGAAAAAGGCCACGAGGAAGAGAGAACTTTGAGATGTGTTGGCGGTACATGGATTTTGTCAGCGTATATTTGACACTTTTGACATCTCTTCATGTACTTGTAGCAATCGGATTCCATGGTCAACCAATATTACTCTACTTTCAGAATTTTTCTCGCCATCGCGTGTCCGTTGGCATGAGTGCCAAAGGATCCTTCGTGAATTTCTTTCATCAGCATGTTTGCTTCTGGTCTGTCTACGCATCAGAGCAAGACCATGTCAAAGTTTCTCTTATAGAGTGTATCCCCGCTCAGGAACAAGTTGCCTGCCAATCTTCTGAGGGTCTTCCTGTCTTTTCTTGATGCCCCAGGTGGGTACTCTTGTTTCTGAAGGAAGCATTTGATATCGTGATACCAAGGTTTGTCGTCGATGACTGCTTCGATTGTGAAAATGTAAGCGGGCCGTTCAAGGCGCATTATGTCGATCTTAGGTATGTAATTCTATTGACCTACACTAATCATGGAAGAGAGAGTGGCTAATGCACCAGCCATGTGATTCTCTTTGCGAGGGATGTGATGAAACTCGATTCTGTTGAAGAATGGTAACAACCTTCTCGCGTAGTCTTTGTAAGGAATCAGTCCTGAATTGTATGTGTTCCAATCTCCTTTGATTTTATTGATAACCAGGGCTAAGTAGCCATATACATCCAAGTTCTTGATCCTTAAGTCGATCGCTTCTTCGAGACCTATGATACAAGCTTCGTATTCGACCTCGTTGTTTGTACACTTGAATGTCAGTCTGGCAGTGAAAGGAATATGGGTACCCTGACGTGTTATGATGATTACCCCAATTTCGTTTCCATAATGATTGACAGCTTCATCAAAGATAAGCCCCCATGTGATTCTCTTTGCAAGGGATGTGATGAAACTCGATTCTGTTGAAGAATGGTAACAACCTTCTCGCGTAGTCTTTGTAAGGAATCAGTCCTGAATTGTATGTGTTCCAATCTCCTTTGATTTTATTGATAACCAGGGCTAAGTAGCCATATACATCCAAGTTCTTGATCCTTAAGTCGATCGCTTCTTCGAGACCTATGATACAAGCTTCGTATTCGACCTCGTTGTTTGTACACTTGAATGTCAGTCTGGCAGTGAAAGGAATGTGGGTACCCTGACGTGTTATGATGATTACCCCAATTTCGTTTCCATAATGATTGACAGCTTCATCAAAGATAAGCCCCCATTGGGAACCTGGTTCTAGCCCTTCACTGGGTAGCGGTTCATCGCAGTCTTTCATTTTTAAGTACATAACATCTTCGTCTGGGAAGTCAAACCCGACTGATTCCTGATCATTAGTCGATTGATGAGCCAAATGATCGGCTAAAATATTTCCCTTAATGGATTTCTGAGCGTGGTATTCGATGTCGTATTTTGATAACAACATCAGCCAACGGGCAATCCTTCCCGTGAGAGCAGGCTTTTCAAAGACGTACTTGATCAGATCCATTTCGGAGATTAACCAAGTCGTGTGACGAATCATGTACTGGCGAAGACGTTTGGCTGCCCAAGACAATGCACAGCAAGTTTTCTCAAGCATAGTGTACCGAGTCTCACAGTCGGTGAACTTCTTGCTTAAATAGTAAATGGCAGAGTCTTTCCTTTTTGTTTCGTCTTGTTGGCCAAGTACACAACCCATTGAGTCTTCCAAGACTGTTAGGTAGATGACCAGTGGTCTTCCTTCCACTGGAGGTGATAGAATTGGTGGGTTCAATAGGTATTCCTTGATACTGTCGAAGGCGGTTTGGCAATCTTCTATCCAAACGCAGTCATGGTTCTTTTTGAGTAATTTGAAAATCGGTGCGCATGTCGCGGTCATGAGGAATATAAATATGGAAATGTAGTTCAAACGTCCCAGGAATCCCCTGACTTGTTTTTCAGTCTTTGGAGAAGGCATTTCTTGAATGGCCTTGACCTTGTCAGGATCAACCTCAATTCCTTTCTGGGCGACGATGAACCCTAGCAGTTTCCCTGAGCGAACGCCAAATGTGCACTTATTGGGATTCAAGCGGAGTTTGTACTTTCCCTACCGCTCGAATAGCTTTAACAGGTGGGTCACATGCTCCTCCTCTGTCTTAGATTTGGCAATCATATCATCGACATATACCTCGATTTCTTTGTGTATCATGTCATGAAACAGAGTAGTCATGGCCCTTTGATAGGTTTCCTCGACGTTCTTCAAACCGAACGGCATTACCATGTAACAAAAAGTGCCCCATGGGGTGGTGAAGGAAGTTTTCTCCATGTCTTCCGGCGCCATTTATATCTGATTATAGCCCAAGAATTCATCCATGAAGGAGAAGACTTTGAACTTCGTTGTACTATCTACCAGCATGTCAATGTGTGGTAAGGGAAAGTCATCCTTTGGACTTGCTTTGTTCAGATTCTTGTAGTCTACACACATTCTGACATTTCCATCCTTTTTCAGAACTGGTACCATGTTGGCCAGACATTGAGGATATTCTGATGTGACGAGGAAACCTTCGTCAATCTGTTTCTATACCTCCTATTTGATTTTGATGGCCATGTCTAGATGAGTCCGTCTTAGTCTTTGTTTTACCAGCGGATATTCTGATCTCAACGGTAGATGATGTTCCACGATGCTGGTATCCAACCCTGGAATATCCTGATAGGACCAAGCGAATACATTGGGAGACTCTTTGAGAAGCTTTGTCAAACTTTCTTTGATAGTTGGACTGAGCAGTGCCCCAATGTTGACCTTTTTTCTCTCCTCCTCTGAACCCAAGTTGACTGTTTCCAACGGCTCTTTGTGAGGTTTGATGGACCTTTCCTCTTGTCTGAGTAATCGGAAGATCTCTTCTAGAATTTCGTCGTCATCCTCTTCTTCAGCCTCAAATACTGGGAATTCAAAGTTGGGAGAAGGCATTGGATCGTATGTTTCAATGGGGTTTAAGACAAACAATCTGCATGACGTGATGATTTGTTTTTAGAAGAGATAGAGAGAATGCAAGAGTGTGTGCAGTGTATTTTCTGAAAAATGCTTGTTTTTATTATTTGAGTTGTTTTTTAGGATTACCATTTTCTGAAAAAGCGAAAAGCAAAAACAACAATAAATGCGAAAATTACAGAACGACGTTATTTTATTTATGATCTTGTCGATTCTTAAAACTACAGCCCTATAAAACAAAACTCTATCGCTTTGGGCGAAGCGAAGAGGTACATTTACAGAAAGTGAACCATATCAAAACATCCGTTTCACCTGGGCAAGGTGAAAGGTTAAGATAAATACGGCAATTACTTTGACTTATGAACAACTTTTGAAACGTTGACAGCAACCCATTGGCGGCGAACTCCTCGGTGAATCACAAAGTCTGGCACTTTCCTTTTTGATTTGACTTCAGAAATAACGCTGATTTCTGGTGGAGCAGGATCGTTGGAATCTGTCTCCCAGGCAGAATCGTCATAGGAGGATTCCTCAGCTGTATCTTCCACAGTGTTTATACTCTCAGGTAGATCTCCCCACCCAGTTGGTTGGATGTCTTTGATATTAATACGAGAGCTTTCAGGAGCGGTGTACTTAACCAGGTAATCAAATTTGCCACTTAGTTGTCCTAAGGTGTCCCACACTTCTTTGGAATTGGAGGTGTCATCCCTTTCGATGACGTTGACCTCGGGAAAAACATAGTTGATGAACTATAGTCCGGCAAGCTTTGCAAATTCATCGTCGTGCTGGGTATTTTCTGAATACCCTGAGTGTTGATCCCATGACATGGTGGGGACACAGGTATTCTTTTCAATGATGCTCAGCTGATATGCATCGTTGGGCTGACTCTCTTGCCCCGAGTCTCCTGGGTACGGCTGCCAGATAGGCAGGCCATCCATTGGGCAATAGTAGTCATGGTCAAAGTTGTCTTTCATCAGAGTGTCTTCCTCTAATGAGTTGGGTGGAGCACGGAATCCTTCTGGATCACAATCTCCGTATATCATTTTGACATCCGCTCTTGGTATATATCTCGGACTTTGTGCGGGATAGCAAAATGGTGTAGGCACCTCTTCTTGAGACATATAACCATCCTTGTTAAGATAGGACTTCCACTCTTCATCTGTATCGGAGGAGTCACCTTCATTGATGGTATATACTTCTTGAGATACTGGGTGAAGGAAACCTCCACTGTGGAAGAAGTTTTGCATGGGATGAAGACTTTCATCGTTAGTAGCTGTCTGGGCGCAGTTTGAAGAAAAAAGCAAGACCTTTCTTTTTCTTATTGTCAGTAGGAATGACAAGCTGTCCCCATCCTTTTGCATTGTTATTTTTAATCACTTCGAGAGCATCTCTGTACGAGGAAATCGACGTTCCTCTTTCTGATTGGTTGTCGTGACTCATCGAAAGTGCCTGGAACTGGGTTCCAACAACCTCCTCTGGTTCTACACAAGTGGACGATGATAAGTTACTCACAATCAAGGCTTGCTCTCCGTAGACTGTGACAAGTTGGTCATTCTTGACAAACTTCAGCTTTTGGTGAAGCGTCGAAGTGACTGCCCCAGCCTCGTGTATCCAAGGTCTTCCTAACAAACAGTTGTATGCCACCCGAATGTCTATGACCTGGAAAGTGACTTGGAAAGTGTGGGGACTGATAGTTATGGGAAGGTCGACTTCGTCGATAACTGTTTTCCGTGATCTGTCAAATGCTTTGACGATGACCTCACTGCCTCTCATCGGAGATCCTTTGAATGATAGTCGCATTAGAGTGGACTTCGGCATAACATTCAGAGCCGATCCGGTGTCTACTAGTACGCTGGCTAAAGCATCGTCCTGGTAGTTGACTGTAATATTTAGCGCCATGTTGTGACTTTTGCCTTCTTCTGGCAATTCCTTATCACTAAACCCCAAGTTGTTGCAGGAAGTGATGTTGGAGATGATACTGTCGAATTGTCTTATTGACACATCTTATTCCACAAAGGCCTGCTCTAAGACTTTCTGTAGAGCCTCCCTGTGAGCTTCGGAACTGAGTAAAAGAGATAGTACAGAGATTTTTGAAGGAGTTTGCAACAGCTGATCAACAATGTTGTACTCACTTTTTTGGATGAGCTTTAGCATCTCATCGTTGTTCTTTGAAAGGTCAGGATCACTAGACTGACCGACTGGTTGATCAGGAACTTCCGTTTGTGGTTCCTTTTCTCTGGTAGGTTCTCCAACTCCTCGGTTGAATATTCGACCACTCCGTGTTACTCGACTGATTCCTGCAATATTCACGACGGAGGGTAATGGAATTTCCTTTCCATTCTCAATTTTTGTTGCACCGTATTTGTAAGGAATAACCTTAGTTGATTCATATGGTAATGGTCCCAGTAGATAGATAACTACAGGAGCCTTATGATTCTTCTGACCATTGTAAGTAATTTCAATCAGTTCCTGGTTGGGAAATTTCGATTCGTCAAGTAAAGGGATGATGGTACAAACATCTTTAGTCCTCTTATGATCAGAGATTACAACAACGTCCTTGATTCGATCAGCTACATAGTCGAACATCAAGTTGGTTGACCCAGAACTTGGACACGGTCGAATCTCTTTATAGTCCAACTGACTCTGAAGAGCTGCTCGCACGAGGTAACATCCTTGATTATCTTTAGAACAAACTCTACAACGTTCATAGTTGTGTGGTGGCACTCGGCCACGTCCGCTCTATATGCAGTGTAACCTCACTAGATCTGTTTCCATTGATCGAATATCTTGACTTCGATGCCTAGTAGGGTTCTCATTAATCATGCTGACTTGTTGTGTGTCTTCGTCTAAATAGATCGGAAGCCACCAGTGGTTTAACAAGTGTTGCAAAGTTCTTTGAACGAGAGTGCATCCTTGGTCGCTCTCACAACATCCCTTACAGTTCTAATAATTATAGGAAGTCAGAAAACCGAGCTGGACTTACTTAGCATGTAACTCCACCAAGCTGGTATTCATCAAGCGAAAATTAAAGATTTGAATCATATTCACTTGATACTGATTTCTATAGCGGTAATCCTGAATCCATCCAAGATCCATTTGACACTGGAGGGCCTCTTGTACAAAAGAGCATCCCTAATTGTTTATTGAGCAGATAGGACAGGAAACATAGTCGTGCCGTGGCAGATTATGATGTTGGCTTTGCCTTGAGTGCATTGCCACCAAGTTGACATTCATTGCATGGATGTCGTGGTTCTGAATGATGTTGGAATTCGTATAAGTCATGTTGACTTCACGAATTCGGTGATCTTGGATCCATCCGAGATCCATCTGTTCCTGTAGAGCTGATTGCACCACAGAACATCCTTGATTATTCTTAGAGCAGATATCACACTGGTGATAGTTATGAGACGGTACATGACCATATCCGCTCTGTCTGCAATGCATCTTGACCGGGTTGGTTCCCAATAAGAGTACATCATGAAATTGATAGTTGTGCTTAACCTCTTCTTCTATCAAATTTACTGCAACTTTCTCGTGTTGAGGCAACAGATTTGGCTGAACATTTGGATTTATATCCTTGAAGGATAAGACCCCGCTTCTAACAAGCTTTTGTACATCGGATTTGAAGCTGGGACAGTTTTCTATGTTATGCCCTGGTCCTCCTTGATGGTAAGGGCAAGTCTGATCTGCTTTAAACCAAAAAGGCGGATTCTCTGGTATTGGAAGAGGAGGCCAGGTTTGGACGTGCCCTTTGGCTAGTAGTAGCGGAAACAGTTCTGCGTACAATATTGGTATAGGGTCGAACCCTGGTGGTCGCATTGTACGGTTGTTGTACAGAGGACGAGCCTGCTGAAGAGGCTGTTGTGTCCTTTGCTGATATTGTTGTTGATTCGGTTGACTTTGAGCAACCTAAGGATGATACATAGGAATAGGCGCAGGGTTGATAGCAGGAGTTACAGTTGCTACTGGTTGGTACCGTCGCCTTTGCCTTCTGAGAGAGATATTACCAATATCCTGCTCTTTTTTCTTAGGGAGAGAACTACCGTATCTTTTGGTACTGCCTGATGATCCAGCGTCTTTTACTAAACGTCCTTCTCGGACTGCTTCCTCAAGATGAACTCCCATGCCTACCATCTCAGTAAAGTCACTGGGCGCACTGGCGACCATTCTGTCGTAGTAAAATGAGCTCAAGGTTTTCAAGAAGATCTTTGTCATCTCTTTTTCCTCAAGAGGTGGACAAATCTGAGCGGTAATTTCACGCCATCTCTGGGCATATTCCTTAAAGGTTTCCTTATCCTTCTGCGACATGGCTCTGAGTTGATCTCTGTCCGGTGCCATGTCTAGGTTATACTTATATTATTGAACGAAGGCGGCGCCAAGATCTCAGAAAGTGACAATCTTAGTGCGGTTTAATCCCATGTACCATTTGAGTGCAGCACCGGTTAAACTATCTTGAAAATAGTGGATCAGTAGGTGTTGGTTCTCTGTCTGAGTTGACATTCTCTGAGCGTACATCACCAAATGGCTTTGAGGGCAAGAGTTACCCTTGTACTTTTCAAATTCGAGCACCTTGAATTTGTGCGGAACTTTCACATTAGGGATTAGACAGAGGACTACGGCGTCCTTTCCGAATAGATCCTGACTGCGAATGGCTTGTAGTTCCTTCTCCATCTCCAAGAACTATTCCTGGAATTCTCTCATTCTCTCATCCATACTTTCGTTTCCACCAGACGGTATCTGGGAAATCTGTCCTTCCGGGATAGTGTGTACCACGGGTGGTGGTATAGTCATTATGGCAGTGACTCTTGGTGCTTCCCGAAGTTTGTAACCTTCAGGAGTTGTTGTCATGCCCCTGGCATCTTCGCTTTCCCGAAGTTTGTAACCTTCAGGCCCAGCGGGTCCTGCTGCAGTTTTCGGATCTTCAGTGATTGGCGGAATATATCCTTGTGGGATATAGTTGAGTTGCATGCCCCAGGGAAGATCTTTAGGCATGGTATATTGAGTTGCATGTTCCATTATAGGTGTCAATGTGATCTCTGAGATCACAGTTCTTTGTATCTGGGCTGCTGCCAGAGCTTGTATATTATTGTGAAGCTTTCTCAAGTCTTCTTTCAGAGCATCGAGTTCTTCTCTCAACTCTCTGTTCTCTTCCTCGAGATTATCCATTTTATTTTGTTGACTGGCCCGAGTATTATACGAATGAGACAGTTTGACTCTAGAATCGAGACACAAACGTGAGATTCGTAGGTAAGAAGAATGCGTTATGTGAGAATGATGAATGATATGCAATGATTATATTATATATATTTTTTTGGTTTAATCAAAAGAAACTTCAACAATTGGATTGCAAATATCAAACAATGGGGGAACCCCGTTTTATTGAATTCAAAGATTGCGGAAATGGAAATACAGTAATTTACATAGTGCTGTAAAAGGAAATGTCTAAGCTAATGGATCCTGAGTCCTCTCTGAGGAGGGCTCAGGTGCTGGTTCTGGTATTTTCCTTTTCTTTGACCAGGGCTCTCGAGCCGTTATCGGGTTGTCATTCCTTTGCCCAGGGAAAGGAGCGAGCAAATTCCTTTGGTCTTCTTGATTTTCTACAGCGTGTTGCTCTAAAATTTCTATCAGAGCATATTTTTCTTTTAATAGTTGCTGTATTTTCTTGCACTCCACATTGAGAATACGATACTTGTTCTTCCAATACTTCTTCTCCTGTTAAACTTTGTTGAGAGTAACCTGAAGTTTTTCCGTATCTGACATGAAATAAAGGACATACTCCTTTAACGAAAGAACCTCCTGACGAGGGTAAGGCATCCTCAGCTTGAGAGCTCTAGTTTGTACCCAGTGGAGATAAGGTTCCACAGAGATATAGTCTGGTTTTCCTAGAGACTCTCTTCCTTTCCTGTGAACATGTTTCCAGGCATGCACTATTTCTGTCTATAGTGCTATGTCGTTTTCTCCTTCCTTGAAGAAAAGACCTTCCAGATGAGAATTACGTGGGACATGCCTTATTGGGTATCCAAATTGTCGACGAACTAAGATTGGATGATAATTGATTCCTCCTTTAATTCCGATGAGGGGTACATTAGGGAAATTTCCACAATGATCAATGATTCTTATCCCGTCATAGATTCGATTATACCAATCGATGTCAGAGTTGGTAAGAGACATGATTCTCTGTGACCAACATAAAGTATTCTTAGGATCCTAAAATGCAGCAGACTTGGGTAAGTGGGAAATGAACCATTTGTAAAGCAGGGGTACACAACACGTGATCATTCCTTCGCTGTACAAATTCCTTAAGTGTACAGAATCATAAGCATCTGTGAGCAAGGCCGGTACATGGTTTCCAATCAGAAAAATATTAATGGCATTGATATCAACAAAGTCATCAATGTTGGGAAACAGAAATAACCCGTAGGTGAGTAAGACAAAGATGCTCTCGAAAGCAGTCATGTTCCCTATACTAGCAAAGTACAAAGCCTTCTTTATCAAAAACTTGGCTAGTAAACCTTGGATTTCACCCTTAGTGGTCACGTGAGTCCTGACTTCTGACTCGTCCAAATAAATTGCTCTTGCAATGGTTTGATCCTTTGGAATTTCTTCCAGTCCAGAAAAGGGAGCTTGGTCAGTGATGGGTAAATCAGTCAGGTGATAGTATTCCTCCAGTGTTGGTGCCAGTTGATAATCCGGGACTGTGAAACAGTGATAGACCGGATCATAAAACTGAATGAGCGTAGCCAGTATTCCTTCAATTACATGGACCTTTAAACGAGACAGCACTCCTCTGTACTTATCTCTGAAAGCATCAGGGTTGGTGATCATCCTCGCCAATCCTCTGAAATCCTCTAGTTTTTGAACCTTGAAGGTGTACTTGTGAGTCTTCCTTCTACCGAAATCCATAACGCAATCTCCATCCCCAAAGGTTATACTGGTGATTTTTTGTACCTGTCCTTACAATCATTGACCCCTCTTGGGATAACAACAGCAGGCTGGTTCACCCGAGCGAGCTGATGTATCTTAGAGTAATCTCAAATGAGGGTAGTATCGTGTGATAACTATTTCCGATAGCTTTCGCACTACAAAATAGTAACAACGTCTCAGCCTACTAAATCCTCAATTTCATAGAATACCACAATCGAACAATCTGCTTTCAACAACCGAAGTCGTATAGGCATTGAAACTGTAAAGGGTCTCTCCACTGATTCGATGGTCGACCGGGATCTCTTATTTGGGAGTCACTCCCTGTAAGATTACCCGTCTAGTGCCATCACTTATCTTAGGTGTATACTCAATCTTTCCAGATGCGGCATCACCCGCAGTCCCATTAACAGAAAAAATAAACACTGATATCAATTAGGAAAAGCGATATATATATATATATATTCATTCCTAAAACTAACATCCCAGACCGCTTAAGAGCTATAATCCTAGTCCTAACAAATAAAATGACTCCCTTGTAGAGTCTCCATTTTCCTGTTGCGAGCGATTTTTGTCGGTGACGCGACCACCTTATCGCTGAAGTTTGGGTTTTCCTCCTCGAGGAGAAAGGGTGCTACTTTCTAATTTCTTATTTATCCCGTGAAGCTGGAAGGGAAAGGGAAGCTATCTAAAACTAACCTTGCACACGAATGTTTAACGGAACAAACGCTTTAAAGAGATTACGGGGTCCGGGGTCAGGTTATACAATGGGGAGTTATCAATTACCCATCCTATATGTGGTTATCCACAGGATATTAGCTTTAGGTTTCGCTTTGTAATTGATGGTGTTTATCTGTTAATGGGTTGGGAAAGTTTCTTGGGAAGTATGAGCGAGTGAGTGAGTTTTCTATGGAAAATGATGATGATGATGGCTAAGGTATGAAACCTAAAGTCTTGGACTGATGTATGAACGTACTGGACCTAGAGTTTTTGATTAGTATGCTCGCTAAGATTTCACAATCTTATGCTTACGTATTCCCGTTTAAACGAAACAGGGAAATCAGAGCTATCGTAGTTCCTCCTATTCTAAGGGAGGAAAATAATGTTTTGGTATCTTGTTTAAAGCCCAAGATTGAAGCTAAAAGGTTTATTTGTGCCTTGTTCAAAGCCCAAGATTGAAGCTAAAAGGTTTGACTGAGAGGGAATTTGTCATCTCTAAAGAAGGATTGTTGACTTTTTGTGTGCCTTGATCAAAGCACAAGGTTGATGCTAAAAGGTTAATTGACTCAGCTACGGGATTTCTTTATACAAAGCCTAAGAGGAAGCTTGAAGTTTGACTTTTTCGGGGAAAATGTTTTGTCTGTCTTGTACAAAGCCCAAGATTGAGGCTAAAAGGGATTTTGACTCTGCTAGGGAGGGTTTGTATGTGTCTTGTACAAAGCCCAAGACTTGAGGCTGACTTTACTGGGAAAATCATTATACAAATCCTAAGAGGAAGCTAAAATGGGTTTGACTCTTCTTGGAGAGTATTATCTGTCTTGTACAAAGCCCAAGATTGAGGCTGAAATGAGGAATTTAACTGACTATGGTGAGGATATTTTTATGTGTCTTGTACAAAGCCCAAGATTGAGGCTGAAATGAGTTTGACTCTTCTTGGGGAAAATCATTCCTCAAAGCCTAGAAGAAGACTGGGAGGAAATGACTCTGCTAGGGAAGATATCTGTCCTAAGCTCAAGAGAGGGAAAATTATGTCTTGTACAATGCCCAAGATTGAGGCTAAAAGGGTTTGACTCAACAAGAGAGTGTGAAAAGGTGATTGACTCAACAAGAGAGTCTAACAAGTGATTGTCTCAACAAGAGAGTCTAAAAAGTGATTGACTCAACAAGAGAGTCTAAAAAGTGATTAACTTAACAAGAGAGTCTGAAAAGGTGATTGACTCAACAAGAGAGTCTAACAAGTGATTGACTCAACAAGAGAGTCTGAAAAAGGTTATTGACTCAACAAGAGAGACTACAAAGTGATTGACTCAATAAGAGAGTCTGAAAAAGGCTAGCTCTGCTGGGTATAATCATTTGTACAAAGCCCAAGAGGAGGCTGACTTCGCTGAGAAATGATCATTATACAAAGCCTAAGAGGAGGCTAACTTTCTGCTGAGGAAAGGTCCTTATACAAAGCCTAAGAGGAGGCTATCTTTTGCCGGGATAATTGAGATCCCCAGGCAGGTCCAAGTGGGGAATTAACTCTTGCTGAGGATTATAGAAGAGTTGAGATGTCAGATACCTTGAGGTTCTTATTTAAGATAGTGTTGACCCTGGTCAGGGAACTCTCATGAGAGAGGCTGGGTTTCTGCTGGAGATCGATCCAGAAGGCCCGGGGTTTTTTGCTATAGTTGTAAGGAACTTGAGAATGTCTTTGAGACTTAAGGGGATTAGGTTATCAAAGTCTACTGGTGTGGAAGAGTTTTATCTTTTCTATGATGCCCAAAAGGAGGCAAGGGCATTAAGGGATGAGAATCAACCCTAAAGTGGCCTGACGTCTGACACTGGAAAGACTGCTCTAGCAAAGGATGACTAAATTCTGTCTTATACCTTTAAGAGGTCGTCAGGGTCCTTGTATTAAGCCCAAGAGAAGGCATAAGAACTTCTAAGAAGCCGGAGGGTCCTTGTACAAAGCCCAAGAGGAGGCGGGGATGCTTTTAGGAAGCCTGTGAGTCCCAAACTAAGAAAAATTCAAGAAATGCTATTCACCGAGAATAGATCATTTAGTGAAAGTTTTGTGATTTGAAGAAATTCAAGAGATGCTATTCACCGAGAATAGATCAACTCCGGGGAGTAGAATTTCTTTGACAATTTCTAGGGGTGACAGCCTAAAAAAAGGTTCACGAAGAATACTGCCTTTCTCTTTGTTCCATATTGTTTAAGCCCAAGAGAAGGCAAGACTGTATCTGGAGATCCTATGGGGATCTAGTTTTGTTTGTATTTTAAGAGTGACCAACAGGGCTTTACCTAGTTGCCGGGGAAAACTCTAAATAACTATACTAGTATATATACAGTTGATATATGACAAGTATTTAAAAAAGGGTACGAAAGAAGACTAACCATGCGCAGCTTCCCACAATACAGTTATATATATATATATATATATATATATATATATATATATATATATATATATATATATATATATATATATATATATATATATATTTGACGTGTATTTAAAAGAATGAAAGAAGACTAACCATGCGCCGCTTCCCACAATACAGTCATACTCATTTTCCCCTTGGAACTTTGGCCATGGTCAATGGTTCCTATCCCTCACCCTTAGATTGGTGAACTACGGATACTCTGATTCCACTCCCGTAAGGATACGTAGGCGCAAAGTGCGATGCTTTGTCGAGTATACTTAGAAATAAACCCCTAGGGTTTTCAACCTTTAGCATAGCACCCTTAGCAAGCGAGTGAGATATAACAAGTTAAAACAAGAGGCTCCCGTAGAGTACTACGGACGTTTAGGATGCTAATATCTTCCCTAGGCGTAACCAACCCCCGAACCTTAGATCTCCCCCATTTAGGTTTTTTTAACGATCTTGAACCTTTCCTTTGGATAAATCAAAGTCGGTTGTAAAAGAAAATGATACAAGTTAATTAATATCTTGTTATCCGATTTTCACTGCAACACCCGTTCTCAAACTTCACACACTTAGAAAACTCCGCAGTCGCTTCCGCATAATGTGGATAAAATAGCATAAGCTCCACAAACTTAGCAGTATAGTCAACAACAGACATACTACCTTGTTTCAACTCCAAGAACTCAATTTCCTTCTTTCCTCTTACATCTTCAGGAAAATACTTCCTCAGAAACTCAATGCTAAACACAACCCAAGTGATCTCCTCCTCTGCAGCTTCCAACACATGACGTGTACCAACCCACCAATCATCAGCTTCTTCCAGTAACATGTGAGTACCCAGTCTCACCTTCTGATCCCCAGTACAATCCATCACTCGGAAGATCCTTTCAATCTCCTTAAGCCAAATCTGAGCACCATTAGGATCATATCTTCCTTCGAAGACAGGCGATTTGTTCTTCTTGAACTCATCATTACCTGCAGCATTAGGTGTACCCTGCATAGCCTGAACCGTAGCTTGCATCGCAGCAGCTAAAACAACATCATTCCTACCAGCCATATTCTGTTCATTTCCAATAATAGTAACTATGGTTAACAGACAGCTCACCGAACCACAAAGACCAACAAGGATTGACACAAACTGACATGAACTGGCTCTGATACCACTTAATGTAACACCCCCAATCTATACCCCCAAGCTATTAAAGCGATAAATAAAATTCAAAATTTCATCAGAGTATATTTAAAACATTCACGGCATAGACCGAGGGGTCACATCAGTTGAAATAAACATACAACAACCTGCTCAAATAGATATGCAACAATTCGGGTAGCACACAACAAAGGAACTTAGTTCCTAACACCCACAAATCAGATGCAGAATAAAATCAGAAAATCTGTAACTGAATCTCATATATATACATCGTAAAAAGTTTGTCTGTAATATACAACATCATACAAGTACAATTAAAAAGATACATATACATAATACAAATAATCACACTCGATCTCCCCGACTACCCAGTGCTACATATCAGAGCCGACCGACAAAAGAATGAAGACCTAAGCTTCACAAAAAGACCTCCAACATCTAATCTACAATGCCTCATAGAGCATTAAAAACAGCAGAAGGGTGAGAAACACAATCATAATATAATTGCGTACAATTATATATAACACCAAAATACACATATAAAATATTCTCACCACAACTTATACCAGAATTCAAACACAAAACAACACAATGTATATTTCATATATCCATCACCAAGGTATATCAACCATGCACAATACACATATCGCCAACATATATACATATATCAACTCATCAATTTCATCCACAATTCCATCCACAATCAATCCATTCATGACTTATGCAAATGCAAAGAGACCGACACAACGACTCTATGCAAATGCACATGCGGTACCATCCATCCATCAATCTCATCATCAGTTCACTCAGGAACTATTGGAACCATCGCTTGTTACTTAGTGTAACTCCCCGTCGGGCAAACGATGTTCCCCGTTGCTCATACCTCTTTGTATAAGGCACTCGACGTTTATGGATCGCTCACACCTCTTTGTATAAGGCACACAACCTGATCACTCGCACATCTTTGTATAAGGCACCCGATCGTCCATAATCATCACTCACACCTCTTTGTATAGGGCACACGATGTTATAGCAGATTCCCTCTGGAATCGTTCCGTCGCTGACACCCACTAGGGCACACGACATCACCAACATGCATATCATGATGCTTGGCATACAATGACTCATGACATTCAAATGCACACATATACACATCCATAATCATGCATATATCATCAAATACAACACATTGCATTTACTAGCCCTTATGCCACAAACCATCATCGCAACATCTTATCACATGCATTTCCATCACACCACACCACACAAGTCATACAACATTCATATCAACAGCATATTGCATAATACACATCAATTACACACACTTACAATGGTACAAGTTAACAAAATGACACCATTCCAATTCCTGACATAATTAAATTGGCCACTAGTCTCAAAACCAATAATATAAGAAAGAACATGTCAAAAGCTTTCCAACGCACCAAACCACGCTTCAAACCGACTCACGGATCAAAAGTTATAAAGAAAACAAATTGGGAAAAACTGTCATGTTCGCAATGCGAAGCTCCTAGCAAGTCCTTCGCTTCTTCATTCGCAGTGCGAATGTCCCAGCGAACCCTGGCAGAAAGGAAAATAGCCTAAAAATTCCTATCGTTCGTAGTGCGAACGCCCAGCAAATACTCGTTTTCCCCTTCGCAGTGCGAGTCTACCAGCGAACAGTGGCAGAGAGAAAACAACACAAAGTTCGCAGTGCGAGTATCTGGAGAATGCTCGCCCTCACCTTCACTATGCGAATAGCCAGCAAATGCTCACTTTCCCCTTCGCTAGGGGATTCGCAGTGCGAACCTGCGAAAACCAGAAAACCCAGCAGCGCTGTTACATAACCCAAAACCATATTTTCCCCACCAAAACACTTCCAAACCAACATATAGCAATCAAAACATAATCTAATCATGGTAACAAGTATTCTACCGCATTTACACAGATTTCCAACCGCGGAAACATCGATTTCTACTCGTTTATCTCATTTCGACCTATATTTGAAAACCAATAAAACTTCCACACAAACATACATAATCATACACAAACATAGTATAATCGAGTTTCACACCCTTACCCGATTAAATCGCGTTTGAAAAGTCGATTGAATCGGTTCCCAAATCCACAAGTTTTCCTCTCTTTTCTTCTTTCTCTTCTCTTTCCTTCTTTCTCTTTTTCTTTTCTTCTTTTTCTTTCCTTTCTATTTTTCTCTCCTTCTATTTCTATTATATGAAAAATATAATATCTACCCAAACAAAAGACCAAAATACCCCTACACTCAAATATCTCGCAAACGTTCCCAAAACGCGCTAACACATAATCACGATAAAAAATAATATATTATCACATAAAAGTCAAAAATAAAATAATATAATAATAAAATAATCAAAACGACTCAATTAAATAAAAATAACTAAAACTGGGGCGTTATAACTCTCCCCCACTTAGAAATTTTCGTCCTCGAAAATAATACCTGAGACGAACAACTCTGGATACGACTCCCGCATCCGACTCTCCAACTCCCAAGTCAAATTGCACTCAGCAGTGCCTCCCCATGCTACTTTCACAAGTACAATATCCTTGCCCCTTAACCGCTTCAACTCGCGATTCAAAATCCTAACTGGTAACGCCTCAACCGTAAGGTTCTCCCTTACCTCAACCTCGTCCATCGGAATCACATGCGACGGATCCGAAACACACTTCCAAAGCTGTGAAACATGAAACACATCGTGCAAATTCGGAAGACTCAACGGCAACGCCACCCTATAAGCTACAACACCCACTCTCACGGATATCTGGTAAGGACCAATAAACTGAGAAGTAAGCTTCTTCGACTTCAATGCACGACCCACACCCGTCACCGGCGTAACTCTCAAAAATACATGATCGCCCTCTTGAAACTCAAGATCTTTCCTTCTTCGATCATGATAACTCTTTTGCCTACTCTGAGAAGCCTTCATTTTCTCATGAATAAGTTTCACCTTGTCTGTAGTCTGTTGAATCAATTCCGGTCCAAACACCGAACTCTCACCAGATTCGTGCCAACACAATGGTGTTCGACATCTTCATCCATACAACGCTTCAAATGGTGCCATTCCAATACTCGAATGGAAACTGTTGTTATACGTGAATTCCACCAACGCAAGATAACTATCCCACGCACCACCTTGTTCAAGAACACAAGCCCGCAACAAATCTTCCAACGACTGAATCGTCCTCTCCATCTGTCCATCCTTCTGAGGATGATAAGCCGAACTCAATCTCAATTTAGAACCCAATGCCTCTTGTAAAGTTTCCCAAAATCTCGAGGTAAACCTCGGATCTCGATCCAAAACAATACTAAACGGAACCCCATGTAACTTCACAATCACACTGATATAAATCTCAGCCAACCTCTCAAAGGAAAAACTGATGTCAATTGGAATGAAATGCGCCAATTTAGTCAGCCTATCCATAACCACCCAAATTGCATTATGTCTCCGTTGAGTGTTCGGCAACCCTGTCACAAAGTCCATATAAATGCTATCCCATTTCCACTCAGGAATATCCAACGGTCGCAAAAAACCACTAGGCTTCAGATGTTCTACCTTTGACTTCTGACACGTCAAACATGAATACACAAACTGAGCCACATCTCTCTTTAATCCAGACCACCAGAAAATCTTCTTCAAATCTTGGTACATCTTATTAGCCCCCGGATGTATACTCAAACTACTCCGGTGTCCTTCTTCCAAAATCGTCCTTTTCAACTCCGAATCATCAGGAATACAAATTCTACCTCGGAACCTCAAAACACCATTATCATCCACTTTAAAGTCCTCAATTTCACTTTTAACCCCAACCGTCATCAAATCAACAAATTTCACATCCAATTTCTGTTTCTCACTAACGATCAACAGAAAATCATTAGTAACCTTCAACATACCAAGCCTTACACTGTCAGACGTCAATTCAGATACCAAACTCAAATCCCTAAATGAATCCAAAAGTTCCCACTCCTTAACCATCAAAACTGACATATGCAACGATTTTCGACTCAACGCATCGGCTACCGCATTAGCTTTACCAGGATGGTAATTCAAACTAAAATCGTAGTCCTTCAAAAATTCCAACCATCTACGTTGCCTAATATTCAACTCTTTCTGATCAAACAAGTATTTCAAACTCTTATGATCACTAAAGACTTCAAATATTGCACCGTAGAGATAATGCCTCCAAATCTTCAACACAAAAACCACAGCCGCTAATTCAAGATCATGAGTAGGATAATTTTTCCCATGCACCCTCAATTACCTCGAAGCATAAGCTACAACCTTACCTCCTTGCATCAACACTCCACCTAGCCCAATCAAAGACGCATCATAATAGACCACAAACAGTTTAGTAGAATTCGGAAAAATCAAAATTGGAGCTGTCATCAATCTTCTCTTCAGCTCACTAAAACTTTCCTCACACCGAATATCCCAAATGAACGCTTGACCTTTACAAGTCAACTGGGTCAATGGAAGTGCTAACTTAGAAAAACCTTCAATGAATCTCCGATAATACCCGGCTAAACCCAATAAGCTTCTAATTTCAGTAACAGATCTTGGAGCCTCCCATTGTAGAACTGCTTCTACTTTAGATGGATCCACAACGATACCATTACCTGAAATCACATGACCAAGAAAACTCACTTCCAACAACCAAAACTCACACTTTGACAACTTGGCAAAAAGTCTCTTCTCCTTCAAAATTTGCAACACAACACGCAAATGCTCCGCATGCTCCTCCCGGAACTTAGAATAAATTAATATGTCATCAATGAACACAACAACAAAACGATCCAAATGCTCATGGAAAATACGATTCATGTACTCCATAAACACACCTGGCGCATTAGAAACCCCGAACGGCATCACAGAATATTCATAATGACCGTACCGTGTCCTAAAAGCCGTCTTCTGAATATCTTCCTCTTTCACCCTTATCTGATGATACCCCGACCTCAAATCAATCTTACTAAACACATACGCACCTACCAACTGATCCATCAGACCGTCAATTCTCAGAAGAGGATACTTATTCTTAATCGTCACTTTATTCAACTGGCGATAATCAATACACAATCGCATACTTCCATCTTTATTTTTCACCAATAAAACTAGAGCACCCCAAGGCGACACACTCGGCCTCACAAACCTCTTTTCCAACAATTCGTTCAATTGCTTCTTCAACTCAACCAACTCAGATGCCGACATACGATAAGGTGTCATCGATACAGGTCTAGTACCAGGAACTAGATCTATAGAAAACTTCACCTCTCTCTCTGGCGGCACATCTGAAATATCCTCAGGAAACACTTCCAGAAAATCACACACAACAGGAAACACATCAAGTGAAACTTGACTATCCACAGTCAATGATGCAAACAACCCAAACAACTGAGCTTCATCCGCCAAAAGTTTCTTCAACTCTTTGGTAGATAAGAAACTCGACTCTTCGTCTTCCTCAAGAGAAGGAAATCTCATTAGCTTATGATAACAATCAATATGGACCCGATTGAACTGCAACCAATTCATACCCAGAAGCACATCTAAACCCTCCAACGGCAAACACACCAAATCCATCTCAAAGTATTTACCATAAATGGTTAAAGGACATCTTAAATAAACCAAAGAAGTAGTTACTGACCCCATTGCTGAAGTATCAATAACCATCTCTCCATCCATCGAAGACAACACAACATTCAAATGCTTTGCGCACTCAGACGAAATAAATGAATGAGTCGCTCCAGTATCAATAATAGCAACTAAAGGCGTACTATTAATAAAACAAGTACCTCTGATCAGACGATCTGCACTTGTAGTCTGAGTTCATGCCAATGCAAAAAATTTCCCACCAGCTGGAGCTTGCTTCGGTTTCAGACACTTTGTACAAATATGTCCAGGTTCACCACAATTGAAACACTTCACCACATTCCTTTTACAATCAGCTGCAATATGCCCTAAACCTCCACAATTGGAACACTTCCTCATATCTTTCCTGCATTCAAACTGACGATGTCCTAGGTCACCACACCTATAACATCTCAGAGGATTAGACATTCCTCCCCCACTTGGCGGTTTCTCTAAATTCCCCCTTTGTTTACCCTTATCAGCTGGTGTTACATAAGGACCACTACGAAACGGTTGTTTCCCTTTCCTTTCATTCACACTCTTATAGTGAGTAGAACGAGCCTTACTATCTTCCTCAAAAATCCTACAATAATCCACCCAATCAGAAAACCTCCGAATCCTTTGGTAACCGATTGCCTGCTTTATCTCAGGACGTAACCCGTTGTTGTACCCCAAAATTTTCCCCTAGATCCATTGATCTCTTGCATATCATATTAGGTCAATCATGCTGCATGGCTAACCCTTTTTATCTGGTTTTGTTTGTGTTTATATTTTTATCAGGTTTATCTTAAGAAGATTCAAGGAGTGTTTAATAAAGGTTTTTTTGGATAGAGCATTGAATCAAGCAAGTCTCTAAGAGATGCCTCCATAACCCTCTTCATGATCCTCTCCGTAACCAAATCTCTATCCGTTTTATTCACCCTCAATTATCTTTTTTATTTCCAAACCAATTTCAATAATCATTTATTAACCACTTTTCTTATCATCCAAAATCTATTAATCCATTTCTTTCTCTTAACCCATTTCTAAATCTTTTTTCAATTATCCATTTAAATCCACCTTTTTGTTTATCCAATTAAATCCATTTGTCCATTCCAAATGTTATTTAATTTTCTAAATCCACGTTTCCAATTATCAATTTTCTTTTTATCCATTTCTAAATCCAAATTGCATTTTATTCATATATTCATCATTATCCAATTACCAAAAACTTCAATTTGAATTTCCAAATTCATTCCCAATTTCACTTTAATTCAAGTAAAGTCATTCTAATTTATTTCAAAAAATTCAATATCTCAATTTCAATCAAATCCTTGATTCCATTCTTGAGTTCTATTCAAAATTTCATATTCAAGTTTTTGTCATCAAATTCTATTTAATTCTTTTTTTAAGATCAAGTGTCTAATTTTATTCTTTTTTTAAAATCAAATTCATTTTCAATTACCTTTTCAAATTCAAACTACAATTTGTAAATCCCATCTCTTGTTTTTTACGTATCCCATTATATGAAAGCAAATAAAAATACAAGTGGTTGTGACAAGTTGTTGTCACCCTATTCAAACCGTACGACATCTCTGCTCCACATTGACAACAACATGCAAAAGCCTCAAAACCATAATACCATGTCTGCTAGCTACAGCGACTTGTGGTAAACGGTAACCTGCACCATAACCTCAAGCTACAACGGGTCGTTTCCTTCTCCGAGAGTTTTCAAAAAAAGCTTCCATGACCCTTTAAATAGCGACTTCTCCAACCTTCATATGGGGGGGAACCGAAAAACTACCAAACAAAAAAAACTCACCAAAACAACGAAACCACTCCACAAATACCACGCCCTGTCCTAGGAAAAGAAGGCTCACTTCATCAAACAAACACACCACCTCTGAACTTTCAAACGACATCATTCTCATTTCAGCTTTCACAACAACCTCAACAACCAAAACCACCACTACGAACCTTTTCCTTCTTAGTGCAGCCTAAGCATCATCAGAAACCAACCATAACACAACACATCAGAAAAATCTCAAACAATCTCTACCTCTCCTCTCTATTCCTTGCAAGAAAACCTTAAAGAAACTTACAAGAACTTTACTCTGTTCCCGTCCCTTCGAGCCACCCGCAAAGCAACCAACAAAATAGGATACCAAGAATCAAAACTAAAATCATTTCAAAATCTCTCCATAACCCTCCTCCATGGTCTTGTCATAACTCTCCAAAAATCTGTAAAAATTGCCTCTCACTATATAAATACATATCATTCAAAGCAAGATGTTGGTGAGCTCGGGAGCAAAAGAAGAGGGAGCTGGAAGCTGTGTAGTTCACCCAGGCCATTGCTTCATCACCAACCTTGGAAAAGATTGAGCTAAGTTGAGTTCATATACTCCAAGAGGTAAGTCACCGAAAACTCGTAACTCATGAGCCTGCTATACATTCATGCTGTAACTCTCACATTTTCTCACTCTATATTCATATGCCATGATAAAAGGTTTCTGTCTTAAGGTTATTTGAATGTGGACTTATGAGTTTACTTCCCGTACTTATACTCAAATATCATGCGACTCTGATGCCGTCATCATGATCATATTATGTTTGAGTCAGTTTGGATGTTTAGAAGCATAATGTTGTGTTCCTTTCTTTGTGGCATTCATGTTATTTCAGTCTGGTGTGGAGCATCTTTTGTGTTAAGCGTGGAATTTTTATTTAGTCTTAAGTGATTCATGTTGCTTTGGCCTGGGATAACAACATGTGGAGTATCGGATATTTGTTCACGATTCGTAACTGCATGATTGGAACGAACTTTAGAAACATAATAGTGTTTCTGATGTAAAAATGCCGTATGAGGATTAGCTTTAGTTTTGAACACAACAGTCCTTGTTTGCTTGTGTTCTCGTTGAAAGCATTAGGATAAGTTGGCATAGGTTTTTGAGATACTCTTTTTGTTGTTAAGAAGTGTTGCCTCGTGAGTGTTATTACCTAGATTTCTGTTTGAAGCTTTACGATAGCAGGAAAGCAAAGATTGGTATTTGGATTTCTTTAGTTGCCTTGCCAAGATTCTGTTTGTTTGTCTTGCTATTTCCCCCAAGCTCTAGTGCTCGTTTGTGTCACTAAGTGCTCACCGTTATTTCTGTCGTGTGAATACTGTGAATGTTTTTTTTTTCTTCAGTTTGTTCGAGTTTAAAGGAGATGATGGTTGGATAATGTAAAGAACCATGCAATGTTACTGTTCATTTCTTTTTTACGAAGCGTGTTGCATGAGAGAGTCTCGCGTAGCAGTAGGATAGGGGTAGGATTGAGTTTTGTCCGTTAGTGTTTTAATTGTTTATTCATTGTTTATCCAAGTCCTCTAGCGTATAACTTTTCCGTGTCAGCTTTAATTTACAAGGTCATCCTGAGAGTTTTTAAGTTATTTGGGGTGGATTATACATTAGATGTATAGCCACCCCAGTGGTAGAGAAGCCGTGCCTTTAACCCTTAGGACTGGGGTGAGGGATTATTTTATTTGCTGAATTGTGCTGCTCTTTACATATATATGTGTGTCCTCATTATTTATTCAAAATGTGCGCATTGGTCTAATGGTTTGAGTTTTAAGCTGCAAGCAAGGAGTCTTGGGTTCAATCCCTAGGAGTACCATTTCCTTTATTTTTAGTACTTGGTTATTTTATTTATTTTATAGTTTATATCTCAATCTTCAAAATCACATAACTTGTTCATTTTACATCTTTTTCTCCCCGTTCTTTTTGCCACACTTCTCTAATTAAATTTACTTCCCAAATATGAAAAGAAATTAGTGAGAATATTAATTTTTGAGGCTTTTATGTATGATTAGTTTATGAATGTTTATTAGAGCTTTTGTTGCACTTTCCTATTCATCATGCCATATTACGTCTATCTATCATGTTTGATCATTGTCTAATATGTGTAATTCCCACTTTGCATTGATATCCTGTTTTTATTTCATCTCATCTTATTCATGTCTTTTACATCATCATATTTGCATTATATCTCTTTATCTTGATAATTTTTTATAACTGTTATCTTTCCCCCCCCATTCCAAAGGGAGAACACATTAAATTGACTCATAAGTCACTAAACAACCACCTTACCCTACCCTTCTAGGTTCACCCTTATTTCTTGGCTATCATGAGCCAATGAAATCATAACTTAGAAGTAGGTTGGAGTTCTTAAACTCCATGTGATTCTCATCATCATGAGAACTCACTTTCCCCTTTATAACGTAGACTTAGAGAGTTATCGTGAACTCTAAAAATGAGTCATACTCATTTTCCCCTTGGAACTTTGGCCATGGTCAGTGGTTCCTATCCCTCACCCTTAGATCGGTGAACTACGGATACTCTGATTCCACTCCCGTAAGGATACGTAGGCGCAAAGTGCGATGCTTTGTCGAGTATACTTAGAAACAAACCCCTAGGGTTTTCAACCTTTAGCATAACACCCTTAGCAAGCGAGTGAGATATAACAAGTTAAAACAAGAGGCTCCCATAGAGTACTACGGATGTTTAGGATGCTAATACCTTCCCTAGGCATAACCAACCCCCGAACCTTAGATCTTCCCCCTTTAGGTTTTTTTAACGATCTTGAACCTTTCCTTTGGATAAATCAAAGTCGGTTGTAAAAGAAAATGATGCAAGTTAATTAATATCTTGTTATCCGATTTTCATCGCAACAGAAATGGCGACTTCACTGGGGAAGACATTTGTTTTTTAGGGTTAAGCCCACCTTTGTTTTATTTGTTTTACTAATACTTGCTTGCTATATTTGTGTATATCTATTTGATTGCCTGTATATATGCTGTGCTTGTTTATCTCTTGGTTGGCTTGGTTCTTGAGTGGTGAGATAAATGTTATACCCGTATTTGAGCATACACTTATGATAGGATGATGGTATTCAAGGAGGCTTTGAGGGACTCGAATCCTGAAAAGTTGAATTGAGACACCATCACTCAGTTGAGGCCCTCTTGAGATTCTAGTTATGTTGAACGAATCCGTTCGTGAAAGTGTGCTACTCTCGACCTAGGAGCCCGTGATATTGAGAACCGTAGTTACCAAACCCCACTTGGCTTTTTAGGATGTAGTGTGGTGACCATGATGGAGTCTATTTCTGAATTGGTTGTCACGCGATACTATACTCAGACGAGATCCTCGTGAGAATTTTATTGATTACCAAGTCATCTGGGAAATCCTTAAAATTCGAGAGATGGGTTGCCGACTCTGGGAACTTCTTGGAACCCTGTTCAGCAGATGAAAACCAGTAGTACATACCTATTGGGATGGGTAGACCATGGCTCCATTCATGAAATCTCAAAACCTAGGATTTGTATGTTTTCTTGTGTGTACATATGTTTGTGCTCGTGTGCTTTATGCATCCATACATTCAAGCATTCCTAGCCCTTGGTTTCGGGGAACTCAAATGTTTGTTTCCTTTTCAAAAGATCAATAGAGCCTGGATTTAAAAATTTTTTTTTTTCAGTTTTCCCAAATTTTTTTTTTCAACTTGCCTTCGAGTTTCTTAAAACCATTTGGCTTGCATTAGCATCTCATTTGCATCATGTCATAGCATGTGCATTTCCTCTCTGTCTTCGTCTCATGTCGCCGTTTTCCCTTCAGAATCGTCTTTGAATTCCCGACAACACTCGAGCCAAACTCGACGAAGGATGTCTGAACAGTACTGTGAAATGGACAGAGTCAACAATGAATTGAGTGAGCTCCGAGGAGAAATGGGGCAGATTCTGGAAGCAATTCAAGTTATGAGGGAAAAGATGGATACACAAGTGACAGTGGTCTCCGAGATTATCACGACAATTGTAGAACCTCCCGTTACTACTGTGAACCCCACTTTGGGCATGCATTTTAACTTCATACGTGCTCCGGTCGTCACTTCTACTCAACAAGCTGTTCCTTTGGTTAATGAGGCTTTTCAAGCTATTCCTACCTTCGCTCCAGCACCCAGTTTTTCAGAACCCACATCCGATTTATGATTATGTCAATATGTCTGAAGAAGGAGATAATCGGCTTGAAAGGCTGAAGGAAAGTGTAGAGACAATGCAGAGGAAATTGAAAGCAATGGAAGAGAGCAATGTATTTAATACTAATGCTAAAGACATGTGCTTAGTCTCAGGCTTGGTAATTCCACCCAAGTTCAAACTACCCAATTTCGACCTATACTCTGGTACGACCTGTCCTAAGTCGCATTTGGTCATGTATTTCCGGCGAATGGCTGCATTTATGGATAATGATAAGTTGATGATCCACTGCTTCCAAGATAGTTTGAAAGGGGCTGCTGCAAAGTGGTATTTGACTTTGGATCAATCTAGAATCTGATGTTTTCAAGATGTATCTGATGCTTTTGTAAAGCATTACAAATATAATATGGACCTGGTGCCAGATCGTAGACAACTACTGAGTATGTCTCAGAGTGATACCGAGTCTTTTAAAGAGTATGCACAGAGATGGAGAGAGCTGGCTTCACAGGTAGAGCCACCTTTATATGAAAAAGAGTTAACTGATTAATTTATCGACACGGTGAGACCGGAATTCTACGAAAGGATGATCAATAGCGTGTCTGCTAGTTTTTCCGATATTTTGGTTGTGGGGTTTAAAGTAGAGCTTGGTCTGAAGAGTGGGAAAATGACCAAGAGAGCTGATAATTCGAGCGACGATGCCAAGATATCCTTCAAAAGGGAAGGAGATACCAATGTGGTAATGACAAACAAAAAGAAGAAAAATCAGTACTGGAAAGTCAGCAGCAACAACAGTGCTATTCTGTTCAACAACCTTATGTGGCCGCCATTGCGCCAACATTCAACCACCAAGCTTTTGTTTATCAGCCGGTTCCTCAACCACGAGTGTGTCAACGAGCGCCCAACGCTCCTGTTTATCCACAACAGACTCAAGTGTCTCGACAGAACATTCCAGGTAAAAGAAAGGGTGGAAGGCCTCCGATTCCTCCCATTCCTATGACGTATACAGCATTGTATCCTGTTTTGGTGCAACAAGGATTAATAACTAAAAGGTCATCAGGCCCGCCTCCTGATCCGCTTCCACCTTCTTACAATCCCAACGCTCACTGTGCATTCCATGAAGGTGCACCAGGCCATAATTTAGAAGGTTGTTTTGCTTTGAAGCATATTGTGAAGGACTTAGTCGAGAGAAACATTTTGTCTTTCGATGGCTCCCAGCCTAATATCAAGAACAATCCTTACCCGCTCGCGAGATAAGTAATGTTGTGGAGGATGTATCAAGACAAAGAGGGATTAGGTGTCTGTGATTGAGCTCCTCTTTGATTTTCTGTATTTGATTCCCTAAAGCTGGCAATCTTTTGGCTGTTTCAGCAATTTTATTGTATTTTCTTCGCACTTTGAATTTGTATTTGCTTATAAGCTTTGTTGTACTTTCAAATTGGCAAGGTTAATGAAATGTTTGTTCATCTTTTGAATTAAGTCCATTCGTTTCACTCATATACTTTTATCGCCACCAGAAAAAAAAAAAAAAAATCTTCATCTTGTTTCTTTCCCTTTATCAAACTGTTTGTTTAAACAAAGATTGGGGAGGATGATGAAAACGTTATATTCATAATTGTCGTGGTATGCTGCCGATTAAACCTTGTCGAGGATATAAGGCATTGTTTCAGTTCCTAAATACTGGAGAAATAAGGAAGATAATCCCTTGTTAACCCTTCGAGCCTAGAAGTAGGAGTTTTCTTTCCTTACACAAAGAAAAAGAAGAGAAAAAACCTTAAATCTCAAACCTTGGGGCAGGGTAGTTCTCAGTTTAACTTGGTTATGCAATCAAATGCAAGCGCTTCGTGTAAGGAGCCAGTCAACTCTCTCAAATCAAGTGACTTCCTAGCTTTTGGAAACTTGAATGTATAGCTTGAGTTAACTGAATGTAGGATTGGAGTTCATCACGAAGATTGGGTGGGACAAATAAACTTTGAGCCTTTATCCTTTGTTTCATAAAACTGTGAACCAAACCTTAAAAGACCTAATGTTACAACCCATAAAAGACCTAATTGAGGTAAGGTTGTTTGGAAAGCATACTACAGCAAGGTTGATTAACCTGACTCCTAATAATCTTTGCTATTTGCGTGCGGATCACTTTCTATGTCATTCCGTAAATGACTAAATCCACTTTGTTTTTCCACCGTGTGTGTTTCATCAATAAATTTTGTTTTCAAAAAAACTTGCATGAATATCGCAGTGAAATTGCCAATTTTTGATGAACAATACTTGTTTGCAAAAACAATTCAATATCAAAGAAATCCCAACAAATGCAGCCAGCTAAGGGATTCGACTTGATAAAGGAAGCTCAGTCAGGGGAAACCAAGCGGAAGGATTTGCCAATCTACTAAATCAGGGGCAGAACTCTTCAAGTTCAGAATATTGGGGCAAGTCTCCCTGAGGTCATCTTATGACAAGTGTGGGCTCCAGTGACCTATCAGCAGGGGCAAGTTTTGTTCCCCAGTCGTTTCTACTACAGTTTGAGTATTACGAATACAACTGAATAGGGGCAATCATGTCTAGGTTCATTTCTTTTCAAAAGTTTGAAGACGTTGAAGCATCTGGTGCGTCAATTCTTCTGTGAAATCCTTTTGATCACTTACCCTCACAAACCAGTTAATCAGAGGCAGTTAAGTCGAGATTCGGTAAATCTCTAAAAGGCCAATCAGTCTGGAGCATCTCTTCCCCAGTTGTCAACAACCAGTCTGAAGCAAGTTCAAGAACCCGGTTGTGTGAATACAGTTAAGCTGGGGCAGTTACGCCGAGATCTCTCCAAGAGTTTGAAGATATTGAAACACCTTGTATGCCAATTCTTCTATAAAATCCTCTTGTTATCGTCTTTTGACAGACCATATAGCCTGGGGAAGATAAGATTTGAAGATGATCATTACACCAGTAGGATGCAGAATCACTTTGTTCTTGTGATATCCTTTGCAAGCTCCCCAATAAGCTATTACTTCAGCTAATCTTGACAAATTCTCCATGGATTCTCTACCAACAAAGAAATCAAGCTCATGATGGCAGTCCTCATGATGTTATACCTCGAGTGGAATACTTTTTTCACCAGTGAAGTTGTTGATTCTTCTTCATCCCCAGTATTGGTCCAACCTGTTGAGTCCGACTGGGTATCCTTGTCGAGATGTTTATTTCATCTCCAGTTTCGCTTTCTGTTTGTTTTGTCAGCATAAGCATGAGCATAAGCATGGCATAAGCACTCATATGCATAGCATCTTAGCATCTTAGCATTTCTGCTTCCTTTTCTGGTGTTTACCTGTTTTTGTTCACTTCGGCGTTATCTCTCCCAAGTGACTGGGTTTGTCTATTCTCTCCAATAGAGTTGTCAGCCCTTAGGCATAAAGTGCCCATCCTTTCAGAGCTTTCCCCACAGAGTTCAATCCTAGTGGATGATGGTTGGTTCAGTTATCTTTTCCACGATTGGATAAGATAAATCCCCATTTGAGTTCTTTCCTCAATTGGAGTCTTGTTTGACCGTTTCTTTCTAGTTTGTTCCTAGATTGAACTTTGGTCCCTAGCAGGTGTGGTTTTCAAACCTATCTTTGAACGTGCATTTATTTTGCACCGTTTCTCGCAAGAAGCATCTTTCACAGATCCACATTGAAGACAAAATTATTTCTCCAACAGTGTTATGATATCAACATATCTTTGAAGCAGCAATCTCTTGAAGAAGCTTGTTTTTCAATGGCGATAAGTGGCAGTCTCTTATAAGCAGCTTATCTATCTCTGGTACTATTCAGCCTTTTTGCAACCATAATAGGTATTCCCCAGGAATCCTTATCTTCAGTTATGCAACCCCGGTACTAACCTATCAGATACGATGCCTTTATTGGGGCCCATCTTTGGTTCTATCTCCAATGAGGTTCTTTTTCCTTCTAAAGTGCCAACCGGTCATACTTGAACCTGTTGTTCCATCACTTTGGATGTCTTTTTCCCAGTGAAGACCGTTTCTCCGGTTCAACCTTCATTGCGGATCTTTTCTATAATGTTATCTAGTCACGTTTAGACTTGATGATCAATCATTCTAGATACCTTTATTGGGGCCCATCTTTGGTTCTATCTCCAATAAGGTTCTTCTTTTTCCAAAGTACCAACCAGTCTTACTTGAACCTGTTGTTCCATCACTTTGGATGTCTTTTTCCCAGTGAAGACCATTTCTCCGGTTCAACCTTCATTGCGGATCTTTTCTAGAATGTCATCCAGTCACGTTTAGACTTGATGATCAATCATTCTATATACCTTTATTGGGGCCCATCTTTGGTTCTATCTCCAATGAGGTTATTTTTCCAGCGCATACTGGTTTTCCTCATAAAGAAAATTATGTGTTATCTCAACCAACTCTTATTTGAGTACCAGAGTCTATTCTTGGCTCATTAACCTTGTTCCCATTTAAACTCCAGTTGTTTATCTTTGGTTATCGTGAACCGTTTGCTTATATCAGGTTATCTTGAACCTGTATTGCTCATTCCAGGTGTTTTTTTATCTGGCGCGCAGAGTTTGTCTCTGTCTTTTCTGGCTTTTCTTGAAGATCCCGTTCGAACTCTTCGGCATAAGAAATCCCCGGAAAATCTTTTTCGGGTGTCTATCCTTTTGTTTCAATTGATCTCCAGTGGAGATCATGTCTTCTTTCTAGTTTCTTGCCCAGTAAGATTGTGCCTTTTCCTCAGTGTCGTCCGGTCATGTTTGAACCTGTCGTCCATCTTCCTGGATCCTTCCCCAGTGGAGAATCCCTTTTATTTTCTATCCCCAGTGTTTCCTCGGAGTCTCCCCAGTGAGTCTCTTTTGTTGGTTAGCCTGCATCCCCAAGGAGTGTCTTCCTTGTGGATACTAACCTTCTCTTTGCTTCCCCAGTGGAGCTTCCCTCTGTGTTGGTAGCTTTTCTTTCGTTGGTATCCTGTTTTGTCTGCATGTTTGCATCTTTCATGGCATCATATCATCATATTAGTAGCATTGCATGTCTTTGCATCTAAGGGAAAAATTTTCGGTTATCTGTATTTAAATATCCTTCACCCTGACGTCATGAGGATTTTCATCTCTCATGTCATCCGATGAAGATATTTAAATAGGGGCAACTGTTGTACCCCAAATTTTTCCCTTAGATCCATTGATCTCTTGCATATCATATTAGGTCAATCATGCTGCATGGCTAACCCTTTTTATCAGGTTTTGTTTGTGTTTGTTTTTTTATCAGGTTTATCTTGAGAAGATTCAAGGAGTGTTTAATCAAGGTTTTTTTTGGATAGAGCATTGAATCAAGCAAGTCTCTAAGAGATGCCTCCATAACCCTCTTCATGATCCTCTCTGTAACCAAATCTCTATCCATTTTATTCACCCTCAATTATCTTTTTTATTTCCAAACCAATTTCAATAATCATTTATTAACCACTTTTCTTATCATCCAAAATCTATTAATGCATTTCTTTCTCTTAACCCATTTCTAAATCTTTTTTCAATTATCCATTTAAATCCACCTTTTTGTTTATCCAATTAAATCCATTTGTCCATTCCAAATGTTATTTAATTTTCTAAATCCACGTTTCCAATTATCAATTTTCTTTTTATCCATTTCTAAGTTCAAATTGCATTTTATTCATATATTCATCATTATCCAATTACCAAAAACTTCAATTTCAATTTCCAAATCATTCCCAATTTCACTTTAATTCAAGTAAAGTCATTCTAATTTATTTCAAAAAATTCAATATCTCAATTTCAATCAAATCCTTGATTCCATTCTTGAGTTCTATTCAAAATTTCATATTCAAGTTTTTGTCATCAAATTCTATTTAATTCTTTTTTTAAGATCAAGTGTCTAATTTTATTCTTTTTTTTAAATCAAATTCATTTTCAATTACCTTTTCAAATTCAAACTACAATTTGTAAAGCCCATCTCTTACTTTTTACGTAGCCCATTATATGAAAGCAAATAAAAATACAAGTGGTTGTGACAAGTTGTTGTCACCTTATTCAAACCGTACGACATCTCTGCTCCACATTGACAACAACATGCAAAAGCCTCAAAACCATAATACCATGTCTGCTAGCTACAGCGACTTGTGGTAAACGGTAACCTGCACCATGACCTCAAGCTACAACGGGTCGTTTCCTTCTCCGAGGGTTTTCAAGAAAAGCTTCCATGTCCCTTTAAATAGCGACTTCTCCAACCTTCATATGTGGTGGGGGGGGGGGGGGGGGGACCGATAGACTACCAAACAAAAAGAACTCACCAAAACAACAAAACCACTCCACAAATACCACGCCCTGTCCTAAGAAAAGAAGGCTCACTTCATCAAACAAACACACCACCTTTGAACTTTCAAACGACATCACTCTCATTTCAGCTTTCACAACAACCTCAACAACCAGAACCACCACTACGAACCTTTTCCTTCTTAGTGCAGCCTAAGCATCATCGGAAACCAACCATAACACAACACATCAGAAAAATCTCAAACAATCTCTAACTCTCCTCTCTATTCCTTGCAAGAAAACCTCAAAGAAACTTACAAGAACTTTACTCTGTTCCCGTCCCTTCGAGCCACCCGCAAAGCAACCAACAAAACAGGATACCAAGCATCATAACTAAAATCATTTCAAAACCTCTCCATAACCCTCCTCCATGGTCTTGTCATAAACTCTCCAAAAATCTGTAAAAATTGCCTCTCACTATATAAATACATATCATTCAAAGCAAGATGTTGGTGAGCTCGGGAGCAAAAGAAGAGGGAGCTGGAAGCTGTGTAGTTCACCCAGGCCATTCTTTCATCACCAACCATGGAAAAGCTTGAGCTAAGTTGAGTTCATAAACTCCAAGAGGTAAGTCACCGAAAACTCGTAACTCATGAGCCTGCTATAGATTTATGCTGTAACTCTCACATTTTCTCACTCTATATTCATATGCCATGATAAAAGGTTTCTGTCTTAAGGTTATTTGAATATGGACTTATGAGTTTACTTCCCGTACTTATACTCAAATATCATGCGACTCTGATGTCGTCATCATGATCATCTCATGTTTGAGTCAGTTTGGATGTTTAGAAGCATAATGTTGTGTTCTTTTCTTTGTGGCATTCATGTTATGTCAGACTGGTGGGGAGCATCTTTTGTGCTAAGCGTGGAGTTTTTATTTAGTCTTAAGTGATTCATGTTGCTTTGGCATGGGATAACAACATGTGGAGTATCGGATATTTGTTCACGATTCGTAACTCCATGACTGGAACAAACTTTAGAAACATAAAAGTTTTTCTGATGTAAAAACGCCTTATGAGGATTAGCTTTTGTTTTGAACACAACAGTCCTTGTTTGCTTGTTTTCTCGTTGAAAGCATTAGGATAAGTTGGCATAGGTTTTTGAGATACTCTTTTTGTTGTTAAGAAGTGTTGCCTCGTGAGTGTTATTACCTAGATTCTTGTTTGAAGCTTTACGATAGCAGGAAAGCAAAGTGTGGTATTTGGATTTCTTTATTTGCCTTGCCAAGACCGTGTTTATTTGTCTTGCTATTTCCCCAAGCTCTAGTGCTCGTTTGTGTCACTAAGTGCTCACCATTATTTCTGTCATGTGAATACTGTGAATGTTTTTTTTTCTTCAGTTTGTTCTAGTTTAAAAGAGATGATGGTTGGATAATGTAAAGAACCATGCAATGTTACTGTTCGTTTCTTTTTTACGAAGCGTGTTGCATGAGAGAGTCTCGCGCAGCAGTAGGATAGGGGTAGGATTGAGTTTTGTCCGTTAGTGTTTTAATTGTTTATTCATTGTTTATCCAAGTCCTCCAGCGTATAAATTTTCCGTGTCAGCTTTAATTTACAAGGTCATTTTCATTCGCCTGAGAGTTTTTAAGTTATTTGGGGTGGATTATACATTGGATGTATAGCCACCCCAGTGGTAGAGAAGCCGTGCCTTTAACCCTTAGGACTGGGGTTCGAATCCCCCTCGCCCCAGTCGTTTTATTTTATTTGCTGAATTGTGCTGCGCTTTACTTATATATGTGTGTCCTCATTATTTATTCAAAATGTGCGCATTGGTCTAATGGTTTGAGTTTTAAGCTGCAAGCAAGGAGTCCTGGGTTCAATCCCTAGGAGTACCCTTTCCTTTATTTTTAGTACTTGGTTATTTTATTTATTTTATAGTTTATATCTCAATCTTCAAAATCGCATAACTTGTTTATTTTAAATATTTTTCCCCCCGTTCTTTTTGCCATGCTTCTCTAATTAAATTTACTTCCCAAATATGAAAAGAAATTAGTGAGAATATTAATTTTTGATGCTTTTATGCATGATTAGTTTATGAATGTTTATTAGAGCTTTTATTGTACTTTCCTATTCATCATGCCATATTACGTCTATCTATCATGTTTGATCATTGTCTAATATGTGTAATTCCCACTTTGCATTGATATCATGTTTTTATTTCATCTCATCTTATTCATGTCTTTTACATCATCATATTTGCATTATATCTCTTTATCTTGATAATTTTTTATAACTGTTATCTCCCCCCCCCATTCCAAAGGGAGAACACATTTAATTAACTCATAAGTCACTAAACAATCACCTTACCCTACCCTTCTAGGTTCACCCTTATTTCTTGGCTATCATGAGCCAATGAAATCATAACTTAGAAGTAGGTTGGAGTTCTTAAACTCCATGTGATTCTCATCATCATGAGAACTCACTTTCCCCTTTATAACGTAGACTTAGAGAGTTATCGTGAACTCTAAAAATGAGTCATACTCATTTTCCCCTTGGAACTTTGGCCATGGTCAGTGGTTCCTATCCCTCACCCTTAGATCGGTGAACTACGGATACTCTGATTCCACTCCCGTAAGGATACGTAGGCGCAAAGTGCGATGCTTTGTCGAGTATACTTAGAAACAAACCCCTAGGGTTTTCAACCTTTAGCATAGCACCCTTAGCAAGCGAGTGAGATATAACAAGTTAAAACAAGAGGCTCCCGTAGAGTACTACGGACGTTTAGGATGCTAATACCTTCCCTAGGCGTAACCAACCCCTGAACCTTAGATCTTCCCCCTTTAGGTTTTTTTAACGATCTTGAACCTTTCCTTTGGATAAATCAAAGTCGGTTGTAACTATGGTTAACAAACAGCTCACCGAACCACAAAGACCAACAAGGATTGACACAAACTGACATGAACTGGCTCTGATACCACTTAATGTAACACCCCCAATCTATACCCCCAAGCTATTAAAGCGATAAATATAATTCAAAATTTCATCAAAGTATATTTAAAACATTCACGGCATAGACCGATGGGTCACATCAATTGAAACAAACATACAACAACCTGCTCAAATAGATATGCAACAATTCGGGTAGCACACAACAAAGGAACTTAGTTCCTAACACCCACAAATCAGATACAGAATAAAAGCGGAAAATCTGTAACTGAATATCATATATATACATCATAAAAAGTTTGTCTGTAATATACAACATCATACATGTACAATCTAAAAGATACATATACATAATACAAATAATCACACTCGATCTCCCCGACTACCCGGTGCTACATATCAGAGCCGACCGACAAAAGAATAAAGACCTAAGCTTCACAAAAAGACCTTCAGCATCTAATCTGCAATGCCTCATAGAGCATTAAAAACAGCAGAAGGGTGAGAAACACAATCATAATATAATTGCGTACAATTATATATGACACCAAAACACATATAAAATATTCTCACCACAACTTATACCAGAATTCAAACACAAAACAACATAATGTATATTTCATATATCCATCACCAAGGTATATCAACCATGCACAATACACATATCGCCAACATATATACATATATCAACTCATCAATTTCATCCACAATTCCACCCACAATCAATCCATTCATGACTTATGCAAATGCAAAGAGACCAACACAACGACTCTATGCAAATGCACATGCGGTACCATCCATCCGTCAATCTCATCATCAGTTCACTCAGGAACTAGTGGAACCATCGCTTGTTAATTAGTGTAACTCCCCGTCAGACAAACGATGTTCCCCGTCGCTTACACCTCTTTGTATAAGGCACACGATGTTTATGGATCGCTCACACCTCTTTGTATAAGGAACACGACCCGATCGCTCACACCTCTTTGTATAAAGCACATGATCGTCCATAATCATCGCTCACACCTCTTTGTATAAGGCACACGATGTTATAGCGGATTCCCTCTGGAATCGTTTCGTCGCTCACACCCACTACGGCACACGACATCACCAACATGCATATCATGATGCTTGGCATACAATGACTCATGACATTCAAATGCACACATATACACATCCATAATCATGCATATATCATCAAATACAACACATTGCATTTACTAGCCCTTATGCCATAAAACATCATCACAACATCTTATCACATGCATTTCCATCACACCACAGCACACAAGTCATACAACATTCATATCAACAGCATATTGCATAATACACATCAATTACACACACTTACAATGGTACAAGTTAACAAAACGGCACCATTCCAATTCCCGACATAATTAAATCGGCCACTAGTCTCAAAACCAATAATATAAGAAAGAACATGTCAAAATCTTTCCAACGCACCAAACCACGCCTCAAACCGACTCACAGATCAAAAGTTATAAAGAAAATAAATTGGGAAAAACTGTCATGTTCGCAATGCGAAGCTCCTAGCGAGTCCTTCGCTTCTTCATTCGCAGTGCGAATGTCCCAGCGAACCCTGGCAGAAAGGAAAATAGCCTAAAAATTCCTAACGTCCGCAATGCGAACGCCCAGCGAATGCTCGCTTTCCCCTTCGCAGTGCGAGTCTACCAGCGAACAGTGGCAGAGAGAAAACAACACAAAATAACACAAAGTTCGCAGTGTGAGTATTTGGCAAATGCTCGCCCTCACCTTCGCAGTGCGAATAGCCAGCGAATGCTCGCTTTCCCCTTCACTAGGGGATTCGCAGTGTGAACCTGCGAAAACCAGAAAACCCAGCAACACTGTTACATAACCCAAAACCATATTTTCCCCACCAAAACACTTCCAAACCAACATATAGCAATCAAAACATAATCTAATCATGGTAACAAGTATTCTACCGCATTTACACAGATTTCCAACCACGGAAACATCGATTTCTACTCGTTTATCTCATTTCGACCTATATTTGAAAACCAATAAAACTTCCACACAAACATACATAATCATACACAAACATAGTATAATCGAGTTTTGCACCCTTACCCGATTAAATCACGTTTGAAAAGTCGGTTGAATCGGTTCCCAAATCCATAAGTTTTCCTCTCTTTTCTTCTTTCTCTTCTCTTTCCTTCTTTCTCTTTTTCTTCTCTTCTTTTTCTTTCATTTCTATTTTTCTCTCTTTCTATTTCTATTATATGAAAAATATAATATCTACCCAAACAAAAGACCAAAATACCCCTACACTCAAATATCTCGCAAACGTTCCCAAAACGCGCTAACACATAATCACGATGAAAAATAATATATTATCACATAAAAGTCAAAAATAAAATAATATAATAATTAAATAATCAAAACGACTCAATTAAATAAAAATAACTAAAACTGGGGCATTACAAGAGGCCCAAAGAGTTTGACAGTGATCGCACCGTTGTTTTGAATATTGTACCGGGACTTATACAACGACTGAGGCCCAAAAAGGTTTATGTACAACAAGGGTTGGGTCTTACAACTCAAGGAGAAGCCCAAATATTATTTAAAGAAAAGAAATGGGACTTACAACAAAAGGGTAGGCCCGGATGATTTTCTTGTTTGAAAATGGCGATCGCGCCGAGATTTTTTTAACGCAGAGGGACTTATACAATGTCTGAGGCCCAAAAAGGTTTTGGTTAAAAAAGGATTGGGTCTTACACTCTATTAGAGGCCCATGAGTAATTTCAAGAAAAAGAATGGGGCTTACAACTCAGGGAGAGGCCCAAGTGGTTTTATTTTAAACTAGCGATCGCGCCGAGATTTTTGAAAACACCGTGGGTCTTATACAATGACTGAGGCCCAAACAATTTTGGTTTCAAAGAGGAATTTGGTCTTACACTCTAGTAGAGACCCAAAGAGTTTGAAAATAAATAAAGATGGGTCTTATAGATCAAGGAGAAGCCCAGGGGTTCTGTTAAAAAGGCGACGATCGCGCCGAACTTTTGAAAATATACAGAGGGACTTATATAATATGTGAGGCCCAAAAAGGTTTTATTTACAAAGGGGTGAGACTTACACTCTATCAAGAGGCCCATGGGTGTTTGAAAAATATTGATGAGGGTGGAATTAGTCAAAACCCTAATTTTGTTTAAAAAATGGAATTAATCTATAATATAAGAAAAGTAAGTGTTCTGGAAAATCCTATAATGCCCCAGCCTTACATTCTGCCACGTCATCAAATTGGGGGTATTTTGTGTCCAAAAATTACTTTTTCTAACTGATGATGTCAATTTGTTAAATTGCAACTATATGTTTATACAATTAAGGCATGGTTTGTTTATTTGATGATGTCACATGCTTCTATTTGGTTCTAATCTAACTTACCAATTCAATTTTTTATTTTTTCTCTTCTCCCAATACAGATGTAACAATTCAACTTTCCTCTTCCCTCTCTTCTCTCTCTCTTCGTTAATGTGTTTGTCTACTTTCTTCATCTTCCTCTCTCTTGTCAGCCTTCTTCTTCTTCTCAAAATTTCACTTTCTCATTCATCTTCTTCTCTCTCTTTCTTGCATAATATATTTCCTCTCCTTCTACTTTCTTCTTTTTCCTCCTCTTTCGCCATCTTCTTTCTTCTTCCTCCTCGTCTTTCGTCCTCTTCTCGATAATACTCTTTTGTTTTGACCTAAGATTGTTGGTGTTGCAGGAATGAGGAAGATAGTGGCGGCTATGACATTTCTGGCGAATTTACAGCGATATGCGGTATCGTCGTCGTAGATCTGTGGTGGATCTTGGTAAAAAAGGGACTTGAGGTATGGATCTGAAGCATTGAGTTTTAAATATTCCGAACTTTTTGTTTTGATCTAAGGTTGTTTCTTCCATTAATAGATTTTTATCCATCTTCTTCCCTGAATGGTGCCAAGTATTGACCTCACACCTGTCATTTTTTGTTGTAGGTTAGAATTGCAATGGTGAGAAAACACACAATATTTATGTACTTAAAATGCATTACTCTTATATAATTTTCATTTTTCCATTCTCAGCAACCTACACTATAATGTTACATAATATTGGTCTTCGATGCAGGCACTTATGCATGCTTCTGTTGCTTACAACTGCAAGCTCACAGTGGATTGGGTTCCTGCTGAAGATCTTGAAGATGATACATTAAAAAAGGTAAGTACCAATCTTTCTACTGTTGTTGCAAATGTTAGTTAACTGACCATCTATGTGTGCACTTAATTTGAGGGTTTTTTATGTTTGTTACCAGATGTTATTCAATGATGTTTTTTTTAATTAACTACGATGTAAATATATAAAATAGAGAGAAATAAACAAATGTAATATTCAGTTAGTGTTTTGAGGTTTTAATATGGACTTGAATTTGTATTGATTTTTCTTGTCTGCTGGAATATCACTGGCCATATGGTTGCAATTCCATTTTTCAAGTAACTATAGTTCTTAGCATATGGATTGAATGACGTGTCTTTTCTTGCCAACTTCTTTTACAAAGTATAATGTTGGATTTGCTCACAAATGTTTTACTTTTATAGATGACTCCACGCTTGATTAATTTCACTTTTATGGTGACAGCGATGACGAAACACTTGAACGAGTTTATGAACGGCTGAAAGCTATGGATGCATCAACTGCAAAAAATCGTGTTGAAATTTTATTTGATCTTGGTTTCAATAAGTACATCAAGCAAGGGAGGTTGCGGAATTTTTGGTAATTTGCTTTGTTAAGCAAAATCTTTACACTTCTGCAATAGCTAAGAGATTAAAATTAAGAATGTCTTGACGTCTAAGTTCTAACAGGACTAAGAATACTCATTGTTATTGCGTGTTGTTAAATGTTCATACGGTCAATTTATAAGTCCTGAATCAAAGTGATAAAAGATTTGAGTATGTTGTAGAGGTGGTATATAATATATTTATGTAGGACTATTTCTAATTGTATACTAATCTGTTTGATCTTTTAGTTATACACTTCAAAGGACACAAGGTAGACTGATTTGCTTGAGCTTTTTCGATCTTTTGATGCTGTGAGCAAGGTCTATGTTTCTATAGATCAAAATACTGACATGAGTAGAGGGTACTCAACCTCAGCTTTTGAAAGAATGAAGTTGAATCTCTAAATGAGGTATTTAAACTATTTTCTTTTATGAAGTGCTGAACAAGTGTTCTATGAAGACAAATAAAAGATGAAAAATATTCATTATATCATTTCAGTACTTTTCTTCTTTTAGGTATATGAATAGTTATCAAAGTTATTTGTGGAACAATGCATCAAGTAAAAGGGTGCAAAGTTATCAAAGCTACTTATGTAATTTCTTGAAAGTTAATACAAGGTACATCAAAAGACATCATTGTTGAATTTTTTTAGCATTTTTTCATGACAGTATGACTTTTTTTGGAAGAAGTTTATCATGATATATATATATATATATATATATATATATATATATATATATATATATCATGAAGTCCTCAATTAGTTTTCAAAAGAACTGTTCTGGAACGAAACCGATAACTATGCTCATGTCCATGCATTACATTGAATTTATTTTCTTGGTTGTTTCACGTGATAAAACTTGATTCATTTGACTGCAACTTTTGTGATTCTGCATCTATTATGCAGTTATGTTGTACTATTTATTTGAACTGCTTGTGCTGATCTAAAAAATTATTTCCTTGGTAGTTTCAAAAAAATTTAATAGGGTATAGCTAGCACACTACTGAGAAATAGCTGCATGGGTGATGGAGTGTGACATACTATTCAGACTGACGCGCACGGGACAATATAGTTGGCACGGTGCAGAGGAACAGCTATATGGGATTAAAAAGGTTGTGGAAAATGGATAGAAAACTATTTTACTTTTATACTTAACAAATCAGATGACCTGTTATAGCAGGTTCCTATAATTATGACAGATCTACAAAGACTAAAATGCAGGCTATAATGCATTGAGACCCATAATTCAAACTATTAATTATGACAGACCTGACCTAAGGATGTAATTAACTTTTTTGTAATATATCTTAAAAATTATTGATGATTTTATATTAATGTAATATTTTATTTATTACTACTTAAAATTATAATAAATGATATTTACTCTTTTACTTAAACTTAAGTTTTCTATTTTATTATAAATTCTTAATAAATATTCATATATAAATTTATAATTTAGCATCAAACTAAGCTATATAAAATTATAAAAATTGTAAAAAAAAAATTGTTAAAGAAGTATATTCATTTATCTATCTTTAACAAATAATTATGAATGTTATTTATAAAATAATAATAATTATTGCATTCAACTCAAAAATTGATAAACAATAAAAATTAAATTAAATTGAAAAAACTCAATGAGTGTTCCGATACAATATTAAATATTCAAATAAGTTTTTCTTCAATTTTAAAGTTTGAATTGAAGAAAAATAATTAATATCGTTAATAGGTGTGATTAATGTATATATAATGAATGTCGTTAATTAGCAACAAACTTATAAAAGGACTTTACTAAAAATGAATTATAAAACGACATTATAAAACGACTTAACATTGCTATTATATACTAAAAATAATAAAATTGCATTAATGTAGTATTTAACATTTAATATAATTTATTTATTTATTTTCTTCTTAAAATATAAGTTTTCCGGATTATTTGAAATGAAGTTCTTCTTAATTGCTAATCATGTAGTATATATTTAATATCATTATTGGAGTTATGGTATTAAATGAATAGTCAATGAGTGATTAAAGTTTGAAGGATATTGTTTTAACTCATAAAGATACTAAAAACAAAAAAAATTCAAATTAACTATATAATTTAGAAATAAAAATAACCATTTTATAATAAATTCAAAAAAATTGTTATAAAATGGTTATTTATAATTATGAAATGAATAGTATTAAAAAAAATTGTTAAAAAAGTATATTCATTTATCTATCTTTAACAAATAATTATGAATGTTATTTATAAAATAATAATAATTATTGCATTCAACTCAAAAATTGATAAACAATAAAAATTAAATTAAATTGAAAAAACTCAATGAGTGTTCCGATACAATATTAAATATTCAAATAAGTTTTTCTTCAATTTTAAAGTTTGAATTGAAGAAAAATAATTAATCTCGTTAATAGGTGTGATTAATGTATATATAATGAATGTCGTTAATTAGCAACAAACTTATAAAACGACTTTACTAAAAATGAATTATAAAACGACTTAACATTGCTATTATATACTAAAAATAATAAAATTGCATTAATGTAGTATTTAACATTTAATATAATTTATTTATTTATTTTCTTCTTATAATATAAGTTTTCCTGATTATTTGAAATGAAGTTCTTCTTAATTGCTAATCATGTAGTATATATTTAATACCATTATTGGAGTTATGGTATTAAATGAATAGTCAATGAGTGATTAAAGTTTGAAGGATATTGTTTTAACTCATAAAGATACTAAAAACAAAAAAAATTCAAATTAACTATATAATTTAGAAATAAAAATAACCATTTTATAATAAATTCAAAAAAAATAATTGATAAATTGAAATAGTCTTTTGCATAAAAAAACATGCTAATGAAAAAAAAAATACGAATAATTTAAAAAATGTTGATAACTTTAGATTGATTATAAATTAACAAATAAAAATTAATAGACGCCTTTAAATTTGAAATATTTAATTATATAGATAAAAGAATGTTAACAAAAAATAAAATATCAATTTATTATCTTATTTATAGATTTATAGATTTTACAAGAAATGATTAATGAGCATAATAAGAAATATAAAAACACATTGAATTTTATTAGATTTATAGATTTATAGATTTTGGAATTGGAATGAAACACTAAACAAAATTTTATTAAAATGACTATAAGAAGGAATATAAAATAATAAAATTGCATTCAGTAGTATTTATTATAATCATTTAGTTATTATTATTATTATTAATTTCTTATTTATTAGTTATTATTATTAATTTCTTATTTATGTATTAATTATTATAAAAAATATAACAATAATAACATTGAATTTTGGTTCACAAAACATATCATTTGAGAGGTCAACATCATTATTTTTAATTACTTATTGTTTATTGTTTATTAACTACAGAAAAATTATAAGTTTTTCATATATAGATATATTTCATTTTTTAATTTTAAAATTAAAATAGATTACTTATAATTATAAATACTAAAACATATTAAAACATAATTAATGATATTAAAATTTAAATTTATAAAAAATTAAATAACTTATTTCGTATTGTTTTAATTTATCATCTCATTTGTAGATTTTTAAATAAATTAAATCGTTATTTATAATCATTATTACAATTTATTTTTAATAAAAATAGAACCTTTAATATGATCATTTTAAATGATTGTTAATTTACTACTAAAATAGTAGTTGATTTGAAAAATTAATTTCAGTATACTTATACGAGAAAAATATATGTTTCTAATAAATTAATTTAAAGTATATTTGAATCTAATGGACAAAAATCAAATGAAATAATAACACCATTAATTGAATTGGTAAATAATGAAATTAGTGGAATGGAATATAATGAAATCTATTGTATCTCATTCAATCAAATCTCACTATTAGAATACGAAACAACTGAAACATTAAATTGGATTTTTATGGTTATTAAAATAATTAAGAGAAAAGTTGTGTAGTGTATATAGATATTTTTAAATTATTTTTATAGCTAATTAGGAAAATAATATTTATTTAAAAATATAATAAATTTTATTTTTTCCTAATATTGAAATTATATGAAACGAGAAAAATCAAGATATTGATCAAATTATTTAATGATAACAGGAACAACTATACTATTGATTCAGAAATTTTTAATGCCTAATGTCAAAACAATAATAATATTTACATATGAAAAAATATACATTGTTAATTCAAATTTTGTTATATACGAAAAAAATACTATTGTTATGAACATGCAAAAATTTAAATTTGATTCAAATATTTTTATATACGAAAAAAATACTATTGTTTTAGACGGACACAACTTTAATTTTGGTTCAAAATTTTTTATATAAGATAAAATATTACTGATATAAACGGGGACAACTATAATATTGATTCAAATTTTTTTATATACGAAAAAAATAATATTGTTATTAACGGGCACAAGTTTAATTTTGATTAAAAATTTTTGATTTACGAAAAAAATACTATTGTTATAAACGGACACAACTTTATTTTGATTCAAATATTGTTATATACGAAAAAAAATACTATTATTTTAAACGGGTACAACTTTAATTTTGATTCAATTTTTTTATATAAGATAAAATATTACTGTTATAAAAGAGGACAACTATAAATTTATTCAAATATTTTTATATACGAAAAAAATATTATTGTTATAAACGGGTACAACTTTAATTTTGATGCAAATTTTTTTATATATGAAAAAAATACTATTAATTTAAATGAACACAACTTTAATTTTGATTCAAAAATTTTATATAAGATAAAATACTACTGTTATAAACAGAGACAACTATACTATTGATTCAGATATTTTTATATACGAAAAAAATACTATTGTTATAAATGGGGACAACTTGAATTTTGATTAATTTTTTTTATATAGGAAACAAATACAATTGTTTTAAACAGACACAACTTTAATTTTGATTCAAATTTTTTTAGATAAGATAAAATACTACTGTTATAAACAATGACAACTATAATTTGGTTTCAAATATATTTATATACGAAAAAATACTATTGTTATAAACGGGGACAACTTGAATTTTGATTAAAAAAACTGTATCTACTAAAAAAATATTGTTGTTTTAAACGGGCACAACTTTAATTTTGATTCAATTTTTTTTATATAAGATAAAATACTACTGTTATAAACGGGGACAACTATAATTTTGATTTAAATACTTTTATATACGAAAAAAATATTATTGTTATAAACGGGGACAACTTTAATTTTGATTCAAATTTCTTTATATACGAAAAAAAATACTATTGTTATAAACGAGCACAACTTTAATTTTGATTCAAATTTTTTTTATATAAGATAAAATACTACCGTTATAAACGGGGACAACTTTAATTTCGATTTAAATATTTTTATATATACGAAAAAATTACTATTGTTATAAACGGGCACAACTTTAATTTTGATTAAATTTTTTATATACGAACAAAATATTACATGTTATAAATGGCCACAATATTTTCTTATACTTACCAATACAAATTTTTAATTTCAATCATATCTATTTTTATAATTTTATCAATTTTCTTTTCAATTTGATTAACAATTACGCGTCCATAACATAAAATCCTCGAACAGACAGGCCCGTGCGAACGCACGGGTTAGTTACTAGTTTTGTTTAAAAATTAATAAAAATTATTGAAAACATGTGAAAAATGAGTGGTGATCTTGGATCAATGTTTCAAAAATCATGTGTTTATCCACAAAATGATTGAAAACCAATTAAGTTTGGAAAATCAAGAAGGAAAAAATATTTTAAATGTTAAAAAATAAATAAAAATTAGTTATTGGCAAAAATATCAAATATATCAAATAAATAATATTTTTGGGATATTTTTTATAAAATAAAATATTTTAACATTTTTGTGAATTATTAAAAAAACAATCAACTCAAAATCATTAAAATTTAGAGAGAAATTAATTTTTGAATCAATTAAACAAAATCACAAAATTCAAATATTTGAATTTTTGAAAAAGGGCGCCAAGAACACCCAAGAACACGCGCGTGTTCTGAGTTTTTGCCCAGATTTGCGCTTTCTCATCAATCTCACTGAATACTTATGAAATCATACAATCCACATATCAATCTACTCGTTTTCACCTCACGATCATGTCTATGGTCTTTAATTTCATTTATTTTAAGCATGAAATAAGAAATCAAAGAGAAACCTCAAGAACCCTAAATTCTGCATGAAGGCTCAGAAATTCCACACATGATTCATACAAAGCAATTAATTGAGGGGAAACATTCGATACATGATTATGAACATATGGCAAAATTATTGTGCGAGGAAATATGCATGAATCATGAAATGACCAAGTTGAGGCTTACCTCTTGCAGCTGGTGATCGTGTTTTGGATTAGAGGTGTTACAGCTTGGTTCTAATGATATGGACAGCTTCCCTAGGTGCTATGGAGTGTGTCTGAATGCTTGGAGTGGATTGAATTAAGCTGGAACTTGATTTGGCACCTCAACTACAAATCTGTCAAAGGCTTGTGCAGATGGCTGGTGATTTTGAGAATCTGGTGTTCTAGATATTATTTAAGTGTTTGGATCACTTTTATATGATGTTTATGAGGTGTGTGCGTGTGATTGGGTTGGTTGGAATTGCTCTCAAACTCAAAACCCGATAGTGGCTGGCTTTAGAAGGCAAATTTGGAAGTGAAAGTGTGATTTTGAGAAAGGCAAGTGTTATAGGCCTTTGGTGTACTCAAACTGATCAGAAATGAGGTCTATTTATAGTGTGTCGAGTTTGTTTTGCAAGGAATAGGGAATGGCAACTGCAGCAGGCCTTTGGCCAATGTGGATCAAATGGAATCTCAAGTCTCCTCTAGCCATTGACTTGAGATTAGAGCACAGACCTATGGTTCTCTGATTCAAGGATAACACTTGACTGAAGTATTCATCTTTGCTCTAATACATGCCACCTCTAAGCATCCATTGAATGCTCCAAAACAAAATTGGAGTCTTGAGGTATCTTTAGCTTTTAGGGGTGCCAAACCTATATATAGTTCCAAAGACTTGGGAGGCTTATGGATCAGTGTTTGTTCCTTCTTGGTCTCCCCCTGAGGTGTGCAGATGCATAAACTTGTTTATTTTTTGCACAAATTGATCAAATCGAGCCCTAATGCACAAACCTGCCTTGCATAGCAGATTGCAGCAAGGCATGTTGCAGCTGTCATATCTTCTAGCTCAGATGGAATTTGATGGAGTTCTTGGACATTTTGGAAAGCTGATGTATCTTATTTCAACATGATGTCCAACTTTGGTTTTGATCCAACTTGAATTACAATGAAAAATGACTCTACATTTGGGAAAAAATAAGGCAGATTCTGACTTAGTGAAAATTTCACTAAGTGTTGGAAAAATGTCACTTTTGTATTTTCAGCCATTTTGATCACTCCATAACTTAAAATTCATGAGGAATTGGAATGAGGTGTAGTTGACACTTTTAAAGTATGCCATGAGAGCTACAAATCCAGCTTTGGACCATCCAAAATAGTTGCTTGGATCTCAAGTTATGATCCTTGGAAGTTGGTACCCTAGCCACTTTGTCCCATAACTTAGAAAAATTCTAAGTTTTTTATGGTTACCCCTTTTACAAGTTATCAAACTTTCTTTGATTTTTTTTTATGAATGATGATTCAAATCACATATTAACACTGTTTTAGGGTTGAGGAACCATAATTTTGAAAAATCTCAAAAAGTCAAACTTGACTTTTGTGCGCAGTTGACTTTTTATCAGATGAATTCCAAACTGTGCGACCCTTTGTGAAATACAGTCCTTGATCTAAATCAAACTTGATGGATATGTTCCATAGGTGTTATGGGGTGTATTGAATTATGTCCCAGGGTTTGGGAGCATGTCTTGGTCAAAAGTCAAAGGTACAATTGACTTTTTCTTCAAAACCCTAATGGTGGGCCTGAGGAAATTGAAACTTCTGGATCAAGCTTCTTGGATCAATCCATTATTGCAAATGGATCAATGTGATTTATTAGAGACCCTCAAATCATGTCTTGAGGTCTTGGCTCATGTTTTGTCCCAAAAGTCAACTTAGGGGTGAATTAGGTCAAGAAACCCTAATTCCCGATTTTTGGTGAATGCATCCCCTGAGGTAAAATTGACTTGATGATTGGGTCCATGAGGTCCCTTGGAGTATCTTGAGTTATATTTTGAAGCATTGGTTCATGCCCAGATGAAGATTTTCATTTGGAGGCCCTGGTCGACCAAAACCCTAATTTGGTGACACTGGCGATCTTGAGGCTTAATCCACTTGGAATGTTGCAACCTTGTGCCTGATTCTTGATGTGGGAGTCCTCTTGATCATTTATGGGTGTTTGAGAGGTTAGAAAAGTTTAAGATCATGTCATTTATTGATTGATTCTTTGTCTAAATGCTCTGAGAGGGCTTGAAACCCTAGTGCTTGACTGCAGGGAATGCTCAACAATTCTTGAGGAGATTGATGAGGCATAAAGGTACATCCATATTGTGATGATGATTTGCACAATGATGGGAAATCTTAGTGGTCAAAATTTGGGGTATGATAGTTTTGCCTAGATCTGGGGATCAAAACCTACAAAAAGGGGGTGTTTACCTAAGCACAGAGCTTACAGGGCTTGCATGAAGGTTTGCCTGAGCACGAAGCTCATAGGGAAATGCATGATTTTCCTGAGCACGGAGCTTATAGGGCATAAATGAAAGAGTTTCCCCGAGCACAGAGCTCACAGGGCATGCATGAAAGAGTTTACCTGAGCACAGATCTCACAGGGAAATGCATGATTTGCCTAAGCACGAAGCTTATAGGGCATGAATGAAAGAGTACGCCTGAGCACGGAGCTCACAGGGCAGATATGCATGAAAGTGGGTTTTAACCATTTGAAGGTGATTAACCCAAAGAGAGGGGTACGGTTCAGAGATGGGTTCTTAACCATGAGAAGTTGATTAACCCAAATAGGAGGTGATTAACTAAGAAAAAGGTGATTAACCTCAAGAGTGCATGAATGTTCAAAGGGTGTTGTGTTTGGTCCAAAGAGAAAAGTGTTATGGACATTGATTATTGAAGTGTTGTATGAGGGGAAGAAGGTTTGAAAATTATATGATTTTAGTTGCGCTAAAGTCTATGAACGGATGCGAATACTTTGAATAACTGGGGCATACGTCCCATATTCAAAGGTATTTCGAACAAGGATAGGAAGGATCCCTCTCATTCGTCTTCATTGCTTAAGGCTCGTGGCACACAATTCACATCATAACTAACAAGTATTTTGAAAGAAGAGTCTTTTTTTGTTCGATGAGGTAAGGCGTGCTTGAAGGGTGAAGCTCAGCAATGATCAAGGTCTTGATGTCCTTTTGTTTCCAAAGTCTTGAATGTGAAGTCTTGAATTGACTAGCTTGAAGGCAGATGCAAGTGTAAATGTCCCAATTCAATCAAGATATCTAGGGACTTATGATCACTTAATTGAATGTGAGTCCTAAGGGGATCATGTAATTGTTCAGAACAAGTCATGCATAGTCTAATTCATAAATGTAACTAATTGATTAAAATAAATTGATCAACTAATTTACCAATAGGGGATCATGCTAAGACTCACACAATAAGCACATAAAATTGTGAAACCTAGAAGCATTAACAATTGGATTTAATAGTATAACCCTAATCTCTAATGTGTTATTAATTGAAATTTAAATAGAAATTCTAATAAAACTAATTCTTGAAATTCTGGCCTATGCAGATAGCAGATATCCTAACACATGTCAAGACATTGTGCTACATAATCATTTAAACTCAGAGGCGCAACAGCAGACTGATACCTTGAATATCAGAACTGCACAATAACAGATGTCACGACATTTGATCCAACATGTTTATCATGAACCCTAACAGAAAACATAAATATGCAGAATGATAAAGAACACAATAATTGTTAATCCAGTTTAGTGCAACTCACCTACATCTGGGGGATACCAATCCAGGAAGAAGACTTCACTATCTGTAGAACTATTACAAAGCTAAACTCCCCCGTTTACAACTTCATACCTAACATCTACCCAATGAACATCTTTACCAAGGCTAAACTCAAACATTTACAACCCTGATATGAGATACCCCACTCACTTCCCTTAATCACTAACTATGATTTCTACATCATCCCTGTCAATACAGAAATTTGTCAAGCTTTCTTGACAAACAAGCTAACTCGGATTTGTTTAAAATTTTCACCCAAGAACAATACACAATCCAATACCTCAAGGCTTATGGATCTGTGCGACACCTATATCTACCACAGTGCATCAAACGATTCAAAGGGAGACTTACAACCTAGAGAGCCAACGACTCTCAAAACCCTAAACCTTTGTTTCTTACGCAAGAACACAAGGTTACAAAAGGCGTACAAAAGGCATGTAAAAACCTAGGTCTAAGTCTTTTATTTATAGTGTCTTATACAGTCTTGGGCTTCAATCTTCTGTCCTTGATCCATGCTCTGATTGGTTTATTAATTCTTGGACCAGACAAAATAGTCTGATGTATCAGTTTAAGATGTCAGGACATTCGTTAGGACATCATGACTTCTACATGTTGGAACACTTCATTTAGCACCTTGTTTTATCAGAAATTTGCTCAAATCTGCAGAGCCTTCAATCTCCCCCTTTTGACAAATTTTTAGTTAAAACTCCTTTGGTAGAAAAAGAAAGACCGGGCGCTTGGTAGATATGATTGGAACCCATCTGAGACACTTTTTTACTCCTGAAATTCCTATCTGTATGTTGGTGTACATGAGGAAGAGTATTTGACTCTCTCCCCCTCAAACCAGTACTTGCCACGAAAGGATGAATCTTCCTCTTGAGGGGCATAAGAGAACCCACAAGAAGATCAAGAAAGAGCTTAAGAAGAAACAGTTGTATCATTTATAACACAGAGTTCACAAGGAATGTAACTCAGATCATAAGACACAACCTGTTTCATAACTCAGATCACAAGGCACAAAGGGAAAGACTTTGATAGAATGTTAGAACATCCTCTCCATCATCCTTGCAAGACAGCCACCAGAGAGGTATGTTGAAAGACTCACCCACACATCCTTTCTCCCCCTTTTTAGCCAAAAATTGACAAAAGAAGCCAATGCAGTTCCATATCCATATGTTACTAATCCAAACACGAATGAACGACATGATGAAACAACCCACACTCTGGACTACCTCAAACATATGTACTCTTTAAATACCTAAACACTTTCTCTAGATAATCACGGTCCAAAGAAGTTACCGCCAAACAATTCAAAGAGAAATAAATTTAGGTAAGTGAATTCAACATTAATAACTGTGCACCACCCAACTAGGGTAAGACTGTTCAAACTTTTAAGAGTAACCGTCCAAAAAGGTTCACTTGTAACAAAACACATGTTACTCATGCCTTATCTTAGGAATCACGCCCCACCGTCCAACATAGTCAGATATGACTCACATTCAGGTCTTAAATAATATTCTGCAATTTTTTCAGTCTTGTTTAGTCCATCTGAATCACAATCTTCATCCTTTTGATAAGTCCCAAGAATAATCCTTTAAACCAGAAGACGAATAGAGCTGGCCAAGATGTTAAGACATTTCTTTAAACATCTCCCAATTAGCATCCAGAGATTTCTGTATTGATCAATAACTTCACAATTTTATGATTACAATCTGCAGAGAAAAATAAATTCCCCCAAACTCAATCAATTATTCTTAAATATCCAATAAGAACCATTTCACTTGTACTGCCAAGTCTCCCCCAACTTGCAACAATACAAAATGTCAAGACATCCTTCTTGACATCTCATCCTCCCAGGATGGACACATAATCACAGCTTGCTTAACGCACAAATGCAAACCGGAACTCCAACTGCATCCTCACAGTAAACATCTTAGATCAAGGAGCAACTCCCCCTATCTAAGGTAACCAGTGCTCCTCCACGGAACACCTAGCTAATGAATGGAAAACATAAGATGCATCTTCATGTCTTCAAGAGCGCACCCTCAGTTCAAACCACCTGCTGAACATAATCATCAACTCTCTTATTGCTTCTTCTGGCAAGAACCAATAATCACTCATACATGATCGCCATCACGCTACCCGTGAGGAAATAATAAAAGGATAACAATCCTACCATAACAAACTCTTGGCCTAAGATCAAAGTCCCATTGATCCCCCCATCCTGCAACCATCTACACACCACACGAACTCCTCTTGAATTCTCATGTATAGACCTCCAACTGCTTAAGGCACAAACCAATTGAATCAGAATGCTTCACATTCCTCAAAGAGACGCACAGGGCCCCTTAGTTTGTTATAACGATGTCAGATATCGTATGCATGATCCAGAACTTCACAGCTGCTAAACTGATCCACTACTAGCATGACTTGCAGCCAGGGGCAATATCCCCTTTGCAAGATTTTCCACTGACTTTACAAAGCCAGCAATAAAGATAGACACCCCGTAATCTAAGACAGTCATTCCTTCATCATTCTCCTGTATGATAACCTGGAATACTTCTGATTTTCTGGTGAATATCTACTTCTGAACGCATCAGAAACCAGACCTTCTTGCAATCTACCTGTGATCCACTCCAGTCTTCTAAAACACTTACATCAGACTTCCAAGATAGTTCTTCTACTCCATCATTCTCCCATATGATAATGTAGACACTTCTTAGACACGATGCAAGTAACCAGTTCTTTACAGAACCTGAAATCCTCCACCAAGGATAACCAACCCAAAGATGTTCTAACATCAGTTAGGACATCTTCCACACATCATAGACACCACACACCATGGTTCTTGATATAGTCCACTACTGGACTTACTATCAGTATAGTAATCCACACTGAAGATCTTCACACAACACTGCGCCACCAGTTTGAACAAAGAGAACTTAAGAAACCCAGAGAGAAATAAACTCTCATCCACCAAAAGATGGTATACTTCCATCCTCAACCCAGAACTTCTGCCACAAGCTCCAAGAGAACCAGAACCTCCTTACGTTTTCAACTAATTACTCTTCTGCACAAGAGCAATCAGTTTCAAGCATCCTGCTTGAATGCACATTATGAGACCAACCAAATGCCACTTTTTGATTGATATCACTCTTCTTCAGAATTCCCACAAGATACATTGATCCACCAATGAAATCAAATCTTCAAGTCACATGAACTACTTGCTCTATAGCAAGACATCTTGGATCCACCAAGCCTCTTAGTCATGTAACATCTTCCCATCCACAGCTCCCGCAAACTGCATGAGATAAACCTTTTTGAAGCATCCATAACTTTCATTCTCCTGTAGATCACCTTATCTTAAGCTGATGTGCCACATCACCAGCTGAGACTTCTGATGTTAAGCTAGATGTCAGAATATTCTGATACGACATCCAACTATTGAATTCATCTTCTCCTTCTGCCACTTAGAAGAACCTCCTCCCTTTGCAGAACAAGAGTTCCATACTCTCATTGACTTGATTCAACAACCAAGTTTGAGTAGACAACCTCCATCCTGCTTTAGAACTCCAAAGACTTCAAACCTGCCACGTCTGAATCTTCAGAAAATACATAGTCCAAGACTACACCATAGCTATACCAAAGAATGCAACTTTCCTAAGTAGAGCAAACTGTAGAAAGTCAGAAATAACTGCCACTTAACTTTGACTTCCAAGAAGAGCAAGATCCATGCTCCAAAGCACCTAGATCATAAATAAACTGATCCAAGCTGTAACCATCAAGATTATGATGTCTTCATCTTCATCTTCAACAGCATCAAAGTCCAGACAAGTTTCTTGCCAGGAAACTATCCAGAGAACACATGCTTCTGTCACACCCAACTGAAGCCACTTCTTAGGTCACCACCTAAGACTGAAACAGATGCTAAAGCGTATGCAGTACCCCTCCCATAATTTTGCACAAACTCTGATGATGAGATGTTCCAACATCTTGTTGAGCATCAGCAATCTTGACTTTCAAGGATAACCAATTAAATACTTATGGATTCCATAAATAGCAATTGATCTTAAATCCTTGTCCAATAACCCTTCTTCATTATTGTAGCTAAGCTTCACCAGGTCACTTCATGAACACTTAAAAAGTATTCAATCTTTTTGCAAGTATCTTCTTCAAAGGACAATGTTGAGATACCAAGGCTGCCACCATTGACTCAAGTAACTAAGATTCTCTCTGAACGAATCTTATTTACCTCAACAATTCTTCAATCAGATTGGATCCACTCTTAGGGTCAAGAGAGATGAATCCTTCCTTGCTATTTTGGATGGTGAAAATAAATCATCTCCACTTTCTTCAGATTGTGTTTCAAAGAAACACCTTCTAGTCAGAAGAGTAACTAGAAGACTCCAAATACATGACATAGATGCCTTTATGAGTGAACTTGAGAGAATTCTCAAGTATCTTTGACAACCTAGCCGATCAATAGTTTATCAAATTCCTAGAGCAAGAACCTGATAAACTTAAACTCAACTCCTCTCCTCTTCAACTGACTTCAACTGCACTAAGAAACCAAGCTTCCAAATACCAAGTCACCATACCAGTTATCTACAAACAACTCTCTTCATTCCATTGCTCCCAAATTTGGAATAAGAGAAAACAGATATCTTCAAATATAGAGGCCGGCGATTGAGACCTTCCAACAACTGTCTTCAGTAACAACTCCAGAATCCCATAATTCTAGAGCTCTTCCATCAGAAACACATACAGTGGAACCACCAAGGAACATATCCTGCTTGCCCTAATAAGATGTCACAACATCTTATAAGACACATCAACAAGAGAACTAGCCACTTCTCCTGTAGTTGTTGTAGAATCTCCTCAGCAACATGAACAACCTCCGGGTTGTTCCCTTCGATCCAGAACATCCATCTCATCCATTAATACCCTTGAGTATGTCTGAGTTGGTTGATCTGATCTTCAAAACTCCTCCTTATTTAAACGCCAGAAATTATAGCCTGCTCTGATACCAATTGAAATTCTAGCCTATGCAGACAGCAGATGTCCTAACACATGTCAAGACATTATGCTACATAATCATTTAAACTCAGAGGCGCAATAGCAGACTGATACCTTGAATATCATAACTGCACAATCACAGATGTCACAACATCTGATCCAACATGTTTATCATGAACCCTAACAGAAAACATAAATCTGCAGAATGATAAAGAACACAATAATTGTTAACCCAGTTCAATGCAACTCACCTACATCTGGGGGATACCAATCCAGGAAGAAGACTTCACTATCTGTAGAACTGTTAGAAAGCTAAACTCCCCCGTTTACAACTTTATACCTAACATCTACCCAATGAACATCTTTACCAAGGCTAAACTCAAACGTTTACAACCCTGATATGAGATACCCCACTCATTTCCCTTAATCACCAACTGTGATTTCTACATCATCCCTGTCAATACAGAAATCTGTCAAGCTTTCTTGACAAACAAGCTAACTCGAATTTGCTTAAAAGCTTCATCCAAGAACAATACACAATCCAATACCTCAAGGCTTATGGATCTGTGCGACACCTATATCTACCACAGTGCATCAAACGATACAAAGGGAGACTTAAAACCTAGAGAGCCAACGACTCTCAAAACCCTAAACCCTTGTTTCTTACGCAAGAACACAAGGTTACAAAAGGCATGTAAAAACCTAGGTCTAAGTCTTCTATTTATAGTGTCTTCTGCAGTCTTGAGCTTCAATCTTCTGTCCTTGATCCATGCTCTGATTGCTTCCTTAATTCTTGGACCAGACAAAATAGTCTGCTGTATCAGGTTAAGATGTCAGGACATTCGTTTGGGCATCATGTTTTCGACATGTTGGAACACTTCATTTAGCGCCTTGTTTTACCAGAAATTTGCTCAAATCTGCAGAGCCTTCAATTCTAATTGACCTAATAAAAATATAAGAATATGGATCATGCTAATCCTACTGACTACTAAAGTATTTTGTGTATTTTTTATGGATTAAATGTGTGACAAAAAGAATTAAAAAATAAAGAAAAACAATAATTAAACAAAAAAGAATTCACTCTGCAGGGGTGCATTGAACCAGAGAGGTTTGATTAGAGAAATGGCGATGGGCCCATGCAATCAAAGGCCCAAGCCATATGTTTGTTGCCTTGATTCAAAAGGGTGAGATGTGCTAGTAATTTGGCCGTGTGAGAAGTAAAGCCCAGGGGATTAGCTAGGGAGGCCTATGGACGTATGAGGCAAAGAGTGAGGAAACTCAGTTCACTCTTATTTCCACTTTCTTTATTCATATAACCTCTCTCCCTCTCTTAACCTTCCTTTCACCGAAAATCTCTCCGCCGCACCGGAGGCGGCGGAGCAACACAAAAATGGCCACAATCACTACCAAATGAAACCTCTTGTCCTTCTCTTTATGATTCTCTCATCAATTTCCCCTAATCCTCAAAGAAATTCCCAAACCAGAAAGATGTTCACATAAACCCTAACACACCTAATATGAAATTAAATGCAATCGGAGGGCGTCTTACCTCGAAAAATGAGAACATGACCTCCCAAAGCGCAATCTCACGCTGCAGGATGGACTTCACAGAGTCACCACTGAATTTTATTTATTACCAAAGAGGGAAAGGGAAAATATCGATAAAACTCCTAAAAGAAATGATAAGATATGTCATTGCAACCAATATTAGGGTTCGGGAGTCGTTTACGCAAGAGGAAGGTATTAGCACCCCTCACGTCATTGTACTCAACAGGAACCATTTAGTTAGTTTTGATTTGAATGTTAGATTATGTTAATTTCTAATCTTCTACTTATTTGGGATAGAAAAAGAGGGAAAAGATAAATGTTTTTAGATTTTTATTAAAGAAAAAGGACCTAAAAAGGTTTTTATTATTAGGTGCCCTAACAAGATTTCGTAATTATGCTCCTACGTATCTCAAAAGAGAAATTAAGGTACACGTAGTTCTGGGTGGAAAATGTTTGTTTGTTAGTCGATTTTAGCAAAAGCTATCTTGTATTGATCGGCGAAAAACATCATTTTGCCCAAAACAGATGAGGAGCAGGCGTTTGCATCACATTGAATGGTTTAAGAATCAATATTCACTGGAAAACGTCATTTAGCTCAACTCAACGATTATGGATGAAACATTACTTTGCATCACATTACGAAATAATGTCTTTCGTTTTTGAAAAGGTATTTGAGATCGCACGGCGGCCAAAAAAGAAATTTGATGTGCTAGATGTATTTTATAGGTGAACGACAAACGTTTGATGAGAACGAGACCTAAGCCTCGGGATCAAACATTCGAGCTTCCACTAGAATGCTAGATTCCAATGGTCCTTTTTCGTTCAAGGTTAATAAGAAATTTTTTTGATGGATAACGACCGCTTGATAATAATCAATTGCTCAAAGAGTTACGGCATAATGCTTGATTCCAACGACCTTTATTTGTCCAAGTTAATTATTAAGTGTTTTAAGAACGAAAGAAAAAAAATGAACAGTTAACCCAAAACGCGTGGCTCGGAATCAATCATTCGAGGGTTCTGCTAGAATGCTAGATTCCAACTGTCATCTTCTTTCGTGTTTGTTTAGAAAATAGTTTTAATATTAGTAAAAATGATTTGTAAAAAGGTTTGAAAATGAATTGTGGAATGGTTTGAATTTAATTTGAAATAATTTGAATTCAAAATTGATTATTGGATGTAACGTTAGTGAGACGATTATTAATATGTTGAGATATAGACATGGATAGAGCAATTACCTAATTAATTGATTAAACACATATGAAATCCATTACACAGTTAAATCTCATTATCAAAAATACAAAAATTAATTAAACTAATCATCAACTAATCATCTAGACGACTAATTAACTACTAAATTAGTAAAATAAAAAGATAATAATAAAACAACTAAAACACATAAGAGTGCATGGATGAACATGGGGTTATGAAAAATAAATATGGGCCTAGACATGTAACAAGAGCCCACCACTTCATCCAAACTTATCGTATAATACTAACATATAATTATTAAATAATAATAATAATAATAATAATAATAATAATAATAATAATAATAATAATAATTTAAATTAAAAATAATAATAATAAAAATAAAAATAAAATAAAAATTTAAATTAGAGAGGAGGGGCGGTACATCCTCTTATTCTAACTAATCACATATTTTTAATTTTTTTTAGATATAACCTATTATCTTGAGATAGATGACACTATTATTATTATTAAAAGGAAAAAAATGAACATGGACAACTCTCTTCTCCACGTGAATAAGGAACAAACAGAGATAAAAAATTTCTATAATTGTGTATTTTCTCCCTATATGAACAACAACAACAACAACTTTAAATAATAAAAAAAACTCTTCATAAAAAACATAAAACAAGTTAAGATAATCAAAGGTTTAAGAAATAACCTTCTTTCACTCAACTTCGAAAATCCGATGATGGTGAGTAGGATGATTGGTGTTGCATTTTGTTATCGTGAACGCGTCATAATCTTCTTCAAGCTTCCATTTAGGTGTCGGAATATGGGCTTGATGGAAGCAGGTGTTGTTTTGCTGTTGAGGTGTTGAGTCTTATGTTGAGAAGTGTGTTAAGAGTGGAGGTTTGCAGGAAAAGTGAAAACGGATGTGGCCGACTGTGTTTGGGATGTGCTGTTCGCGAGTTGATTCGATGGATGTATGAGGAATGTGAAGTTTTCTCGTGAGTTTCGTGTTGTTGTTGTGTTTCATGGGGAGCTAAGTACAACGAGAAAATGGAGGTCATGAGTGAAGTTGGTGTTGAGTTTCACATGGTTGTTGATGTTGGTATGGTTTGTTAGTGTTGGTTAAGAGGTTTATGTTGGATTCATGCTAAGTTCAAGTCCAATCTTCCGCCTAAATCAATGTTAGGTTAAACTACACGATGTAGCGAGCGATTTTGGACGCGGTTCTTAAGCGCTGGTCGCTCTCTGCAGTTGAGCTTAAACTACAGGACGATTCATTTTTTATCCTATTAAAGCTGATGAAGGAAGGGAAATAGATGTCTCTAATTAACCCTGCTTTGCATACTGAGTTTAAACAGCGGTCTGTTAGGTTACGGATGCTATCAATGTGGGGGGGCCTTTGTACTGGTTATTTGTATTTTCGCCAATACTGTTTTCTTTCTTTTTATCTAGACAGAAGGTTTCTGGCGGGGAACAAGGATTAGGATGTTAGGACTGGTGCTTTTGATAGATACATGGGAGTATGTGATTTTGTTTAGTATGCTCGCTAAGATCTTTTCTTTCGATCATATGCCTACGTATTCCCGTTTACCGAAATAGGGAAATCAGAGCGTTCGTAGTTCCTCCTATTCTATGGGAGGAAATGGTTGTTTTGGTGTCTTGTTCAAAGCCCAAGACGTGAAGCGAAAAGGTGGTTTGTATCTTGTTCAAAGCCCAAGATGTGAAGCTGAAGGTCCCAACTTTAGAGAGAATTTGTCATCTCTAAAGAGGGGGTTGTATGTCACAACTATTTTATAAAGGAGAATTACTTTAACCAGGATTTGTGAATTTGGCAATGCCATAATTTCCTTTATAGGGGGTTTTAACCTGAAGGAGAAGACTTTAACTCAGTGTAGAGCAATGCAATCTTTCCTTAGGAATTTCTCATGCTAAAAGAGGGACAGTGGCATGGATGTAGATGATCCAGAGGCTTGCCGCTTACAACGATTAGATGAAGAGGAAGGAGTTGTTGATGTTTGTGTACTGTGAACGAGGCACATCTTTGATGCTAAAAGGTTAATTGGATTAACCAGTGGTTTTCTTATACAAAGCCTAAGAGTAGGCTATTATGTGTCTCGTACAAAGCCCGAGAGAGAGGCTAAAAGGTTTTGACTCAACGATGGAATCTTTTGGTATCTCGTATAAAGCCCGAGATGGAGGCTGTTGTTTATTTGGCTCAATAAGAACCTTTTTGTATCTCGTATAAAGCCCGAGATGGAGGCGAAAAGGGGGATTGACTCAACGAGGGAGTCTCTTTATGTGTCTCGTACAAAGCCCGAGAGAGAGGCTAAATGTTGTTTGACTCCTCTAGGGAGAATCATTGTACAAAGCCCAAGAGGAGGCTAACTTCATTGAAGAAGAATCATTATACAAAGCCTAAGAGGAGGCTATGGTAACTGTTTCGGTCAAGCGATAGGTCCAATATACTGATTTTAAAGAGAAAATCAGTTCTTATATGAGCAACACTGTACTCAAGGATTTTGATTCGAGGATCCGGGTTATTCCTGTTCTTTAAGAAAGCGGGAAATCCAAAGGGTATTGAGACTGTCCGAGTCTGCGGGTTTCCTTCCTATTTAACGAAGGGGTCACTTGAAAATGTCTTTGAGACTCAAGGAAGTTAGACTGTCCAAGTCTAGAGTTTCATCTTTTGTACTATGCTTTGAGAAACAGTAGTAGACTCTTTGAAAGGACTGTTTTATGCAAATGACTAAGTTCTGTTCCTATAACTCTAGGAGGTCGTCGGGATAATTTGTATGAAGCCCAAGAGGAGGCTGGAAACTTTTAAGAAGCCGACGGGTCCTAAGCCCAAGAGAAGGCTATCATTCCCGGAGGAAGAGATCATTATACGAAGCCTAAGAGGAGGCTATGAATACTTCTAAGAAGCCGTAGGGTCCTTGTACTAAGCCCAAGAGGAGGCGGGGTTGCTTTTAGGAAGTCTGTGGGTCCTTGCACGATGCCCAAGACGAGGCCGATGCTTTGAAGAAGCCCGTGGGTCCCGAAACCCCGAGAAATTCAAGGCAATGCTATTCACCGAGAATAGATCAAAGTCAGGAAAGTTCGAGAATTTGGAAGAAACTCAAAGATGCCATTCACGGAGAATACATTCATCTTGGGGAGTAGAGTTTCTTGACAATTCCTAATGAGGACAGCCGAAGAGAAGACTGTATCTGGTGATCCTATTGGGGATCTAGTTGTCTATTTCTACGAATAAATGAAACGGCGTCACCTAGTTCTAGACGTAGTTGCCGGGGAAACTCTAAATATCTATACTATTATTACACAGTCGATATGAGTTTATGAAAGAAGACTTACAGTGAAACAGCCCCACAATACAGTTATATGTATATGAAAGCGGTAAATGAAAGCAATAACCACTTACTCGGTTGTAGAGCTTCCATGCTATTTGGTTAGTTGTTCAACAAAGAAAGATTGAAAACAATAGTATATTAAAAATCAAAGGAGAAAGTGCTTTGAAAAAGAAAGATTTGGGGCTTACAGCTCAAGGAGAGGCCCAGGGTTTTATCAGTGAGCGCACTGTTTGAATTTGTACAGAGGGACTTATACAAGTGACTGAGGCCAAAAAAGGTTTTCTGTACAAAGGTCTTACACTCTTTCAAGAGTCCCAAAGGGTTTGCAGAAAAAGAGTGGGGCTTATAACACGAGGGTAGGCCCAATTGATTTTTTCGTTTAAAATGGTGATCGCGCCGAGGTTTTCTTTTAACGCAGAGGGACTTATACAATAAGTGAGGCCCAAAAATGTTTTGTTTAAAAGGGGGTTGGGTCTTACACTCTAATAGAGGCCCAAAGTGTTTTTGAATGGGTCTTATAGCTCAAGGACTGGCCCAAGGTTATTTTTCAAAAGGCGATGATCGTGCCGTTTATTTGAAAATGTACAGAGAGACTTATACAACGAATGAGGCCCAAAATATTTCTGTACAAGTGGGTTGGGTCTTACACTCTCTCAAGAGGCCCAAAGTGATTTGAAAATGATTTATGAGGGTTGAATTAATCCAAAAACCCTAATTTGTTTTCAAAAATGTATTTAATTGAATAAAAATTCAATTAAAAATGATCAAAATTGTTTAACATATGAAAAACAAATTGTGATTTTGGATTAAAGCTTCAAAAATTAAGTATTGACCTACAAAATAATTAGAAAGCATTAAAAGTTGCAAAATCAATGTAGAAAAAATATTTAAAATGTCAAAAACAATTAAAATATTAATTCTTTGCAAAAATATCAATTATATGAAATAAATAATATTTTTGGGATTTTTTGATAAAATAAAATATTTTAACATTTTTGTGAATTATTATAAAAAGAATCAACTCAAAATCATTAAAACTCAGAGAGAAATTAATTTTTGAATCAATTAAATAAAAATCACAAAATTCAAATATTCAAAAAATGGTGCCAAGAATACGCACGTGTTCTGGGTTTGCCCAGATTTGCATTTTCTCTTCAATCTCACTGAATACTTGATTATATCATGCAATCCACATACCATTATGCTCGTCTCAACCTCACGATCATGTCTATGTCCATTAATTTCATTTAAATTAAACATATAACAAGAAATCATGAAAAATCCTCAAGAACCCTAATTTCTGCATGAAGGCTAGGATTTTTGATACACGATTCAAACAATGCAATTAATTGAGGGAAAACATTCCATGCATGATTATGAACATATGGCCAAATTATTGTGCAGCAAAAATTGCATGGATCATAGAGTTAGAAGAGCTCATGCTTACCACTTGCAGCTGGTGATCGTGATTTGTGTTGGAGGTGTTACAGCTAGGTTCCAATGATGTGGATAGCTTCCCTAGGTACCAAGTGATGTGTCTGAGTGCTTGGAATGGATTGAAATTGTTTGGAGTTGAAGATGGCACCTCAACTGCAAAACTGTCAAGAACTTGAGCAATTTGCTGGTGATTTTGTGAAATCAGTGTTCCAGATGTTATGTGAGTGTTTGGATCACTTCTATATGATGTATGTGAGGTGTGTGAGTGATTGGTTTGATTGGAAAAGCTCTCAAACTCAAAACCCGATAGCTACCTTGCTAAGAAAGGCATTTTTGCCAAGAGAAAGAGATTTTGAGGAAAGCATCTGTTAGATGGCTTTGGTGTACTCAAACTGATCACAATTGAGCTCTATTTATAGTAGAGCAAGTTTGTTTTGCAAGGAATAGTGAATGGCAACTGGTGGTAGTAGGTTTGGCCAATGTTGGCGAACGGAAATCCAAGTCTCCTCTAGCCATTGACTAGAGGTTAGGGCACAGAGCTGTGGTTCCCTTGGTCTTGGATAAGTCTTGACTGATTTCAGATGAGAATGGCTCAGTCCATGCCACCTTGATGCTTCCATTGAATGCTTCAATCCAAATTTGGAGTCTTGTCCCTATTTTGGCCATTCTAGGTTCAACATGCTATTTCTTGTTCCATGGACTTTGGAGGCTTGGCTCAGTGATTGTCCCCTTTAGATTCAATCCTCAGATGCGTCCAAGTGGATAGGAGCATTTGAATTTGGCTGATTTTGGTAAATCGAGCAAAGTTACAAATTCTGCCTTGCCTTTGACAGATTTCAGCAAGGCAATTTTCCAATGTCATATCTCATGACTCAAATGGAATTTGGCAATGTTCTTGGCCATTTTGGAAAGCCCCTACATGATACAACAACTGTTTGAACATGTTTGGTTTTGATCTCTTTTGAATCCAAGTGAAAAATCCCCCTACATTTGGCAAAAAGTGAAGGCAGATTTTGACTTAGTGAAAATTTCACTAAGTGTTGGAAAAAGTGACATTTTCACTTTTCAGCCATTTTGATCACTCCATAACTCAAAATCCTTAATGAATTGGACTTAGGTCTAGTTGAAGTTTTTGTATAGGGTAATGAGGGCTACAAATCCATCTTTGGATGAGAAAAAATGGCTTTGCGGTTTAGGAGTTATGATCCTTCAAAGTTGGTACCCTTATCACTTTATTTTTAACTTAGAAAATTTTCTAAGTTTTTATGGTTACCCCTTTTACAAGTTATCCCACTTTTCTTGATTTTTCTTGATGAATGATGATTCAAATCATACATTAACATCATTTTAGGGTTAAAAATCCATTTTGGTGAAAAATCTCAAAAAGTCAAAGTTGACTTTTGTGCACAGTTACTTTTTATCAGATGAATTCCAAACTGTGCAATTCTTCAGGAAATCATGTCCTTGACCTAAATCAAACTTGATGGACATGTTCCATGGGTGTTATAGGGTATATTGGGGCATGTCCTAGGGCTTGGGAGCATGTCCTGGTCAAAAGTCAAAGTTACAGTTGACTTTTTCCTTAAAACCCTAATTGTGGTTCAGATGAAATTGAGACTTGTTGCTCAAGCTTCTTGGATTAATCCATTGTTGCAAATGGATCAATATGGTATGTTTGAGACCCTAAAATCATGTCTTGAGGTCTTGGCTCTTGATTTTCCCTAAAAGTCAACTTAGGGGTGAATTAGGTCAAGAAACCCTAATTCTAGATTTTTGATGTATGCATCCCCTGAGGCAAAATTGACTTGATGAATGGGTCCATGAGGTTCCATGGAGTACATTAGGTTATGTTTTGGATCTTTGGCTTGTGTCGAGATGAAATTTTTCATCTGGAGGCCCTAGTCGACAAAAACCCTAATTTGGTGATACTGGCGATCTTGCGACTTGATCCACCTAGAAGGGAGCAACCTTGTGCTTAATCCTTGAAGTGGGAGTCCTTTTGATCCATTGTGGATGTTTGAGAGGTTAGACAAGTTGAATATCATGTCATTACTTGATTAATCCTTTGTCTAAGGCTCTGAGAGGGCTTAAAACCCTAATTTTGATTGTAGTGAATGCTCAACAACCCTTGAGGCATTTGATGTGGCATGATGGTTCATCCACATTGTGATGATGATTTGCACAATGATGGGAACTCTTAGTGGTCAAAATTTGGGGTATGACAGATGCCCCTATTTAATCTTCTTGGACCCGAAGGTGTGAATGACGAAGGTATTCGGGCATTCGGGGTGCAAGAGGATTAAATATCGGAATACCCGAAATTTTGAAGGTGATTGTGAATGGTAGCTTGCGCATTCATCTTCTTTTGCTAAGCAATGATGCTTAGAAAAGGTAAACTTCCCCTCGATCCTGGTCTTCAGCCAAGGAACTGATCTTAGTTGCGGAAACAAACTTCCCCTCGATCCTGGTTTCCTACCAAGGAACTGGTCTCAGTTGCTGAAATAAACTTCCCCTCGATCCTGGTTTCCTACCAAGGAACTGGTCTCAGTTTCTGATATACACTTCCCCTCGATCCTAGTTTCCTACCAAGGAACTGGTCTTAGTTTCTTTTATCAATAAACTTTCTTGACAAGGAACGCTATTCGTAGCGGCTTTCCTCCAAACTTCTCGCCGAATTTTCCTGGGGAGATGCCATTTGAATGAAAAAAGTTTCGATGTCAGACTTGCTGGGGGAACCCAGTCGTCTGAGTTGTAGAGGTGTACAAACTTCTCTATTTGGTGACGCTATTTGTCGATTCTACTGGGGGAAAGCGAGTCTCTTGAGAGACTGTTTCCACTTGGGATCTTACATCATACTTTTCTCGGGATCTTCCCGGAGAAATGCCATGTGATGGGGTCCAATTTTAAGGTGCCGATGACCTTTTCATCAACGATCTTTTCGGAGAATGGCAGCTGTACTGCCAAATCTCTGCTTAGGAGGCTTTCTCTGGGGATTTTCCTTAATCCGAGAAAGCAAGGATATCGTCTTCGATGGCGAAGAGCGACATTTGTTGAAAGTTTTCTCTGGCTTTTCAGAGGTTCGAGTTATCAAAGTGGTCAAGGACCAACTTCATTCCAGAAGTAAACTGGAGGAGAGAGATTGTTCAGACGTAACACTTCCTGACGAGGAAAAAACTTGACAACTCGATTGAGAGGACTTTTTATCACCAGGGGACAAGACCGACTAGAGTGATAGTGATGCATTATCAAATGTGAATACAAATCAAATAATGCATGATCCATGTATGTTTATGCTGACAAAACTGACGCGACACACAAACTAAAAGATGAACATGACTGGATACTCGGCCATTGCGGGGCGTGTAGAGATATTGCTGGTTCAAGATAGCAATTCAACCTTGCTTAGGAAAGATAGTCCCTGTTGGGAGCTATGTTGGTCGGGCTTAGGAGATAAGAACTCGGCTTAGGGGTGTCAGATGAAACAAGGTCTCTGACACAGTTGATTCCTTCATTCAGGCGTACTGGGTTAGAAGGAGCACTTTGATTCTGCATTTTGAGGTTCGATTACTTCTGGAGAAGCGATTGATGTTCTTTTGATGTTCAATAGTCAAAAGAAATTGCCATCTTTATTTTAAAAGTAGAAAAAGTTTTACCAAGTAAATTCTTTTTTGTTTTATTTCAAGAGTCGTTAGTCATGTTAACAACGTCGTTCTGTAAAGGTAAAACAAATAAGAACTGCAAACAAAAGCACAAGGGCTCAAATTTTATTAATAGGATGGAGATCAGCCAAACGCATGATTCCAAAGAGTATATACAAAGTTTGAAAATGGTAATTTACAGGGAAAAGGACTACGTTGAAACATAACGACCACTATCCTTTTACCAACTTTGAATTCGGGGGCATCCTGAGCTTTTGTCGAAGATGACCTTGACTGGAGTTTTCCTTTGATGGATGATGTAACTGCTGCTGCTGAGGGACTTGCCTCTGTTGAACATAGTTACTTGCCATTATCCCTAATTTTTGCCTGGATTGTACTATGATGTTTCCAATCCACCGGGATGATTTTATTTATTTATTTTGTCTATAACTTTTGCTTGGACCGCCCTTTCGGGTTATCAATCCACTGAGACTTTTTTTTAGGCGAAGTATTTCTTGACTACATCAACGTTTGTGGGGTAGGCAAATTCCTCTCCGTCCATGGTTGCAAGTCTCAAGGCGCCGTCTGAGAAAGCTTTTGTGACCACATAGGAGCCATCAATAATTCGGAGTCCACTTGCCCCGGGAATCAGTGAGAAAAGATTGTATCTTCTTGAGCACGAGGTCCCCTTTTCTGAAGACACGAGGTCGGACCTTTTTGTCGAACGCCTTCTTCATTCTCTGCTGATACAACTGATCGTGGCATAGTGCCGTGATTCGTTTCTCTTCGATCAGGTTTAATTCATCGTGTCGGCTTTGACACCATTCAGCTTTGGTGAGCTTAGCTTCCATCAGTACTCGGATTGATGGGATCTCTACTTCTATGGGGAGAACTGCCTCCATGCCATACACTAGAGAGAAAGGGGTTGCCCCTGTTGAAGTGCGGACAGATGTGCGATAACCGTGAAGAGTAAAGGGAGCATTTCGTGCCAATCTTTATAGGTTACAACCATCTTCTGAACAATCCTCTTGATGTTCTTATTGGCCGCTTCTACCGCTCCGTTCATCTTGGGTCGGTAGGGAGATGAGTTATGGTGTTCAATCTTGAACTCAGTGCACAACTCTTTCATCATCTTATTGTTCAAGTTAGATCCATTATCAGTAATGATCTTGCTTGGAACACCATAACGGCAGATGATATTGTTTTTGATAAATCGGACCACCACTTGTCGGGTTACATTGGCAAATGACGCTGCTTCGACCCACTTGATGAAATAGTCAATGGCTACCAGGATGAACCGATGTCCGTTTGAAGCCTTAGGTTCGATCAAACCGATCATGTCAACCAATAGTACCCTGCTCTCAGAATTTTTCTCGCCATTGTGTGTCCGTTGGCATGAGTGCCAAAGGATCCTTCATGAATTTCTTTCATAAGCATGTCTGCTTCTGGTCTGTCGACGCATCGGAGCAAGACCATGTCAAAATTTCTCTTATAGAGAGTGTCACCGCTCAGGAAGAAGTTTCCAGCCAATCTTCTGAGGGTTTTCCTGTCTTTTCTGAGTGCCCCAGATGGGTACTCTTGTTTCTGAAGGAAGCATTTGATATCTTGATACCAAGGTCTGTCATCTATGACTACTTCAATCGTGAAGACGTAAGCGGGCCGTTCAAGGCGCATTATGTCGATCTTAGGTATATCATTCCATTGACCTACACTAATCATAGAAGAGAGAGTGGCTAATGCATCAGCCATGTGATTCTCATCACGAGGGATGTGATGAAACTCGATTCTGTTGAAGAAGGGTAACAACCTTCTTCCATAGTCTTTGTAAGGAATCAATCCTGATTGGTATGTATTCCAATCTCCTTTTATCTGATTGATGACCAAGGCTGAGTCGCCATATACGTCCAAGTTTTTGATCCTTAAATCAATCGCTTCCTCGAGACCCATAATACAAGCTTCGTACTCGGCCTCGTTGTTCGTACATTTGAACGTAAGTCGAGCGGTGAAAGGAATGTGGGTACCCTGAGGGGTAACAATGATTGCCCCAATTCCGTTTCCATAATGATTAACTGCTCCGTCAAAGATAAGTCCCCATTGGGAACCTGGTTCTGGCCCTTCACTGGGTAACAGTTCATCCCAATCTTTCATTTTTAAATACATGACATCTTCGTCTGGGAAGTCGAACCCGATTGATTCTTGATCATCAATCAGTTGATGAGCCAAATGATCGGCTAAAATACTTCCCTTAACGGCTTTTTGAGCATGGTACTCTATGTCATATTCTGATAACAGCATCTGCCAACGGGCGATTCTTCCCGTAAGAGCAGGTTTTTCGAAAACATACTTGATTGGATCCATTTCTGAGATTAACCAAGTAGTATGACAAATCATGTATTGGCAAAGACGTTTGGCTGCCCAAGCCAAAGCGCAGCAATTTTTCTCAAGCATCGTGTACCGAGTCTCGCAGTCGGTGAATTTCTTGTTCAAATAGTAGATGGCAGACTCTTTTCTTTTTGTTTCATCTTGTTGGCCAAGTACACATCCCATTGAGTCCTCTAGAACTGTGAGGTAAACGATCAGTGGTCTTCCTTCCATTGGAGGTGATAGAATCGGAGGATTCAACAGATATTCCTTAATACTGTCGAAGGCGGTTTGACAATCTTCTGTCCAAACGCAATCCTGGTTCTTTTTGAGTAACTTGAAAATCGGCGCACATGTGGCGGTCATAAGGAATATGAATCTGGAGATGTAGTTCAAACGTCCCAAGAATCCTCTGACTTGTTTTTCAGTATTCGGCGAAGGCATTTCTTGAATGGGCTTGACCTTGTCAGGATCAACCTCAATTCCTTTCTGGCTGACGATGAACCCTAGTAGTTTCCCTGAACATACACCGAAGGTGCACTTGTTGGGATTCAAGCGGAGCTTAAATTTTCTTAAACGTTCGAACAATTTTGACAGATGTTCAACGTGCTCACTCTCTGTTTTTGATTTTACAATCATATCATCGACATATACCTCGATTTCCTTATGTATCATGTCATGAAACAGAGTAGTCATGGCCCTTTGATAGGTTGCCCCGGCGTTCTTCAAACCGAACGAAATTACCTTGTAACAAAAGGTACCCCATGGGGTAATGAACGAAGATTTCTCCATGTCTTTCGGCGCCATTTTGATCTGGTTATAGCCCGAGAATCCATCCATGAAGGAGAAAATTTTGAACTTTGCTGTGCTGTCTACCAGATGTCAATGTGTGGTAAAGGAAAGTCGTCCTTTGGACTTGCCTTGTTCAGATCTCGGTAGTCGACACATATTCTGACCTTTCCGTCCTTTTTCGGAACAGGTACGATGTTGGCTAACCATTGAGGATATTCAGATGTAGCGAGGAAACCCGCGTTAATCTGTTTCTGTACCTCCTCTTTGATTTTGATGGCCATGTCCAGGTGAGTGCGTCTCAACCTTTGCTTTACTGGAGGACATTCCGATCTCAACGGTAAGTGATGTTCCACGATGCTAGTATCCAACTCTGGCATATCCTGATAGGACCAAGCGAATACATCGGGAAATTCTTTGAGAAGCTTTATCAAACCCTCTCTCGCAGTTGGACTGAGCAGTGCCCCAATCCTGATTTCTTTTCTCTGTTGCTCTGAACCCAAGTTTACCGTTTCCAACGGCTCTTTGTGAGGTTCAATGGACCTTTCCTCTTGTCTGAGTAATCGGGAGAGGTTAAAGGTTAAAGATGGCCCTATCAAAACATCCGTTTCACCTGGGCAGGGTGAAAGGTTAAAGATGGCAATTACTTTGACTGATGAACGACCTTTGGAACCTCGACGACAACCCATTGGCGGCGAACTCCTCGGTGAATCACAAAGTCTGGCACCTTCCTTGATTTGTCTTCAGAAATGACGCTGATTTCTGGTGGAGCAGGATCATTGGAATCTGTTTCCCAGGCAGAGTTGTCGTAGGAGAATTCCTCTGTTGCATTTTGCATAGCATTTGTGCTCTCAGCTGTATCTCCCCATCCAGTTGGCTGGATGTCTTCGAGCCTAATACGAGAGCTTCCGGGAGCGGTGTACTTGACCATGAAGTCGTATTTCCCACTCAGTTGTCCCAAGGTGTCCCAAACTTCTTTGGAACTGGAGGAGTCATCTCTCTCGATGACGTTGACCTCAGGAAAAACAAAGTTGATGAACTCAAGTCCTGCAAACATTGCAAATTCATCTTCATGTTGAGTAGTTTCTGAATGACCTGAGTGTTGATCCCATGACATGGTGGGGACGCAGGTATTCTATTCAATGACGGTCAGCTGATTTTCATTGTTCAGCTGACTCTCTTGCCCCAAGTTTCCTGGGTAAGGTTGCCACATTGGCAGACCATCCATTGGGCCATAATAGTTGTAGTCAAAATTGTCTTTCATCGGAGTGTCTTCCTCTAATGAATTTGGCGAAACACGGCATCCTTTCGGATCACAATCCCCATATATCATTTCGTATTCTGACCTTGGTATAAACCTCGGACTCTGTGCGGGATAGCAAAATGGTATAGGCACCTCTTCCTGAGACATATAACCATCCTCATTCAAATAGGACTTCCATTCTTCATCCGTGTCAGAGGGATCTTCCTCATTGATAGCATGAACCGCTTGAGACACTGGGTGAAGGAAACCTCCACTGTGGAAGAAGTTTTGAATGGGATGAAAACTTTCATCTTTAGCAGCTGTCTGGGTACAGGTTGCAGAAAAACCAAGACCCTTCTTTGTTTTATTTTCAGTAGGAATGACAAGCTGTCCCCATCCTGTTGTATCGGTACTCTCAACCGCTTTGATAGCATCTTTGTATGAGGAAATCGAGGTTCCTCCTTAGGATTGATTGTCCTTGCTCACCGACAATGCTTGGAACTGAGTTCCAATAACCTCCTCGAGTTTTATACCAGTAGATGATGACAAGTTACTTACAAGCAAGGCTTGTTCCCCACAAACCGTGACAAGTTGATCGTTCTTGACGAACTTTAGCTTTTGGTGGAGGGTCGAAGTGACCGCTCCAGCCTGATGTATCCAAGGTCTTCCTAATAAACAACTGTATGTTGCCCAGATATCCATGACCTGGAAAGTGACTTGGAAAGTGTGAGGACCAATAGTTATGGGAAGATCAACTTCGCCGATAACCGTTTTTCTGGATCCGTCGAACGCTTTGACGACGACCTCGCTGATTCTCATCGGAGGGCCCTTAAATGATAATTGCATCAAAGTGGACTTCGACATAACATTCAGGGCTGACCCTATGTCTACCAGTACGCTGGCTAAAGCATCGTCCTGGCAGTTAACTGTGATATTGAGTGCCATGTTATGATGGCGACCCTCTTCGGGTAATTCCTCATCACTAAATCACAAATTGTTGCAGGAAGTGATGTTAGAGACAATGCTATCGAACTGTCTAATTGTTACATCCTGTTCCACAAAGGCTTGCTCCAAGACTTTTTGTAGAGCCTCCCTGTGCGCTTCTGAACTGAGTAATAGTGAAAATACTGAGATCTTTGAAGGAGTCTGTAACAGCTGATCAACAATATTATATTCACTCCTTTGGATGAGCTTCAGCATCTCATCATTGTTTTTTGAAAGGTCGGGATTACTGGATTGACCGACTGGTGGATCAGGATCTTCTGTCTGAAGTTCCTTTTCTTTGTTAAGTTCTCCAACTCCTCGGTTGAAGATTTTACCACTCTGTGTTACACGACTGATGTCTGCAATATTCACGACGGAGGGTAATGGAATTTCCTTTCCATTTTCAATTATTGTTGCACCGTATTTGTAAGGGATCGCCTTAGCTGATTCATACGGTAGCGGTCCTGGTAGATAGATGACTACAGGAGCCTTCTGATTTTTCTGACCATCGTAAGCAATCTCAATTCGTTCCCGGTTGGGAACCTTAGACTCGTCAAGTAGAGGGATGATGGAAAAAACATCCCTGGTCCTGTGATGACCAGAGATTGGGACAACATCCTCGACTTGATCGGCAAGGTAGTTCGGCATCCAGTTGATGGGTCCAGAACCCAGATATGGACGAATTTCTCCACGATCCGCCTGACCCTGAAGAGTTGCTCTCACAAGGTAACACCCTTGGTTGCTTTTCGAACAGACGCTACAACTATCATAGTTGTGTGGTGGGACCTGGCCACGCCCACTTTGAATACAATGTAACCTCACTAGGTTAGCTTCCACTGATCGGACATCCTGACTTTGACGCCGGGTAGGATTCCTGTTACTGATACTAATCTGCTGAGTATCTTCATCCATATAAATTGGCATCCACCAATGATTTAACAAGTGCTGAAGTGCCTCCTGGACAAGGGTACAACCTCGATCGTTTTCACAACCCGCTTTACAGCTTTGATAGTCATGTGATATTAAGAATCCGAGTCGGACCTGCTCAGCATGTAACTCTACTAGGTTGGTATTCATCACACAAATATCGAAGATCTGAACCATGTTGATTTGATAGAAGTTCCTATCATGGTAGTCTTGGATCCATCCAAGATCCATCTGACGCTGGAGGGCCTCCTGTATGAAAGAGCATCCATGTTCGTTTACCGAGCAAATCAGACAGGAACTGTAATCGTGCCACGGCAGATTATGATACTGGCTTTGCCTTGAGTGCATTGCCACCAAGTTGACATTCATTGCACGGATGTCGTGGTTTGGAATGACGTTAGAATTCGTGTAAACCATGTTAACTCCACGAACTCGATGCTCCAGGATCCATCCGAGATCCATCTGTTCCTGCAGAGCTGCTTGCACTACAGAACATCCTTGATTGTCTTTAGAGCAGATATCACACTGATGATAGTTATGAGGTGGCACATGGCCATATCCACTCTATCTACAATGCATCTTTACCAGATTGGTTTTTAACAAGAGTACATCGTGAATTTGATAGACATTGTTAGGCTCTCCTTCTATCAAATTGACTGCAGCCTTCTCGTGTTGAGGCAGCGGGTTCGTGAGAACATTAGGATTCGTATCCTTGAAGGATAAGACCCCTCTCCTAACAAGCTTTTGTACGTCGGACTTGAAATTGAGACAAGTCTCTATGTTATGCCCTGAACCTCCTTGATGATAAGGGCATGTTTGATCCACCTTAAACCAAAAAGGCGGTTTTTCGGGTACTGTAAGAGGAGACTTAGTCTGGATGTGCCCCTTAGCCAGTAGTAATGGAAACAGTTCTGCATACGTCACGGGTATAGGATCAAATCCTGGTGGCCGTGTTGTACGGTTGTTGTTGTATGGAGGACGAGCCTGCTGAAGAGACTGTTGTGTCCTTTGTTGATCAGGCTGGCTCTACGCAACCTGAGGTTGATACGTAGGAATAGGCGCAGGGCTGATAGCAGGAGTCACAGCTGCTACCGGTTGATAACGTCGCCTTTGCTTTCCGAGGGAGATATTCCCAATATCTTGCTCTTTTTTCTTAGGGAGAGCACTACCATATTTTTTAGTACCGCTCGTCGATCCAGTGTCTTTTACCAAACGTCCTTCTCGGACGGCTTCCTCAAGACGTACGCCCATGCCCATCATCTCGGTGAAATCACTGGGTGCACTGGAAACCATTCGGTCATAGTAAAATGAGCTTAAGGTCTTTAAGAAGATCTTTGTCATCTATTTTTCCTCAAGAGGTGGACAAATTTGAGCGACAATTTCACGCCACCTTTGAGCATACTCCTTAAAGGTTTCCTTGTCCTTTTGCGACATTGATCTGAGTTGATCTCTGTCGGGTGCCATGTCCAAATTGTATTTGTATTGTTGGACGAAGGCAGTACCAAGATCTCTGAATGTGCTGATCGTAGTATGGTTTAAACCCATGTTCCATTTTAACGTGCCACCGGTTAAACTATCCTGAAAGTAGTGAATCAGTAGGTCCTGATTCTCCGTCTGAGCTGTCATTCGCCGAGCGTACATCACCAGATGGCTTTGAGGGCAAGAGTTACCCTTGTACTTTTCAAAGTCGGGCACTTGAAATTTGTGCGGGACTTTCACATTTGGGACCTAGCAGAGATCTGCGGTGTCCTTTCCAAATAGATCCTGACCGCGAATGGCTTGCAGTTCCTTCTGCATTTCCAAGAACTGTTCCTGGAATTCATCCATTCGGTCAAACATAGTTTCCTTTTTACCAGAAGGTATCTATGGAATCTGTCCTTCCGGGACAGTGTGCACCACAGGGGGTGGTACCGTGACTACGGCAGTGAGTCTTGGCGTCTCCCGAAGTTTGTAACCTTCAGGAGTCTTCAGTATGCCCCTGGCATCTTCGCTTTCCCGAAGTTTGTAACCTTCAGGCCCAGCGGCTTCTGTTGTGATTCCCTGATCTTCAGTGATCGGCGGAACATATCCTTCTGGGATATAGTTAACAGGCATGCCCCAAGGACGATCTTTCGGCATCTGATACCTAGGATCATACTTCTCCACTATAGGCGTTGAGGTGATCTCTGAGATCACAGTTCTTTGTAGCTGAGCTTCTGCCATGGCTTGCATGTCGTTACTAAGCTTTCTCATATCCTCTCTTAGAGCGTCGATCTCTTCTTTCAACTCTCTGTTTTCTTCCTCAAGATCATCCATCTTTTTCTGACGATTGGCCCGAGTATTGTACGAATGAGACAGTTTGACTCTAGAACCGAGATACAAACGTGAGATTCGTAGGTAAGAAGAATAAGCGATGTGAGAATGGTGCCGAAACAGAAACCTAAACTAATGGGTCCCGAGTCCTCTCTGAAGAGAAATCGGGTGCTGACTCTAGTATCTTCCTTTTCTTTGACCAGGGCTCTTGGGCCGTTGTCGGGTTGTCATTCCTTTGCCAAGTGAAAGGAACAAGCAAATTCCATTGGTCATCCTGATTATCTACAGCATTTTGCTCCAAAATTTCAATCAGAGCATCTTTTTCTTTCAGTAATTTCTGTATTTTGATGCACTCTACGTCGAGGGTGCGGTACTTGTTCTTCCAAGTCCTTCTCTCCCGTTGAACTTTGTTGAGAGTAACTTGAAGCTTTTCAGTTTTGTCGTGAAGTACATGACAGATTCCTTTGGCGGAAGAATTCCGTAACGAGGATAAGGCATCTTTAGCTTGAGAGCTCTAGTTTGTACCCAGTGGAGGTAAGGCTCCACCAAGACACAGTCTGGTTTTCCCAGAGACTCTCGTCCTTTCTTATGAACGTGCTTCCAAGCGTGCACTATTTCCATTTTTAGTGCTCTGTCGTTTTCTCCTTCTTTGAAGAAAAGACCTTCCAGATGAACACCCAGTGGGATGTGTCTCACCGGGTATCCAAATTGACGTAGAAACAATACCGGATGGTAGTTGATTCCTCCCTTAGTTCCTATAAGGGGTACGTTGGGGAAGTTTCCACAACGATCAATGATCCTGATTCCATCATAAATCCTATTACACCAATCTATATCAGAGTTGGTAAGAGACATGATCTTCTACGACCAGCGTAGGGCACTCTTACAATCCCAAAAAGCAGCAGACTTGGGCAAGTGAGAGATAAAACATTTGTAAAGCAGAGGTACACAGCATGTGATCTCCCTTCCATTGTACAAATTTCCCAAGTGTACAGAATGATACGCATCTACGAGCAAAGTCGGCACAGGATTTCACCTTAATGGCGTTGATATCTACAAAGTTATTGATGTTGGGAAACAAAAATAACCCGTAGGTGAGCAAGACAAAGATGCTTTCAAAAGCAGTCACGTTTCCTATACTGGCAAAATACAGGGCCTTCTTTGTCAAGAACTGGGCTGGAAAACCTTGGATGCCACCCTTAGTGGTTAGGTGAGTCCTGACCTCAGACTCGTCCAAATGAATTGCTCTTGCAATGGTTTGATTCTTTGGAATTTCTTCCAGTCCAGAAAATGGAGCTCGATCTGTAATGTGTAAATCAATCAGATGAGAATACTCCTCCAGTGTTGGTGTGAGCTGGTAATCCGGGAATGTGAAACAGTGATAAACTGGATCATAAAACTGAATGAGCGCATCCATGATTCCCTCAATCACATGGACTTTTAACAGTGGTAGTAAACCTCCGTGCTTGGCTCTGAAAGCCTCAGGGTTAGTGATCATCCTCGCTAACCTTCTCAAATCCTCTAGTTTTGGAACCTTGAAGGTATACTGGAGAGTTCTCCTTTTACCGAAATCCATTAGTGCAATCCTTTTCTCTGATATTTGCAATCACAGTCTTAGTTTATTTTGAAAAAACAGAGAGACTAGAAGAGAATATTTTTTTTGAATGTTTTAATGTTTTTTAAATGAATGCATGAATGCAGCACACAAAAACATAGAAAAAACATGGGGTCAAAGGGTCGTTGTCATGAAGTCAAGGCTCTACCCATCCCCAAAGGTTTATACTAGGGTGATTTTTGTACCTGTACTCATTATCATCAGCTCCTCCCAGGAAAGCAAAACAACAAGCGGATCGCCAGTGAGTTGTAGAGCAATCTTAGAGTAAGTCTTAGAGTAAGTGCCATTCACCGAGAATAGATCACCAGCCTCAAATGAGGATAGTATCGCGTGACAACTATTCCCGATAGTTTCTGCACTACGAGAGGGTTTGGCTCCTCAGCTTCTCAGACTTAACAACCGGCCCATTGTCTAGGTGAGAGAATGGGTTGCGTTGGTCAGCCTCCACTGAGGTTGATGGTCGACCCCCGTTGCCATCACTTATCTTAAGTGTATACTCAATCTTTCCACATACGGCATCACCCGCATTTCCATTAGCAGAAAAATAAACACGTATAGCAATTAGGAAAAGCAGTATATATATTTGTCCTAAACACCCAAGACCTTTAAATCTATGAATCCTAAGTTCCTGACAGAAAATGGGTTCCCCGGCGGAGGCCCCAATCTGTGGTTTCCACACAAGAGGTGAAAAGGTAGTCCGTGCCTAGATCTAACTTTGATAGGCCCCATGGTGGGCGCCATTTTTTCTGTAGCGAGCGATTTTGGACGCGGGTCTTAAGCGCTGGTCGCTCTCTGCGGTTGAGCTTAAACTACAAGTCGATTAATTTTTATCCTATTAAAGCTGATGAAGGAAGGGAAATAGATGTCTCCAATTAACCCTGCTTTGCATACTGAGTTTAAACAGCGGTCTGTTAGGTTACGGATGCTATCAATGTGGGGGGGCCTTTGTACTGGTTATTTGTATTTTCGCCAATACTGTTTTCTTTCTTTTTATCTAGACAGAAGGTTTCTGGCGGGGAACAAGGATTAGGATGTTAGGACTGGTGCTTTTGATAGATACATGGGAGTATGGGATTTTGTTTAGTGTGCTCGCTAAGATCTTTTCTTTCGATCTTATGCCTACGTATTCCCGTTTACCGAAACAGGGAAATCAGAGCGTTCGTAGTTCCTCCTATTCTATGGGAGGAAATGGTTGTTTTGGTGTCTTGTTCAAAGCCCAAGACGTGAAGCGAAAAGGTGGTTTGTATCTTGTTCAAAGCCCAAGATATGAAGCTGAAGGTCCCAACTTTAGAGAGAATTTGTCATCTCTAAAAAGGGGGTTGTATGTCACAACTGTTTTATAAAGGAGAATTACTTTAACCAGGATTTGTGAATCCGGCAATGCCATAATTTCCTTTATAGGGGGTTTTAACCTGAAGGAGAAGACTTTAACTCAGTGTAGAGCAATGCCATCTTTCCTTAGGAATTTCCCATGCTAAAAGAGGGACAGTGGCATGGATGTAGATGATCCAGAGGCTTGCCGCTTACAGCGATTAGATGAAGAGGAAGGAGTTGTTGATGTTTGTGTACTGTGAACGAGGCCCAACTTTGATGCTAAAAGGTTAATTGGATTAACTAGTGGTTTTCAATGATGTCTAAAAGGTTTTGACTAAACGATGGACTCTTTTGGTATCTCGTATAAAGCCCGAGATGGAGGCTGTTGTTTATTTGGCTCAATAAGAACCTTTTTGTATCTCGTATAAAGCCCGAGATGGAGGCGAAAAGGGGGATTTACTCAACGAGGGAGTCTCTTTATGTGTCTCGTACAAAGCCCGAGAGAGAGGCTAAATGTTGTTTGACTCCGCTGGGGAGAATCATTGTACAAAGCCCAAGAGGAGGCTAACTTCATTGAAGAAGAATCATTATACAAAGCCTAAGAGGAGGCTATGGTAACTGTTTCATTCAAGCGATAGGTCTAGTATACTGATTTTAAAGAGAAAATCAGTTCTTATATGAGCAACGCTGTACTCAAGGATTTTGATTCGATTATCCGGGTTATTCCTGTTCTTTAAGGAAGCCGAGTCTGCGGGTTTCCTTCCCATTTAACGAAGGGGTCACTTGAGAATGTCTTGGAGACTCAAGGAAGTTAGACTGTCCAAGTCTAAAGTTTCATCTTTTGTACTATGCTTTGAGAAACAGTAGTAGACTCTTTGAAAGGACTGTTCTATGCAGATGACTAAGTTATGTTCCTATACCTCTAGGAGGTCGTCGGGACAATTTGTATGAAGCCCAAGAGGAGGCTGGAAACTTTTAAGAAGCCGACGGGTCCTAAGCCCAAGAAAAGGCTATCATTCCCGGAGGAAGAGGTCCTTGCACGATGCCCAAGAGGAGGCCGATGCTTTGAAGAAGCCCGTGGGGCTCCAAACCCCGAGAAATTCAAGGCAATGCTATTCACCGAGAATAGATCAAAGTCAGGAAAGTTCGAGAATTTGGAAGAAACTCAAAGATGCCATTCACGGAGAATACATTCATCTTGGGGAGTAGAGTTTCTTGACAATTCCTAATGAGGACAGCCGAAGAGAAGACTGTATCTGGTGATCCTATTGGGGATCTAGTTGTCTATTTCTACGAATAAACGAAACGGCGTCACCTAGTTCTAGACGTAGTTGCCGGGGAAACTCTAAATATCTATACTATTATTACATAGTCGATATGAGTTTATGAAAGAAGACTTACAGTGAAACAGCCCCACAATACAATTATATGTATATGAAAGCGGTAAATGAAAGCAATAACCACTTACTCGGTTGTAGAGCTTCCATGCTGTTTGGTTAGTTGTTCAACAAAGAAAGATTGAAAACAACAGTATATTCAAAATCAAAGGAGAAAGTGCTTTGAAAAAGAAAGATTTGGGGCTTACAGCTCAAGGAGAGGCCTAGGATTTTATCAGTGAGCGCACTGTTTGAATTTGTACAGAGGGACTTATACAAGTGACTGAGGCCAAAAAAGGTTTTCTGTACAAAGGGATGGGTCTTACACTCTTTCAAGAGGTCCAAAGGGTTTACAGAAAAATAGTGGGGCTTATAACACGAGGGTAGGCCCAATTGATTTTTTCGTTTAAAATGGCGATCGCGCCGAGGTTTTCTTTTAACGCAGAGGGACTTATACAATAAGTGAGGCCCAAAAATGTTTTGGTTAAAAGGGGGTTGGGTCTTACACTCTAATAGAGGCCCAAAGTGTTTTTGAATGGGTCTTATAGCTCAAGGAGAGGCCCAAGGTTATTTTTCAAAAGGCGATGATCGTGCCGTTTATTTGAAAATGTACAGAGGGACTTATACAACGAATGAGGCCCAAAATATTTCTGTACAAGTGGGCTGGGTCTTACACTCTCTCAAGAGGCCCAAAGTGATTTGAAAATGATTTATGAGGGTTGAATTAATCCAAAAACCCTAATTTGTTTTCAAAAATGTATTTAATTGAATAAAAATTCAATTAAAAATGATCAAAATTGTTTAACTTATGAAAAACAAATTGTGATTTTGGATTAATGCTTCAAAAATTGAGTATTGACCTACAAAATAATTAGAAAGCATTAAAAGTTGCAAAATCAATGTAGAAAAAATATTTAAAATGTCAAAAACAATTAAAATATTAATTCTTTGCAAAAATATCAATTATATGAAATAAATAATATTTTTGGGATTTTTTGATAAAATAAAATATTTTAACATTTTTGTGAATTATTAAAAAAAGAATCAACTCAAAATCATTAAAACTCAGAGAGAAATTAATTTTTGAATCAATTAAATAAAAATCACAAAATTCAAATATTCAAATATTCAAAAAAATGGCGCCAAGAACACCCAAGAACACGCGCGTGTTCTGGGTTTGCCCAGATTTGCATTTTCTCTTCAATCCCACTGAATACTTGATTATATCATGCAATCCACATACCATTATGCTCGTCTCAACCTCACGATCATGTCTATGTCCATTAATTTGATTTAAATTAAACATATAATAAGAAATCATGAAAAATCCTCAAGAACCCTAATTTCTGCATGAAGGCTAGGATTTTTGATACACGATTCAAACAATGCAATTAATTGAGGGAAAACATTCCATGCATGATTATGAACATATGGCCAAATTATTGTGCAGCAAAAATTGCATGGATCATAGAGTTAGAAGAGCTCATGCTTACCACTTGCAGATGGTGATCGTGATTTGTGTTGGAGGTGTTACAGCTAGGTTCCAATGATGTGCATAGCTTCCCTAGGTACCAAGTGATGTGTCTGAGTGCTTGGAATGGATTGAAATGGTTTGGAGTTGAAGATGGCACCTCAACTGTAAAACTGTCAAGAACTTGAGCAATTGGCTGGTGATTTTGTGAAATCAGTGTTCCAGATGTTATGTGAGTGTTTGGATCACTTCTATATGATGTATGTGAGGTGTGTGAGTGATTGGTTTGATTGGAAAAGCTCTCAAACTCAAAACCCGATAGCTACCTTGCTAAGAAAGGCATTTTTGCCAAGAGAAAGAGATTTTGAGGAAAGCATCTGTTAGATGGCTTTGGTGTACTCAAACTGATAACAATTGAGCTCTATTTATAGTAGAGCAAGTTTGTTTTGCAAGGAATAGTGAATGGCAACTGGTAAGTAGGTTTGGCCAATGTTGGCGAATGGAAATCCAAGTCTCCTCTAGCCATTGATTAGAGGTTAGGGCACAGAGCTGTGGTTCCCTTGGTCTTGGATAAGTCTTGACTGATTTCAGATGAGAATGGCTCAGTCCATGCCACCTTGATGCTTCCATTGAATGCTTCAATCCAAATTTGGAGTCTTGTCCCTATTTTGGCCATTCTAGGTTCAACATGTTATTTCTTGTTCCATGGACTTTGGAGGCTTGGCTCAATGATTGTCCCCTTTAAATTCAATCCTCAGATGTGTCCAAGTGGATAGGAGCATTTGAATTTGGCTGATTTTGGCAAATCGAGCAAAGTTACAAATTCTGCCTTGCCTTTGACAGATTTCAGCAAGGCAACTTTCCAATGTCATATCTCATGACTCAAATGGAATTTGGCAATGTTCTTGGCCATTTTGGAAAGCCCTTACATGATACAACAACTGTTTGAACATGTTTGGTTTTGATCTCTTTTGAATCCAAGTGAAAAATCCCCCTACACTTGACAAAAAGTGAAGGCAGATTCTGACTTAGTGAAAATTTCACTAAGTGTTGGAAAAAGTGACATTTTCACTTTTCAGCCATTTTGATCACTCCATAACTCAAAATCCTTAATGAATTGGACTTAGGTCTAGTTGAAGTTTTTGTAGAGGGTAACGAGGGCTACAAATCCATCTTTGGATGAGAAAAAATGGCTTTGTGGTTTAGGAGTTATGATCCTTCAAAGTTGGTACCCTTGTCACTTTATTTTTAACTTAGAAAATTTTCTAAGTTTTTATGGTTACCCCTTTTACAAGTTATCCCACTTTTTTTGATTTTTCTTGATGAATGATGATTCAAATCATACATTAACATCATTTTAGGGTTAAAAATCCATTTTGGTGAAAAATCTCAAAAAGTCAAAGTTGACTTTTGTGCACAGTTGACTTTTTATCAGATGAATTCCAAACTGTGCAATTCTTCAGGAAATCATGTCCTTGACCTAAATCAAACTTGATGGACATGTTCCATGGGTGTTATAGGGTATATTGGGGCATGTCCTAGGGCTTGGGAGCATGTCCTGGTCAAAAGTCAAAGTTATAGTTGACTTTTTCCTTAAAACCCTAATTGTGGTGCAGATGAAATTGAGACTTGTTGCTCAAGCTTCTTGGATTAATCCATTGTTGCAAATGGATCAATATGGTATGTTTGAGACCCTCAAATCATGTCTTGAGGTCTTGGCTCTTGATTTTCCCTAAAAGTTAACTTAGGGGTGAATTAGGTCAAGAAACCCTAATTCCTGATTTTTGATGTATGCATCCCTTGAGGCAAAATTGACTTGATGAATGGGTCCATGAGGTTCCATGGAGTACATTAGGTTGTGTTTTGGATCTTTGGCTTGTGTCCAGATGAAATTTTTCATCTGGAGGCCCTGGTCGACCAAAACCCTAATTTGGTGATACTGGCGATCTTGAGACTTGATCCACCTAGAAGGGAGCAACCTTGTGCTTAATCCTTGAAGTGGGAGTCCTTTTGATCCATTGTGGATGTTTGAGAGGTTAGACAAGTTGAAGATCATGTCATTCCTTGATTAATCCTTTGTCTAAGGCTCTGAGAGGGCTTAAAACCCTAATTTTCATTGTAGTGAATGCTCAACAACCCTTGAGGCATTTGATGAGGCATGATGGTTCATCCACACTGTGATGATGATTTGACAATGATGGGAAATCTTAGTGGTCAAAATTTGGGGTATGACACACGAGTGAGAGTGTTCATATGTCCAAGTAACTGTCATCCCTCAAATTTTGACCACTAAGATTCCCCATCATTGTGCAAATCATCATCATAATATGGATGGACCATTATACCTCATTAGTCTCTCCAAAAATGGGTGAGCATCCACTACAATCAAACTTAGGGTTTCAAGCTCTCTCAGAGCTCTTAGACAAATGATCAATCAAGGAATGACATGATCTTCAACTTTTCTAACCTCTCAAACATCCACAAAGGATCAAGAGGACTCCCACATCAAGAATCAAGCACAAAGTTGCAACATTCCAAGTGGATTAAGCCTCGGGATCGCCAGTGTCACCAAATTAGGGTTTTGGTCGACCAGGGCCTCCAGATGGAAATTTTCATCTGGGCATGAGCCAATGCTTCAAAGCACAACCTAAGATACTCCAAGGGACCTCATGGACCCAATCATCAAGTCAATTTAGCCTCAGGGGATGCATTTATCAAAAAATCAGGAATTAGGGTTTCTTGACCTAATTCACCCCTAAGTTGACTTTTGGGACAAAACATGAGCCAAGACCTCAAGAGAGGATTTGAGGGTCTCTAATACACTACATTGATCCATTTGTAACAATGGATTGATCCAAGAAGCTTGATTCACAAGTTTCAAGTTCATTAGAACCACAGTTAGGGTTTCGCGAGAAAAGTCAACTGTGCCTTTGACTTTTGACCAGGACATGCTCCTAAACCTTGGGACATGATTCAACACACCCTATAACACCTACAAAATCAATCTATCAAGTTTGATTTAGGTCAAGGACTTGATTTCATAGAGGATCGCACAGTTTGGAGTTTATCTGATAAAAAGTCAACTACGCCCAAAAGTCAAAGTTTTACTTTTTAATTTTTTAATCAATTATGGTCCCCTAACCCTAAAATGATGTTAATGTGTGATTGGAATCATCATTCATCAAGAAATCAAAGAAATTGGGATAACTTGTAAAAGGGGGTAACCATAAAAAACTTAGAAATTTTCTAAGTTATGGAACAAAGTGGCTAGGGTACCAACTTCCAAGGATCATAACTTGAGATCCGAGCAACCATTTTGGCTGATCCAAAGATGGATTTGTAGCTCTCATGACATAATTTAAAAGTGTCAACTACACCTCATTCCAATTCCTCAAGGATTTTAAGTTATGGAATGATCAAAATGGCTGAAAACATGAAATGTCACATTTTCCAACACTTAGTGAAATTTTCACTAAGTCAGAATTTGTCTTGCTTTTTTTCCAAATGTAAGGGGATTTTTCACTTGGATCCAAAAAGTATCAAGACAAACCATGATCACACATGTGTTGTATCATATAAGAGCTTTCCAAAATGGCCAAGAACTCCATCAAACTCCACTTAAGCCAAGAGATATAACAATGGCAACGTGCGTTGCTGCAAACTGTCATGGCAAGGCAGATTTGTGCATTTTGCTCGATTTGTGCATTTTGCTCGATTTGAGCAAATTTTGCAAATGAAAAACAAGTTTATCCATCTGAACACCTCAGGGAGGGACCAAGGAGGGACAAACACTGATCCATAAGCCTCTCAAGTCTTTGGAACTAAAAATAGCATGCCAAACCTAGAAATTCCTAAAGAGGGGACAAGACTCCAGTTTTGTTTTGGGGCATTCAATAGATGCACCAAGGTGACATGAACTGAGCCATTTCCAACTAAATCAGTCAAGGATGATCTCTGAACTAGGGAACCAGCAGCCTGTGCTCTAACTTCTAGTCAATGGCTAGAGGAGAGTTGAGATTCCAAAATGCAACCATTGGCCAAACCTCTGCAGCAGTTGCCATTCACTATTGCTTTTAAAACAAACTTGCTCTACTATAAATAGAGCTCATTTGTGCTCAGTTTGAGTACACCAAAGCCATCAAACAAATGCTTTCCTCAAAATCTCTTCCTTCACTCCAAAATTGCCTTCTAAAGCAAGTCAATATCGGGTTTTGAGTTTGAGAGCAATTCCAACCAAACCAATCACACACACACACCTCATAAACATCATATAGAAGTGATCCAAACACTTAAACAACATTTGGAACACTAATTTCTCAAAATCACCATCCAACTGCTCAAGCTTTTAGCAGACTTACAGTTGGGGTACCATCTTCAGTTCCATCTTGTTTCAAACCACTCCAAGCATTCAGACACATCACTTGACACCTAAGGAAGCTGTGCAAATCAATGGAACATGCTTGCAACACCTCTAACACAAAACATGATCACCAGCTGCAAGAGGTAGGCCTGAGCTCTTTTAACTCTATGATCCATGCATTTTTTGCTGCACAATAATTTGGCCATATGTTCATAATCATGCATAGAGTGTTTACCCTCAATCAATTGCTTTGTTTGAATCGTGTATGGAATTTCTGGGCCTTCATGCAAATTTTAGGGTTCTTGAGGTTTCTCTTTGATTTCTTATTCCATGCTTAAAATAAATGAAATTAAAGACCATAGACATGACCGTGAGGTGAAAACGAGCAGATTGATATGCAGTTTGCATGATATCATCAAGTATTCAGTGAGATTGGATAGAAAATGAAAATCTGCAGAAACAGAGGATGACGCGTGTTCTTGGCATGTTCTTGGCGCCATTTTTTGAATATTTGAATATTTGAATTTTGTGATTTTATTTAATTGATTCAAAAATTAATTTCTCTCTAGTTTTTAATGATTTTGAGTTGATTCTTTTTTTAATAATTCACAAAAATGCTAATATATTTTATTATACCAAAAAATCCTAAAAATATTAATTATTTCATATACTTGATATTTTTACAAAGAATTAATATTTTATTTGTTTTTCAACATTTAAAATGTTTTTTCTCCCTTGATTTTCCAAACTTAATTGATTTCCAATCATTTTTTGGATAATAACATGATTTTTGAAACATTGATCCAAGATCACAATTTGTTTTCACACATGTTTAACAATTTTGATCATTTTAATTGAATTTTTATTCAATTAAAATATATTTCGAAAACAAATTAGGGTTTTGATTAATTCAACCCTCATCAAACTTTTTCAAACTCTTTGGGCCTCTAATAGAGTGTAAGATTCAACCCTTTTTTTAAACCAAAATAATTTGGGCCTCAATGTATTGTATAAGTCCCGTTACCGTCAAAAAGTTCGACACGATCATCGGCTTTTTAAAAAAAATCACCTTAAGTTGTAAGCCCCACCACTTGTACAAAAATTATTGGGCCTCTAATAGAGTGTAAGACCCAATCCCCTTTTAACCAAAACCTTTTTGGGCCTCAGACATTGTATAAGTCCCTCTGCGTTAAAAGAAAAACCTCGGCGCGATCGCCGTTGCCAAACAAATCACCCTGGGCCTCTCCTTAAGTTGTAAGCCTCATCTCTTGTACAAAAATAAATCTCTGGGCCTCTAATAGAGTGTAAGACCCAATCCTCTTTTAACTCAAAACTTTTTGTGCCTCACATGTTGTATAAGTCCCTCTGTACAGTTTACAAAACAACGGTGCAATCATCGTTAAAACTTGGGCCTCTCCTCGAGCTGTAAGCCCCAACAATATTTTCAAACACTTTCTACTTTGATTTTGAATTCAAATATATGTTGTTATCAAAACTTTCTTTTTTGAACAACTAACCAAACAGCATGGAAGCTCTACAACGGGTAAGTGTTTATCCGCTTTCATTTACCGCTTTCATATGTACATAACTGTATTGTGGGGCTACTTCACTGTAAGTCTTCTTTCACATCCTTTTATATACTTGTCACATATCCACTGTGTAATACTAGTATAGTTATTTAGAGTTTTCCCCGGCAACTACGTCTAGCACTAGGTAAAGCTTGTTGGTCACTCTTAAATACAAACAAAACTAGATCCCCTGTAGGATTCCAGATACAGTCTTCCCTCCTCTTGGGGTTAAACAATATGGAACAAAGAGAAAGGAAGTATTCTCGGTGAACCTTTTCTCAGACTGTCACTATTAGAACTTGTCAAAGAAATTTAGTTTTCCCAAAGAGGATTAATTCCTGGTGAAACTTCTCTTGAATTTCTTCAAACCCTAGAATTGTTCACTAAAGAAAAGATTATTCCCGGTGAAACTTTTCTTGAACTCTTCTTAAGTTTGGGACCCACAGGCTTCCTAAAAGTATCCCCGCCTCCTCTTGGGTTTTGTACAAGGACCCTCCGGCTTTTCAGAAGTTCTCATGCCTTCTCTTGGGGTTAATACAAGGACCCAGAAGACCACTTAAAGGTATAAGACAAAACTTAGTCATCCTTTGCTAGAGCAGTCTTTCCAGTGTCTAAATCTCAGACCACTTTAGGGTTGATTCTCATTCCTTAAAAACCCCAGCCTCCTCTTGGGAATCGTACAAAGATAAACTCTTCCATAATAGGAGACTTGGACATTCTAATCCCTTCTCGGATCTCAAAGACATTCTCAAGCACCTTACAAATATAGGAGAAACCCTGGTCATTCTGGATCAATCTCCAGCAGAGCTAAAACCCAGTCACTCTCCTAAAACTCCCCAGCCAGGGTCAGTTTATCATCAGTATAACACTATCCCAAATCAGAACTTCAAGGTCTCTGATATTTCAACTCTTCTGTAACCCTCAGCAAGAGTTGATTCCCTATTTGGACCTGCCTCAGGATCTCAATAATCCTCAGCAGAAGACATCCTCCTCTTAGGCTTTGTATAAAGAATTCTTTCTTTGTTCATCCTCAGCCGAAGCTAGCCTTCTCTTAGGCTTTGTATAATGATCCTTCCTTTCCTTAGTACAGTTAGCCTCTTAGGCTTTGTACAAAGATTTTCTCCCCAGCGGAGCTAACCTTTTCAGACTCTCTTGTTGAGTCAATCGCCCTTTTCAGACTCTCTTGTTGGGTCAATCAACTTTTAGGCTTTCTTGTTGAGTCAATCACCTTTCAACACTCTCTTGTTAAGTCAACCCCTTTTAGCCTCAATCTTGGGCTTTGTACAAGACAGATAAAAACACTCTCTTGTTGAGTCAATCTTTTCCAGCCTCCTTTTAGGCTTGGTATAAAGATTTCCCCTAAAAAAAGTTAGCCTCCTCTTAGGCTTTGTATAATGATTTCTCCAGCTTGTTCAGCCACAATCCTGGACTTTGTACAAGATAGATAAAAGCACTCTCTTGTTAAGTCAAACCCTTTCCAGCCTCAATCTTGGGCTTTGTACAAGACACCATATAAATTTCCCTAAGAAGAGTCAAACTCTTTTCAGCCTCAATCTTGGGCTTTGTACAAGTCAGATAACACTCTCCAGCAGAGTCAAACTCATTTCAGCCTCAATCTTGGGCTTTGTACAAGACACTTAAAATACCCTCAGCTGAGTCAGTAAAGTCTCTTTAGCCTCAATCTTGGGCTTTGTACAAGACAGATAAAGATTTCTTTCCAACAGAGTCAGTCTTCTTTTCAGCCTCAATCTTGGGCTTTGTACAAGACACATACAAACCCACCCCAACAGAGTCAAAATTCTTTTTTGCCTCAATCTTGGGCTTTGTATAAGAGAGATAAAATATTTCCCCAGAAAAGTAAACTTTTAGCCTCCTCTTAGGCTTTGTATAATGATATCCCCAAAGAGTCAGTCTCTTTTTTGCCTCAATCTTGGGCTTTGTGCAAGACATATAAACACTCTCTTGTTGAGTCGGTCATTTCTAGCCTCCTTTTAGGCTTTGTATAAGGACTTCCCCAGTGGAGTCAATCAACCTCTTAGCTTCAACCTTGTGTTTTGTTCAAGGCACATAAAAACTATCATCCCCTCAGAGGAAATAAAAAATCTCTCTGTAGGAAGACATTTCTCTGTATATCACACATTAAAACAAACATTCAAAACAAACCTTAATCCCAAATAACTGATGTAAGTGGCACACTTGTTGATTCAAATATCCAAGTTGTTGTCCATCTGTTATCCTGGTAAATCCTCTCTTTCATCTAATTGTTGTAAGCGGTAAGCCTCTGGATTATTTACATCCATGCCATGTTCCTCTCTTAGTATGAGAAATTCCTAAGGAAAAATGGCATTGCTCTACACTGAGTTAAAGTTTTCCTCTTCAGGATAACACCCCTATAAAGGAAATGATGGCATTGCTGGATTCACATATCCCAGTTAAAGTAATCCTCCTTTATAAACAGTCACCCAACAAATGTGATAAACAGACGAGAAGTCTCCCTTTTAGAGATGACAAATTCTCTCTCAGTCAAACTTTTTAGCTTCAATCTTGGGCTTTGAACAAGACACAAATACTCAACCTTTTAGCTTCAATCTTAGGCTTTGAACAAGACACCCAAATATCTTTTTCCTCCCTTAGAATAGGAGGAACTACGATTGCTATGATTTCCCTGTTTCATTTAAATGGGAATACGTAGGCGTAAGATTGCGAAATCATAGCGAGCATACTAAACAAAAACTCTAGGTCCAGTACCTTCATATCAATCAAAACTTAGGTCCAGCACCTTACCAAAAACATCAGAAAATCCGAACATCAACAAAAACTCTCTCCCTCTCTCTCTCTCTCATACTTTCCAAGAAACTTTCCCAACCCATTAACGGATAAACACCATCAAGTACAAAGAAAAACCTAAAACTAACAACCTGTGGATAACCACATATAAGATGGGAAATTGACAACTCCCCATTGTATAACCTGACCCCGAACTCCCCAAATCTCTTTAAGTGTTTGTTCAGTTAAACATTCGTGTGCAAGGTTAGTTTTAGATAACTTCTCTTTCCCTTCCAGCTTCATGTGATAAATAAGAAATTAGAAAGTAGCATCCCCCTTCTCTTTATTGAGGAGAAAACCCAATTCTCTGCTATAAGGTGGTCGCGTCACCGAAAAAGTCTCACGCTACACTATGTTACAGAGTTATGCCCTTCGGCTTGAAGAACTCTAGTGCTACATGCCAGAGGGTTATGACTACCCTATTCCATGACATGATGCACAAGAAAATCGAGGTATATGTTAATGATATGATTACCAAGTTTAAGACTGAAGAGGATCATGTAGAATATCTGCTGAAGTTGTTCCAGTGTTTGAGAAAATGCAGACTCCGCTTGAATCCAAACAAATTCACTTTCGGTGTTTGTTTCGGGAAGCTTTTGGGTTTCATTGTCAGCCAGAAAGGTATATAGGTGGATCCATACAAAGTCAGAGCCATTCGAGACATGCCTGCACCTACAAAAAAAAAGCAAGTCAGAGGATTCCTCGGACGTTTGAATTATATCTTCAGGTTCATCTCTCACATGACTGCCACTTGTGAGCCAATATTCAAATTACTTTGTAAAGATCAAAGTAATGTGTGGAATGAAGATTATTAGAAGGCCTTTGATAGTATTAACAATTACTTGCTTGGGCCTCCTATTTGGATCCCGCCAATGGAAAGGAAGCCTTTGATTATCAAAACTTTCTTTAATTTCTTTGTTGAACAACTAACAAAACATCATGGAAGCTCTACAACGGGTAAGTGTTTATCCGCTTTAATTTACTGCTTTCATATGTATATAACTGTATTGTGGGGCTGTTTCACTGGAAGTCTTCTTTCACATCCTTTTATATACTTGTCACATATCAACTGTGTAATACTAGTATAGTTATTTAGAGTTTTCCCAGGCAACTACGTCTAGAACTAGGTAAAGCCCTGTTGGTCACTCTTTAAATGCAAACAAAACTAGATCCCCATAGGATTTCCAGATACAGTCTTCCCTTCTCTTGGGGTTAAACAATATGGAACAAAGACAAAGGCAGTATTCTCGGTGAACCTTTTCTCAGACTGTCACCCTTAGAAATTGTCAAAGAAACTCTAACTCCCCAGAGATGATCTTTTCTCAGTGAATGGCATCTCTTGAGTTTCTTCCAAATTCTCGAACTTTCCTGGATTGATCTCTTCTCGGTGAATTGCATTTCTTGAACTTCTCTTGGTTTGGGGACCCACAGGCTTCCTAAAAGCATCCCCGCCTCCTCTTGGGCGTTGTACAAGGACCCTTCGGCTTCTTAGAAGTTCTCATGTCTTCTCTTCAGCTTAATACAAGGACCTTGATGACCTCTTAAAGGTATAAGACAGAACTTAGTCATCCTTTGCTGGAGTAGTATTTCCAGCGTCAAAACTCCGGCCGTTGTAGGGTTGATACTCATCCCTTAATGCCCGTGGCTCCTCTAGGGCATAGTACCATAGAGAAAACTCTAGACTTGGACAGTCTAAGACCCTTGAGTCTCAAAGACATTCTCAAGTTCCTTTCAAACATAGGAAGAAACCCCGATCTCTCCCATGAGAGTTCCCCACACTTGGACCCGCTTCAGGATCTCCAGAATCAACAGCGGTAAGGCAGCCTCCTCTTAGGCTTTGTACAAATGATTCTCCCTAGCAGAGCTAACTTTTTCAGACTCTCTTGTTGAATCAAACACGTTTAGCCTCTGTCTTGGGCTTTGTACAAGACATATAAATCACTCTCTTGTTGAGTATAAAAGACTCTCTTGTTGAGTCAACCTCCTTTTAGCCTCCATCTCGGGCTTCGTACGAGATAGAAAAACACTCTCTTGTTGAGTTGAGTATAAAAGACTCTCTTGTTGAGTCAACCACTTTTAGCCTCCGTCTTTGGCTTTGTACAAGACATATAAAAGCATTCTCTTGTTGAGTATAAAAGACTCTCTTGTTGAGTCAATCTCCTTTTAGCCTCAATCTCGGGCTTCGTACGAGACAACAAATCATTCTCTTGTTGAGTATAAAAGACTCTCTTGTTGAGTCAAACAACCTTTAGACTCTCTTGCTGAGTCAATCACCTGTTTAAGACTCTCTTGTTGAGTCAACATTTTTAGCCTCTGTCTTGGGCTTTATACAGGACAGATAAAAGTACTCTCTTATTGAGTCAAACCCTTTCAGCCTCTATCTTGGGCTTTATACAAGATACATTCTCCCCAACGGAGTCAAAATCCCTTTTAGCCTCAATCTTGGGCTTTGTACAAGACAGAAAGAACATTTTCCTCTGGAAAAGTTTCCCGCCTCCTCTTAGGCTTTGTATAAAGAAAACCCCGATTGAGTCAATCAACCTTTTAGCATCAAATTTGTGCCTTGCTCACAGCATACAAACATCAGCAACTCCTCTTTAGAGATGACAAATTCTCTCAGCCAAAACCCTTTAGCTTCACATCTTGGGCTTTAAACAAGATACAAACCACCTTTAGCTTCACATCTTGGGCTTTGAACAAGACACCAAAACACCTCTTTCCTCCCATAGAATAGGAGGAACTATGATCGCTCTGATTTCCCTGTTTCGGGAATACGTAGGCATAAGATTACAAAAATCTTAGCGAGCATACTAATCAAAAACCCAAAATCCCGTACCTTCACACATCAATCGAAAAGCATCAAACGTAACATCTTACCAATAGCCTAGACACTATTTTTAAGCGAATAACCCTAAAGAAGAACCCCCTCTTGATAGCATCTATAAACCAACAGTTTTGACTGTTTAATCTCAGTTTGCAAGCAGTTTTAATTGGAGACATCTATTTCCCTTCCTTAATCAGCTCAACAGGATAAAAAATGAATCAAACTGTAGTTCCAAAGCGATAGTGATTCGAAACCACAAAAATCGCGCTACAGAAAAGTGGCGACCATAGTGGGAGGCTTTCTTTCTAGCCTCTTTTAGGGTGAGAGATTTAAATTCAACAAAATGTCACAGAAATGGTGACTCTGCTGGGAAGTCATTGTCTGTATAGGATCATAAGACTAGAGGTCTTGGATGATTAAGACAAATATATATATTGCTTTTCCTAATTGATATCTGTGTTTATTTTTCTGCTAATGGGAATGTGTGTGATGCCGCATGTGGAAAGATTGAGTATACACCTAAGATAGGGGATGGCATTATATGGGTAATCTTACGGGGAGTGAATCCTAGTTAAGAGTCCCTGGTCGACCATCAGACTCAGTGGAGACTCCCTTTACAGATACATTGCCTATACGACTTCGGTTGTTGAAAGTAGTGTGGTTGATGGGGTTATCTGAGAAGCTGAGGTTTTTAGTAGACTGAAACCATTTTGTAGTGCGGAAGCTATCGGGAATAGTTGTCACGCGATACTACCCTCATTTGAGATCACTCTAGGATACATCAGCTCACTAGCGATCCGCTTGCTGTTGTTATCCCAAAGGGGTCAATGATTTTGCGGACAGGTAGAAAAAATCACCAGTATAAACCTTTGGGGATGGGTGGAGCCTTAACTTCATGACACCGACCCTTTGACCCCATGTTTTTTCTTTGTTTTTGTGTGCTGCATTCATGCATTCATCTAAACAAATATTAAAACAAAGAAAAATCTTCTCTTCTAGTCTCTCTTTTTCAAATTAAACTAAGACAATGATTGCAAATGTCAGATAAAAAGATTGCTAATGGATTTTGGTAGAAGGAAAACTCACAAGTACACCTTGAAGGTTCCAAAACTAGAGGATTTAAGAGGTCTGGTGAGAATGATCTTTAACCCCGAGGCTTTCAGAGCCAATTATGGAGGATTGCTATCTCCGTTAAGGGTTCATGTAATCGAAGGAATCCTATCTACACTCATCCAGTTCTACGATCTGGTCTATCACAGTTTCACATTCCCGGACTATCAGCTAGCACCAACACTGGAGGAGTACTCTCACCTGACTGATTTGCATATTACTGACCAAGCTCCCTTTTCTGGACTGGAAGAAATTCCAAATGATCAAACCATTGCGAGAGCAATCTATTTGGACGAGTTAGAGGTCAGGACTCACATGACCACTAAGGGGGGAATCCAGGGTTTACCAGCCCAGTTCTTGACAAAGAAAGCTCTATACTTTTCTAGTATTGGGAACGTGTCCGCTTTTGAGAGCATCTTTGTTTTTCTCACCTACGGGTTATTTTTGTTTCTCAACATCGATAACTTTGTAGATATCAATGCCATTAAGGTTTTTCTGATTGGAAACCTTGTACCGATCTTGCTCGCAGATGCGTATCATTCTGTACACTTAAGGAATTTGTATAGCGGAGGAATGATCACATGCTGTGTACCCCTGCTATACAAATGGTTCATTTCCCACTTGCCCAATTCGACTGCATTTTAGGATCAAAAGAATACTTTACGTTGGTCGCAGAGAATCATGTCTCTTACCAACTCTGACATCGATTGGTACAATCGAATCTATGACGGGATCAGGATCATTGACCGTTGTGGAAATTTCCCAAATGTACCCCTTATAGGAACTAAGGGAGGAATCAACTATCATCCAATTTTAGTTCGTCGTCAATTTGGATACCCGATGAGGCATGTCCCGCGTAATGCTCATCTGGAAGGTCTTTTCTTCAAGGAAGGAGAAAATGACAGATCACTAAAGTCAGAAATAGTGCATGCTTGGAAACACGTTCATAGGAAAGGAAGAGAGTCTCTAGGAGAGCCAGACTGCGTCTCGGTGGAGCCTTATCTCCACTGGGTACAAACTAGAGCTCTCAAGCTGAGGATGTCTTACCTTCTTCTATTAAGGGACTCTGTCCTTTATTTTATGTCTGAGGCAGAAAAACTTCAGGTGACTCTCAACAAAGTTCAACAGGAGAAGAGGTCTTGGAGGAACAAGTACCGTATTCTCAATATGGAGTGTAAGAAAATACAACAGCTATTGAGAGAAAAAGACGCTTTGATTGAGATTTTAGAGAAACATACTGTAGAAAACCAGGATGACCAGAGGAATTTGCTCGCTCCTTTCACTTGTCAAAGGAATGACAACCCGACAACGGCTCAAGAGCCCCGGTCAAAGAAAAGGAAAGTACCAGAACCAGCACCTGAGCTCGCTTCAGAGAGGACTCAGAACCCATAAGTTTAGATTTCCTTTTACAGCACTTTGTAATCACTGTATTTCCATTCTGCAATCTTTGAATTCAATAAAACGGGGTTATCCCCCACTGTTTGATATTTGCAATCCAATTGTCGATGTTTACTTTGAATAAACAAAAAACAATATACAATTAATATAATCATTGCATATCATTCATCATTCTCGCGTAACGCATTCTTCGTCCCTACGAATCTCACGTTTGCATCTTGATTCTAGAGTCAAACTGTCTCATTCGTACAATACTCGGGCCAATCGTCAGAAAAAGATGGATGATCTCGAGGAAGAGAACAGAGAGTTGAGAGAAGAGATCGACACTCTAAAAGAGCATATGAGAAAGCTTCATAACGACATGCAAGCTCTAGCAGAAGCTCAAATGCAACAACAAAGGACTGTGATCTCAGAGATCACATCAACGCCCATAGTGGAAAAGTATGATCCTAGGTACAAAATGCCGAAAGATTGTCCATGGGGCATGCCTATTAACTATATCCCGGAGGGATATATTCCGCCGATCACTGAAGATCCGAAAACTTCAATAGAAGCCGCTGGGCCTGAAGTTTACAAACTTCGGGAAAGCGAAGATGCCAGGGGCATGACAGCAACTCCTGAAGGTTACAAACTTCGGGAGGCATCAAGAGTCTCGGCCATAATGACTATACCACCACCCGTGGTACACACTGTCCTGGAAGGACAGATTCCACAGATACCTTCTGGTGGAAACGAAAGTATGTTCGACATAATGAATGAGTTCCAGGAACAATTCTTGGAGATGCAGAAAGAACTGCATGCCCTTCGCGGTCAGGATTTATTTGGGAAGGACGCCGCAGACCTTTGTTTGGTCCCCAGTGTGAAAGTTTCGCACAAGTTCCAGGTACCTGATTTTGAAAAGTACACGGTAACTCTTGCCCTCAAAGCCACTTGGTGATGTACGCTCGGCGAATGTCAGCTCAGACAAAGAACCAGGAGCTACTAATTCAATACTTTCAGGATAGTTTAACCGGTGCCACGCTCAAATGGTACATGGGTTTAAACCGCACTATGATCGGCACTTTCAGAGATCTTTGCGTTGCCTTTGTTCAACAATATAAGTATAACCTGGACATGGCACCAGACAGAGATCAACTCAGATCAATGTCACAGAAGGACAAGGAAACCTTTAAGGAGTACGCTCAGGGATGGCATGGAATTGCCGCTCAGATTTGTCCACCTCTTGAGGAAAAAGAGATGACAAAGATCTTCTTGAAAACCTTGAGCTCATTTTACTATGACATAATGGTTTCCAGTGCGCCCAATGACTTCACCGAGATGGTGGGCATGGGAGTTCGTCTTGAGGAAGTAGTCCAAGAAGGACGTTTAGTTGAAGACGCTGGATCATCAAGTAGTACAAAATGATACGGTAGTGCTCTCCCTAAGAAAAAGAGCAGGATATTGGGAATATCTCTCTCAGAAAGCAAAGGCGACAGCTTTCTAGGTTAACACCCTGAAATGCCCAAGACGCGCAAATCAGAACGTCTCCCAAGAAAACCTCGTCAGGGTGTGGATTTCGTGTAAACCAAACGTACTAAGACGCTATGTAGGCCACAATACTTTCCACTCTAATCCTATGTGTGTACTCAAGCCTGTGTAATGGGCTTATCTCTCAGATCACCCTGCCCACCAAACAGAAAAATCCAACATAGTCCAGCACAGTACAATATATATGGCAACAGTAAATGAAAAGCAAGTAAATGTAATAAAACAGTAAACATGCAACAATGCCATAAATAAAGAGAGAAAAGTAAACAGATAAACACCCTAAAATCGAAAACAGGTAAGCACTAGCATTGACTCGCTTAGGGATTGACTAGCAAGAGGTCAATCTGTCCCCAGCAGAGTCGCCAGCTGTCACTCCCGGGATTTTCATCCAGGTAAAAACGCCAAAGTGGCGCGGAAACAGAGTCGCCAGCAATGTGTATTTATCCCAAGAGAGGAAAAGGAAACACTGCATAAACCTGAGGCAAGAAAAAGAACATGGTCTCGCGACCAAGAGAAACGGGTAAGGGAGTCGGTTATAAATATAGTTTAGAGCTTTATTCATGATATCAAATCCCAAAGTCTGCATATAAATATATATACAGAGATACAAAAAAATGCGATAAAGCAGAGATAAAGAAAACATATAACCAAGAAAAATAAACAAACAAAACTAATACACATACGAAAACCTAACTAAACTAGGGTTAAATCGCTTAAGAGATGTTCATTTCCCAAGCAGAGTTGCCATCTGTCGTACCTCAAAAAAATTGAACACGACCTCACGAAGCATAATGTCAACCACACATGATGGACTTCACAGAATAGCCATCGAAATTTATTTATTCCCAAAGAGGGAAAGGGAAAATATTGATAAAACCCCTAAAAGAAAGGATAAGATATGGTCATCGCAACCAATATCATGGTTCGAGAGTAGATTACGGAAGGGGAAGGTATTAGCACCCCTCACGTCCGTTGTAAGAAACGGGAACCATTTAGTTTTGATTTGAATCTTAGCTTATGTTAATTTATAATATTCTACTTATTTAGGATATAAAAAGAGATAAAAGAGAAATGTTTTTGGATTTTTATTAAAGAAAAAGGACCTATAAAGGTTTTTATTATTAGGTGTTCTGACAAGATTTTGCAATCCTGCTCCTCGTATCTCAAAAAAGAAATCAAGGCACACGTAGTTCTGGGTAGAAAATGTTTGTTTGTTGGACAATTTCAGTGAAAGCTATCTTATATTAATCGACAAAAAAACATTTGTTTTTTACCCAAAACAGGTGAGGAGCGGGTGTTTGCATCACATTGAATGGATTTACGAATCAACATTCATGGGAAATCAATGCACACGTATCTCAAAAAAAGAAATCAAGGCACACGTAGTTCTGGGTAGAAAATGTTTGTTTGTTGGACAATTTCAGCGAAAGTTATCTTATATTAATCGACAAAAAACATTTTTTTTACCCAAAACAGGTGAGGAGCGGGTGTTTGCATAACATTGAATGGATTTACGAATCAACATTCACGGGAAAATGGCACTTATCTCAACTCAGCAATTACGGATGAAACATTGCTTGGCATCATCTTAAGACAAAATGTATTTTGTTTTTGAAAAGGTTTTTAAGATCGCACAACGGGGAGAGAAAGAAGTTTAATGTGTTGGATGTATTTTATAGGTGAATGGCAAACGTTTGATGAGAACGAGACCTAAGCCTCAGGATCAAACATTCGAGGTTTAGTCAAAATGCTAGATTCCAATGGTCATTTTTCATTCAAGGTTGATAAGAAAATTGTTTGATGAACAACGAACGTTTGTTAATAATCAATTGTTTAAAGAGTTACGCCAAAATGCTTGATCCAACGTCCCATATTTGTCTAAGTTAATTATTAAGTGTTTTAAGAACGAAAGAAAAGAATGAACAGTTATCCCAAACGCATGGCTCGGGACCGATCATTAGAAGGTTATGCTAGAATGCTAGATTCCAACAGTCATCTTCTTTCGTGTTTGTTTCGAAAAGAGTTTTAATATTAGTAAAAATGATTTGTAAAAAGGTTTGAAAATGAATTATGGAATGGTTTGAATTTAATTTTGAAATAATTTGAATTCGAAATTGATTATTGGATGGAATGTCAGTGAGACGATTTTATATATATGAGGACATAGACATGGATAGAGAAATTACCTAATTAATTGATTAAACACACATGAAATCCATTACACAGTTAAATCTCATTATCAAAAACATAACAATTAATTAAACCTAATCATCTAGACGACTAATAAACTACTAAGTTAGTAAAATAAAAAGATAATAATAAAACAACTAAAACACATAAGAGTGCATGGATGAACATGGGGTTGTAAAAAATAAATATGGGCCTAGACATGTAACAAGAGCCCACCACTTCATCTAAACTCATCTTATAATACTAACATAATTATTAAATAATAATAATAATGATAATAATATTAATAATAAAATTAAAAATTAAAAAAAATAGAGAGGAGGGTCGGTACATCCTCTTATTCTAACTAATCACATTTTTTTAATTTTTTTTATTTAGAAATAACCTATTATCTTGAGACACGTGACACTATTTTTATAATTATAAGGAAAAAAATAAAATGAACATGGACAACTATCTTCTCCATGTGAATAAAGAATAAACAGAGATAAAAATTTCTACAATTGCGTGCTTTCTCCCTGCATGAACAACAACAACAACAACTTTAAATAATAAAAAACTATTCACAAAAAACATTAAACAAGTTAAATATTAACCTCCACACATGATAATCAAAGGTATAAGAAATAAACTTCTATCACTCAACTTCGAAAATCCGATGATGGTGAGTGGGATGATTAGTGTTATGTTTTGTTATCGTGAACGCGTCGTAATCTTCTTCAAGCTTCCGTTTAGGTGTGTACATAATGGTTTGATGGCAGCAAATGTTGTTTCGCTGTTGAGGTTTCAAGTTTTGTGTTGCGAAGTGTGTTGAGGGTGCTAGTTCGCCAGAAAAGTGAGAAAGGATATGGTTGGCTGTGTTTGCGATGTGTTGTCCAGTAGTTGATTCAATGGATGTATGAGGAATGTGAAGTTTTTTCGTGAATTTGGTATTATTGTTGTGTTTCGTGGTAACCTAAGCACGACAAGAAAATGGAGGTCATGGGTGAAGTTGGTGTATAGTTTCACATGGTTGTTGATGTTGGTGTGGTTTGTTAGTGTTGGTTTAGATGTTTGAGTTGGATTCATGCTAAGTTCAAGTCCAATCTTCCACCTAAATCAATGCATGCACATGTGAAAGTGTTCATGTGTCCAAGCAACGTGTGAGATTCATGTTTATTTTTTATGTTAATGAAGAAGAATGAGGTATGGAATTTATTGTTTATTGTTGAGAACAAGGTTGTTGAGTTAATGGTAGTTCATGGTGGAGAGTTTTGATAGAGAGTATCAAGTTATATTTTAGTATTTTAGTTTAATCAGAATTATTAATTTAAGGTTTTATATTAGATGGTATTTTAGTTTAATTGTTATTGAATTGGGCTTCCACTAGTATTTGGGTATTTTAGTCATTGGCCCATTAGTAACATTATATATGTAAGTGTCTTGGACACATTTTATGGATGAATGAAATCAAATGTTATATTTATTTTAATTCTCTTAGATAGTTTTATTGTCTTCCTTAGTTTCTCTAATTTTGTTAGGGTTTATCAAATTGCTTCCTAACAATTGGTGTTTCATCCTTGAACACCAAAACCTCCCATGGCATACCAATATCATCCATGGAGTATTCCGACTCCTACCACACCTTCATTTCCATCCTTTTCATGGGAACTCTTTTCCCCTTATTACATAAATCCATATGTTACAAGTCCATCACCATGTTTTTATTTTAATCATGGATATACACCACCTCCACCTAACCTATATTCATCCTATTCATCATCTCATTATTCATACTACTACAATAATTATCATCAACAACTATCACCAACAAAAACCTCATACACAATTAGAAGGGATTTTGAGAAGCATTTGCAAGTGTCTCATATCAATTTAAAAAAAAACTCAAAAACAAAAACTTATCCTAAATTTCCCTTTCCACCGCCATTGCTACCACCACAACAACAACCACCTCCACCGCCACAGCTACAGCTACAACCAAACCGTCCCTCCACCTCCTGCGACATCCATCCTCAAGAGACTTTCACCGGCTTCTGCCCTTCATGCCTCTGCGAACGCCTCACCTCCTCCTCTTCCACCTCCAAACGCAAAATCCCCAAAACTGAACCTCCGCGTCTACTCCCTGAGCTTGATACCAGAAACCTAGCTTCATCTTCCACTGTTCAACAGCCGTTCATCGAGTCTGAAGAAGACGAAGAAGAAGATAACATTGTCGTTGAAGAAGATTCAGACGAAGACGAAATTAGGGTTTTGGAACCGCCACAACCACTGCGACAACGAGAACGAGAGCTTTCCAATGTGATTGAGGAAAGTTTTCACGAAATCGCAGAAGAAGAGCCTGATTTTCAACTTGAACCGGAACCAGAGTTAGTTTTTGCTGAAGAAGAATCCTTGAAACCTATGAAGGAACATATGGATCTAGATTCACAGGCGAAGAAAAGTTCAGGTCGAGATTTAAAGGAAATCGCCGGAAGTTTCTGGTCTGCGGCTTCAGTTTTCAGCAGGAAGCTTCAGAAATGGAGGCAGAAGCAGAAAGCTGAGTGTGGTCAATTTGACATTCTGTTTATGACTCCTGAAAAGGCGTGCACAATTTCTACCAGTTTCTGGTCCAACTTGCTAAAGGAAGGAATTAGTCTTTTTGCTGTTGATGAAGCACATTGTATATCAGAATAGGGGCATGACTTTAGGGTAGAATACAAACAGTTAGACAAATTACGTGGTTTTCTGCTAGATGTTCCTTATGTTGGTCTAACTGCAACGACAACTGAAAAGGTTCGGTTTGACATCACCAATTCCTTGAAGATGAATAATCCTTACATTGTTGTTGGTTCATTTGATCGCCCAAATCTTTTCTATGGTGTCAAGCAATTTAACAGAGGAAAATATTTTATTGATGAGCTTGTGGAAGAAATTTCAAAAGAAGTTGCTAATGGTTGTTCAACTATAATTTACTACACAGCAATCAAAGATGTAGAACAAATATATAAGTCACTTATGGAAGTCGGTATTAATGCTGGAATGTACCATGGGTAAATGGATGGAAAATCACGAGAGGAGTCTCACAGATTATTTATTAGAGATGGTATAGCTTCTGCTTGTTGGCTTTACTACACAAGAAGTGACTTTTCAAAGGGCGATTTTTATGCTACAGATTTAAAATCGGAAAACCAAAAAAAGGCTGTTATGGAGTCGTTGCTTGAGGCTCCACTCTATTGTTTGACGGCAACTTGCAGAAGAAAGTTCTTGCTAGAACACTTCGGAGAAAAATTTGCAGCTGCTGTTGTTGCTGAAATGGATGAATTGAAACCTGTTTCTAATGCTAAGGTTTTTGTAAGAGACTTTGTGCCAAGTGCTTTGGCTTTTCTGATGAGTAAGGATCATGACATTGTTAAAAACTTTCTGGAAATGACTCTTCTGCTTCAATCACGGGAGAAGATTATTGATCGGTTTCGCCTATCAGCAGGCGTAATGCCAGCTAGTTTTAAGGTTAAACGTGAGCCAGGAAAGAACAGTGAGTCCATGGATCCTGATTTTGGTGGAAGTGCAATAGGGAGGGTTGCTCCTGTTGATTCTGGATTTTGGTGGATTATATTGCTTCGTGCATACACTAAGTCTACAGGAGACAATTCCTTGGCTGATAGTGTTGCGTGTCAAGAGGGTATGCGCTTGATTCTGGATTTAGGCCTTTCAGAAGGATTCGAACGTTTCCAACTCTATTATGTGCTGATGGATGTTGCATGATCGATCGTAGAATGGGTCTATATGGTTATCCAATTGAAATTCAACCACTGTTCTACATGGCTTTAAGGTGTGCAATGTATTTGCTTAAGCAAGATAATGAAGGGAAAAAGTTCATGGAAAGAATTGTGCGACGCATGACTGCTTTAAGCTTTCATTTGAGAAGCTATTTTTTGTTGGATTTAAAGCAACTCAACGATGTGTATCGATACAAAACTGAAGAGTACTCGCACACTGCAGTAAATAAGTTTTATGTGATACCTGATTCTCTACCTGATTGGGTATTTGATTTCATGCCTCATCATTGAGGTTACTTCATTGGAAATGTAAGTCCTGCTAGGATGGATTTCCGTTGGTTTTGTCTTGGTAATTGCATTGCAATTTTGTCATGTTTGGCTACTTCTGAGCAATCCACTGCAATCATGGATCTCATAGAATCGCACTGGGATGCATTGATCGGCGAAATGCCTGCAAGAATATGTTATCCAGCACTTGAAAACCATGAGTGGAGGATCACAACAGGCTGTGACCCTAAAAATACAAGATGGAGTTACCATAATGGTGGGTCTTGGCCAGTTCTTTTATGGCTTCTTACTGCGGCTTCGATCAAGACAGGGAGGCCGCATATTGCAAAACGAGCACTTGACATTGTTGAGACCAGATTGTTGAAGGACAATTTTCCTGAATATTATGATGGAAAGCATGGTAGATACATTGGGAAACAAGCTAGGAAATGCCAAACTTGGTCTGTTGCAGGATACTTGGTGGCTAGGATGATGCTGGATGATCCATCACATTTGCGCATGGTGGCTTTTGAGGAAGATGATATTGCTCCCACTTGCTTGGATAATATACGAAGAGATGACTTGGAGATAGTGCTTGTTGTAGGACCAAGGATTGTTCAGTTTAAGCAATGGGACCCGGAGTAGGTTTAGAACCTTGAGGACAAGGTTCAAGTGAACCTCGCGGCAATGATAGAGAGTATCAAGTTATATTTTAGTATTTTAGTTTAATAAGAATTATTAATTTAAGGTTTTATATTAGTTGGTATTTTAGTTTAATTGTTATTGAATTGCGCTTCCACTAGTATTTGGGTATTTTAGTCATTGGCCCATTAGTAACATTATATATGTAAGTGTCTTGGACACATTGTAATACCCCAAATTTTGACCACTAGAGTTTCCCATCATTGTGCAAATCATCATAACAATATGGATGAATCATCATACTTCATCAGTCTCCCCAAAGATGGGTGAGCATCCACTACAATCAAAATTAGGGTTTCAAGCCCTCTCTGAGCTTTTGACAAAGGCTCAATCAAGAAATGACTTGATTTTCAACTTGTCTAATCTCTCAAACATCCTCAAAGGATCAAAAGGACTCCCACTTCAAGGATTAAGCACAAGGTTGCTCCCTTCTAGGTGGATCAAGCCTCAAGATCGCCAGTGTCACCAAATTAGGGTTTTGATCACCCAGGGCCTCCAGATGAAAAATTTCATCTGGGCACAAGCCATTGATCCAAAACATGACCTAATATACTTCATGGAACCTCATGAACCCATGCATCAAGTCAATTTTGACACAGGGGATGCATTCATCAAAAATCAGGAATTAGGGTTTCTTGACCTAATTCACCCCTAAGTTGACTTTTGGGACAAATCATGAGCCAAGACCTCAAGAGATGATTTGAGGGTCTCTAATATACCATATTGATCCATTTGGGACAATGGATTAATCCAAGAAGTTTGAGCAACAAGTCTCAATTTCATCTGCACCACAATTAGGGTTTTAAGGAAAAAGTCAACTGTAACTTTGACTTTTGACCAAGACATGCTCCCAAACCCTAATACATGATTGAATATACCCTATGACACCCATGGAACATGTCCATCAAGTTTGATTTAGGTCAAGGACATGATTTCCTGAAGAATTGCACAGTTTGGAATTCATTTGATAAAAAGTCAACTGTGCACAAAAGTCAACTTTGACTTTTTGAGATTTTTCACCAAAATGGATTTTTAACCCTAAAATGATGTTAATGTATGATTTGAATCATCATTCATCAATAAAAATTAAGAAAAGTGAGATAACTTGTAAAAGGGGTAACCATAAAACTTAGAAATTTTTCTAAGTTAAAAATAAAGTGGCAAGGGTACCAACTTTGAAGGACCATAACTCCTAAACCACAAGGCCATTTTTTCTCATCCAAAGATGGATTTGTAGCCCTCATTATCACCTACAAAAACTTAAACTACAAGTTATTCCAATTCATTAAGGATTTTGAGTTATGGAGTGATCAAAGTGGCTGAAAAGTGAAAATGTCACTTTTTCCAACACTTAGTGAAATTTTCACTAAGTCAGATTCTGCCTCACTTTTTGCCAAATGTAGGAGGATTTTTCACTTGGAATCAAAAGAGATCAAAACTAAACTTGTTCAAATAGTTGTTGTATCATGTAAGAGCTTTCCAAAATGGCCAAGAACATTGCCAAATTCAACCTACACCATGAGATACAACATTCCCAAGTTGCCTTGCTGAAATCTGTCAAGGCAAGGAAGAATTTGCAACTTTGGTCGATTTGCCAAAATCAGCCAAATTCAATTGCTCCTATCCACTTGGACACCTCAGAGGATTGAATCTAAAGGGGACAATCACTGAGCCAAGCCTCAAAAGTCCATGGAACAAGAAATAGCATGTTGAACCTAGAATGGCCAAAATAGGGACAAGACTTCAAATTTGGAATGAGACATTCAATGGAACCATCAAGGTAGCATGGACTGAGCCATTCTCATCTGAAATCAGTCAAGACTTATCCAAGACCAAGGGAACCAAAGCTCTGTGCCCTAACCTCTAGTCAATGGCTAGAGGAGACTTGGATTTTCATTTGCCAACATTGGCCAAACCTACTTACCAGCTGCCATGCACTATTCCTTGCAAAACAAACTTGCTCTACTATAAATAGAGCTCCATTGTGGTCAGTTTGAGTACACCAAAGCCATCAAACAGATGCTTTCCTCAAAATCTCTTCTTTCACTCCAATTTTGCCTTCTAAGGCAAGTCACTATCGGGTTTTGAGTTTGAGAGCAATTCCAATCAAACCAATCACTCACACACCTCACATACATCACATATGAGCTGATCAAACACTTAGATTACTTCTGAAACATCAATTTCACAAAATCACCAGCTGGTTGCTCAAGGTTTTAACCAAAGTGCAGCTGAGGTACCACAAAATGATCCAGCCAATTTCAATCAAGTCCAACCATCCAAACACAATCCATAGGGTGTAGGGAAGCTGTTCAGATCATCACAACTCATCTGTAACACCTCCAAATCAAAAATCACTTTGAACTTGCCGTCACGGCTTGGAGGTAAGCACATGCTTGGTCATCTCTCAATCTATGCATATTTCCTCGCACAATAATTTGGCCATATGTTCATAATCATGCATGAAATGTTTTCCCTCAATTAATTGCATTGTTTGAATCGTGTATCAAAAATCCTAGCCTTCATGCAGAAATTAGGGTTCTTGAGGTCTCTTCGTGATTTCTTGTTGTATGTTTAATTTAAATGAAATTAAAGTACATAGACATGATCGTGAGGTTGAGACGAGCATAATGATATGTGGATTGCATGATATGATTACGTATTCATGGAGATTGGATAGAAAATGAAAATCTGAGAAACCAAGAACACGCGCGTGTTCTTCAGCTGTTCTTGGCGCCATTTTTCATATATTTGAATATTTGAATTTTGTGATTTTGTTTAATTGATTCAAAAATTAATTTCTCTCTTGAGTTTTAATGATTTTGAGTTGATTCTTTTTTTAATAATTCACAAAAATGTTCAAATATTTTATTTTCCCCAAAAATCCCAAAAATATTATTTATTTCATATAATTGATATTTTTGTAAAGAATTAATATTTTGATTGTTTTTGGCATTTAAAATATTTTTTCTACATTGATTTTGCAACTTTTAATGCTTTCTAATTATTTTGTAGGTCAATACTTAATTTTTGAAGCATTAATCCAAGATCACAATTTGTTTTTCATGTGTTAAACAATTTTTGATCATTTTAATTGAATTTTTATTCAATTAAATACATTTTGAAAACAAATTAGGGTTTTGGATCAATTCAACCCTCATAAATCATTTTCAAAACACTTTGGGCCTCTAATAGAGTGTAAGACCCAATCCTTTTTTGACCAAATCATCTTTGGGCCTCACTTATTGTATAAGTCCCGATACCGTCAAAAAACAAACGGCGCGATCGTCGCCTTTTCAAAAATCATCTGGGCCTACCCTCGAGTAGTAAGACCCATTTCTTTTTCTCTAAATTTTGGGCCTCTTGAGAGAGTGTAAGACCCATCCCCCCTTGTACAAAAACTTTTTGGGCCTCACTCATTGTATAAGTCCCTCTGTACAAGTAAACGGCGCGATCATCGCCCGTTTAAAATAAAAGAATCATTTGGGCCTCTCCTTGAGCTATAAGACCCATTCAAAACACTTTGGGCCTCTATTAGAGTATAAGAGCCAATCCCCCTTTTAACCAAACATCTTGGGCCTCACTTATTGTATAAGTCCCTCTGCGTTAAAAGAAAACCTCGGCGCGATCGCCATTTTTAAACGAAAAATCATTTGGGCCTATCCTCGTGTTATAAGCCCCACTCTTTTTCTCTAAACCTTTTGGGCCTCTTGAGAGAGTGTAAGACCCATCCCTTTGTACAGAAAACCATTTTTGGGCCCCAGTCACTTGTATAAGTCCCTCTGTAAAAAGTTAAACAGTGCGCTCACTGATAAAACCCTGGGCCTCTCCTTGAGTTGTAAGCCCCAAATCTTTCTTTTTCAAAGCACTTTCTCCTTTGATTTTGAATATACTGTTGTTTTCAATCTTTCTTTGTTGAACAACTAACCAAATAGCATGGAAACACTACAACCGAGTAAGTGGTTATCGCTTTCGTTTACTGCTTTCATATTATAAACTGTATTGTGGGGCTGCTCACTGTAAGTCTCCTTTCATAAACTCATATCTACTGTGTAATAATAGTATAGATATTTCGAGTTTCCCCGGCAACTACGTCTAGACATAGGTGACGCCGTTTCATTTATTCGTAGAAATAGACGCCTAGATCCCCAATAGGAGCACCAGATACAGTCTTCTCTTCGGCTGTCCTCCTTAGGAATCGTCAAGAAGCTCTACTCCCCAAGATGAATGTATTCTCCGTGAATGGCATCTTTGAGTTTCTTCCAAATTCTCGAACTTTCCTGACTTGATCTATTCCTTGTGGATAGCTTGCCTTGAATGTCTCGGGGTTTGGGTACCCACTACTGTTATAATCTTGGACCTTAACTAAGGAACCCTCTTTAAAAGCTAAAAGTCGCTGGATAGTAAACCTCGCACGTTTACCAGTGGTTTTTACCTTTAAAAGAGTTATCTCTCCTAATGGAAAGGAGATGATAGACCCACGAGCTTCTTAAAAGCATCGGCCTCCTCTTGGGCATTATTCAAGGACACTACAGCTTCTTAGAAGTATTCACAGCCTCCTCTTAGGCTTCGTATAATGATCTCTTCCTCCGGGAATGATAGCCTCCTCTTGGGCTTCGTACAAGGACCCGTCGGCTTCTTAAAAGTTTCCAGCCTCCTCTTGGGCTTCGTACAAATTGTCCCGACGACCTCCTAGAGGTATAGGAACAGAACCTAGTCATCCTCATAGAACAGTCCTTTCATAGAGTCTACTACTGTTTCTCAACACATAGTACAAAAGATGAAACTCTAGACTTGGACAGTCTAACTTCCTTGAGTCTCAAAGACATTCTCAAGCACCCCTTCGTTAAATAGGAAGGAAACCCGCAGACTTTGTACGAGACACACAAAGACTCCTTCGTTGAGTCAAACAAACAATAGCCTCCATCTCGGGCTTCGTACGAGACACAAAGACTCTATCGTCGGGTCAAAACCTTTTAGCCTCTCTCTCGGGCTTTGTACGAGACACAAAATAGCCTCTTCTTAGGCTTTGTATAATGATTTTCCTAGCGGAAATTAGCCTCCTCTTAGGCTTTATATAAGAAAACCATTGGTTAAATTAAACTTTTAGCATCAAAGTTGTACCTCGTTCACAGTATACAAACATCAACAACTCCTTTCCCTTCATCTAATCGCTGTAAGCGGTAAGCCTATGGATCATCTACATCCATGCCACTGTCCCTCTGTTAGCATGAGCAATTCCTAAGGAAAGATGGAATTGCTCTACACTGAGTTAAAGTCTTCTCCTTTAGGTTAAAACCCCTTCTTCAGGAAATTATGGCATTGCTCGGATCCGCGTATCCCAGTTAAAGTAATTCTCCTTCTCCCCTCTTTAGAGATGACAAATTCTCTCTAAAACCGAGACCTTTCAGCTTCACGTCTTGGGCTTTGAACAAGACACAAATTGACCTTTCAGCTTCACATCTTGGGCTTTGAACAAGATACAAACCACCATTCGCTTCACGTCTTGGGCTTTGAACAAGACACCAAAACACCCATTTCCTCCCATAGAATAGGAGGAACTACGAACGCTCTGATTTCCCTGTTTTGGTAAATGGGAATACGTAGGCATAAGATCGAAAGAAAAGATCTTAGCGAGCGCAATCAACAAAAAACCCAAATCCCATATCTCCATCAATCAAAAAGCAGTAATTCAAAAGCATCAGTCCTAACATCCTAAATCCTTGTTCCCCGTCAGAAACCCTTTGCCTAGATAAAAAGAAAGAGAACCTTATTGGCGAAAATACAAATAACCAGTACAAAGGCCCCCCCACATTGATAGCATTCGTAACCTAACAGACCGCTGTTTAAACTCAGTATGCAAAGCAGGGTTAATTGGAGACATCTATTTCCCTTCCTTATTCAGCTCACAATAGGATAAAAAATGAATCGACCTGTAGTTCAAGCTCAAACCGCAGAGAGCGACCAGCGCTTAAGAACCGTGTCTAAAATCGCTCGGTACAGAAAAGTGGCGCCCACCGTGGGGCTTTTCAAAGTTAGATCTAGGCACGGTCTTCCTTCTCTTCACTTATGTGAAAACCACAGATTGGGGCTTCCGCCGGGGAACCCATTTTCTGTCAGGAATTTAGGATTCATAGCTTTATAAGTCTAGGATGTTTAGGACAAATATATATACTGCTTTTCCTAATTGCTATACGTGTTTATTTTTCTGCTACTGGGAATGCGTGTGATGCCGCATGTGGTGAGAATGAGTATACACTTAAGATAAGTGATGGCGACGGGCTCGACCATCAACCTCAGTGGAGGCTGACCAACGCAACCCATTCACTCTTATAGCCAATGGGCCGATTATTAAGTCTGAGAAGCTGAGGAGCCAAACCCTTTCGTAGTGCGGAAACTATCGGAAATAGTTGTTACGCGATACTACCCTCATTTGAGGCTGGTGATCTATTCTCGGTGAATGGCACTTACTCTAAGACTGCTTTACAACTCGCTGGCAATCCGCTTGTTGTCTTGGTTTCTTGGGAGGAGCTGATGATAATGAGTACAGGTACAAAAATCACCCTAGTATAAACCTTTGGGGATGGGTAGAGCCTTGACTTCATGACAACGACCCTTTGACCCCATGTTTTTTCTATGTTTTTGTGTGCTGCATTCATGCATCCATTTAATAAAACATTAAAACATTCAAAAAAACTCCTCTTCTAGTCTCTCTGTTTTTCAAATTAAACTAAGACTGTGATTGCAAATATCAGAGAAAAAGATTGCATTAATGGATTTCGGTAGAAGGAGAACTCACCAGTATACCTTCAAGGTTCCAAAGTTAGCGGATTTGAGAAAGTTAGCGAGGATGATCGTTAACCCAGAGGCTTTCAGAGCCAAGCACGGTGGTTTGCTACCACTATTAAGAGTCCATGTGATTAAGGGGATCATGGACGCACTCATTCAGTTCTACGATCCAGTTTATCACTGTTTCACGTTCCCGGATTACCAGCTATCACCAACGCTGGAGGAGTATTCTCATCTGACTGATTTACATATCACTGATCGAGCTCCATTTTCTGGACTGGAAGAAATTCCAAAGAATCAGACTATTGCAATAGCAATTCATTTGGACGAGTCTGAGGTCAGGACTCACATGACCACTAAGGGTGGCATCCAAGGTTTGCCAGCCCAGTTCTTGACAAAAAAAGGCTCTGTACTTCGCTAGTATAGGGAACGGGACTGCTTTTGAAAGCATCTTTGTCTTGCTCACCTACGGGTTATTTTTGTTTCCCAACATTAATAACTTCGTCGATATCAACGCTATTAAGGTTTTTCTCATTGGAAACCCTGTGCCGACTTTGCTCGCAGATGCGTATCATTCTGTACACTTGGGAAATTTGTACAGCAGAGGGGAGATCACATGCTGTGTACCTTTACTCTACAAATGGTTTATCTCTCACTTGCCCAAGTCTGCTGCTTTTTGGGATTGCAAGAGTGTCTTACGTTGGTCGCAGAAGATCATGTCTCTCACCAATTCCGATATAGATTGGTGTAATAGGATTTATGAGGGAATCAGAATAATTAACCGTTGTGGAAACATCCCCAGCGTACCCCTCATAGGAACTAAAGGAGGAATCAACTATCATCCGATATTGGTTCTTCGTCAATTTGGATACCCGATGAGACACATCCCACTGGGTGTTCATCTGGAAGGTCTTTTCTTCAAAGAAGGAGAAAATGACAGAGCACTAAAGATGGAAATAGTGCAAGCTTGGAAACATGTTCATAAGAAAGGACGAGAGTCTCTGGGAAAACCGGACTGTGTCTCGGTGGAGCCTTATCTCCATTGGGTACAAACTATAGCTCTCAAGCTAAAGATGCCTTATCCTCGTTATGGAATTCTTCCACCGAGGGAAACTGTCATGTACTTCATGACGGAAACTGAAAAGCTTCAGGTTACTCTCAACAAAATTCAAAAGGAGAGGAGGTCTTGGAAGAACAAGTACCGCACCCTCGACGTAGAGTGTATCCAAATACAGCAACTACTAAAAGAGAAAGATGCTCTGATTGAAATTTTGGAGCAGCATGCTGTAGAGAATCAAGATGACCAAAGGAATTTGCTCGCTCCTTTCACCTGACAAAGGAATGACAACCCGACAACGGCCCAAGCGCCCCGGTCAAAGAAGAGGACTCGGGACCCATTAGTTTAGGTTTTTATTTCTGCACTTTGTAATCTACTGTATTTCCATTCCTGTAATCCTTTGGAATTCAATAAAAAGGGGTTTCCCCACTGTTTGATATTTGCAATCTAATTGTCGAAGTTTATTTTGATAAAAAAAAACAACAATTAATATAATCATTGCATTCATCATTCTCACATCGCGTATTCTTCTTCCCTACGAATCTCACGTTTGTGTCTCGATTCTAGAGTCAAACTGTCTCATTCGTATAATACTCAGGCCAATCGTCAGAAAAAGATCGATGATCTTGAGGAAGAAAACAGAGAGTTGAAAGAAGAGATCAACGCTCTGAGAGAGGATATGAGAAAGCTTCTTAACGACATGCAAGCCATGGCAGAAGTTCAGCTACAAAGAACTGTGATCTCAGAGATCACCTCAACGCCCATCATAGAGAAGTATGATCCTAGGTATCAGATGCCGAAAGATCGTCCTTGGGGCATGCCTGTTAACTATATCCCGGAAGGATATGTTCCGCCGATCACTGAAGATCAGGGAATCGCAACAGAAGCCGATGGGCCTGAAGGTTACAAACTTCGGGAAAGAGAAGATGACAGGGGCATACTGAAGACTCCTGAAGGTTACAAACTTCGGGAAGCACCAAGACTTACTGCCGTAGTCACGGTACCACCCCCTGTGGTGCACACTGTCCCGGAAGGACAGATTCCACAGACACCTTCTGGTAAGAAGGAAACTATGTTCGATAGAATGGATGAATTCCAGGAGCAATTCTTGGAAATGCAGAAGGAGCTGCAAGCCATTCGCAGTCAGGATCTATTTGGAAAAGATGTCGCAGACCTCTGCTTGGTCCCAAATGTGAAAGTCCCGCACAAGTTCCAAGTGCCCGACTTTGAAAAATACAAGGGTAACTCTTGCCCTCAGAGCCATCTGGTGATGTACGCTCGGCGGATGTCAGCCCAGACGGAGAATCAGGACCTGCTGATTCACTACTTTCAGGATAGTTTAATCGGTGCCGCACTCAAATGGTACATGGGTTTAAACCGTACTACGATCAGTACATTCAGAGATCTTGGTACTACCTTCGTCCAACAATACAAATACAATTTGGACATGGCACCCGACAGAGATCAACTCAGATCAATGTCACGAAAGGACAAGGAAACCTTTAAGGAGTATGCTCAAAGGTGGCGTGAAATTGCCGCTCAAATTTGTCCACCTCTTGAGGAAAAAGAGATGACAAAGATCTTCTTAAAAACCTTAAGCTCATTTTACTACGGCCGAATGGTCGCCTGTGCGCCCAGTGATTTTACCGAAATGGTCGGCATGGGTGTACGTCTTGAGGAAGCCGTCCGAGAAGGACATTTGGTAAAAGACACTGGATCAACGAGCGGTACTAAAAAAATATGGTAGTGCTCTCCCTAAGAAAAAAGAGCAAGATATTGGGAATATCTCTCTCAGAAAGCAAAGGCGACGTTATTAGCCGGTAGCAGCTGTAACTCCTGCTATCAGCCCCGCGCCTATTCCTACGTATCAACCTCAGGTTGCGCAGAGCCAGCCTGACCAACAAAGGACGCAACAACCTCTTCAGCAGGCTCGTCCTCCATATAACAACAAGCGTACAACACGGCCACCAGGATTTGATCCTATACCCGTATCGTACGCAGAACTGTTTCCGTTACTGCTAGCCAAGGGGCACATTCAGACTAAGTCCCCTCTTACAGTTCCAGAAAATCCACCTTTTTGGTTTAAGGCGGATCAGACGTGCCCTTATCATCAAGGAAGTTTAGGGCATAACATTGAGACTTGTCTCAATTTCAAATCCGACGTGCAAAAGCTTGTTAGGAGCGGGCTCTTATCTTTCAAAGATACGAATCCCAACGTTCTCACGAACCCGCTGCCTCAACATGGGAAAACTGCAGTCAATCTGATTGAGAAAGAGACTAACAATGTCTATCAAATTCACGATGTACTCTTGTTGAAAACCAATCTGGTCAAGATGCATTGTAGACAGAGTGGATATGGCCATGTGCCACCTCATAATTATCACCAGTGTGATATCTGCTCTAGAGACAACCAGGGATGTTCGGTAGTGCAAGCAGCTCTGCAGGAACAGATGGATCTCGGATGGATCCAAGAGCACCGAGTTCGTGGAGTTAACATGGTTTACACGAATTCCAACGTCATTCAAAACCACGACATCCGTGCGATGAATGTCAACTTGGTGGCGATGCACTCAAGGCAAAGCCAGTATCATAATCTGCCGCGGCACGATTACAGTTCCTGTCTGATTTGCTCGGTAAACAAACAGGGATGCTCTTTCATACAAGAGGCCCTCCAGCGTCAGATGGATCTTGGATGGATCCAAGACTACCATGATAGGAACTTCTATCAAATCAACATGGTTCAGATCTTCGATATCCGCGTAATGAATACCAACCTGGTAGAGTTACATGCTGAGCAGGTCCGACTTGGATTCTTAATATCACATGACTATCAAAGCTGTAAAGTGGGTTGCGAAAATGATCGAGGTTGTACCCTTGTCCAGGAGGCACTTCAGCACTTGTTAAATCACTGGTGGATGCCAATCTATATGGACGAAGATACTCAGCAGATTAGTATCAATAACAGGAATCCTACTCGTCGTCAAAGTCAGGATGTCCGATCAGTGGAAGCTAACCTAGTGAGGTTACATTGTATTCAAAGTGGGCGTGGCCAGGTGCCACCACACAATTATGACCGTTGTAGCGTCTGTTCGGAAAGTAACCAAGGGTGTTACCTGGTGAGAGCAGCTCTTCAGGGTCAGGTGGACCGTGGAGAAATTCGTCCATATCTGGGTTCTGGACCCATCAACTGGACGCGGAATTACCTTGCCGAGCAAGTTGAGGATGTTGTCACGATCTCTGGTCATCACAGGACCAGGGATGTTTTTGCCATCATCCCTCTACTTGACGAATCTAGAGTTCCCAACCAGGAACGGATCGAGATTACTTATGATGGTCAGAAAAATCAGAAGGTTCCCATAGTCATCTATCTACCGGGGCCACTACCGTATGAATCAGCTAAGGCAATCCCTTACAAATATGGTGCAACAATAATCGAGAATGGAAAGGAAATTCCATTACCCTCCGTCGTGAATATTGCAGACATCAGTCGTGTAACACGGAGCGGTCGAATCTTCAACCGAGGGGTTGGAGAATCCAACAAAGAAAAGGAACTTCAGGCAGAAATTCCTGATCCGCCAGTCGGTCAATCTAATAATCCTGACCTTTCGAAAAATAATGATGAGATGCTGAAGCTCATCCAAAGGAGTGAATATAACATTATTGATCAACTGTTACAGACTCCTTCAAAGATCTCAGTATTATCACTATTACTCAGTTCAGAAGCACACAGAGAGGCTCTATAGAAAGTCTTGGAGCATGCCTTTGTGGAACAGGATGTAACAATCAGACAATTCGATAGCATTGTCTCTAACATCACTTCCTGCAATAGTTTCGGATTTAGTGATGAAGAATTACCTGAAGAGGGTCGCCGTCATAACATGGCGCTCAACATTACAGTCAACTGCCAGGACGATGCTTTAGCCAACGTACTGGTAGACACAGGGTCAGCCCTGAATGTTATTCCAAAGTCCACTTTGATGCAATTATCATTTAAGGGCCCTCCGATGAGAGTCAGCGAGGTCGTCGTCAAAGCATTCGACGGATCCAGAAAAACAGTTATCGGCAAAGTTGATCTTCCCATAACTATTGGTCCTCACACTTTCCAAATCACTTTCTAGGTCATGGACATCCGGGCAACATACAGTTGTTTATTAGGAAGACCTTGGATACATCAGGCTGCAGCGGTTACTTCAACCCTCCACCAAAAGCTAAAGTTCATCAAGAACGATCAACTTATCACGGTTTCTGGGGAACAAGCCTTGCTTGTGAGTAACCTATCATCATCTACTTGTGTGGAACCCGAGGAGGTTATTGGAACTCAGTTCCAAGCACTATCGGTGAGCAAGGACAATCAGTTCAAAGAAGGAACTTCAATTTCTTCATACAAAGATGCTATCAAAGCGGTCGAGAGTACCGATACGACAGGATGGGGACGACTTGTCATTCCTATTGACAATAAAACAAAGAAGGGTCTTGGTTTTTATGCAACCTGTACCCAGACAGCTGCCAACGATGAAAGTCTTCATCCCCTTCAAAACTTCTTCCACAGTGGAGGGTTTCTTCACCCAGTGTCTTAGACAGTTCATGCTATCAATGAGGAAGATCCCTCTGACACAGATGAAGAGTGGAAGTCCTACCTTAACAAGGACGGTTATATGTCTCAGGAAGAGGTGCCTATGCCTTTTTGCTTTCCTACAGAAAGTCCGAGATTTATACCCAGGTCAGATGTTGAAATGATCTACGGAGATTATGATCCGGAAGGATGTCGTGCTCCGCCAAATTCATTAGAGGAAGACACTCCGATGAAAGACAACTTTGACCACAACTACTATGGCCCGATGGATGGCCTGCCAATGTGGAAGCCTTACCCAGGAAACTTGGGGCAAGAGAATCAGCCGAACAATGAAACTCAGCTGAGCGTCATTGAACAGAATACCTATGTCCCCGCCATGTCATGGGATCAACACTCAGGTCATTCGGAAATTACTCAACATGACGATGAATTCGCAACGTTTACAGGACTTGAATTCATCAACTATGCTTTTCCCGAGGTCAACGTCATCGAGAGGGATGACTTCTCCAGTTCCAAAGAAGTTTGGGACACTCTGGGACAACCAAGTGGAAAATACGACTTTATGGTCAAGTACACTGCTCCCGAAAGCTCTCGTATCAGGCTCGAAGATATCCAGCCAACTGGATGGGGAGATACAGCTGAGAGCACCAATGCTATGCAAAATGCAACAGAGGAATCCTCCTACGACAATTCTGCCTGGGAAACAGATTCCAATGATCCTGCTCCACCGGAAATCAGCGTCATTTCTGAAGACAAATCAAGGAAGGTGCCAGACTTTGTGATTCACCGAGGAGTTCGCCGCCAATGGGTTGCTGTCGAGGTTCCGAAGGTCGTTCGCCAGTCAAAGTAATTTCCATCTTTAAGCCTTTCACCCTGCCCAGGTGAAACGAATGTTTTGATAGGGCTCGCTTTCTGTAAATTTCCCTCTTCGCTTTGCCCGAAGCGAGTGAGTTTTGTTTTATAGGGCTGTAGTTTCAAGATTCGACTTGTTCATTAATAAAATAACGTCGTTCTGTAATTTCCGCATTAATTGCTATTTTCTCTTTTTGCTTTTTCAGAAAATGGTAATCCTAAAAAACATTCAATGATAAAAACAAGCAGTAAAATAAATACATTGCACACACTTGCATTTCTCTATCTCTTCTAAACACGAATCATCACGTCATGCAGATTGCTTGTTTTAAACCCCGTTGAAACATACGATCCGATGCCTTTTTCCGACTTTGAGTTCCCGGTATTCGAGGCTGAAGAAGAAGTTGACAACGAAATTCCAGAAGAGATCTCCCGATTACTCAGACAAGAGGAAAGGTCCATTGAACCTCAAAAAGAGCCGTTGGAAACGGTAAACTTGGGTTCAGAGCAAGAGAAAAAAGAAATCAGGATCTGAGCACTGCTCAGTCTAACTGCCAGAGAGGATCTGATAAAGCTTCTCAAAGAATTCCCCGATGTATTCGCTTGGTCCTATCAGGATATGCCAGGGTTGGATACCAGCATCGTGGAACATCACTTACCGTTAAGATCGGAATGTTCGCCAGTAAAGCAAAGGTTGAGACGGACTCACCCAGACATGGCCATCAAAATCAAGGAGGAGGTACAGAAACAGATCGACGCGGGTTTCCTCGCTACATCTGAATATCCTCAATGGTTAGCCAACATCGTACTCGTTCCCAAAAAGGATGGAAAGGTTAGAATGTGTGTCGATTACAGAGATCTGAACAGGGCAAGTCCAAAGGACGACTTTCCTTTACCACACATTGACATGTTGGTTAACAGCACAGCAAAGTTCAAAGTATTCTCCTTCATGGATGGATTCTCGGGCTATAACCAGATCAAAATGGCGCCGAAAGACATGGAGAAAACTTCGTTCATTACCCCATGGGGTACCTTTTGTTACAAGGTAATGCCGTTCGGTTTGAAGAACGCCGGGGCAACCTATCAAAGGGCCATGACTACTCTGTTTCATGACATGATACACAAAGAAATCGAAGTATATGTCGATGATATGATTGCAAAATCAAGAACAGAGGATGAGCACGTTGAACATCTGTCAAAATTGTTCGAACGTCTAAGAAAATTCAAGATCCGCTTGAATCCTAACAAGTGCACCTTCGGTGTCCGTTCGGGGAAATTACTAGGGTTCATCGTCAGCCAGGAAGGAATTGAAGTTGATCCTGACAAGGTCAAGCCCATTCAAGAAATGCCTTCTCCGAAAACTGAAAAACAAGTCAGAGGATTCCTGGGACGTTTGAACTACATCTCCAGATTCATATTCCTCATGACCGCGACATGCGCGCCAATCTTCAAATTACTCAAAAAGAACCAGGATTGCGTTTGGTCAGAAGATTACCAAACCGCCTTTGACAGTATCAAGGAATATCTGTTGAATCCTCCAATTATATCACCTCCAGTGGAAGGAAGACCACTGATCATTTACCTCACAGTCCTAGAGGACTCAATGGGATGTGTACTTGGCCAACAAGACGAAACCAAAAGGAAAGAGTCTGCCATTTACTATCTAAGCAAGAAATTCACCGACTGCGAGACTCGGTACACAATGCTTGAGAAAACTTGTTGCGCTTTGGCTTGGGCAGCCAAACGTCTTCGCCAGTACATGATTCGTCATACTACTTGGTTGGTCTCCGAAATGGATCCAATCAAGTACGTTTTCGAAAAATCTGCTCTCACGGGAAGGATTGCCCGTTGGCAGATGTTACTATCAAAATATGACATAGAGTACCATGCTCAGAAAGCCGTTAAAGGAAGTATTTTAGCTGATCATTTGGCTCATTAACCGATTGACGATCAAGAATCAATCGGGTTTGACTTCCCAGACGAAGATGTCATGTATCTAAAGATGAAAGATTGCGATGAACCGCTACCCAGTGAAGGGCCAGAACCAGGTTCCCAGTGGGGACTTATCTTTGATGGAGCAGTCAATCATTATGGAAACAGAATTGGGGCAATCATTGTTACCCCTCAGGGTTCCCACATTCCTTTCACTGCCAGACTTACGTTCAAATGTACGAACAACGAGGCCGAATACGAAGCTTGTATTATGGGTCTCAAAGAAGCAATTGATTTAAGGATCAAAAACTTGGACGTATACGGCGACTCAGCCCTGGTTATCAATCAGATAAAAGGAGATTGGAACACATACCAATCAGGATTGATTCCTTACAAAGACTATACAAGAAGGTTGCTACCTTTCTTCAACAGAATTGAGTTTCGTCACATCCCTCGTGATGAGAATCACATGGGTGATGCATTAGCCACTCTATCTTCCATGATCAGTGTAGGTCGATGGAATGACATGCCTAAGATCGACATCATGCGCCTTGAACGGCCCGCTTACATCTTCGAGATTGAAGCAGTCATAGACGACAGACCTTGGTATCACGATATCAAATGCTTCCTTCAGAAACAGGAGTACCCATCTGGGGCAATCAGAAAAGACAGGAAAACCCTTAGAAGATTGGCTGGAAACTTCTTCCTGAGCGGTGACACTCTTTATAAGAGAAATTTTAACATGGTCTTGCTCCGATGCGTCGACAGACCAGAAGCAGACATGCTCATGAAAGAAATTCACGAAGGATCCTTTGGCACTCATGCCAACGGACACACAATGGCGAGAAAAATTCTCAGGGTCGGGTACTATTGGTTGACCATGGAATCCGACTGCTACAAGTACATGAGGAGGTGTCACAAGTGTCAGATATACTCCGACAAAATTCATGTACCGCCATCACATCTCAAAGTTCTTTCTTCCCTGTGGCCATTTTCCATATGGGGAATCGATATGATTGGTATGATTGAGCCCAAGGCTTCAAACGGACATCGGTTCATCCTGGTAGCCATTGACTATTTCACCAAGTGGGTCGAAGCAGCGTCATTCGCCAATGTAACCCGACAAGTGGTGGTCCGATTTATAAAAAACAATATCATCTGCCGTTATGGTATTCCAAGTGAGATCATTACTGATAATGGATCTAACTTGAACAATAAGATGATGAAAGAGTTGTGTGCAGAGTTCAAGATCGAACACCATAACTCATCTCCCTACCGACCCAAGATGAACGGGGCGGTAGAAGCGGCTAACAAGAACATCAAGAGGATTGTTCAGAAGATGGTTGTAACCTACAAAGATTGGCACGAAATGCTACCCTTTGCTCTTCACGGTTATCGAACATCTGTCCGCACTTCAACAGGGGCAACCCCTTTCTCTCTAGTATATGGCATGGAAGCGGTGCTCCCCATAGAAGTAGAGATCCCATCAATCCGGTTATTGATGGAAGCTAAGCTCACCGAAGCTGAATGGTGTCAAAGTCGACACGATGAACTGAACCTGATCGAAGAGAAACGAATCACGGCACTTTGCCACGGTCAGTTGTATCAACAGAGAATGAAGAGGGCGTTCGACAAAAAAGTCCGACCTCGTGTTTTCAGAAAAGGAGACCTTGTGCTCAAGAAGATACAATCATTTCTCACTGATTCTCGGGGCAAATGGACCCCAAATTATGATGGCCCCTATGTGGTCACGAAAGCTTTCTCAGGCGGCACCTTGAGACTTGCAACCATGGACGGAGAGGAATTTGCCTACCCCACGAATGTTGATGTAGTCAAGAAATACTTCGCCTAACAAAAAAAAAAGAAAAAAAAGTCTCGGTGGATTGAAAACCCGAAAGGGCGGTCCAGGAAAAAGTTAGAGACATGAAAAAAATCATCCCGATGGATTGGAAATCTCAAAGTACAATCCAGGAAAAAATTAGGGATAATGGCAAGTAACTATGTTCAATAGAGGCAAGTCCCTCAGCAGGAGTTACAGCATCCATCCGAACTCAAAGTTGGTAGAAGGATAGTGGTCGTTATGTTTCAACGTAGCCCTTTTCCCTGTAAATTACCATTTTCTAACTTTGTATATACTCTTTGGAATCACGCGTTTGGCTGATCTCCATCTTATCAATAAAATTTGAGCCCTTGTGCTTTTGTTTGTAATTCTTTACTTGTTTTAGCTTTACAAAACGACGTTGTTTAAACTTAATCAGCGATTCTTGAAATAAAACAAAAATAAATTTACTTGTTAAACTTTTTCTGCTTTTAAATTAAAGATGGCATTTCTTTTGACTGTTGAACATCAGAAGAACATCGATCGCTTCTCCCGAAGTAAGCGAACTTCAAAGTGCAGAATCAAAGTACTCCTTCTAGACCAGTACTCCTGAAAGAAGGGTCAATAATGTCAGAGACCATGTTTCGTCTGACATCCTCGGCCGAGTTCTCATCTCCTAAGCCCGATCAACATAGCTCCCAACGGGACTATCTCTCCTAAGCAAGGTGGAATTGCTATTTTGAATCAACGATACTTCTTCGCCCCGCGATGGCCGAATATCCAATTGTGTTCATCCATTAGTCTGTATGTCGCGTCAGTTTTGTCAGCATAAACATACATACATCATGCATTATCGATTTGCATTCACATTTCATATTGCATCACTATCACTTGAGTCGGTCTTATCCTGCCGTGATAATAGTCATCTCAATCGAGTTATCAGTTTTTGCCTCGTCAGGAAATACTGTGTCTGAACAACCTCGCTTCCAGTTTAATTCTGGAAAGAAGTTGGTCCTTGACCACTTTGATAACTTGAACCTCTAAAAAGCCAGAGAAAACTTTCAATAAACGTCACTCTTCGCCATTGAAGATGATGTCCTTGCTTTCCCGGATTAAGGAAAATCCACAGAGAAAGCCTCGTGATCAGAGATTCGGCAGCACGCCAGTTTTGCTCCGAAAAACCACTGATGAGAAGGTCATTGGCACCTCAAAATTGGATCCCATCATATGGAATTTCTCCGGAAGGATCCCGAGAAAAGTATGATGTAAGCCCCCAAACGAAAACAGTCTCTCAAGAGACTCGCTTTCCCCAGTAGAATCGACAAATGGCGTCTCCAAAACAGAGAAGTTTGTGTACCTCTACAATTCAGACGAATGGGTTCCCCAGCAAGTCTGACATCAAAACTTTTTCCACTAAAATGGCGTCTCCCCAGGAAAATTCGGCGAGAAGTTTGAAGGAAAGCCGCTACGAATAGCGTCCCTTGTCAATTAAGTCTATTGACAAAAGAAACTTAGACCAGTTCCTTGGTAGGAAACCAAGAACGAGGGGAAGTTGACAAAAGAAACTTATACCAGTTCCTTGGTAGGAAACCAGGATCGAGGGGAAGTTTACTTCAGAAACTAAGACCAGTTCCTTGGTAGGAAACCAAGAACGAGGGGAAGTTGACAAAAGAAACTTAGACCAGTTCCTTGGTAGGAAACCAGGATCGAGGGGAAGTTTACCTTTTCTAAGCATCATTGCTTAGTAAAGAAGATGAATGCGTAAGCTACCATTCATAACCACCATCAAAATTTCGGGTATTCCGATATTTAATCCCCTTGCACCCCGAATGCCCGAACACCTTCGTCATTCACACCTTCGGGTCCAAGAAGATTAAATAGGGGCATCTGTAATACCCCAAATTTTGACCACTAGAGTTTCCCTTCATTGTGCAAATCATCATCACAATATGGATGAATCATCATGCTTCATCAGTCTCCCCAAAGATGGATGAGCATCCACTACAATCAAAATTAGGGTTTCAAGCCCTCTCTGAGCTTTAGACAAAGGCTCAATCAAGAAATAACTTGATTTTCAACTTGTCTAATCTCTCAAACATCCTCCAAGGATCAAAAGGACTCCCACTTCAAGGATTAAGCACAAGGTTGCTCCCTTCTAGGTGGATCAAGCCTCAAGATCGCCAGTGTCACCAAATTAGGGTTTTGATCACCCAGGGCCTCCAGATGAAAAATTTCATCTGGGCACAAGCCATTGATCCAAAACATGACCTAATATACTTCATGGAACCTCATGAACCCATGCATCAAGTCAATTTTGACACAGGGGATGCATTCATCAAAAATCAGGAATTAGGGTTTCTTGACCTAATTCACCCCTAAGTTGACTTTTGGGACAAATCATGAGCCAAGACCTCAAGAGATGATTTGAGGGTCTCTAATATACCATATTGATCCATTTGGGACAATGGATTAATCCAAGAAGTTTGAGCAACAAGTCTCAATTTCATCTGCACCACAATTAGGGTTTTAAGGAAAAAGTCAACTGTAACTTTGACTTTTGACCAAGACATGCTCCCAAACCCTAATACATGATTGAATATACCCTATGACACCCATGGAACATGTCCATCAAGTTTGATTTAGGTCAAGGACATGATTTCCTGAAGAATTGCACAGTTTGGAATTCATCTGATAAAAAGTCAACTGTGCACAAAAGTCAACTTTGACTTTTTGAGATTTTTCACCAAAATGGATTTTTAAACCTAAAATAATGTTAATGTATGATTTGAATCATCATTCATCAAGAAAAATCAAGAAAAGTGAGATAACTTGTAAAAGGGGTAACCATAAAACTTAGAAATTTTTCTAAGTTAAAAATAAAGTGGCAAGGGTACCAACTTTGAAGGACCATAACTCCTAAACCACAAGGCCATTTTTTCTCATCCAAAGATGGATTTGTAGCCCTCATTATCACCTACAAAAACTTCAACTACAAGTCATTCCAATTCATTAAGGATTTTGAGTTATGGAGTGATCAAAGTGGCTGAAAAGTGAAAATGTCACTTTTTCCAACACTTAGTGAAATTTTCACTAAGTCAGATTCTGCCTCACTTTTTGCCAAATGTAGGGGGATTTTTCACTTGGAATCAAAAGAGATCAAAACCAAACTTGTTCAAATAGTTGTTGTATCATGTAAGAGCTTTCCAAAATGGCCAAGAACATTGCCAAATTCAACCTACACCATGAGATACAACATTGCCAAGTTGCCTTGCTGAAATCTGTCAAGGCAAGGCAGAATTTGCAACTTTGGTCGATTTGCCAAAATCAGCCAAATTCAATTGCTCCTATCCACTTGGACACCTCAGAGGATTGAATCTAAAGGGGACAATCATTGAGCCAAGCCTCCAAAGTCCATGGAACAAGAAATAGCATGTTGAACCTAGAATGGCCAAAATAGGGACAAGACTTCAAATTTGGAATGAGGCATTCAATGGAACCATCAAGGTGGCATGGACTGAGCCATTCTCATCTGAAATCAGTCAAGACTTATCCAAGACCAAGGGAACCAAAGCCCTGTGCCCTAACCTCTAGTCAATGGCTAGAGGAGACTTGGATTTTCATTTGCCAACATTGGCCAAACCTACTTACCAGCTGCCATGCACTATTCCTTGCAAAACAAACTTGCTCTACTATAAATAGAGCTCCATTGTGGTCAGTTTGAGTACACCAAAGCCATCAAACAGATGCTTTCCTCAAAATCTCTTCTTTCACTCCAATTTTGCCTTCTAAGGCAAGTCACTATCGGGTTTTGTGTTTGAGAGCAATTCCAATCAAACCAATCACTCACACACCTCACATACATCACATATGAGCTGATCAAACACTTAGATTACTTCTGAAACATCAATTTCACAAAATCACCAGCTGGTTGCTCAAGGTTTTAACCAAAGTGCAGCTGAGGTACCACAAAATGATCCAGCCAATTTCAATCAAGTCCAACCATCCAAACACAATCCATAGGGTGTAGGGAAGCTGTTCAGATCATCACAACTCATCTGTAACACCTCCAAATCAAAAATCACTTTGAACTTGCTGTCACGGCTTGGAGGTAAACACATGCTTGGTCATCTCTCAATCTATGCATATTTCCTCGCACAATAATTTGGCCATATGTTCATAATCATGCATGGAATGTTTTCCCTCAATTAATTGCATTGTTTGAATCGTGTATCAAAAATCCTAGCCTTCATGCAGAAATTAGGGTTCTTGAGGTCTCTTCGTGATTTCTTGTTGTATGTTTAATTTAAATGAAATTAAAGTACATAGACATGATCGTGAGGTTGAGACGAGCATAATGATATGTGGATTGCATGATATGATTACGTATTCATGGAGATTGGATAGAAAATGCAAATCTGAGAAACCAAGAACACGCGCGTGTTCTTCAGCTGTTCTTGGCGCCATTTTTCATATATTTGAATATTTGAATTTTGTGATTTTATTTAATTGATTCAAAAATTAATTTCTCTCTGAGTTTTAATGATTTTGAGTTGATTCTTTTTTTAATAATTCACAAAAATGTTAAAATATTTTATTTTCCCAAAAAATCCCAAAAATATTATTTATTTCATATAATTGATATTTTTGTAAAGAATTAATATTTTGATTGTTTTTGGCATTTTAAATATTTTTTCTACATTGATTTTGCAACTTTTAATGCTTTCTAATTATTTTGTAGGTCAATACTTAATTTTTGAAGCATTAATCCAAGATCACAATTTGTTTTTCATGTGTTAAACAATTTTTGATCATTTTAATTGAATTTTTATTCAATTAAATACATTTTGAAAACAAATTAGGGTTTTGGATCAATTCAACCCTCATAAATCATTTTCAAAACACTTTGGGCCTCTAATAGAGTGTAAGACCCAATCCTTTTTTGACCAAATCATCTTTGGGCCTCACTTATTGTATAAGTCCCGATACCGTCAAAAAACAAACGGCGCGATCGTCGCCTTTTCAAAAATCATTTGGGCCTACCCTCGAGTAGTAAGACCCATTTCTTTTTCTCTAAATTTTGGGCCTCTTGAGAGAGTGTAAGACCCATCCCCCCTTGTACAAAAACTTTTTGGGCCTCACTCATTGTATAAGTCCCTCTGTACAAGTAAACAGCGCGATCATCGCCTGTTTAAAATAAAAGAATCATTTGGGCCTCTCCTTGAGCTATAAGACCCATTCAAAACACTTTGGGCCTCTATTAGAGTATAAGACCCAATCCCCCTTTTAACCAAACATCTTGGGCCTCACTTATTGTATAAGTCCCTCTGCGTTAAAAGAAAACCTTGGCGCGATCGCCATTTTTAAACAAAAAATCATTTGGGCTTACCCTCGTGTTATAAGCCCCACTCTTTTTCTCTAAACCTTTTGGGCCTCTTGAGAGAGTGTAAGACCCATCCCTTTGTACAGAAAACCATTTTTGGGCCCCAGTCACTTGTATAAGTCCCTCTGTACAAAGTCAAACAGTGCGCTCACTGATAAAACCCTGGGCCTCTCCTTGAGTTGTAAGCCCCAAATCTTTCTTTTTCAAAGCACTTTCTCCTTTGCTTTTGAATATACTGTTGTTTTCAATCTTTCTTTGTTGAACAACTAACCAAACAGCATGGAAGCACTACAACCGAGTAAGTGGTTATCGCTTTCGTTTACTGCTTTCATATTATAAACTGTATTGTGGGGCTGCTCACTGTAAGTCTCCTTTCATAAACTCATATCTACTGTGTAATAATAATATAGATATTTCGAGTTTCCCCGGCAACTACGTCTAGACATAGGTGACGCCGTTTCATTTATTCGTAGAAATAGACGCCTAGATCCCCAATAGGAGCACCAGATACAGTCTTCTCTTCTGCCGTCCTCCTTAGGAATCGTCAAGAAGCTCTACTCCCCAAGATGAATGTATTCTCCGTGAATGGAATCTTTGAGTTTCTTCCAAATTCTTGAACTTTCCTGACTTGATCTATTCCTTGTGGATAGCTTGCCTTGAATGTCTCGGGGTTTGGGTACCCACTACGGTCATAATCTTGGACCTTAACTAAGGAACCCTCTTTAAAAGCTAAAAGTCGCTGGATAGTAAACCTCGCACATTTACCAGTGGTTTTTATCTTTAAAATAGTTATCTCTCCTAATAGAAAGGAGATGATAGAGCCACGGGCTTCTTAAAAGCATCGACATCCTCTTGGGCATTATTCAAGGACACTACGGCTTCTTAGAAGTATTCACAGCCTCCTCTTAGGATTCGTATAATGATCTCTTCCTCCGGGAATGATAGCCTCCTCTTGGGCTTCGTACACGGACCCGTCGGCTTCTTAAAAGTTTCCAGCCTCCTCTTGGGCTTCGTACAAATTGTCCCGACGACCTCCTAGAGGTATAGGAACAGAACCTAGTCATCCTCATAGAACAGTCCTTTCATAGAGTCTACTACTGTTTCTCAACACATAGTACAAAAGATGAAACTCTAGACTTGGACAATCTAACTTCCTTGAGTCTCAAAGACATTCTTAAGCACCCCTTCATTAAATAGGAAGGAAACCCGCAGACTTGGACAGTCTCAATACCCTTTGGATTTCCCGTTTCCTCAAAGAGAAGGAAATATCCCTAATCCTCAAAACAAATCCTTGAGTACAGTGTTGCTCATATAAGAACTGATTTTCTCTTTAAAATCAGTATATTGGATCTGTCACTCAACTAGCCTCCTCTTGGGCTTTGTACAATGATTCTTCCTCGCGAAGCAAACTTTTAGCCTCCATCTCGGGCTTCGTACGAGATACCAAAATTCTCCCCAGCGGAGTCAAATAACATTTTAGCCTCTCTCTCGGGCTTTGTACGAGACACACAAAGACTCCCTCGTTGAGTCAAACAAACAATAGCCTCCATCTCGCGCTTCGTACGAGACACAAAGACTCTATCGTCGGGTCAAAACCTTTTAGCCTCTCTCTCGGGCTTTGTACGAGACACAAAATAGCCTCCTCTTAGGCTTTGTATAATGATTTTCCTAGCGGAAATTAGCCTCCTCTTAGGCTTTATATAAGAAAACCACTGGTTAAATTAACCTTTTAGCATCAAAGTTGTGCCTCGTTCACAGTATACAAACATCAACAACTCCTTTCCCTTCATCTAATCGCTGTAAGCGGCAAGCCTCTGGATCATCTACATCCATGCCACTGTCCCTCTGTTAGCATGAGCAATTCCTAAGGAAAGATGGAATTGCTCTACACTGAGTTAAAGTCTTCTCCTTTAGGTTAAAACCCCTTCTTCAGGAAATTATGGCATTGCTCGGATCCGCGTATCCCAGTTAAAGTAATTCTCCTTCTCCCCTCTTTAGAGATGACAAATTCTCTCTAAAGCCGAGACCTTTCAGCTTCACGTCTTGGGCTTTGAACAAGATACAAACCACCTTTCGCTTCACGTCTTGGGCTTTGAACAAGACACCAAAACACCCATTTCCTCCCATGGGAGGAACTACGAACGCTCTGATTTCCCTGTTTCGGTAAACGGGAATACGTAGGCATAAGATCGAAAGAAAAGATCTTAGCAAGCGCAATCAACAAAAAACCCAAATCCCATATCTCCATCAATCAAAAAGCAGTAATTCAAAAGCATCAGTCCTAACATCCTAAATCCTTGTTCCCCGTCAGAAACCCTTTGCCTAGATAAAAAGAAAGAGAACCGTATTGGCGAAAATACAAATAACCAGTACAAAGGCCCCCCCCACATTGATAGCATTCGTAACCTAACAGACCGCTGTTTAAACTCAGTATGCAAAGCAGGGTTAATTGGAGACATCTATTTCCCTTCCTTATTCAGCTCATAATAGGATAAAAAATGAATCGACCTGTAGTTCAAGCTCAAACCGCAGAGAGCGACTAGCGCTTAAGAACCGCGTCCAAAATCGCTCGCTACACACATTTTATGGATGAATGAAATCAAATGTTATCTTTATTTTAATTTTCTTAGATAGTTTTATTGTCTTCCTTAGTTTCTCTAATTTTGTTAGGGTTTATCAAATTGCTTCCTAACAATTTGTTAGGGTTTCTCAATGAAAGCACCAATTGTTAGGAAGCAATTTGATAAACCCTAACAAAATTAGAGAAACTAAGGACGACAATAAAACTATCTAAGAGAACTAAAATAAAGATAATATTTGATTTCATTCATCCATAAAATGTGTCCAAGACACTTACATATATAATGTTACTAATGGGCCAATGACTAAAATACCCAAATACTAGTGGAAGCCCAATTCAATAACAATTAAACTAAAATACCAACTAATATAAAACGTTAAATTAATAATTCTGATTAAACTAAAATACTAAAATATAACTTGATACTCTCTATCAGTTTTGTTTGAAAGGGTGAAGTTGGAAGATGAAGAAAAGCTTAAGGTTGTTTGTGGTTGACGAAGAAGAAGTGTATGGTTCGTGTTGATGTTATTGAAGTGTGGGTGATTTATGATGGTTGAGAAGATGAAGTGTAGTTTTTTTATGGAAGAGTGAACATAGGGAAAAATGAGTGAATTGAGGAAGACGTGGTTGCTATGGTGGAAAGGTATATGAGAAGGAAATAAAATTTCAACTCATTTTTGCTGAACACCAAAATTGAGAGGGGGGAAAGCCCCATCACGTCTCGCGCTCTCTCTGTGTGTTTTGGTTGGTCCCTATTCTTTTCAAATTTTCACTTAATGAGAGAAAAAAACCTCTCTCCGAGAGAGGAATCCCAAGGTGAATCCTTTTAACATATTTTTTTTAGTTTCTTTTTCCATGCATGAGAGATGATCCTTATTGGTATCTTATTAAAATGGAAGGTAAAAGTCATGAAAATTTATCAAAATAAAGGAAGCTAGCAGTCAAGAAAATGACATGTGGAGAGGTACAACCGGTTAATGCGCATGCATGTGTTTTTCTAGGTTTTTAGTCAATTTTTTAAAAGTCCAAAAATGCCCTTGTAGGGTGATTTTAAAGACAAAAATAATTAAAACTAAATAAGATCTAATAAAACTAAACACTAAAAATAATCACAATAAAATTGAAATAAAACAACAATTAATCCTATTTTATTTTTATGAACATTTTAACAAAAAAATAAAAATAAAAGGACTCAAAACGAAAAAGGTCGGCCGCTAAAATGCTCGAAAAATTTAACCGAATGCACCAAAATGATCCGCACGAAATAAACTCTAACAAAATATAGCGTTTATTTAATTTTGAAATAAATTTTGATCGGTTAAAGGGCCCAGACTGATCAAAATGCAATTGAAAAAGTAGTCGAACAAATAAAATGAGCACACCAGATTAAACTACGCGAATCCTAGATTAATATGATTGACGTCTGCAAGCTCGATTTTGAAATTTTTTGTCTGTTGATTTTACGCATAATTGTGAATCAGTTTGACCGGTCTGCTTGTAAAATCCGAAAATTTATTCTGATTGACATTTTGGGTATTATGCGGCATGAAGCGCATGCTATGCTATGCAAATGACTCAATGAATGCATTGATTTGATGTGGGTCAAAATTGGGGTATAACAGAGGGGAATCAGGCCACGCAACCTTGGGGCTTTGATTCCCCTCTGTCTACCATACATTCTGGTATTACGATTAAAGTAAGACAAAGGAGAAAATGGAAAAAGCTCTAACCTACGGGGTCGAGCCATACCTTGGAATGCGTTGAAGGTTGAAAAAGACGATAAGAAGACCAGAGATGTGTCAGGTAAGCAATTCAATTATTTAACTTTATTTTGCAACAATTTCTTCTTCTTCTTCTTCTTCTTCTTCTTGGATCTAGTATGTAGGATTGTTGAATTTATTGTGTTGTTGATTAGGAAGAAAGTCGGAGAAGTGGCCTACAAAGGTCCTTTACCACCATCTCTTTTGAATCTTTACAACGTGTTTCACGTGTCTTAACTTCAAAAGTATGTTCCAGATCCTTCTCATGTGATTCAAATGGATGGTGTGCAAGTGAGAGATAACTTGACTGTGAAGGCGTCACCATTGAGAATTGATTATTGATAAGTGAAACACTTGAGAGTTAAAGGGATAGTCTTGGTGAAGGTTGTATGGGGAGGACCTACTAGGGGAAGCATAACGCGGGAGCTGGAGTGTCAGATGAGAGAGTCTTATCCGGAGGTGTTTTGTTCATGTAATTTTTTAGGACAACAATTCTGTAAGCGGGGGAAAGTTGTAAAACTCCGAATTCAATTAATTAATTTAATTTAATTTAATTTGCTTTTATTTAATTATTTAAGTGATTTAATATACTTTTAATTATTTATTTAGGTGATAACATGCGTTACGTGATTATTTGGCATAATTGGGTTTATGGGTATTTAGTGTAGCTTATTTGATTATAATAATAGGATAATAATTAAATAATAATAAAATAGGGGAAATAGTAGAATTGTGAGTTTTTGGTGGAAATTAGAAATATTGGAAGACGTGGGATGAGTGATGAAAGTAGAGATTAATGAAGGGGTAAAAGTGTGAAAAAGGGAATTAATTATATTTAGGTTAAAATAAATAGTAAAGGGAGAGGAACCAAAAGTTATCAGTATATAGAATTCGAAAAGGAGGCAAGTGTGAGAAGAGAAGAAGAAGGGTTTGGGAGAGAAGGAGAACACCATAGCTAAAGTTTGAGGAATTGCTGGAAATTCAGGTAAGGGGGCGGGGACTACTATAATATAGGTGTTATTGCATGAGGGGTAGAGAAGGACCCTCACCCTCCTCTAGGTTTCTTCATTATTGTTGTGCCTTATGAGTTTTGATGATGATTGTGTAAAATCCATGTTAATTGCCATGTTTATTGTAAAATTTAGTATTATGTATTTTTTTTGGAATTTATGCATGATGGATGGATATAAGCCTGAATATTATGAATGTTATTGCTGTATATTTGGTGTTATGAACATAACCTTGTAATTGTTATTAATTGATGAAATTGGATGATAATTGATGGATATGTGATGGTTTAATTGTTGTATGATATGTATTTATTGTTTTCTATGCGAATTGAGGCGCTGAAGGTAAAAAATGGAGTTTTGAATAGATCGCATGCCCAAAACGCAGATGATGCCTTTTGCAACAATGTGATTAGTGACACGAGCGTGACAGGCTACACGTCATGTGTCTTGGATGGCCGACGATCATCAGTTGAGTGACGGGGAGATCGTCGTGGTCTTCAGGCGGGATTTCTCCCGCCGATCATCATAGGGGTGACGAGTTGTAAAAAGGGACAGTGATGGACTGGGTGACAGTTGTCATGATCGTCAGGGATTACTTTTGAGCGGTAAACTCAATTTTTTATGTTGTTTTCATGTATGGTGGATGTTTAGATACTGTTTAAGATGTTTTGTCAAGGTTAAATTGTTATGATCAAATATTATGATGAGTTAAATGATATTCGAGTTATTCGTATAATTATAAGTAGCAAATTATACTTATATGTGTGAGTTGTGATGTGTTGTATAAATACAATTATGCATGCGAGTTATATGATTATAATTATGTGTTGTGAAGGTAATTATAATTATTTATGTTTAAGGTCGGTAGTTCAAAAGTAGGGACGACTGTGAATGTTGTATTGCATTTTTCTTATGGTTAGAAGTGGAACCAAAAGTGTTATTGTTATTGCATTACTTTGTATGTCATGCATCATTTTGTGTTAGTATGTTGAAAGAGGTGAGTCACTAGTTTAGAAGTGAGGACCAATGACCGTCCTTAGCTTAGAAGTGGAGACCCAGTTCAAGTGAGGAATCATTGTTTAGTGAACGAGATCAGTAACAAACCTCTGATGTCCAAATCGGTACCACATGCATTGAGTCGAGTCGTGAGTCACATTTGCATACATAAAGGTTATGTGAGTTGATTGTTGTGTTGTTGTGTAAATTGTTTTAGAACAAGATTTTTTCATGGCATATATCGTTTAGGTTTTAATGATAACTGAAATTCTGGCATATGCAGACAACATATGTCCTAACACGTGTCAAGACATTGTGCTACATAACCATTTAAACACAAAGGCGCAACAGCAAACTGATACCTTGAATATCAGAACTGCAGGATCATAGATGTTACGACATATTATCCAACATGTTTATCATGAATCCTAATAGAAAACGTAAATATACAGAATGATAAAGTACACAGCAATTGTTAACCCAGTTCGGAGCAATTCACCTACATCTGGGGGATACCAATCCAGGAAGAAGACTCCAGTATCTGTAGAATTGTTACAAAGCTAAACTCCCCCGTTTACAACTTTATATCCTAATATCTACCCAATGAACATCTTTACCAAAGTTAAACTCCATCGTTTACAACTCTGATATGAGATACTCCACTCACTTTCCTTAATCACCAACTGTGATTTCTACATCATCCCTGTCAATATAGAAATTTGTCAAGCTTTCTTGATAACCAAGCTAACTTGAATTTGCTGAAAAGCTTCATCCAAAAACAATACACAATCCAATACCCCAAGGCTTATGGATATGTGCGGCACCTATATCTGCCACAATGCATCAACTGATACAAAGGGAGACTTACAACCTAGAGAGCCAACACTCTCAAAACCCTAAACCCTTGTTTCTTACGCAAGAGAACTAGGTTACAAAAGGCATAACAAATCCTAGGTCTAAGTCTTCTTATATAGTCTTCAGCTATCTTGGGCTTTCTATCTTTGGTCCTTAATCCATGATGCGATTTCTCCTTGAGTGTTGCAACAAATAAAACAAATTTAAATCAATCTGTTGTAATCAGTCCTGGATGTCAAGTTTGCATGCTGGGACATCTCGTTCGACATCACGTCTTCTGCAGAATTATTCAGCTTGATCTCCATGTTGAGTTAACATTTATGTTTTACCAAAATTTGTCCAAAACACCAGAGCTTTCAATCTCCCCCTTTTTGGAAAATTTTGGATAAAACACATCTGCATGGTAAAACTCCAAATCGATGGTGCATGCAGTGAGGACTCCAAATAATTTCAAGGCCTACACCTTACCCGCGATGGAGTACATGAGAAAGAAGATGCAAACACTCCCCCTAAACCTATGAACCAATACTTGTCACGAAGAGATACCATTTCTTCTTTAAAGGCATAAGAAAATCATTAGGAAAAAGCAATAGCAATACCCTTAGCAGCAAAGTACTTCCTTGGGTAACTCAGAACACAGGACATAAGTGTGTTCATAACTCAGATCACAAGACACAAATGTGCATTTAAGAACTGAGACCTAGCCACTTTATCAGACGTGAGATTATCATGAGAAGATCATTGCATTTCTCCCCATTTTTAGACAAAATTTGACAAATATTACCAAGGCATATCCAGATCCAAAGAGTGCTCACCCATAACCTTATATAAGCCATAAAGACGATAGAAAGAGTGGCACATCAATGAGTAAGATGAACTTTGAGATCCCCTTATTTGAATTGCATCAACCACGACCCGGTCTTCATGTCTTTATTCATTTTTGGACTGATTCTTCTTGAAGTGCAAGTTCCAACACATGTGAATACATATTCAAGGATAAGATTTTACACATACCCCAAGCATTTTCCCAAGACGGAATCAATACCTCTGTCATCAGACTATCAGAGATTCTCCAGACACTCTCCTACAATGACGTCCTTGATCATGTCATACCCAACATAGTCTCCAAAAAAAACTTATGTATTAAACAATATCTTCACAGTCTTATGATCACAGTCTGCAGAGAAAAATAAATTCTCCCAGACTCAACCAATGACTCTTAGGCATCCATTAAGAACCATGTAATTTGTACTATCAAGTTTTTCCCAACTTGCAACAGTACAATAATGTCAAGATATCATTCTTGACATCTCATCCTCCTAGGATGGAAACATAATCACAGCTTGCTTGACACACAACACAAGCTTGATCCAGAACTGCACCCCTGCAGTAATATTTCTTAGATCAAGGAGCAAATCCCCCTATCTGAGATAACCAGTGCTCCTCCAATGAACACTATGTTGATGAATGGAAAACATAAGATGCATCTTCATGTCTTCAAGAGCGCACCCTCTGTCCAACCTACCTGCTGAACACAATCATCAACTCCTCTTATTGCTTCTTATGACAAGAACCAATAATCACTCACACATGAATATCATCATGCTACTCGTGAGGACATATTAGGATCACCATCCTAAAATAGCAAACTCTTGGATTAAGATCAAAGCTCCATTGATCCCTCTCGTCCAAAAACTATCCATACACCACACGAATTCCTTCTGAATTCTCATGTATAGACCTCCTTGTTCCCTGAGATACAACCCAATTGATCTGGAATGATCCATATTCCTCAAAGAGACGCACAGGGCCCCTTAGTTTGTTATAACGATGTCAGATATCATATACATGCTCCAGAACTTCTCAATTTGCCAAGCTAATCCACTACTAGCATGAATTGTAGCAAGGGGCAGTATCCCCTTCACAAGATTTTCCACTAACCTTAGCAAGGCCAGCAACTGAGATAGACACCCCATAATCCAAGACAGTCATTCCTTCATCATTCTTCCGTATTATAACCTGGAATACTTCTGATCAACTGGTGAATATCCACTTCTATATTCTGAACGCATCAGAATCCAGACCTTCATGCAATCAACCCGTGATCCACTCTAGTCTTACCAAAACCCTTACATCAGACTTCCAAGGCAGCTCTTCTACTCCATCATTCTCCCGTATGACAAGGTAGATACTTCTTAGACACGATGCAAGTAACCAGTTCCTCATAGAACTTGAAATCCTCCTCCAAGGATAACCAACCCAGAAAATGTTTTAACATCAGTTAGGACATCCTTCACACATCACAGACACCACACACCATGGTTCTTGATATGCTCCACCACTGGACTTACTATGTGCATAATAATCCAACTGAAGGTTTTCACACAACACTGCGCCACCAGCTTGAACAAAGAGAACTTCAGAAACCCAGAGAGAAATAAACTCTCATCAACCAAAAGAGGTAATCTTCCATAACTTGAGAACTTCTGCCAGGAGCTCCAAGAAAGAACCAGATCCTCCTTACATTTTCAACTAACCACCCTTCTGCCCAAGAGCAATCAGTTTTAAGCATCCTGCTTGAATGCACACTATGAAACCAATCAAATGCCACCTTTTGATTGATATCACTCTTCTTCAGAACTCCCACAAGATACACTGATCCACCAATGAAGTCTGATCTTCAAGTCATATGAACTACTTGCTCCATAGCAAGACATCTTGGATCCACCAAGCCTCTTAGACATGTAACATCTTCTCAAACCACAGCTCCTGCAAACTGTATGAGATAGAACTTTTTGAAGCATCCATAACTTCCATTCTCTTGTAGATCATTTTATCTTAAGCTTATGTGCCACATCATCAGCTGAGATCCTGATGTTAAGCTAGATGTCAGAACATTCTGATACAACATCCAACTGCTGAATTCAGTTCCTCCTTCTGTCACTTAGAAGAACCTCCTCCCTATTACAAAACAAGAGTTCCATGCTCTCATAGACTTGATTCAACAACCAAGTTTGAGTAGACAACCTCTATCCTGCTTCAACATATCACATATATTCCCTTCAAGATCACACCTTGATGAATAACTATCTGCTTTGAAACTCCAAGACCTCACACCTGCCATGTCTGAATCTTCAGAGGATAAAGTAGTCCTAGACTACACCATAGCTATACTAAAGAATGCCACTTTCCTTAGTAGAGCCGTCTGTAGAAAGTCAGAGATAACTGCCACTTAACCTTGACCTTCAAACTGAGCAAGATCACCTGCTCCTCAGCACCTAGATCAGAAATAAACTGATCCAAGTTGTGCCACCACCAGATGCTTCTAGTAATCACTTGAACACACCTGCTGCACTCCAATATTCTTAGATCAGAAATAAACTGATCCAAGAAGTAACCATCAAGATTATGATGTTTTCATCTTCATCTTCAACAGCATCCAAGTCCAGACCAGTTTCTTGCCAGGAAACTCTCCAGAGAACACATGCTTCTGTCACCCCCGACTGAAGCAGATTCTTAGGTCACCACCTAAGATCAAAACAGATGCTAAAGCATATGCAGTACCCCTCCCATGATTCTGCACAAACTATGATGATGAGATGTTCCAACATCTTGTTGAACATCAACAATCTTGACTTTCAAGGATAATCAATTAAATACTTGTGAACTCCACAAATAGCAATTGATCTTAAATCCCTGTTTAATAACCCTTCTTCACTGTTGTAGCTAAGCTCCACCAGATCACTTCATGAACACTTATCAAGTATTCAATCTTTTGCAAGTATCTTCTTTAACGAATAGTGTTGAGATACCAAGGCTGCCACCCTTGAATCAAGTAACTAAGATTTTTTCTGAACGAACCCTATTTACCTCAACAATTCTGAGAACACCAATCAGATTGGATCCACCCTTAGGGTTAAGAGAGATGAATCCTTCCTTGCTGTTTTGGATGGTGAAAATAAATCACCTCCACTTTCTTCAGGTTGTGTTTCATAGAAACACCTTCTAGTCAGAAGAATAACTAGAAGACTCCAGATGCACGACTGAGACGCCTTTATGAGTGTACTTGAGATAACTCTCAAGTATCTTTAACAGCCTAACCGATCAATAATTTATCAAACCCCCAGAGCAAGAACTTGATAAACTTAAACTCAACTCCTCTCCTCTTCAACAGACTTCACACTTGTTATACCCCAAATTTTACCCCTTAGATGTCATAACATCTTGCACTTACATTTAGGGATCAGTCATCTATGCATTGTTGACTAACCACTTCATCTTGCAAGTTTGTTTCTTTTGTTTGAAAACTAGGTTTTACACCAGAAAGAGGACAAAGTCTCCTAAGCCAGGATCTCACAAGATTCAAGGTCTCCTAAGACTCTTCTTAGCACCATACATCATCACAAGTGTTCACCAGATTGGGATCTCAAGACATAGGATCAAATCAAGTCAACAAGGGACTATCAGACCAAAGTTGAGAAATTAGGGTTTTAACCTGAAGAATCACTGAAGAAGTTTGTCATGATCAGTCAAGGTTTGATTGGTTCATCAACAAATTGAACTTACCTACATTCAAGAGATCTTACTCCACAAGAAATCAAGTGTGTTTGGTTCCTATTACAAGTACCTTGAGCCACAAGCTCACCATACCTCAAACTAGGGTTTTGTCAAGACAAGTTAGCCATTGCTTTTGATTTTGATCAGGACATGTTTCCAAGCCTTGGGACATGGCTCCATGTGTTCATAAACCTCTCTGGAGGCCATCTATGGACCTTGAAAGAGATTGAAGAAGCAAGATCCTCAAAGATCATCCTGTGGAATTCCTGAGGAAATTAAGGTTTTGACTGACAAAGTCAAGCCTCTGATTTTAATGTTATTGACCCAAAAGGGAAGTATTCAAGTCACACTCCACCTTAACATGTTCAATCCTTGACTGAGAGCATGAGAGATCACCATTTGAAAGATTTCTTGCAAGAAGGGTAAGGTTTTGTTCTTAAAATTTTCTAAGTAAGAAAGAATCCACTTCTTGTGCAAAATTGGAAAAGTCATAACTTCCAAACCACACATCTAAATTTGGTGACTCAAAGCTCAAATTGAAGCTCTCATCATGAACTTCAAAACATATTATAGGACCTTTTTCACGTTAAGTATTGGTTTTTAAGTTACAAGGCTTGGAAGTGAAAAACACTTAAGGACTTAGTGAAATTTCACTACTTTTTGCCTTAAAAACCAGCTAACTTCACCTCCACTTTTCACCAAGATCCCTTGTGATTCAGAACTTGGGTTGAACATGAAAGGTTTAGAGGGCATTTGGGGCTTTTCAAAAAGTACAAGAACTCCTCAATCCATTGAGTGAGCTGAGAGATTCGATTGAAAGAAGTTTGAGGTCCACTTCTTGATTTTCAAGTCACCAACTTATACATAATGATGCATTACACTTCTAATCACCAAGATTTTCACTCTTTTGATGTTTAGAGACTAGATTAGCTTGGTTTAGGACCTCTTCCATGATTTCATCAAGTTGCATATTAAAATAACATAGTTTATGTAAGGCAAGGCAAGTGGATCAAGTGGAAAGAGAAACTTTTCAACACAAGGCATGGCAGTCCACTATTTCTCCTTGTAACTTGGGTTATGACCCAATCAAATTAGTCCACATTGCAACAAAGCCTATAGCTAGGGATTTGAAGACTCCTTGCTTAGCAAAGCCAGCTCACACGAAGAAAGCTTCTCAAGAGGGTAAAGTTGGCAAGTTCCCATTTCTGACCATGCCTTGAACTCTCAACATTTCCTATAAATAGGTGCTCAATCTACTCTCCAAACCACACCAGAATCACTCCCAAAAGAGGCTGATTGCTCACTCTATCCTCTCATTCACAAGTTCTTGCAAATCTGCAAGAACTCCTCAAACACAAGTTTTACTCGTGCACTTTCCCTCTAGCTCCACAAATCTTCTCTAAACACCATATAGAGAAGCTCCAAACACTCAAACCCTAACTGTAACAATTCCATCATCACCTGCCATTTTTGAACTTCAGTTTGCATAAAGGATCGGGTTCCATATTCCAAGCATTTTCCAAAGCTTATAAGCATCTGCATCTTCTCTCCAAGATCCAGCCAGTTCCCAGAAGGTGATGTTTCTTATTTACAAGTGCTATAGAAGAGGCCTTGGACTTTCTCCAAGAGGTAGGGTTTCTATCTCGGAAACTCACATATTCATGCATGATATTATTGCTGTTTGAATGCTAAAATGTAGTGTGTTTATTGCTTTGTGTTTCTGAATCAAAAGTTTCCATGTTTGGTAGAAATATTGCATGATATAACTTGTTGAAATCTTATGATGTTACACTGTTATGTGTTGATTTTTGAATCGTACAATGGTTGTTAATGAAAACTAAGAACATATTTAGAATCCTGGGAGTTTTTACTCCAACTTTGATTTTTGTTTCATTTGATTTGGTGGATAAATGAGAGAGATCCGTGGGCTGGAAGTTTTGGCCATGGTTATTAGTTTTAGGGCACGAGGGAAGAGAGATTGAGAATGAAGAAGAAGAAGTGGTAGCCCCTAGTTTGTCCCATGTGGCGCTGAGGTGGCCGTTTAAGGGTTGTTTTAAAATAAAAATAATTCGTATCATATTATGTTTGGATAAGAGCGTAGCACCGCTGGTCCATGGAGGAGGTTGTGAGTATTGGTAAGCGAAGGGTCTGGGGTTCAAATCCCCCTCGCCCCAGACCTTTTCCTTTTTTTCAAACCTGAAACACTTGCCTTGTTATATTATTGTATGTTTGCATCCTTTGTTCAGACACACCTTTGGTTCAGTTGGCAAGGCTTTTGAACTCAAATCCCTATGGCGTGAGTTCAAGTCCCATGTGGGACATTTCCCTTATTTTTATCACTTATTCCATTTCCCTTTTTATGGTTTATACCTTGATTTTAAAAGTTTCATAACTTGTTCATTTTTCACTCTTTTTGATGCATTATTTTTGCAAAATGTTCCTTAACATGTCTATTTTCTGGTTGTAAAAAGAAATTGGTGAAAATAATTATTTTTGAAACATTTATTAATGTTGGAAGTGAAAGGTTTTTTAGGGTTTTCATAAGAACATCTTGACTTCTTTTGATTTCTTTGCCATGCTTCCTTGTTTATATTGATCAAATGAGACCTAAAGCATGTTACCTTGAACCCTACTTGATGTTGTGACTTTGTATGTTTGTGTTTCACCTTATTTCCTTGATGTTTAATATGTTTTTACATGAAAATATCCTTTGGAATACCATGAGATCTCTTTAGATCATTTGCCTTATAACATGAGCTTGTTTGATTGAATATGTGATATGTTTATGTTTTGAAACTTGAATGCCATGTTTGGAACCATTTTGAGTGCTTGTATGCATTGGATTATCATTTTGTATTACTTGAACTTTAAAGATATTGTCATATTCTTTGGTTTACCTATACCTCTTATGTTTGTAAAAATATTTCCACATGTTCTCCCCATATTGTGTTTTGGTCTTTACCATGCTTTTATTTTCATCTTGCCACGATGTTTGTTATTTTATAAGTTTACTAAGTCTTCCCCAAGTGAGGTAAGCTCTTTAGCTCTCCTCCTTAACCCTCACCATTCCCCTCCTTCCAAAGGAAAGACTCTCTATTGACTTTTAAGTCATAGATAACTCATATACCATCTTGGCCTCCTTAGAGCCACTCCCTATCCTCATAAGGATCCACCCTTGGCCTTCTTAGAGCCTCTCCTTCCTTTAACCTCATTAGGTTCCCCTCTTGTGAGCACTATCCTCATAGTTGCTCACTTCTCTCTTTGGCCTCCTTAGAGCCACTCACCTCATGACTTAGGTTTCACCCAGAGTTCCTCAACTCTATGTGAACATTATCATTATAATGTACCTCCCCCTTTGGCCTTATTAGAGCCATTTACCTCATAACTTAGAAATAAGATAGAGTTCTTCAACTCTATGTGATTCTCATCATCATGAGTATTCACTTACCCTTACAAACTTAGACTTAGAGAGTTTCTTAAACTCTACATGAGTATCATACTCATCCCCCCTTGGAACTTTGGCCATAGTCAATGGTTCCTCACCCTTAGTTAGGTGAACTACGGTTGCTCTGATTCTTTAGTCAAGATACGTAGGCACAAGATGCGACGTCTTGGCGAGCATACTTAGTATATACCACCTAGGTCCTTACCTTTAGCATTTTAGGTCTTTACCTTAACCTTAACAGATTCCCTTAGCAAGCAAACATACCATAACACACAGACAAACAAGAGGCTCATGTAGAGTACTATAGATACTTAGGGTGATAATACTTTCCCTTAGTATAACCAACCCCAAACCCCCGATCTCTTAGCTGTGTCTTCACATGGCGCAAAAGGTTTTTCTTTCGATCTTTACCCTTTCCTTTGGATAAATCAAAGCTCGGTGGTGAACATCAAGTTTTGTGATTCAAGTTAATTAATAGCTCGATATCCTATTCTCACCGCAACAGAAATGGCGACTTCACTGGGGATAACAAAAAAATGAGGGTTAAGCCACCTTGTTTGTGCTTGGGTGTTATTTATGTTTTTGCCTGTGTATTTGTACAGATCTGTATATCTGCATACCTGTGTTGTTGGATTCTTATGTTTGGCAGGGTGTTACTATTGAGTGGCGAGATAAGTCCTAACCCGGACTTGAGTGCACTTATTATAGGACGATGGTATATTCAAGGAGGCTTTGAGGGAGTCGATTCCTGAAAAAAGTTGACTTGAGACACCATCACTCAGTTGAGGCCCTCTTGAGAGTCTAGTCATGTTGAACGAGTCTATTTGTGAAAATGTACAACTCTCGACCTAGGTGCCCTTGATATTGAGAACCTTAGTTACCTCTAACCCCACTTGGCCTTTTTAGGATGTAGTGCGTGACTATGAGGGAGTCTATTCCCGAACTGGTTGCTACGCGATACTACACTTTGACGAGATTCTCTTGAGAATATTGTTGACTACCAAGTCATTCGGGAAATCGATAATATTCGAAAGATGGGTTATCGACTCTGGGAACTTCTTAGAACCCTGTTCTACAGTTGACGAACCAATAGTACATACTAATTGGGAAGGGTGAACCATGGCTCCATGCTCATGACCTTAACCTAAGCCTTTTGGGTGTGATTGTACATTTGTGAATATGTGTGCATTTTTTGTGTTTGTGCTTGCTTTGCATTCATACATCATGAGCATTCATTTCATGCCAGTTTCATGGAACTCAGACCCTTTTCTGTGAATATCATAGGGATATCATGGACAGTGCAAGAAGGAATACCGTGATATACACTTTCAAGAGTCCTAAATTGGATGACCTAAGGAAATTAGGAAATTTGTTGATAGACCCTGAAGGATTCAAAGACCGATATGGGAAGCTGTGGATCTTGTTGAATAAGAAGATTGATGAAGGACTCCTCTCTACTTTGCTTCAGTTCTATGACCCAAAGTACCATTGCTTTACATTTCCCGATTATCAACTCTTACCTACCCTTGAAGAGTATTCTCAGATAGTTGGTCTACCTATTAAGGATGAGTCTCCTTTTCCTATCTTCGAGAGGAACCCCAAAGAAGAAGAAATTGCTAAGAAAACTCACTTGGAGTTAGTTGACATCCAAAACAATATGACTGCCAAGGGAGGAATATTTGGTTTGACTGCTAAGTTCTTAATTGGAAAGGCTCAGTATTATGCTAAGCACTCGAATATGGATGCCTTCGAAGCCATTTTTGCATTACTCATTTGTGGACTCTTCTTGTTCCCAAATATTGACAACTTTGTGGACATAAATGCTATCAAGATCTTTTTGAAGAAAAATCCTGTACCAACTCTGTTAGCCGATGCTTACCATTCGATCCATTTGAGGAATGCCCATGAGGGAGGTCAGCTCACTTGTTGTACTCTTGTGTTGTATAGATGGTTTATTTCACATCTGCCAAAGGCAGGCACTTTTTGGGATCTCAAGAAATGATGGTGGTCTAAGAAGATTATGGCTCTTTCTCATTCTGATATTGATTGATATAACCGTGTGTATGATGGGATAATGATCACAGATAGTTGTGGGAATTTTGGCAACGTACCTATCCTTGGTACCAAAGGAGGAATCAAGTACAACCTCGTGTTGGCTCATTGACAATTGGGGTACCCTCTAAAAGATAAGCCTCTTAATATTCATTTGAAAAACATATTTTTTGAAGGATATGACAAGTATGAAGAGCATAGAAAATTGATCTTGAGTGCTTGGGGTAGCAGGCACAAGAAGGGAATGAGTGTTATGGGAAAACCTAACTATGTATCCTTGGAACCGTATCTCCAATGGGTCCGAAGAAGAGCTATTGAGTTGAAGATGCCTTATTCTAGACAAGAACCAATTATTTTAAAGGAAGATCACGTTCTGTATTTCATGTCAAAAGAAGAAGAGTTGAAGATTTCATTGAATCAAGCCCAACAGACAGGAGAAGCTTGGAGGTACAAATATCAAGTGGTTGTTGATGAGAACCTAGAACTTCAAAAGCAACTACAAGCCAAGAGTGAAGAGCTACTTTCGTGCAAGAAGAGGAAGACCCAATAAGGACCAAGTACCTCTGATACTCAATCTACTCTATGGAAGTTGATCGTCAACAAGCTCGTCAAACAAAAGGCTCAGATGGAGAAGGAAATCAAGAAGCTCAACATGAGGCTCCTAGGAGAATCTCCTTAGGTCTTTTTTAGCTTTTATTTAGCCTTATGTTTAGGACTTTTGAAAGTGTATTGACTCTCCTAATTCACTTTTTATTAATGAGAATGAGGCTTTTTTATATCCCTTGGTATTTCACAAGTGTCTGAATTCCATGAAACTTTGCATTTTGCATCTCGCATTTTTTTTGCTAATCTCGCACTTTTTGCTAATCTTGGCAGGCACTTTTTGCCAAATGCGAGAAACTAATCTTGTTTTGCAGACTTTGTAGAAATGGATGCTAGAAGAACATGGCCGTATACTTTTGAGGTTCCCGAATTAGAACAATTGTTGGGGTTGGGAGATATGGGAGGATCCTACTATTGCTGAGACTGAAGGACCACTTAAGACTCTAGTCAAACTCTACCATCCTGCTTACCGCTGCTTTGTGTTTCCAGACTATTAACTAATGCCAACTTTGGAGGAGTACTCCGCTCTAATGGGCATCCCTGTCAATGACTCTCCTTCGTTCTCTGGATTAGAGGCAGAACTCACGGACAAAGACATAACAAGAGGAACGAGGCTGAGATTGTCTGACATCAGAACTCACTTAACCAACAAGGGAGGACGTCACTGATTATTCGCTCAATTTTTGCTTGAAAAGGCTCTCTACTTTGCTGAAAGGGGAAACCCCGCACTATTTGAATCAACCTTTGCTTTACTTGTCTATGGACTGTTCCTGTTTCCTAATGCCAAGTACTTCGTCGATGTTCAAGCTATCCAAATCTTCATACTTAACAATCCAGTTCCTACGCTGTTAGCTGACACCTATCATGCTGTTCATACAAGATACATGCGGAATGGTGGGCTAGTTGTCTGTTGTGTTGCCCTCTTCTATAAGTGGTTTATCTCGTACCTGCCGAAGACGCCAGCCTTTTGGGAAGTTGAAGATAGCATAATTTGGCCCAAGAAGCTGATGGAATTGAGCCACACTGACATTGAATGGTATGATCCGGTTTATGGAGGGATCCTAATGATCCACAACTATGGGGACTTCTCCAATGTGCCTCTCATGGGAAGAAATGGGTATATCAACTACAATCCTGTGCTTGATCGCCGTCAGTTAGGCCATCCAATGAAGGAGATTCCTGATTTCAACGACCTTGAAATGCTTTTTCTTGAGGAGGATGAAGGTTTTGAGCTGAAGATTAGAGTGGAGCGTGCTTGGCGCCAAATCAACAGATAAAGGTGGATCACTCTGGAAAACCCTGATTGCTCCGTTACCGAGGCTTGCTTGCAGTGGTCTCGCGAAATAGCTCTCGTGATGAGGGTACCTTATCCCCGTCACGAGACAACTGCAGAGGAAAAGCTGAAGTTGAAGAATGCACTAGGAGAATTGACCCTTGAAAAGGCAAAAGTTAAGTGGCGAATCAACAAGCTTATGAGAAAACTCAATGGAGGAGAGGGATCATCCGCTAGTGGACCAGATGCTTAGTTTCCTTTATGTTGTATTTTCCATTTCCGTTTATGTATTTGAATTATGAAGATGTACTATCTCTGATGTAATATTTACAAGATTTTCCAATGAAGAAGTTTATTTTGATGAACATCCTGTTATCTATAATGTTTGCAAAATTTCTTGGTTTTCTTGATGGTTTAACTTGCATTTTCATCTGCATTTTCATTTGCATCATGTCATAACATATGCACCCTCTTCCCTGGCTTATCTCATGTCATCATATTCTCATCAGAATCGTCACTCTGAGTCCCCTACGCCGCTACAACACACGAGCCCAAGCTCGTCAAAGGATGTCATAACAGAATTTTGAAATGGACAGAGTTAACAATGAGCTAAATGAACTACGAGGAGGAATGGGCAGATTCTGGAGGCTATTCAGGTCTTAAAAGCAAAGATGGATACACAGACCACCGTGGTTTCCGAAATTATCACTCCAACTATGGAACCTTCTACCACTACTTTGAACCCTACTGTAGTGAGCGATTTTGGACGCGATTCTTAAGCGCTGGTCGCTCTCTGCGGTTGAGCTTAAACTACAGGTCGATTCATTTTTTATCCTATTGTGAGATGAATAAGGAAGGGAAATAGATGTCTCCAATTAACCCTGCTTTGCATACTGAGTTTAAACAGCGGTCTGTTAGGTTACGAATGCTATCAATGTGGGGGGGCCTTTGTACTGGTTATTTGTATTTTTGCCAATACGGTTTTCTTTCTTTCTAGGACTTTCTAGCGGGGAACAAGGGTTAGGATGTTAGGACTGATGCTTTTGAATTACTGCTTTTGATTGATGGAGATATGGGATTTGGTTTTTTTGTTGATTGTGCTCGCTAAGATCTTTTCTTTCGATCTTATGCCTACGTATTCCCGTTTACCGAAACAGGGAAATCAGAGCGTTCGTAGTTCCTCCTATTCTATGGGAGGAAATTGGTTTTTGGTGTCTTGTTCAAAGCCCAAGACGTGAAGCGAAAAGGTGGTTTGTATCTTGTTCAAAGCCCAAGATGTGAAGCTAAAGAGTCTATTTGTATCTTGTTCAAATCCCAAGATGTGAAGCTAAAAGGTTTTAACTTTAGAGAGAATTTCTCATCTCTAAAGAAAGGGTTGTATGTCACAACTGTTTTATAAAGGAGAATTACTTTAACTGGGATACGCGGATCCGGCAATGCCATAATTTCCTTTATAGGGGGTTTTAACCTAAAGGAGAAGACTTTAACTAAGTGTAGAGCAATGCTATATTTCCTTAGGAATTTCTCATGCTAAAATAGCGACAGTGGCATGGATGTAGATGATCCAGAGGCTTGCCGCTTACAGCGATTAGATGAAGGGGAAGGAGTTGTTGATGTTTGTGTACTGTGAACGAGGCACAGTTTTGATGCTAAAAGGTTGATTGGATCAACCAGTGGTTTTCTTATACAAAGCCTAAGAGGAGGCTATTGGCCCAACAAGAGGGAGTTTTTATGTGTCTCGTACGAAGCCCTAGAGAGAGGCTAAAAGGGTTGACTCAACAGGAGAATCTTTTATTCTCAACAAGAGAGTGTTTTATGTATCTCGTACGAAGCCCGAGATGGAGGCTAAAAGTTTGACTGGCTCAACAAAAGAGCCTTTTTTGTATCTCGTACGAAGCCCGAGACGGAGGCGAAAAGGGTGATTGACTCAACGAGGGAGTCTCTTATGTGTCTCGTACAAAGCCCGAGAGAGAGGCTAAACGATGTTTGACTCCGCTGGGGAGGATCATTGTACAAAGCCCAAGAGGAGGCTAACTTCACTGGACAAGGATCATTATACAAAGCCTAAGAGGAGGCTATGGTTACTGTTTCAGTTGAGTGACAGGTCCAGTATACTGATTTAAAGAGAAAATCAGTTCTTATATGAGTAATGTTGTACTCAAGGATTTGATTCGAGGATCCGGGTTATTCCTGTTCTTTAAGGAAGCGGGAAATCCAAAGGGTATTGAGACTGTCCGAGTCTACGGGTTTCCTTCCTATTTAACGAAGGGGTCACTTGAGAATGTCTTTGAGACTCAAGGAGATTAGACTGTCCAAGTCTAGAGTTTCATCTTTTGTACTATGCTTTGAGAAACAGTAGTAGACTCTATGAAAGGACTGTTCTATGAGGATGACTAGGTTTTATTCCTATACCTCTAGGAGGTCGTCGGGACAATTTGTACGAAGCCCAAGAGGAGGCTGGAAACTTTTAAGAAGCCGAGTGGTCCTTGTACTAAGCCCAAGAGGAGGCTATCATTCCCGGAGGAAGAAATCATTATACGAAGCCTAAGAGGAGGCTGTGAATACTTCTAAGAAGCCGTAGGGTCCTTGTACTAAGCCCAAGAGGAGGCGGGGTTGCTTTTAGGAAGCCTGTGGGTCCTTGTACGATGCCCAAGAGGAGGCCGATGCTTTTAAGAAGCCTGTGGGTCCCCAAACCCCGAGAAATTCAAGGCAAGCTATTCACAAGGTATAGATCAAGTCAGGAAAGTTCGAGAATTTGGAAGAAACTCAAAGATGGCATTCACGGAGAAGACATTCATCTTGGGGAGTAGAGTTTCTTGACAATTCCTAATGAGGACAACCGAAGAGAAGACTGTATCTGGTGATCCTATTGGGGATCTAGTTGTCTATTTCTACGAATAAACGAAACAGCGTCACCTAGTTCTAGACATAGTTGCCGGGGAAACTCTAAATATCTATACTACTATTACACAGTTGATATGAGTTTATGAAAGAAGACTTACAGTGAAACAACCCCACAATACAGTTATATATATGAGTTTGTGAAAGGAGACTTACAGTGAAACAGCCCCACAATACAGTTATATACATATGAAAGCGGTAAATGAAAGCGGGTAAACACTTACTCGGTTGTAGAGCTTCCATGCTATTTGGTTAGTTGTTCAACAAAGAAAGATTGAAAACAATAGTATATTCAAAATCAAAGGAGAAAGTGCTTTGAAAAAGAAAGATTTGGGGCTTACAGCTCAAGGAGAGGCCCAGGGTTTTATCAGTGAGCGCACTGTTGAATTTGTACAGAGGGACTTATACAAGTGACTGAGGCCCAAAAAGGTTTTCTGTACCAAGGGATGGGTCTTACACTCTCTCAAGAGGCCCAAGTGATTTTCAAGAAAAGAAATGGGTCTTACTACTCGATGGTAGGCCCAATGGTTAATTTTAAAAAGGGCGACGGTCGCGCCGAGGTTTTGGAGACACAGTGGGACTTATACAAGTGACTGAGGCCCAAAATTTTGGCATTTACAAAGGGATTGGGTCTTACACTCTATTAGAGGTCCAAAGAGTTTAAAGAAAAGAAATGGGGCTTACAACACGAGGGGAGGCCCATAGTCTTTGAAAAGGCGACGATCGCGCCGTTGGTTTTTGACGGTATCGGGACTTATACAATACACTGAGGCCCAAAAATGATTTGGTCAAAAAAGGATTGGGTCTTACACTCTATTAGAGGCCCAAAAAGTTTTAAGAAAAAGAAATGGGTCTTACTACTCGAGGGTAGGCCCAGGTTTATTTTAAAAAAGGCGACGATCGCGCCGTTTATTTGAAAATGTACAGAGGGACTTATACAATAAGTGAGGCCCAAAATGTTTTCTGTACAAGTGGGTTGGGTCTTACACTCTAATAGAGGCCCATGAGTGTTTGAAAAAGTTTTACGATGGTGAAAATCAAAGAAATCCTAATTTTATCATTTTAAAAGTAAATTCTTAAAAGAAAATCAATACAAAATGATAAAAATACCAAATAAGCAACTTGTGATTTTTGGTTGGGGTTTGAAAAATGATGTTTTAATCACAAGATGAAATAAAATTCATTTGGTCTTGATTTTCAATATGAGAATTCACTTTTAAAATGTTTTAAAACATTAAAAAGGAATTTATTCACAAAAATACTAATTATATTAAATAAATAATATAAAACTATTTTTTTTGTGGAATAAAATATTTTGGAGTATGAATAAGAAGTGTGTAAAACAGATTTTGAAAATGATAATTTTTGCTATGTGAAAAAATTGGTTGAGTTTTGAAGATAAACTAAGAAAAAGAGGAAAGATGTCATAACATCTCATTCGACATCTTTCATGAGTTTTCAACATCGTTTTTATCAAACTTCCAACACCCATAACTTTCTCAAATCTCAATGGTTTGAGACAAAATTTATATGCATCTGGCCCAGAATTTCACAAGGAATCCAATGGTGGTGGTAGTTTTTTCAGATCACACTCCCTCCTCAAAACCCGATAGTGGTTTTGAAAAGGACCTATAATTGCATTTTCTGTGCTACACTTTGATACAGGCATGGATTACATGGCGAATTAGCCCAAACACAACATATACAACATGTATGAGATGTGTATGATCAGTGGACTTTAAAGCAATGCATGATTTCAAGGATTCCAAGTTGTGATGCTTACCTCTTTTTGAGTTTTTTGGAGTTTTTGTGCAATCTGTCAAACCTCTTATTCCAGAAATGATTTGATGCTTTAGACACACTCAAATGATCCATTAGAAGCTTTTAGGATGATTGGAATCAACTGGTACGTGCAAAAACACAAACTGTCCCTTTCTTGCAAAAGGGGTTAAAAGTAACCAAAATAGCAACTCTCTCAAATGGTGTTCCAGATGTTGGGAACCATTTGGGACAGTTCAAGGATGATATTTGGAGTGTGTTTGAGGTTTTATCTGGTTTGGAAAGTGACTGAATCAAGACATGGCTTGAAAAATGCAAAAAAGTGCCATTTTGAGGTTTTGAGAAGTGACTTTGTGATTTTGTGATTACAGGTCACTTGTGATAGTTTGTACAGCTTACATATGATATATATGAGGTGTGTGTGTGATTAGTTTGAGTGGAATTGCTCTCTAACTCAAAAACTCAGAATTACTTGCTTTGGAAGGTAAATTTGAGGTGAAAGAAGAGATTTTGAGGAAAGCATCTATTTGATGGCTTTGGTGTACTTAAACTGAACACAAAGGAGCTCTATTTATAGTAGAGCAAGTTTGTTTTCGCAGCAATAGTGAATGGCAGCTGGTAAGTAGGTTTGGCCAATGTTGTCCAATGAAAATCAAAGTCTCCTCTAGCCATTGACTAGAGGTTAGGGCACAGAGCTTTGGTTCCCTACTTGTTGGAGGAATGTTGACTGAATTCAGTTGCAAATGTGTCTGTCCATGCCACCTCTAAGCATCTATTAAATGCTCCAATCCAAAATTGGAGTCTTGTCCCTCTTTTAGGGATTTTTAGGAATATCATGCTACTTCTTGTTCCTAGGACTTTGGAGGCTTGGCTCAGTGATTGTCCACTTTATATTTGATCCTCAGAGGTGTCCAAAGTAATGACAAGGCTTGGAAATTCGTGTGGCACAAGAAATGTGCAAATCTGTCCCATGAAAAATTCAGCTGCAGCAAGCCGTTTTGTAAAATTCATAACTCCCTGCTCGAGTATTCTACAAGGACGTTCTACACCTTTCTGGAAAGCTAAGACAACGTACTTCAACTTTGATGATGGACTTTGGTCTTGGTTCAGCTTACAAAGTCATCAAAAATGGCCTTGAACTTGTGTAGTCGAATCTGTCCTAAAAGCTGTCATGAAAATTCTGCTTTATCAATGCTTCTTGCGAAAATCATATCTCCCTGCTCGAGTATGCTACAAGGACGTTCTACACCTTTCTGGAAAGCTGAGACAACGTACTTCAACTTTGATGTTCAAGGTTTGGCTTGAATCAACTTGGATCATGGAGAAAAATATCCTTGAAGTTGGGACATTCATGCTGGAAAAATATTAATGATGTCCCATGAAATGTTGAAACATTTGACAACTTTGATCACTAATAATTCTAAACTTTAATCACTTATATCTTTTAATCCACTATGATATTTTGAATTGAAGTGAATTGCATCTTTGATGCTTGTCTTGCATGGTGACAAAGCTTGAAAATTGGGTGGCACAAGAAAAGTGCACAAAATCTGTCCTAAAAAATCAGCTCGAGCAAGGCCTGTAGTGAGGTTCATAACTCCTTACTCAAGTTGAATTAATGGGAGTTCAAATACATTTTGGAAAGCCCTAATGACATAATTTAACTTTGATGTTTGACTTTGGTCTTGGTTCAGCTTGCAAAGTCATCAAAAATGGTCTTGAACTTATGTAGTCAAATCTGTCCCAAAAGCTGTCATGAAAATTCTGCTTTATCACTGCTTCTTGCGAACATCATATCTCCCTGCTCGAGTATGCTACAAGAACGTTCTACACCTTTCTGGAAAGCTGAGACAACGTAATTCAACTTTCATGTTTGACTCCAGACCTGGTTCAACTTGGATCATGGAGAAAAACGTCCTTAAAGTTGGGGCATTCTTGCTAAAAAAATATTAATGATGTCCCATGAAATGTTGAACATTGGACATTAAGAATTCCCAACTTTGATCGCTTATATCTTTCAATCCTTATGATATTTTGAGTTGATTCCTTCTACAATGTTGAAGTATCAAATACCCTCTTTAAAAGTAGCTCTTACTCAAAATCAATGGATGTTTGGATCAATAGTTACAACCTTGAAAAGTTGTGCACTTGAACATGATTTTAACTTAGAAAAAATTTCTAAATTTCTTTCAATTTGATCAATTTTGCAATTTTGCATGATTTCTTGATTTAAATTTGATCAAATTAAATCATCCATCATATTTTCTTGAGTAATGGCTTGTGAAGCTCATAGTTGACCAAAAAGTCTAACTTTGACTTTTTGCGTCAGTTGACTTTGTATTAGATGAACTTGAGGCTTGATCCACCTGGAATTTTGCACTCTTGTGCCTAATTCTTGACGTGGGAGTCCTCTTGATCCTTTGTGGATGTTTAAGAGGTTAGCCAAGTTGAAGATCATGTCAATTCTTGATTGATCATTTGTCTAAAGGCTCTGAGAGGGCTTGAAATCCTAAGCTTGATTGTAGTGAATGCTCAACAATTCCTTGAGGAGATTGATGAGGCATAAAGGTACATCTGTATTGTGCTGATGATTTGCACCATGATGGGAAATCTTAGTGGTCAAAATTTGGGGTATGACAGATGCCCCTATTTAATCTTCTTGGACCCGAAGGTGTGAATGACGAAGGTATTCGGGCATTCGGGGTGCAAGAGGATTAAATATCGGAATACCCGAAATTTTGATGGTGGTTATGAATGGTAACTTACGCATTCATCTTCTTTAGCTAAGCGAAGATGCTTAGAAAAGGTAAAATTCCCCTTGATCCTGGTCTTCAGCCAAGGAGCTGGTCTCAGTTTTCTTTTGAAATAAACTTCCCCTCGATCCTGGTTTCCTACCAAGGAACTGGTCTTAGTTTCTGATTTAAACTTCCCCTCGATCCTGGTTTCCTACCAAGGAACTGGTCTTAGTTTCTGAAATAAACTTCCCCTCGATCCTGGTTTCCTACCAAGGAACTGGTCTTAGTTTCTGATTTAAACTTCCCCTCGATCCTGGTTTCCTACCAAGGAACTGGTCTTAGTTTCTGAAATAAACTTCCCCTCGATCCTGGTTTCCTACCAAGGAACTGGTCTCAGTTTCTTTTGTCAATAAACTTTCTTGACAAGGGACGCTATTTGTAGCGGTTTTCCTCAAACTTCTCGCCGAATTTTCCTAGGGAGATGCCATTTGAGTGGAAAAAGTTTTGATGTCAGACTTGCTGGGGAACCCATTCGTCTGAATTGTAAAGGTACACAAACTTCTCTATTTTGGAGATGCCATTTGTCGATTCTACTGGGGAAAGCGAGTCTCTTGAGAGACTGTTTTCGTTTGGGGGCTTACATCATACTTTTCTCGGGATTTTTCCGGAGAAATGCCATATGATGGGATCCAATTTTGAGGTGCCGATGACCTTTTCATCAGTGGTTTTTCGGAGAAAAACTGCCGTACCGCCGAATCTCTTGATTAAGAGGCTTTCTCTGGGGATTTTCCTTAATCCGGGAAAGCAAGGATATCATCTTCAATGGCGAAGAGTGATATTTGTTGAAAGTTTTCTTGTTTCTCAGAGGTTCAAGTTATCAAAGTGGTTAAGGACCGTCTCTAATCCAGAGATAAACGGGAGAGAGATTACTTAGATGATTCACTTCCTAACGAGGAAAGGTTTGACAACTCGATTGACAGGACTTATCACTAGGGGATAAGAACGACTAGAGTGATAGTGATGCAATATGAATGTGAATGCAAATCAATCATGTATGATGTATGTATGTATATGCGGACAAAACTGACGCAACATACAGACTAAAGGATGAACACGACTGGATACTCGGCCCCAGTGGGGCATGTAGAAATATCGTTGGTTCAAGATAGCAATTCTGCCTTGCTTAGGAGAAACGGTCCCTGTTGGGGGTGACGCTGGTCGGGCTTAGGAGATGAGAACTCGGCCGAGGATGTCAGACGAAACATGGTCTCTGACATTGTTGATCCTTCATTCAGGCGTACTGGTCTAGAAGGAGTACTTTGATTCTGCACTTTGAGGTTCGAACACCTTTGGAGACGCAATTGATGTTCTTTCGATGTTTAACAGTCAAAAGAAATTGCCATCTCTATTTTAAAAAAGCAGAAAAAATTTTAACAAGTAAATTCATTTTTGTTTTATTTCAAGAATCGTTGATCATGTTAAAATGTCGTTCTGTAAAGCTAAAACATGTAAGAATTACAAACAAAAGCACAAAGGCTCAAATTTTATTGATAAGATGGAGAACAGCCAAACGCGTGATTCCAAAGAGTATTTACAAAGTTTGAAAAAGGTAATTTACAGGGAAAAGGGCTACGTTGAAACATAACGACCACTATCCTTCTACCAACTTTGAATTCGGGACATCCTGAGCTTCTGTCGAAGATGACCTTGACTGGAGTTTTCCTCCGATGGATGTTGTAACTGCTACTGAGGGACTTGCCTCTGTTGAACATAATTACTTGCCATTATCCCTAATTTTTGCCTGGATTGTACTTTGATGTTTCCAATCCACCGGGATGATTTTTTTCATGTCTCTAACTTTTTCCTGGACCGCCCTCCCGGGTTTTCAATCCACTGAGACGTTTTTTTTTTAGTTTAGGCGAAGTATTTCTTGACTACATCAACATTCGTGGGGTAGGCAAATTCCTCTCCGTCCATGGTTGCAAGTCTCAAGGCACCGCCTGAGAAAGTTTTCGTGACCACATAGGGGCCATCATAATTTGGAGTCCATTTGCCCCGAGAGTCAGTGAGAAATGATTGTATCTTCATGAGCACAAGGTCTCCTTTTCTGAAGATACGAGGTCGGACCTTTTTGTCGAACGCCCTTTTCATTCTCTGTTGATACAACTGACCGTGGCATAGTGCCGTGATTTGCTTCTCTTCGATCAGATTCAGTTCGTCGTGTCGGCTTTGACACCATTCAGCTTCGGTGAGCTTAGTTTCCATCAATACCCGGATTGATGGGATCTCTACCTCTATGGGGAGCACTGCTTCCATGCCATACACTTGAGAGAAAGGGGTAGCCCCTGTTGAAGTGCGGACAGATGTGCGATAACCGTGAAGAGCAAAGGGTAGCATCTCGTGCCAATCTTTATAGGTTACAACCATCTTTTGAACGATCCTCTTGATGTTCTTGTTTGCCGCTTCTACCGCTCCGTTCATCTTGGGTCGATAGGGAGATGAGTTATGGTGTTCGATCTTGAACTCTGCACACAACTCTTTCATCATCTTATTGTTCAAGTAAGATCCATTATCAGTAATGATCTCGCTTGGAACACCATAACGGCAGATGATATTGTTTTTGATAAATCGGACCACCACTTGTCGGATTACATTAGCATATGACACTACTTTGACCCACTTGGTGAAATAGTCAATGGCTACCAGGATAAACCGATGTCCGTTCGAAGCCTTGGGCTCAATCATGCCAATCATGTCGATTCCCCATATGGAAAAAGGCCACGGGGAAGAAAGAACTTTGAGATGTGACGGCGGTACATAAATTTTGTCGGAGTATATCTGACACTTGTGACACCTCCTCATGTACTTGTAGCAGTCGGATTCCATGGTCAACCAATAGTACCCTGCTCTCAGAATTTTTCTCGCCATTGTGTGTCCGTTGGAATGAGTGCCAAAGGATCCTTCATGAATTTCTTTCATATGCATGTCTGCTTCTGGCCTGTCGACGCATCGGAGCAAGACCATGTCAAAATTTCTCTTATAGAGAGTGTCACCGCTCAGAAAGAAGCTGCCTGCTAGTCTTCTGAGGGTCTTTCAGTCTTTTCTGAGTGCCCCAGATGGGTACCCTTGTTTCTGAAGGAAGCATTTGATATCGTGATACCAAGGTTTGTCGTCTATGACTGCTTCAATCATGAATATGTAAGCGGGCGGTTCAAGGCGCATGATGTCGATCTTAGGTATGTCATTCCATTGACCTACACTAATCATGGAAGAGATAGTGGCTAATGCATCAGCCATGTGATTCTCATGACGAGGGATATGATGAAACCCGACTCTGTTGAAGAAAGGTAGCAACCTTCTTGCGTAGTCTTTGTAAGGAATCAATCCTGATTGGTATATGTTCCAATCTCCTTTTATCTGATTGATAACTAGGGCTGAGTCGCCATATATGTCCAAGTTTTTGATCCTTAAATCAATTGCTTCCTCGAGCCCCATGATACAAGCTTCGTATTCGGCCTCGTTGTTCGTACACTTGAACGTAAGTCGAGCAGTGAAAGGAATGTGGGTACCCTGAGGGGTAACAATGATTGCCCCAATTCCATTTCCGTAATGATTAACTGCTCCGTCAAAGATAAGTCCCCACTGGGAACCTGGTTCTGGCCCTTCGTTGGGTAGCGGTTCATCACAGCCTTTCATCTTTAGATACATGACATCTTCGTCTGGGAAGTCAAACCCGATTGATTCTTGATCGTCAATCGGTTGGTGAGCCAAATGATCGGCAAAAATACTTCCTTTAACGGCTTTCTGAGCATGGTACTCTATGTCATATTCTGATAACAGCATCTACCAACGGGCAATTCTTCCCGTGAGAGCAGGCTTTTCTAAAACGTATTTGATTGGATCCATTTCGGAGACCAACCAAGTAGTATGACGAATCATGTACTGGCGAAGACGTTTGGCTGCCCAAGCCAAAGCACAGCAAGTTTTCTCGAGCATCGTGTACCGAGTCTCGCAGTCGGTGAATTTCTTGCTTAGATAGTAGATGGCAGACTCTTTCCTTTTAGTTTCGTCTTGTTGGCCAAGTACACATCCCATTGAGTCCTCTAGGACTGTGAGGTAAATGATCAGTGGTCTTCCTTCCACTGGAGGTGATAGAATCGGCAGATTCAACAGGTATTCCTTAATACTGTCGAAGGCGGTTTGGCAATCTTCTGACCAAACGCAATCCTGGTTCTTTTTTAGTAACTTGAAGATTGGCGCGCATGTCGCGGTCATGAGGAATATGAATCTAGAGATGTAGTTCAAACGTCCAGGAATCCTCTGACTTGTTTTTCAGTTTTCGGAGAAGGCATTTCTTGAATGGCCTTGACCTTGTCAGGATCAACTTCAATTCCTTTCTGGCTGACGATGAACCCTAGTAATTTCCCCTGAACGGACACCGAAGGTGCACTTGTTGGGATTCAAGCGGAGCTTGAATTTTCTTAGACGTTCGAACAATTTTGACAGATGTTCAACGTGCTCACTCTCTGTTTTTTATTTTGCAATCATATCATCGACATACACTTCGATTTCCTTGTGTATCATGTCATGAAACAGAGTAGTCATGGCCCTTTGATAGGTTGCCCCGGCGTTCTTCAAACCGAACGGCATTACCTTGTAACAAAAGGTGCCCCATGGGGTAATGAACGAAGTTTTCTCCATGTCTTTAGGCGCCATTTTGATCTGGTTATAGCCCGAGAATCCATCCATGAAGGAGAAAATTTTGAACTTTGTTGTGCTGTCAACCAGCATGTCAATGTGTGGTAAAGGAAAGTCGTCCTTTGGACTAGCCTTGTTCATGTCTCTGTAATCAACACACATTCTGACCTTTCCGTCCTTTTTGGGAACGGGTACGATGTTGGCTAACCATTGAGGATATTCAGATGTAGCAAGGAAACCTGCGTCAATCTGTTTCTGTACTTCTTCCTTGATTTTGATGGCCATGTCCGGGTGAGTGCGTCTCAACCTTTGCTTTACTGGCGGACATTCCGATCTCAATGGTAAGTGATGTTCCACGATGCTGGTATCCAACCCTGACATATCCTGATAAGACCAAGCGAATACATCGGGGAATTCTTTGAGAAGCTTTATCAAACTTTCTTTGACAGTTGGATTGAGCAGTGCCCCAATCCTGATTTCTTTTCTCTCTTTTTCTGAACCCAAGTTTACCGTTTCCAACGGCTCTTTGTGAGGTTCAATGGACCTTTCTTCTTGTCTGAGTAGTCGGGAGATCTCTTTTGGAATTTCGTTGTCATTTTCTTCTTCAGCCCCAAATATCGGGAACCCAAAGTTGGGATAAGGCATCGGATCATATGTTTCAACTGGGTTTAAAACAAGCAATCTGCATGACGTGATGATTCGTGTTTAGAAGAGATAGAGGAAAATGCAAGTGTGTGCAGTGTATTTGTTTTACTGCTTGTTTTTATTTTTAAATGTTTTTTAGGATTACCATTTTCTGAAAAAGAAAAAAGAGAAAACAGCAATAAATGCGGAAATTACAGAACGACGTTATTTTATTTATGAACAAGTCGACTCTTAAAACTACAGCCCTATAAAACAAAACTCTGTCGCTTCGGGCAAAGCGAAGAGGGATATTTACAGAAAGCGAGCCCTATCAAAACATCCGTTCCACCTGGGCAGGGTGAAAGGTTTAAAGATGGCAATTACTTTGACTGATGAACGACCTTCGGAACCTCGACGGCAACCTATTGGCGGCGAACTCCTCGGTGAATCACAAAGTCTGGCACCTTCCTTGATTTGTCTTCAGAAATGACGCTGATTTCTGGTGGAGCAGGATCATTGGAATCTGTCTCCCAGGCAGAGTTGTCGTAGGAGGATTCCTTTGTTGTATTTTGCGTAGCATTTGTGCTCTCAACTGTATCTCCCCATCCAGTAGGATAGATATCTTTATGCCTGATACGAGAGCTTTCGGGAGCGGTGTACTTGACCATATAGTCGTATTTCCCACTCGGTTGTCCCAAGGTGTCCCACACTTCTTTGGAACTGGAGGAGTCATCTCTCTCGATGACGTTGACCTCAGGAAAAGCATAGTTGATGAACTCAAGTCCTGCAAACGTTGCGAATTCATCTTCATGTTGAGTAATTTCTGAATGACCTGAGTGTTGATCCCATGGCATGGTGGGGACACAGGTATTCCGTTCAATGACGGTCAGCTGATTTTCATTGTTCGGATGACTTTCTTGCCCCAAGTTTCCTGGGTAAGGTTGCCACATTGGCAGACCATCCATTGGGCCATAGTAGTTGTAGTCAAAATTATCTTTCATCAGAGTGTCTTCCTCTAATGAATTTGGCGGATCACGGCATCCTTCCGGATCACAATCCCCGTAGATCATTTCGACATCTGATCTTGGTATAAATCTCGGACTTTCTGTAGGAAAGCAGAAAGGCATAGGCACCTCTTCCTAAGACATATAACCGTCCTCGTTAAGGTAGGACTTCCATTCTTCATCTGTGTCAGAGGGATCTTCCTCATTGATAGCATGAACTGTCTGAGACACTGGGTGAAGAAAACCTCCACTGTGGAATAAGTTTTGAAGGGGATGAAGACTTTCATCGTTGGCAGATGTCTGGGTACAGGTTACAGAAAAACCAAGACCCTTCTTTGTTTTATTGTCAATAGGAATGACAAGCTGTCCCCATCCGGTTGTATTGGTACTCTCGACCGCTTTGATAGTATCGTTGTATGAGGAAATCGAGGTTTCTCCTTTGAAATGATTGTCCTTGCTCACCGACAGTGCTTGGAACTGAGTTCCAATAACCTCCTCGGGTTCTATACCAGTAGATGATGATAAGTTGCTTACAAGCAAGGCTTGTTCTCCACAGACTGTGATAAGTTGATTGTTCTGAACGAACTTTAGCTTTTGGTGGAGGGTCGAAGTGACCGCTCCAGCCTGATGTATCCAAGGTCTTCCTAATAAACAACTGTATGTTGCTCGGATGTCCATGACCTGGAAAGTGACTTGGAAAGTGTGAGGACCGATAGTTATGGGAAGATCAACTTCGCCGATAACTGTTTTTCTGGATCCGTCGAATGCTTTGACGATGACCTCGCTGATTCTCATCGGAGGGCGCTTGAATGATAATTGCATCAAAGTGGACTTCGGCATAACATTCAGGGCTGACCCTGTGTCTACTAGTACGCTAGATAAAGCATCGTCCTGGAAGTTAACTGTGATATTGAGCGCCATGTTATGACGGCGACCCTCTTCAGGTAATTCTTCATCACTAAATCCCAAATTGTTGCAGGAAGTGATGTTAGAGACAATACTATCAAATTGTCTGATTGTTACATCCTGTTCCACAAAGGCTTGCTCCAAGACTTTCTGTAGAGCCTCCCTGTGGGCTTTTGAACTGAGTAACAGTGATAATACCGAGATGTTTGAAGGAGTCTGTAACAGTTGATCCACAATGTTATATTCACTCCTTTGGATGAGCTTCAGCATCTCATCATTATTTTTCGAAAGGTCGGGATTACTGGATTGACCGACTGATAGATCGGGAGTTTTCGTCTGAAGTTCCTTTTCCTTATTAAGTTCCCCAACCCCTCGGTTGAAGATTCTACCACTCCGTGTTACACGACTGATGTCTGCAATATTCACGACGGAGGGTAATGGAATTTCCTTTCCATTTTCAAATGTCGTTGCACTGTATTTGTAAGGGATAACCTTAGTTGATTCATACGGTAGTGGTCTCGGTAGATAGATGACTACGGGAACCTTCTGATTTTTCTGACCATCATAAGTAATCTCGATCCGTTCCCGGTTGGGAACTTTAGATTCGTCAAGTAGAGGGATGATGGCAAAAACATCCCTGGTCTGGTGACGACCAGAGATGGTGACAACATCCTCAACTTGATCGGCAAGGTAATTCGGCGTCCAGTTGATGGGTCCAGAACCCGGATATGGGCGAATCTTTCCACGATCCACCTGACCCTGAAGAGCTGCTCTCACAAGGTAACACCCTTGGTTACTTTCCTAACAGACGCTACAACGATCGTAATTGTGTGGTGGCACCTGGCCACGCCCACTTTGAATACAATGTAACCTCACTAGGTTAGCTTCCACTGATCGGACATCCTGACTTTGACGACGAGTAGGATTCCTGTTACTGATACTAATTTGCTGAGTATCTTCATCCATATAGATTGGCATCCACCAGTGATTTAACAAGTGCTGAAGTGCCTCCTGGACAAGGGTACAACCTCGATCGTTTTCGCAACCCGCTTTACAACTTTGATAATCATGTGATATTAAGAATCCGAGTCGGACCTGCTCAGCATGTAACTCTACCAGGCTGGTATTCATCAGACGAATATCGAAGATTTGAATCATGTTGATCTGATAGGGATTCCTATCATGGTAGTCCTGGATCCATCCAAGATCCATCTGACGCTGGAGGGCCTCTTGTATGAAAGAGCATCCCTGTTTGTTTACCGAGCAAGTCAGACAAGAACTGTAATCATGCCGCGGCAGATTATGACACTGGCTTTGCCTTGAGTGCATTGCCACCAAGTTGGCATTCATCGCATGGATGTCGTGGTTTTGAATGACGTTGGTGTTCGTATAGACCATGTTAACTCCACGAACTCGGTGCTCCTGGATCCATCCGAGATCCATTTGTTCCTGTAGAGCTGCTTGCACCACAGAACATCCTTGGTTGTCTTTAGAGCAGATATCACACTGGTGATAATTATGAGGTGGCACATGGCGATATCCACTCTGTCTATAATGCATCTTGACCAGATTGGTCTTTAACAAGAGTACATTGTGAATTTGATAGACATTGTTAGTCTCTTTCTCAATCAGATTGACTGCAGCTTTCTCATGTTGAGGCAGCAGGTTCGTGAGAACATTGGGATTCGTATCTTTGAAAGATAAGAGCCCGCTCCTAACAAGCTTTTTCACGTCGGACTTGAAATTGAGGCAAGTCTCTATGTTATGCCCTGATCCTCCTTGATGATAAGGGCATGTCTGATCCACCTTAAACCAAAAAGGCAGATTTTCCGGTACTGTAAGAGGAGACTTAGTCTGGATGTGCCCCTTAGCCAGTAGTAACGGAAATAATTCTGCGTACAACATGGGTATAGGATCAAACCCTGATGGTCGTGTTGTACGGTTGTTATTGTATGGAGGACAAGCCTGCTGAAGAGGCTGTTGTGTTCTTTCTTGATCAGGTTAGCTCTGCGCAACCTGAGGTTGATACGTAGGAATAGGCGCAGGGTTGATAGCAGGAGTCACAGCTGCTACCGGTTGATAACGTCGCCTTTGCTTTCCGAGAGAGATATTCCCAATATCTTGCTCTTTTTTCTTAGGGAGAGCACTACCGTATTTTTTAGTACCGCTCGCTGATCCAGTGTCTTTTACCAAACGTCCTTCTCGGACGGCTTCCTCAAGACGTACGCCCATGTCGACCATCTCGGTGAAATCACTGGGCGCACTGGCAACCATTCGGTCATAGTAAAATGAGCTTAAGGTTTTTAAGAAGATTTTTGTCATCTCTTTTTCCTCAAGAGGTGGACAAATTTGAGCGGCAATTTCACGCCACCTTTGAGCATACTCCTTAAAGGTTTCCTTGTCCTTTTGTGACATTGATCTGAGTTGATCTCTGTCGGGTGCCATGTCCAAATTGTATTTGTATTGTTGGACGAAGGCAGTGCCAAGATCTCTGAAAGTGCTGATCGTAGCACGGTTTAAACCCATGTACCATTTGAGTGCGGCACCGGTTAAACTATCCTGGAAGTAGTGAATCAGTAGGTCCTGATTCTCCGTCTGAGCTGACATCCGCCGAGCGTACATCACCAGATGGCTTTGAGGGCAAGAGTTACCCTTGTATTTTTCAAAGTCGGGCACTTGGAATTTGTGCGGGACTTTCACATTTGGGACCAAGCAGAGATCTGCGGCGTCCTTTCCAAATAAATCTTGACCGTGAATGGCCTGCAGTTCCCTCTGCATTTCCAAGAACTGTTCCTGGAATTCATCCATTCTGTCAAACATAGTTTCCTTCTTACCAGAAGGTGTTGGTGGAATCTGTCCTTCCGGGACAGTGTGCACCACAGGGGATGGTACTGTGACTACGGCAGTGAGTCTTGGCGTCTCCCAAAGTTTGTAACCTTCAGGAGTCTTCAGTATGCCCCTGGCATCTTCGCTTTCCCAAAGTTTGTAACCTTCAGGCCCAACGGCTTCTGTTGTGATTCCCTGATCTTCAGTGATCGGCGGAACATATCCTTCCGGGATATAGTTAACAGGCATGCCCCAAGGATGATCTTTCGGTATTTGATACCTAGAATCATACCTCTCCACTACGGGCGTTGAGGTGATCTCTGAGATCACAGTTCTTTGTAGCTGAGCTTCTGCCATGGCTTGCATGTCGTTACGAAGCTTTCTCATATCCTCTCTCAGAGCGTCGATCTCTTCTTTCAACTCTCTATTTTCTTCCTCAAGATCATCCATCCTTTTCTGACGATTGACCCAAGTATTGTACGAATGAGACAGTTTGACTCTAGAATCGAGACACAAACGTGAGATTCGTAGGGAAGAAGAATGCGCGATGTGAGAATGATGAATGCAATGATTATATTAATTGTTCTTTTGGTTTAATCAAAATAAACTTCGACAATTAGATTGCAAATATCAAACAGTGGGGAAACCCCTTTTTATTGAATTCCAAAGGATTACAAAAATGGAAATACAGTAGATTACAAAGTGCAGAAACAGAAGCCTAATCTAATGGGTCCCGAGTCCTCTCTGAAGAGAAATCGGGTGCTGATTCTGATATCTTCCTTTTCTTTGACCCGGGCTCTTGAGCCATTGTCGGGTTGTCATTCCTTTGCCAAGTGAAAGGAGCGAGCAAATTCCTTTGGTCATCTTGATTATCTACAGCATGTTGCTCCAAAATTTCAATCAGAGCATCTTTTTCTTTCAGTAATTGCTGTATTTTGATGCACTCTACGTCGAGGGTGCGGTACTTGTTCTACCAAGACCTTCTCTCCTTTTGAACCTTGTTGAGAGTAACCTGAAGCTTTTCAGTTTCCGTCATGAAGTACCTGACAGATTCCTTTGGCGGAAGAATTCCGTAACGAGGATAAGGCATCTTTAGCTTGAGAGCTCTAGTTTGTACCCAATGGAGATAAGGCTCCACCGAGACACAATCCGGTTTTCCTAGAGACTCTCATCCTTTCTTATGAACATGCTTCCAAGCTTGCACTATTTCCATCTTCAGTGCTCTGTCATTTTCTCCTCCCTTGAAGAAAAGACTTTCCAGATGAACACCCAGTGGGATGTGTCTCATCGGGTATCCAAATTGACGGTGAACCAATACCGGATGGTAGTTGATTCCTCATTTAGTTCCTATGAGGGGTACGTTGGGGAAGTTTCCACAACGGTCAATGATTATGATTCCCTCATAAATCCTATTGCACTAATCTATATCAGAGTTGGTGAGGGTCATGATCTTCTGCGACCAACGTAAGGCACTCTTACAATCCCAAAAAGCAGCAGACTTGGGCAAGTGGGAGATAAACCATTTATAAAGTAGAGGTACACAGCATGTGATCTCCCCTCCGCTGTACAAATTTCCCAAGTGTACAGAATGATACGCATCTGCGAGCAAAGTCGGCACAGGGTTTCCAATGAGAAAAACCTTAATGGAGTTAATATCGACGAAGTTATTGATGTTAGGAAACAAAAATAACCCGTAGGTGAGCAAGACAAAGATGCTTTCAAAAGCAGTCACGTTTCCTATACTGGCAAAATACAGGGCTTTCTTTGTCAAGAACTGGGCTGGAAAACCTTGGATGCCACCCTTAGCGGTCATGTGAGTCCTGACCTCAGACTCGTCTAAATGAATTGCTCTTGCAATGATCTGATTCTTTGGAATTTCTTCCAGTCCAGAAAATGGAGCTCGATCCATAATGTGTAGATCGATCAGGTGAGAATACTCCTCCAGCGTTGGTGCGAGCTGGTAATCCGGGAATGTGAAACAGTGATAAACCGGATCATAAAACTGAACGAGCGCATCCATGATTCCCTCAATCACATGGACTCTTAATAGTGGTAGCAAACCTCCGTGCTTGGCTCTGAAAGCCTCAGGGCTAGTGATCATCCTTGCTAACCTTCTCAAATCTCCTAGTTTTGGAACCTTGAAGGTGTATGTATGAGTTCTCCTTCTACCGAAATCCATTAGTGCAATCCTCTCCTCTGATATTTGCAATCACAGTCTTAGTTTAATTTGAAAAACAGAGAAACTAGAAGAGAAGTTTTTTGAATGTTTTAATGTTTTATTAAATGAATGCATGAATGCAGCACACAAAAACATAGAAAAAACATGGGGTCAAAGGGTCGTTGTCATGAAGTCAAGGCTCTACCCATCCCCAAAGGTTTATACTAGGGTGATTTTTGTACCTGTACTCATTATCATCAACTCCTCCCAGGAAAGCAAAACAACAAGCGGATCGCCAACGAGTTGTAGAGAAATCTTAGAGTAAGTGCCATTCACCGAGAATAGATCACCAGCCTCAAATGAGGGTAGTATCGCGTAACAACTATTTCCGATAGTTTCCGCACTACGAAAGGGTTTGGGTCCTCAGCTTCTCAGACTTAACAACCGGCCCATTGGCTAGAAGAGTGAATGGGTTGCGTTGGTCAGCCTCCACTGAGGTTGATGGTCGACCCCGTCGCCATCACTTATCTTAAGTGTATACTCAATCTTTCCACATACGGCATCACCCGCATTCCCATTAGCAGAAAAATAAACATGTATAGCAATTAGGAAAAGAAGTATATATATTTGTCCTAAACATCCTAGACCTTTAAAGCTATGAATCCTAAGTTCCTGACAGAAAATGGGTTCCCCGGCGGAAGCCCCAATCTGTGGTTTTCACATAAGTGAAGAGAAGGAAGACCGTACCTAGATCTAACTTTAAAACGCCCCACGGTGGGCGCCATTTTTCTGTAGCGAGCGATTTTGGACGCGGTTCTTAAGCGCTGGTCGCTCTCTGCAGTTGAGCTTAAACTACAGGTCGATTCATTTTTTATCCTATTGTGATCTGAATAAGGAAGGGAAATAGATGTCTCCAATTAACCCTGCTTTGCATACTGAGTTTAAACAGCGGTCTGTTAGGTTATGAATGCTATCAATGTGGGGGGGGCCTTTGTACTGGTTATTTGTATTTTCGCCAATACGGTTTTCTTTCTTTCTAGGACTTTCTAGCGGGGAACAAGGGTTAGGATATTAGGACTGATGCTTTTGAATTACTGCTTTTGATTGATGGAGATATGGGATTTTGTTTTTTTGTTGATTGTGCTCGCTAAGATCTTTTCTTTCGATCTTATGCCTACGTATTCCCGTTTACCGAAACAGGGAAATCAGAGCGTTCGTAGTTCCTCCTATTCTATGGGAGGAAATTGGTTTTTGGTGTCTTGTTCAAAGCCAAAGACGTGAAGCGAAAAGGTGGTTTATATCTTGTTCAAAGCCCAAGATGTGAAGCTAAAGAGTCTATTTGTATCTTGTTCAAAGCCCAAGATGTGAAGCTAAAAGGTTTCAACTTTAGAGAGAATTTGTCATCTCTAAAGAAAGGGTTGTATGTCACAACTGTTTTATAAAGGAGAATTACTTTAATCGGGATACGCGGATCCGGCAATGCCATAATTTCCTTTATAGGGGGTTTTAACCTAAAGGAGAAGACTTTAACTCAGTGTAGAGCAATGTTATCTTTCCTTAGGAATTTCTCATGCTAAAAGAGGGACAGTGGCATGGATGTAGATGATCTAGAGGCTTGCCGCTTACAGCGATTAGATGAAGGGGAAGGAGTTGTTGATGTTTGTGTACTGTGAACGAGGCACAGTTTTGATGCTAAAAGGTTGATTGGATCAACCAGTGGTTTTCTTATACAAAGCCTAAGAGGAGGCTATTGGTCCAAAAAGAGGGAGTTTTTATGTGTCTCGTACGAAGCCCGAGAGAGATGCTAAAAGGGTTGACTCAACAGGAGAATCTTTTATTCTCAACAAGAGAGTGTTTTTTGTATCTCGTACGAAGCCCGAGATGGAGACTAAAAGTTTGACTGGCTCAACAAAAGAGCCTTCTTTGTATCTCGTACGAAGCCCGAGACGGAGGCGAAAAGGGTGATTGACTCAACGAGGGAGTCTCTTATGTGTCTCGTACAAAGCCCGAGAGAGAGGCTAAACGATGTTTGACTCCGCTGGGGAGGATCATTGTACAAAGCCCAAGAGGAGGCTAACTTCACTGGAGAAGGATCATTATACAAAGCCTAAGAGGAGGCTATGGTTACTGTTTCAGTTGAGTGACAGGTCCAGTATACTGATTTAAAGAGAAAATCAGTTCTTATATGAGTAATGCTGTACTCAAGGATTTGATTTGAGGATCCGGGTTATTCCTGTTCTTTAAGGAAGCGGGAAATCCAAAGGGTATTGAGATTGTCCGAGTCTATGAGTTTCCTTCCTATTTAACGAAGGGGTCACTTGAGAATGTCTTTGAGACTCAAGGAGATTAGACTGTCCAAGTCTAGAGTTTCATCTTTTGTACTATGCTTTGAGAAACAGTAGTAGACTCTATGAAAGGACTGTTCTATGAGGATGACTAGGTTTTATTCCTATACCTCTAGGAGGTCGTCGGGACAATTTGTACGAAGCCCAAGAGGAGGCTGGAAACTTTTAAGAAGCCGAGTGGTCCTTGTACTAAGCCCAAGAGGAGGCTATCATTCCCGGAGGAAGAAATCTTTATACGAAGCCTAAGAGGAGGTTGTGAATACTTCTAAGAAGCCGTAGGGTCCTTGTACTAAGCCCAAGAGGAGACGGGGTTGCTTTTACGAAGCCTGTGGGTCCTTGTACGATGCCCAAGAGGAGGCCGATGCTTTTAAGAAGCCTGTGGGTCCCCAAACCCCGAGAAATTCAAGGCAAGCTATTCACAAGGTATAAATCAAGTCAGGAAAGTTCGAGAATTTGGAAGAAACTCAAAGATGGCATTCACGGAGAAGACATTCATCTTGGGGAGTAGAGTTTCTTGACAATTCCTAATGAGGACAACCGAAGAGAAGACTGTATCTGGTGATCCTATTGGGGATCTAGTTGTCTATTTCTACGAATAAACGAAACGGCGTCACCTAGTTCTAGACGTAGTTGCCGGGGAAATTCTAAATATCTATACTACTATTACACAGTTGATATGAGTTTATGAAAGAAGACTTACAGCGAAACAGCCCCACAATATAGTTATATATATGAGTTTGTGAAAGGAGACTTACAGTGAAACAGCCCCACAATACAGTTATATACATATGAAAGCGGTAAATGAAAGCGGGTAAACACTTACTCGGTTGTAGAGCTTCCATGCTGTTTGGTTAGTTGTTCAACAAAGAAAGATTGAAAACAACAGTATATTCAAAATCAAAGGAGAAAGTGCTTTGAAAAAGAAATATTTGGGGCTTACAGCTCAAGGAGAGGCCCAGGGTTTTATCAGTGAGCGCACTGTTGAATTTGTACAGAGGGACTTATACAAGTGACTGAGGCCCAAAAAGGTTTTCTGTACCAAGGGATGGGTCTTACACTCTCTCAAGAGGCCTAAGTGAGTTTCAAGAAAAGAAATGGGTCTTACTACTCGAGGGTAGGCCCAATGGTTAATTTTAAAAAGGGCGACGGTCGCGCCGAGGTTTTGGAGACACCGTGGGACTTATACAAGTGACTGAGGCCCAAAATTTTGGCATTTACAAAGGGATTGGGTCTTACACTCTATTAGAGGCCCAAAGAGTTTAAAGAAAAGAAATGGGGCTTACAACACGAGGGGAGGCCCATAGTCTTTGAAAAGGCGACGATCGCGCCGTTGGTTTTTGACGGTATCGGGACTTATACAATACACTGAGGCCCAAAAATGATTTGGTCAAAAAAGGATTGGGTCTTACACTCTATTAGAGGCCCAAAAAGTTTTAAGAAAAAGAAATGGGTCTTACTACTCGAGGGTAGGCCCAGGTTTATTTTAAAAAAGGCGACGATCGCGCCGTTTATTTGAAAATGTACAGAGGGACTTATACAATAAGTGAGGCCCAAAATGTTTTCTGTACAAGTGTGTTGGGTCTTACACTCTAATAGAGGCCCATGAGTGTTTGAAAAAGTTTTACGATGGTGAAAATCAAAGAAATCCTAATTTTATCATTTTAAAAGTAAATTCTTAAAAGAAAATCAATACAAAATGATAAAAATACCAAATAAGCAACTTGTGATTTTTGGTTGGGGTTTGAAAAATTATGTTTTAATCACAAGATGAAATACAATTCATTTGGTCTTGATTTTCAATATGAGAATTCACTTTTAAAATGTTTTAAAACATTAAAAAGGAATTTATTCACAAAAATACTAATTATATTAAATAAATAATATAAAACTAATTTTTTTGTGGAATAAAATATTTTGGAGTATGAATAAGAAGTGTGTAAAACAGATTTTGAAAATGATAATTTTTGCTATGTGAAAAAATTGGTTGAGTTTTGAAGATAAACTAAGAAAAAGAGAAAAGATGTCACAACATCTCATTCAACATCTTTCATGAGTTTTCAACATCTTTTTTATCAAACTTCCAACACCCATAACTTTCTCAAATCTCAATGGTTTGAGACAAAATTTATATGCATCTGGCCCAGAATTTCACAAGGAATCCAATGGTGGTGGTAGTTTTTTCAGATCACACTCCCTCCTCAAAACCCGATAGTGGTTTTGAAAAGGACCTATAATTGCATTTTCTGTGCTACACTTTGATACAGGCATGGATTACATGGTGAATTAGCCCAAACACAACGTATACAACATGTATGAGATGTGTATGATCAGTGGACTTTAAAGCAATGCATGATTTCAAGGATTCCATGTTGTGATGCTTATCTCTTTTTGAGTTTTTTGGAGTTTTTGTGCAATCTGTCAAACCTCTTATTCGAGAAATGATTTGATGCTTTAGACACACTCAAATGATCCCTTAGAAGCTTTTAGGATGATTGGAATCAACTGGTACCTGCAAAGACACAAACTGTCCCTTTCTTGCAAAAGGGGTTAAAAGTGACCAAAATAACAACTCTCTCAAATGGTGTTCCAGATGTTGGGAACCATTTGGGACAGTTCAAGGATGATATTTGGAGTGTGTTTGAGGTTTTATCTGGTTTGGAAAGTGACTGAATCAAGACATGGCTTGAAAAATGCAAAAAAGTGCCATTTTGAGGTTTTGAGAAGTGACTTTGTGATTTTGTGATTACAGGTCACTTGTGATAGTTTGCACAGCTTACATATGATATATATGAGGTGTGTGTGTGTGTGTGATTAGTTTGAGTGGAATTGCTCTCTAACTCAAAAACTCAGAATTACTTGTTGTGGAAGGCAAATTTGAGGTGAAAGAAGAGATTTTGAGGAAAGCATCTGTTTGATGGCTTTGGTGTACTTAAACTGAACACAAAGGAGCTCTATTTATAGTAGAGCAAGTTTGTTTTCGCAGCAACAGTGAATGGCAGCTGGTAAGTAGGTTTGGCCAATGTTGTCCAATGAAAATCAAAGTCTCCTCTAGCCATTGACTAGAGGTTAGGGCACAGAGCTTTGGTTCCCTACTTGTTGGAGGAATGTTGACTGAATTCAGTTGCAAATGTGTCAGTCCATGCCACCTCTAAGCATCTATTAAATGCTCCAATCCAAAATTGGAGTCTTGTCTCTCTTTTAGGGATTTTTAGGAATAGCATGCTACTTCTTGTTCCAAGGACTTTGGAGACTTGGCTCAGTGATTGTCCCCTTTAGATTTGATCCTCAGAGGTGTCCAAAGTGATGACAAGGCTTGGAAATTCGTGTGGCACAAGAAATGTGCAAATCTGTCCCATGAAAAATTCAGCTGCAGCAAGCCGTTTTGTAAAATTCATAACTCCCTGCTCGAGTATGCTACAAGGACATCCTACACCTTTCTGGAAATCTAAGACAACGTACTTCAACTTTGATGTTGGACTTTGGTCTTGGTTCAGCTTGCAAAGTCATCAAAAATGGCCGTGAACTTGTGTAGTCGAATCTGTTCTAAAAGCTGTCATGAAAATTCTGCTTTATCAATGCTTCTTGCGAAAATCATATCTCCCTGCTCGAGTATGATACAAGGACGTTCTACACCTTTCTGGAAAGCTGAGACAACGTACTTCAAATTTGATGTTCAAGGTTTGACTTGAATCAACTTGGATCATGGAGAAAAATATCCATGAAGTTGGGACATTCTTACTGGAAAAATATTAATGATGTCCCATGAAATATTGAAACATTTGACAACTTTGATCATTAATAATTCCAAACTTTAATCACTTGTATCTTTTAATCCACTATGATATTTTGAATTGAAGTGAATTGCATCTTTGATGCTTGTCTTGCATGGTGACAAAGCTTGAAAATTGGGTGGCACAAGAAAAGTGCACAAAATCCGTCCTAAAAAATCAGCTCGAGCAAGGCCTGTTGTGAGGTTCATAACTCCTTGCTCAAGTTGAATTAATGGGAGTTCAAATACATTTTGGAAAGCCCTAATGACATACTTTAACTTTGATGTTTGACTTTGGTCTTGGTTCAGCTTGCAAAGTCATCAAAAATGGTCTTGAACTTATGTAGTCAAATCTGTCCCAAAAGCTGTCATGAAAATTCTGCTTTATCACTGCTTCTTGCGAACATCATATCTCCCTGCTCGAGTATGCTACAAGGACGTTTTACACCTTTCTAGAAAGCTGAGACAATGTACTTCAACTTTCATGTTTGACTCCAGACCTGGTTCAACTTGGATCATGGAGAAAAACGTCCTTAAAATTGGGGCATTCTTGCTGAAAAAAATATTAATGATGTCCCATGAAATGTTGAACATTGGACATTAAGAATTCCCAACTTTGATCGCTTATATCTTTCAATCCTTATGATATTTTGAGTTGATTCCTTCTACAATGTTGAAGTATCAAATACCCTCTTTAAAAGTAGCTCTTACTCAAAATCAATGGATGTTTGGATCAATAGTTACAACCTTGAAAAGTTGTGCACTTGAACATGATTTTAACTTAGAAAAAATTTCTAAATTTCTTTCAATTTGATCAATTTTGCAATTTTGCATGATTTCTTGATTTAAATTTGATCAAATTAAATCATCCATCATATTTTCTTGAGTAATGGCTTGTGAAGCTCATAGTTGACCAAAAAGTCAAACTTTGACTTTTTGTGTCAGTTGACTTTGTATTAGATGAACTTGAGGCTTGATCCACCTGGAATTTCGCACTCTTGTGCCTAATTCTTGACGTGGGAGTCCTCTTGATCCTTTGTGGATGTTTAAGAGGTTAGACAAGTTGAAGATCATGTCAATTCTTGATTGATCATTTGTCTAAAGGCTCTGAGAGGGCTTGAAACCCTAAGCTTGATTGTAGTGAATGCTCAACAATTCCTTGAGGAGATTGATGAGGCATAAAGGTACATCCGTATTGTGCTGATGATTTGCACCATGATGGGAAATCTTAGTGGTCAAAATTTGGGGTATGACACCTACATTGGGTATGCGTTTTGATTTTATACGTCCACCGGTTCCCACTTCTACTCAAGAAGTTGTTCCTTTGGGTAACGAGAATCATCAAGCTATTCCTACCTTTACTCCAGTAGCAGTACAAACTCAAATGCACCCTGTTTTTCATAACCCACCTCCGGTTTATGATTACTCTGAAATGTCTGAAGAGGGTGATGAGCGACATAAAAGACTAAAAGAAAGTATAGAGACAATACAACGAAAAATGAAGGCAATGGAAAGAAGCAATGTATTTAGTACTGATGCTAAAGACATGTGCTTAGTTTCAGGCTTTGTAATTCCACCCAAGTTCAAACTCCCCAATTTCGACCTATACTCTGGTGCGACCTGTCCTAAGTCACATTTGGTCATGTATTACCGACGAATGGCTGCATTTATGGATAATGACAAGTTGATGATCCACTGATTCCAAGATAGTTTGAAAGGGGCTGCTGCAAAGTGGTATTTGACTTTAGACCAGTCTAGAATTTGTTGTTTTCAAGATGTATCCGATGCTTTTGTGAAGCATTACAAATAAAACATGGACCTGGCACCAGATCGTAGAGAACTTCTGAGTATGTCACAAAACAATTCCGATTCTTTTAAGGAATATGCGCAAAGTTGGAGGGAGCTGGCTTCACAGGTAGAGCCACCTTTGTCTAAAAAATATTTGGTTGATTGGTTTATGGATACAGTGAAGCCAAATTTCTATGAGAGGATGATTGGTAACGTCAGTACTAATTTCGCTGATATTGTCGCTGTAGGCGTGAAAGTAGAAGCTGGGGTGAAAAGTGGAAAAGTAGTCAGTTCCTCAAGCAGTTCAACCAATACCAATACCAAGAAAGCTCCTAGCCACTTCCACAAAAAGAAAGAAGGAGAGACTAATGCCATCATGACAGGGAAGAAAAGGAACCCAATGAGGAAGCAACTAATGTATCAACAACAGACGATTCTAAACTTTACTCAACAACCAATTTATCCCATGCAGTATGCTCCCCAACACTATGTAGCAGCTGTAACACCTACCTTTAATCATCAAGTAGCGCAGCAGGCACCGACCTATCAACAACAACCAGCTTATGAGCAAGTATCAAATGCTCAGAATTATCAACAACAACAGAGACAACAAGCTCCTCAGCAGAATGCTCCTTACAGAAGACAAGGGGGAACGGCCACATTTCCGCCTTTACCAATGTCTTATACTTAACTCTATCCTTCATTAGTACAACAAGGACTGATTGTTATCAGACCTCTGGGTCCAACCACTGAGAAATCTTTGTCGTTCCACAATCCAAATGTTAATTGTGCCTTTTATCAGGGGGGCCGGTCATGACTTGGAGGGTTGCTTAGCATTGAAACATGTAGTGAAAAGGTTGACGAAAAAGAAAATCCTATCTTTCGTAGACAATCAGCCAAACGTGAAAAGTAATCCGTTGCCCATGCATGGAACCACCAATGCCATTGAAGACGAGAATGATGAGGTGTTAATAGTGGATGCATCAAAGATCAAAACTCCTATCAAGGACTTCAATGCTGAACTATTCGAAGCTGGATTGGTGAAAAGCTGTCATGGTGATTGTGAAGAATGTAATGTCAGTATCAAGGGTTACCATTTGATCTAAGCCAACATTCAGAATTTGATCAATGAAGGATTTCTGCAAGTGTTCAGCAAAGAAAGGAAGGATGAGATTGCAGTGATTGAGCCTGTGTTCAACTTGCCAAAATCAAAAGAAAAGGTGCCTATGTTCAACATACCAAAGTCTGGTTCTGTGGTTCCTGTGTTTAACAAGCCAGTTCCAATATTCAACAAATTTGAACCCGTTGTTGCTTCCACTGCTAATCATTCAAAGCCAAGCAACATCCGACAACCCGTTCCATTCCATTTCAGAGGTTCAAAAGTTGTGTTGTGGATTTATGAGAATATTATGGGTTATAAAAGACATGAAGAAGTGGTTCCAAGGAATGAGGTGGGAGCCACTAATGAAGAGGTAACTAACATAGTGGGGACTAGAAAAATGACTCATAGCGGTAGAGTTTACACTCCTCTATTCAAAGGAAACAGGCCCAAGGAGACTGTTGTTCCCGTACCTTCCAAAGATAAGGAAAAAGAGGTAGTTACGAAAGAGGAGGATGATGAATTTCTAAAAATTATCAAGAGAAGTGATTACAAAGTGGTGGACCAGCTTCACCAAACTCCATCCAAGATTTCAATTTTGTCTCTGCTGATGAATTCCCCTACCCACAGGGCAGCCTTGTAGAAAATTCTAGCCCAAGCACATGTAGCCCAAGACATTACTGCTGGACAATTTGACCACATTGTTGCTAACATCACAACCTGTAATACGCTCAGTTTCAGTGACGAAGAGTCACCTCGAGGAGGCCAAAACCATAATCTTGCCTTACATGTATCCATAAAGTGCCAAGAGGATACTTTATCCAGAGTGCTTGTAGATACTGGTTCATCTCTGAATGTTCTGCCGAAGAGAACCCAGGAAAAATTGACCTATCAGGGAGCCGTGATGAAGCCTACTTCACTCGTTGTCAAAGCCTTTGATGGCTCAAGAAGATCAGTAATGGGGGAGATTGAGTTACCTATTCTGATTGGTCCTCATGTGTTCAACATCATTTTACAAGTCTTGGATATCAATCCCGCTTATAGTTGTCTGTTAGGGAGGCCTTGGATTCACGAGGCCAATGCTGTAACATTGACTTTGCATCAGAAGATGAAATTTGTAGCTGATGAGAAGTTGGTCATTATCCATGGTGAAGAAGATCTGATGGTCAGTAACCTGTCCTCTTTCCAATACATTGAAGCTGGTGAAGATGCTTTGGAAACTTCTTTCCAAGCTCTTGAGTTAGCTAATGTTGTTATGATTGACAATGAAAAGCCAGTGGCCTCGAATAATCCATCTTTTGCTTCTTTTAAAAGTATCCAATCTACCCTAAAAGAAGGTGTACCTGAAGGCTGGGGAAAAATCATCGAGATTCAAGAAAGAGAAAAATACCAAGGGTTGGGTTACAAACCAACTCTTGAGGAAAAATCTGCTACAACAAGGCGACTGAAGACGATTCAGGAAGTATTTGTCAGTAGAGGACATCAAGTTCATGCCATCATTGAAGACGCTGAAGACGAGGAGATTAGCCACTTGGTTTTTCAGTGTGACGCCGCATTGAGTAATTGGGAAGCTATTGAAATCCCTGTTTTGTACCCTATGCCAGAGTAATTTGCTTGCTTTTGTTGTTGTTTTCAATTCCATAGCCTTGCCCGAGGCTATCGGATTATTTTGTATGGGCCACTGCTTGTAATTCTTATTAATTAACGAAGTTGATATTTTGTTAATATCTTTTGTCTTTATTTACTGTTTTTGCTTTTAAGGAAAAATGGCAATCTTTTCAAAACTACAAAAACATTTCCTTCTTGCATTTGATCTTTGTGCATTTTAATGAAATAAATCCCTCCATCATGCAGAATAAATCCCAAACCTGTTGTATTCAATGACCCTACTCTCACTATTGACTTTGATTCACCCATCGATCAAGCTGAGGATGAGGAATAAGAAGATTATGAGGTCCCGGATGAGTTGGAAAAAATGTGTGAGTACGAATACACGGATCTTTAGCCGCATGAGGAAGTAATTAACACCATCAATCTTGGTATTGATGAAGACAAGAAGGACGTCAAGATTGGGGGAGTGCTAGGGGCAGAGATCAGACGACGGTTAGTGAAGCTTCTTGAAGAATATGCGGATGTTTTTGCATGGTCTTATCAGGACATGCCTGGTTTGGATACAGACATTGTAGTTCATAAACTACCGCTCAAGCCTGAATGGCACCAATAAAATAGAAACATCGAAGAAGTAGACCCGACATGACTCTCAGGATCAGAGATGAGGTTAAGCGACAATTGGATGCAGGTTTCTTAGCAGTTTCCAAGTACCCTGAATGGGTAGCCAACATTGTGCCAGTAATGAAAACGAATGGTAAGGTGTAGATGTACGTATATTATAGGGACCTCAACAAAGCCAGTCCTAAGGACGATTTCCCTCTACCGCATATCAACACTCTTATGGATAATACAGCCAGTTTTGCAGTTTTCTCCTTTATGGATGGTTTCTCAGGCTATAATCAGATCAGAATGGATACGGCCGATATGGATAAGACTACATTCATCACTCCTTGAGGAACTTATTGCTACAAAGTCATGCCCTTCGGTTTGAAAAACGCAGGGGCAACCTATCAGAGGGCTATGGTGACCTTATTCCATGACATAATCCATAAAGAAATTGAGGTGTATGTGGATGATATGATTGCCAAACCTCAGAGTGAAGAGGAACATTTGGACCATCTTTTGAAGTTATTCAAGAGACTCCGTAAATATTAGTTGAAGTTGAACCCAACCAAATGTACTTTCGGTGTAAATGTACTTTCGGTGTCAGATAATGAAAATGGCTTGGTTTTATCGTCAACCAACGAGGAATTGAGGTAGACCCTGACAAGGTGCATGCTATTCAAGAAATTCCAGCTCCACAGACTGAGTCACAGGTAAGAGGTTTTCTAGGCTGTTTGAACTATATCTCCAGATTCATATCCAACATGACTCCCACTTGTGAGCCAATCTTCAAATTGCTTCGCAAAGACCAGACTGTAGGGTGGAATTCCGACTACCAGCAGGCCTTTGACAAACTCAAGAGTTACTTACAAGAACCACCGATCTTGATTCCCCCTGTTCCTGGGAGACCCCTCTTCATGTACATGACTATGTTAGAAGGATCCATGGGCTGCGTCTTGGGGCAGCATGATGAAACTGGTCGCAAGGAGCATGCCATCTATTACTTGAGCAAAAAGTTCACTGATTGCAAAAGCCGTTATTCATTGCTAGAGAAGACCTGTTGTGCTCTAGCATGGGCCGCCAGACGTTTGAGGCAGTATTTGATATGTCACACTACTTTGTTAATCTCCAAAATGGACCCAATAAAGTATATCTTTGAGAAGCCTACCCAAACAGGAAGACTTGCTCGTTGGCACATGCTATTCTCAGAGTATGATATCCAATATGTCACTCAGAAGTCTATCAAGGGAAGTGTCTTATCAGAGTACCTTGCCGATCAACCCGTTGAAGATTATGAGCCTCTCAAGTTTGATTTCCTCGATGAGGATATCATGGTGGTAAAGGATTGTGAAGAGCCAGGCCCTGATGAAGGTCCTGAACCCGGTTCCAGATGGAAGATGATGTTTGATGGTTCTTCCAACTACAAACGACATGGTGTGGGTGTTGTGTTGATAAACCCTAATGGTGGTTATACTTCATTCACAACAAGGTTATACTTTGGATGCACAAACAATGTTGCCGAGTATGAAGCATGCATCTTAGGCTTGGAAGCTGCAATTGATCTCAGAATCAAAATCCTAGAAGTCATTGGTGATTCTGCTTTAGTTATCTATCAAGTCAAAGGCGAATGGGAGACTAAAGACGAGAAACTGATCCCGTACCGAGCTTATATTGTGGAAATGATCCAATACTTTGACGAGATTACTTTCCGTCATGTTCCTCGCTCCGAGAATCACATAGCTGATGCCCTAGCTATGTTAGCTTTAACGTGGAAAGTTAATTTTGTTAATGAAGCACTGCTCATCAGCATCGAGCAGAAGACTGAACCAGCCTACTGTCGGTCAATTGAAGAGGAAGCAGATGGGAAACCGTGGTTTCACGACATCACAAATTATATGAAGACTCAAGAGTATCCTGCCGCTTCTAGTCTTGATAAGAAAACTTTGCGAAGATTATCATCCAAATTTTTCCTTAGCAATGATGTACTCTACAAAAGGAATCACGACATGGTTTTGCTAAGATGTGTTGATAAACGAGAAGCAGACCTGTTGATTCATGATATTCATGAAGGAGCCTTTGGTACTCACGCCAGTGGGCATGCCATGGTTAAGAAAATCTCGAGAGCCGGTTATTATTGGTTGACTATGGAAGCTGACTGTATCCAATACGCTAGAAAATATCATAAATTCCAGATCTACGCCGACAAGGTGTACGTACCTCCAACATTGTTGAATGTTTTGTCATCACCTTGGCCTTTCTCTATGTGGGGCATTGATATGATTGGGGATATTGAGCCAAAAGCTTCCAACGGTCACCGATTCATCTTAGTAACCATTTACTACTTCACGAAATGGGTTGAAGCTACTTCATACACCAATGTGACCAAGCAAGTGGTTGCTCGTTTCATCAAGAATAATATCATTTGTCGTTATGGAATCCCTAACAAAATCATAACGAATAATGGGACAAACCTGAACAACAAGACAATGAAGGAATTGTGTGACAATTCCAAGATTGAGCATCACAATTCTTCACCTTACCGTCCCAAGATGAATGGATCTGTCGAAGTTGCTAACAAAAACATTAAAAAGATCCTGCAAAAAATGGTCAAGACTTATAAGGATTGGCATAAAATGTTACCATTTTCTTTGCATGGATACAGAACTTTGGCTCGAACTTCGACAGGGGCAACTCCCTTTTCTCTAGTGTATGGGGTGGATGCTTTTCTCCCCATTGAAGTTGAGATACCATCATTAAGAATTCTGATGGAGACCAAGCTTAATGAAGCAGGGTGGGTCCGAGAGAGATATGATCAACTGAACCTCATTGATGAGAAACGATTGACTGCCATGTGTCATGGTCATTTGTATCAGAGAAGGATGAGGAGAGCTTTTAATAAGAAGGTTCGTATTCGTGAATTCCGTGAAGGAGAACTCGTACTCAGAAAGATCTTACCATCTCAAAGGGATGCTCACAGAAAATGGGCACCCAACTATGAGGGTCCATTTATGGTAAACACTGTGTTCTCAGGAGGTTCCTAATTCCTTACAATGATGGATGGTGAACAACTCTCACACCCTGTGAATGCTGACTCAGTACGAAAATATTACGCCTAAAAAGCCCGCTAAGTCAAAAACTAGAAATAGCGACTTAGGCAAAAAGGGGTATCCCAACGGGTCATAACCTATGAAGGAGACTCAGGCAAAAGTTAGGGATTAAATAAAAATAAAAGAGCTCGCTAGGTTGAAAACCCAAAAGGGCGGCCTAGGCAAAATAGTGTGTCCCGGTGGACTGAAAACCTGAAAAGGCGGTCCAGGAAAAAGTTAGGGACAAAGGCATTTCACTGTGTCAGAAAGGGTTGTCACCCACATCAAGGAATTCATGAAAGAAGTTCAAGTTCATTTGCCCTCATCAGCAGCAAAGTTCATCTTTGGGACTCTTAGTCATTAGGGATGGTAGTGGTCATTGAATACGATGTAACCTTTTCCCAAATTGCCCTTATTCCAATTGTAATGTTCCATGGAGCTTCGCCATTGGCAAGTTACCATTCTAATAAAATCAGATTTTGGACCATTCTTTGTCTGACATTTATCATTGCTCTATTATTTTTCTTGTTATGCAAAACTTCACTTATTCCTTAAAGCGGTTTTGAAAGCGGAAAATGTTTTGAAGATCTTTTGAGAAAACCAAATGAAAATATAATTCGCTTTGGCATTAGGGACGATTTAGTAAAATCATTTGCTCTCCCCAATAAAGTCTTGATTGTGACAAAAACACTGTTAAAACATCTGGCGTATGTTTCCCCAGTAATACACGTTCAAAATCGACAATGTTTCCTGGATCAAACATGTCAGTAATGACTGACTATCGCGATACAAAGGATTTTTCCCCAGTATCTTCACGGATGTTGGTGGAAGATTTTATTTCTCCAGTAAAAGAAAATTATTCCCTATTCAATCCCCAGAGGGGTTGTTCTCTTCAGATTCAGTGTGACTCCTGGCAGTGGATGCGTTATCCATCTACTCATTTTTCCTAGTCTGTCGTCTCTCGTTAGAGTCGGCTCTTACATATCATTGAGCATTTGCATCATACCATATCATCCTGCATCTTTGCATCTAGTTTGATTTTGCTTGTGGGTCTTTACCTCCCTTTACTTCAAATTTGCTGATCTATGATTTGTGTCTAGGTTGCGTCCGGTCTTCACCCGCGTGTGCCAGATTTTGCTCATTATCTATATTCACTAGGAAGTCTAATCTTTATTTATGCAACCGATACTGACCTATCAGATACCTAACCTTAGGTCAACTATGAACCTTGGTCAGCTATGAACCAAAACCTCTGGTCACCTATGAACCTAAAGTCCAGTAATTGCTGGCATTATATGTTTCAGGTCAACTGTGAACCTAAACATCATTCAGGTCAACTGTGAACCTTGGTCAGCTATGAACCAAAACCTCAGGTCAACTATGAACCTAAAGTCCAGTAATTACTGACATTGCTCATTTCTTGGTCAACTGTGAACCTTGGTCAGCTATGTACCAAAACCTCAGGTCAGCTATGAACCTAAAGTCCAGTAGTTGCTGGCATTGCTCATTTCTTGGTCAACTGTGAACCTTGGTCAACTATGAACCAAAACCTCAGGTCAACTATGAACCTAAAGTCCAGTAATTACTGGCATTGCTCATTTCTTGGTCAACTGTGAACCTTGGTCAACTATGAACCAAATCTCAGGTCAGCTATGAACCTAAAGTCCAGTAATTGCTGGCATTGCTAATTTCTTGGTCTACTATGAACCTTGGTCAGCTTTGAACCTAAAACTTCCGGTCAGCTTTGAACCTAAAGTCCAGTAATTTCTGGCATTGTTTGTTTCTTGGTCAACTGTGAACCAAAACATCAGGTCAACTGTGAACCTCAATCTAGGCCCAACTCATATTGGCGTCTTAAAGTCCAGTCTTTGCTAGCAAACCAACTCAAATTGATATCCCATCCAAATCATATTGGTACTCAATGACCTTTTGTTTCTAATTCCAATCATTGTTGGAATTTTAATCTTGTTCCCAGCAGAGGTTCAATGATTATCAATATCTCTTTAAAAAGTCCTCGTGATTTTCATCATTTGGAGCACGCAAAGCTTGTGTTTGTCTCTGTCTTTTCTAGCTTTTCTTGAAGATCCTGTTTGAACTCTTCAATATAAGAAATCCTCAGAAAATCTCTGTAGAATGTCTATCCTCTTATTTCAAGTTGATCCCCAGTGGAGATCATGTCTTTTTTCTGGTTTCATGGCCAGTAAGAATGTGTTTTATTTCCACCAGTATTGTCCGGTCACCTATGAACTTGTCGTCCATCTCCCTGGATCTTTCCCAGTGGAGAACACCTATCTGGCTCCTATCTCCAGTGAGGACCTGTGGGATTTTCCCTCTTTATCTTTTTCTATCCCCATTGTTTCCTTTGAGTCTCCCCAGTGAGTCTCTTTTGTTGGTCAGTTGGTATCCCTAGTGAGTCTTCCTTATGGATACTAATCTTTAAGTCGATCCCCAATAAAGCTCATATGTGTTCGTTTGCTCTTTATCTCCGATGTCCCGTTTGTCTGCATCTTTGCACTATCATGGCATCATATCATCATATTAGAAGTTCATGGTATGTCATAATTTGCATGTCTGTTGCCTGTCCTTAGCATTTGCATTCCATCTAAGGGCAAAATTTTTGGTTTGCTATATTTAAATATCTTTCACCTTGATGCCCCGAGGATTTCCATTCCTCGTGCCATCTGGTAAAGCTATTTAAATAGGGGCAACTGTTATACCCCAAATTTTACCCCTTAGATGTCATAACATCTTGCACTTACATTTAGGGATCAATCATCTATGCGTTGTTGACTAACCACTTCATCTTGCAAGTTTGTTTCTTTTGTTTGAAAACTAGGTTTTACACCAGAAAGAGGACAAAGTCTCCTAAGCCAGGAACTCGCATGATTCAAGGTCTCCTAAGACTCTTCTTGGCTCCATACATCATCACAAGTGTTCATCAGTTTGGGATCTCAAGACATTGGATCAAATCAAGTCAACAAGGGACTATTAGACCAAAGTTGAGGAATTAGGGTTTTAACCTGAAGAATCACTGAAGAAGTTTGTCATGATCCGTCAAGGTTTGATTGGTTCATCAAACAATTGAACTTACCTACATTCAAGAGATCTTACTCCACAAGAAATCAAGTGTGTTTGGTTCCTATTACAAGTACCTTGAGCCACAAGCTCACAATACCTCAAACTAGGGTTTTGTCAAGACAAGTTAGCCATTGCTTTTGATTTTGATCAAGACATGTTTCCAAGCCTTGGGACATGGCTCCACGTGTTCATAAACCTCTCTAGAGGCCATCTATGGACCTTGAAAGAGATTGAAGAAGCAAGATCCTCAAAGATCATCCTGTGGAATTCCTGAGGAAATTAGGGTTTTGACTGACAAAGTCAAGCCTTTGATTTTAATGTTATTGACCCAAAAGGGAAGTATTCAAGTCACACTCCACCTTAACATGTTCAATCCTTGACTGAGAGCATGAGAGATCACTATTTGAAATATTTCTTGCAAGAAGGGCAAGGTTTTGTTCTTATAATTTTCTAAGTAAGAAAAAAACCACTTCTTGTGCAAAATTGGAAAAGTCATAACTTCCAAACCACACATCCAAATTTGGTCACTCAAAGCTCAAATTGAAGCTCTCATCGTGAAATTCAAAATATATTAGAGGACCCTTTTCAAGTTAAGGCTTGATTTTTAAGTTACAAGGCTTGAAAGTGCAAAACACTTAAGGACTTAGTGAAATTTCACAACTTTTTGCCTTAAAAAACAGCTGACTTCACCTCCACTTTTCACTAAGATCCCTTGTAATTCAGAACTTGGGTTGAACATGAAAGTTTTAGAGGGCATTTGGGGCTTTCCAAAAAGTACAAGAACTCCTCAATCCATTAAGTGAGCTAAGAGATTCGATTGAAAGAAGTTTGAGGTCCATTTCTTGATTTTCAAGTCACCAACTTATGCATAATGATGCATTACACTTCTAATCACCAAGATTTTCACTCTTCTGATGTTTAGAGACCAGATTAGCTTGGTTTAGGACCTTTGCCACGATTTCATCAAGTTGCATTTAAAATAACATAGTTTATGCAAGGCAAGGCAAGTGGATCAAGTGGAAAGAGAAACTTTTCAACACAAGGCATGGCAGTCCACTATTTCTCCTTGTAATTTGGGTTCTGACCCAATCAAATCAGTCCACATTGCAACAGATCCTATGGCTAGGGCTTTGAGGACTCCTTGCTCAGTAAAACCAACTCACACGAAGGAAGCTTCTCAAGATGGTAAAGTTGGCAAGTTCCCATTTCTGACCATGCCTTGAACTCTCAATATTTCCTATAAATAGGTGCTCAATCTACTCTCCAAACCACACCAGAATCACCCCCAAAAGAGGTTGATTGCTCACTCTATCCTCTCATTCACAAATTCTTGCAAATCTGCAAGAACTCCTCAAACACAAGTTTTACTCGTGCACTTTCCCTCTAACTTCACAAATCTTCTCTAAACACCATATAGAGAAGCTCCAAACACTCAAACCCTAACTGTAACAATTCCATCATCACCTACCATTTTTGAACTTCGGTTTGCATAAAGGACCGAGTTCCATATTCCAAGCATTTTCCAAAGCTTCTAAGCATCTGCATCTTCTCTCCAAGATCCAACCAGTTCCCAGAAGGTGGTGTTTCTTATTTACAAGTGCTATAGAAGAGGCCTTGGACTTTCTCCAAGAGGTAGGGTTTCTATCTCTGAAACTCACATATTCATGCATGATATTATTGCTGTTTGAATGCTAAAATGTAGTGTGTTTATTGCTTTGTGTTTCTGAATCAAAGGTTGCCATGTTTGGTTGAAATATTGCATGATATAACTTGTTGAAATCTTATGATGTTGCACTGTTATGTGTTGATTTTTGAATCATACAATTGTTATTAATGAAAACTAAGAACATATTTAGAATCTTGGGAGTTTTTACTCCAACTTTGATTTTGTTTCATTTGATTTGGTGGAGAAATGAGAGAGACCCGTAGGCTGGATGTTTTGGCCATGGTTATTAGTTTTAGGGCACGAGGGAAGAGAGATTGAGAACGAAGAAGAAGAAGTAGTGGCCCCCAGTCTGTCCCATGTGGCGCTGAGGTGTTTAAGGGATGTTTTAAAATAAAAACAATTCGTATCATATTATGTTTGGATGAGAGCGTAGCACTGCTGGTCCATGGAGGAGGTTGTGAGTATTGGCAAGCGAAGGGTCTGGGGTTTGAATCCCCCTCGCCCCAGACTTTTTCCTTTTTTTCAAACCTGAAACACTTGCCTTGTTATATTATTGTATGTTTGCATCCTTTTTTCAGATATGCCTTTGGTTCAGTTGGCAAGGCTTTTGAACTCTAAGCCCCATGGCGTGAGTTCAAGTCCCATGTGAGACATTTCCCTTATTTTTATCACTTATTCCATTTCCCTTTTTATGGTTTATACCTTGCTTTTAAAACTTTCATAATTTGTTCATTTTTCACTCTTTTTGATCCATTCTTTTTGCAAAATGTTCCTTAACATGTCTATTTTCTGGTTGTAAAAAGAAATTGGTGAAAATAATTATTTTTGAAACATTTATTAATGTTGGTTTTTTAGGGTTTTCATAAGAGCATCTTGACTTCTTTTGATTTCTTTGCCATGCTTCCTTGTTTATATTGATCAAATGAGACCTAAAGCATGTTACCTTGAACCCTACTTGATGTTGTGACTTTGTATGTTTAGGTTTCACCTTATTTCCTTGATGTTTAATGTGTTTTTACATGAAAATATCCTTTGGAATGCCATGAGATCTCTTTAGTTCATTTGCCTTATAACATGAGCTTGTTTGATTAAATATGTGATATGTTTATGTTTTGACACTTGAATGCCATGTTTAGAACCATTTTGAGTGCTTGTATGCTTTGGATTATCATTTTGTATTACTTGAACTTTAAAGATATTGTCATATTCTTTGGTTTCCCTATACCTCTTATGTTTGTTAAAATATTTCCACATGTTCTCCCCATATTGTGCTTTGGTCTTTACCATGCTTTAATTTTCATCTTGCCATGATGTTTGTTATTTTATAACTTTACTAAGTCTTCCCCAAGTGAGGTAAGCTCTTTAGCTCTCCTCCTTAACCCTCATCATTCCCCTCCTTCCAAAGGAAAGACTCTCTATTGACTTTTAAGTCATAGATATATCATATACCATCTTGGCCTCCTTAGAGCCATTCCCTATCCTCGTGCTTAAAATTACTATCATAGCCATCCAATCTTGGAAGAATCTTCTTTGGTGCACAATAACACCAACCTAAGTTTCTTCAAGTCAACACCAAAAGATGGAAATATTAAACTTCCACAAGCATACCAACATAAAGCGATAAAAAGCATACCAACAATTTAAGAGTTCAACATTCGTAAATTGAAGAATTCAACTCTTAATAACAATAATAATAAAAACTAAAATAAAAATGAAAATAAACAACTTTAACTGAAAACAACATAATACTCATAATATCCTAATAATGTAATGGTGTAAAAACACCTACAAAGTCAAAAGTACCACAATGGGTATAAGTACATCAAAACATCTCAAAATAATCCAACAAGTGGATACAGTAGAGTACTACAAACTGAAACAAAAAGCATAATACATAAAACACAAGAAAACTTCGCTTTGACGCGCAAAGGATGTACAAAATCAGAACAGCAAAATCAGTCCTCCTCGGACTCTGAACCAGACACCTCAACCAACTCTTCATCCTCTGAACCAGAAATAGAACCAGACACCTCAACATCAGCACCATCTCCCTCCTCCTCATCAACATCATCAGGACTAGCCGCATCTGCCCCTCCCCCCTCTGAAAATTGGCCTGGCCTCAGGTCAGCCAGTATGAGCAATGAACTGCTCCCTCGTCATCAAAGTATGATCAGTGACGGGTTCGCGGATTTGCTGTTGTAGTACCTGCATGGGGTCATGTAAATCCATCATGGCGCACTGAGAAGCTGCCATCCAAATCTCCTACTGATAAGGATAGAAACCTTGCGTCCCAGAACTAGAACCATCGCCACCCCTTGTGCCGACATCAGCACTAGCACTCGACGTCTCACCCCTAGCCTCCTTAGGCTTACAGAATTTATCCACATATCGGTCATCGATCGCAGAAGGGATAAAATTCAACATGCAATCAATCAAACCTTGAAACAGAGGTGAAACCCTAGAATAAAAAATGTCTCTAATGTTTAATCCAATAACCCTAACCATAATGTCTTATCAGAAAGTAATAGAGAGAAAGAAAACGAGATTCAAACCTGAACTTGTTGGTGATTTGGGGAAACTTGGTGAAATTTGAGTGAAACAGAGAGCACGTGAGAATTTGTTCTTGCTTATGCGTGTTTGTGAAAATGAAAGAGTGAAAGTGAGAGTGTCCAAGGGAGTATGGGTTCCCTTCACAAGCTCAGAAAAAAGGATCGGTCATGGGCCCAAATGCTGGCCCACCCATAAAAATACCTTTTTAATGAGGTGGTAGTAGAAAAATATTCCCATGTCTCGCTGAGTTCGCAAAGCGAACAAGCCAGCGGATGCTCTCCCCAGGTTCGCAAAGAGGGCATGCCAGCGAACATGACAGGTTGACCAAACTGACTAAATTGCCCTTCCCTTAGAAAAAATTTACACTACATTTTGGGTGAAATGGTAATTAACAAAATGGCCTTCACTTTTCAACTACCTAACCATTTTGCCAAATGGCACAACTATTTTGAATCTTCCCTCTTTTCCTCTTTCTCTCTCTCTTTTACCTTTTTCTTTCTCTCTTTCTCGTCCCCCTTTCTGCCATTTTCTCTCACCCTTTTTCCCGTTTTCTCACTCTGCATTTCCTCAACAAACCTTAAATCTACCGCCGCCTCCTTTCTCCACAGAAAACAACTCTTTCATTTGTCAAATTTCACTGCATTGCTCACGTTCCCTTTCCCCCGTTTTCTCTATTTTCTCCCAAACCCTAGCACAGTCATCACCTCCTCTTTCTACACCCGTTAACCGTGACAACCTCGGAAGAAAAAACTGAAATCGTACTCCTCATCTCATGTTTTCACCCGTTAATTACTGAACTATTTATTTAACATTTTTGATTTTGTGCGTGTTTTGGTGGTTTGTTGATTTGAGATTTTTTTGAAAACAGGTGGAACAGATCCGAAACGGGTTGCGATTTGTGACATAGTTCCAGAAATTTTCGTCATGGTGTTCATATTTTTATCTGCAAGGGAAGAAATGTTTGGGTTTGTATTATTCACCCTTTCTTTTCTTTATATTTTAGTATATTTGATTTAATAATGTTGTTTTTGTTAGGTTTCCAAATCGCACGCCAAGGCTCAACTTTAAGGTATTGCTTCTCAATTAGAAGATTTCGAATCATAGATCTGTGTATGAATTTTTCTTTAGTATGATATTATGTATCTAACGTTGTTTGATTTTTTTGCAGCTATAGTTGTAATTTGTTCATTACTTCATGTATTCCTTTTTTCTATTTGATGCTTTTTATTTTCTTGCAACCAGGGCTGAAGTTGTTCAAGAACCTGTCGTACAGATCCTTCCTAGATCAAAACATAAAATCTATCTTTGTTTTTTATTACTTATTATACCCTATTTGGTTTATAATTATGTTTCGGTTGATTGCTTAGGTGATGGATGTGTTTACTAGATACTTGAGTTTTATGTTCAAGAACTTGAGTTTTGCCTGAATATGTTATTTCTGATAGTATACAGTCATTACAACTGAAGAGTTTGACATAAGAGCAGAAAAAGAGTTATGAGTTGAGATAAAGAAGGGGCTGATACTTGAGCAAAAGTCCTGCACCACAATTTGCTTAAGGTGAGAATCATAACATGCAGTTTATTAAGGTTTTTGTTCCAACCTGATTCAAGACAGTTAATGGTTTGAATTTGACTGACCTTTTCCTTTGTCCATTATCATGCACATGACTCCATGGCATTTCCCTATGTTTCAGCATCACAGGATGTAAATTTGGAAGATTCATTGGTTTCAGGATTTCCTGAAGCATGCGGAGACGATTTAGGAATTGGCAACGTTGCTTTCCTTGGATCCTGCTCTATGGGCAATGGAAATCATGAAGAAACTACAGCTTTGCACTCAGTTCAAGTAATATACAAATTCACGTCACATGACCAGTTATGCAATTTTAGGTCATGTTCTTGTAATGGTGTATGATGCTCTTTATTGTCCATTATGACTTTACAGGGCTATTTGACCCAGAGGATGGAAAAGAGTCACAAAGGGAAAACATATTTCATTGTGTTCTTGTAATTAGTAGCTATATGGGTACTTCAGCAAGGTACATGTTTGAGCTTTAGAAGTTTTTGTATTTATGACATTTTATCTACAGTAGCTATATGGTTGTGTTTAAATCACTTGCTTGATATTAAGTTCTTGCCATTTCCAGGTTGTTATTAGTCTAATGATCCGGAAGACAGCACAACTTATCAGTTATGTTCAAGTAAGTGGAATAATGTTGATTTTTAGTAATTGTTTTTATTATAAAATGATATTTTACATTTTTAAGAGGACAACAAACTACCACCGGGTATAAAACTTTTTCCTTTTGTTCATAATATCTTTATGCAATGCTGTTTGTAGTCGATTTTAGAGTTAACCTGTATGTCATGTAGTATCTTTGTGAAATGGTCTTGCATTCATGCTTGAGCATACTTTCTCCAGGCCCATCAGCATGTATTTCGCCAACTGGTTGATTTTATAGGCATTACTTCCATCATGGAGGTAAACATCTATCTACCAATACCTACGGCTTAATGAGATCTTGCCTATGTGCTAGAATGGGTTCTGAAATAAGTTATTTGTTCAGGTTTTGGTTCGACTTATCGGTGCTGATGATCATGCATATCCCAATTTTATAGATGTGATGCAATGGTTGGCTGAGAGCAACCTGCTAGAGATGATTGTTGATAAATTAAGTCCATCGGTAAGTGAAACATTTATATTTGGGTTTCTATATGTTTATACGTACATAGTTGTATACCAAACATCGTAGTGTTGATCACATTTTGTGGGAGGTTATTTTATTCATTTAATGGTAGATGATACTCGGGATGGTTGATAAAATATGACTGCACTGCTGTTCATTTACCTTACACAAAGCCATACATTCTTTAAATGAAAAAATATGGAGAAAAAAATAGTCCTTTGAGATACTGGAAGATGGAGTGTTTGATGGGGAAACACAAGCAATGTTTCTGCGACATGAAGGCTTTCTGGGAGCTTTAGGTGCATTTATGAGTTATGAAGAGCATGGTTTGGATGACCTCATGGTGCATCAGTTAGTTAAAAGGTTTCCAATGGGTGCTCCATATACTGGAGGCAAGATACATGGCCTGCCACTTGGAGATTTGAATGAGAAGGCAAGTGATAGGAATTTGAAATAGCTCAATTGTGCTGGTCACCTGCTCAAGACAATTGGGTGTTTTGGAGTTAGTGTATTTAGTTTAGCTTAGTTTTTCCACAAAAAGTTAGTCCTAACAACCATAACTTCGATGTCAGTTTGCTAATAGTGTTTTTTATTGGGCATCAATTCCTTTATCATCAAGAACATCCCATTTTCTCTCAGTGGTTTCTCTTTGAAGCTGCAATAGTTAAATAACTAAAGTAACTCCACTAATTTGATTCTCCAGAATAACTTTTAATGTCACCCTATGGAATCATATCCAACTGAGTTGGAATATTTGTTTACCAACATGAGTAGGTAGTAAAGACAAAAAGTGTAGAATATAGTAATTGCCTCATGGCATGAAATTATAAATTGAAATGAAGTACAGTTCGTTATACTTCAAAAAAGCACTTGCTATTTGTCTAAATTTTTGATTGATTGATTTGATCATTTCTTGAAAATTCTTCTATGTGGTTATAACACTGATGTGACATAGTATTAAAGGAACTGATTTTAGTAAGTTCCAATGTAACTACTGTGCACTAGCTGCGCAATTCTAAGGAACTGGTCCCTAGAATTAGAAAACTAATCTCTAAGATCTAGGAAACTAACAGATTTAGTTAACTGCGCAAGTCTATAAATAGACCATACCTCTTGTAATTCAAATCATATAGTACAAAAACAGAAAAAAGAGAAGCTCAGTTGAGATCTCTCTCAAAATATTTGAATATAGGATTCTAACACATAGAGTTATATGTATAGTCCCCCCCCCCCCCCCTTTTTAATTTAAATGTTTTCTTTTATGATGAAATTTCAATGCTGGGGAGAGAAACTCTATTGGGGAGAAACAATCTCGCTACCCTGCAAATACATAACAACAACAGAATATTCTATATGCAAAATGGCTACCTCTGTTACCATCCACAATATCCATTGCTCAAGCAATTTCCATTGTTTTCCGATATGCTTCGCAAAGCCTAACGTTTTCACATGCAATGTTTATAAAAAATATCGGACATTTTTGCAAACAAAACAGTAAAAGTAAAGACATAAATGGAAAGTTCTTTGAGTGAAATGAAATACTTTATAGAATGAAATGCCCTATAAATAGGCATTTACAATTGGAAGCAATTCCTGAAAAGAGGTAATTGCGCGAAAGTGAAAAGAAGATACATATGTCGGCAATGTGGAAACAGATATCCACCATGCTTCGATTCAGCTATGACCCATATGCCTTGTTTATCCCTAGATGCTTTGACTTTCAAAGAGACTGACTGGACTGATTCGTTTCCTTCGAAATTCCCAAGTGTCAAAAGTGCTCACAGATTGAACGCAGATCGCAACCTCTCGCTTTCAAATCCCTAACTTTTGCCTGATCACCCTTTCAGCTTTTCAATCCACCGGGATACCCATTTTTGCCAAAGTTGCCTTTTCAGGTTTTCAACTTTGCGGGTTTATTCTTTTTTTCTTTTCTTTTATCCCTAATTTTTTCCCGAACCTTTTCTTTTTATAGTTCGCCGGGATGCCTTTTTTTGCTTGGACTTTTCTTTTTATCTCTAGCGGGTCTCTTTTCATGCGAAGTATTTTTTGAATGCATATGCATTCACAGGAAATGTAAAATCTTCGCCATCCATAGTCGAAAGTAATAAGGCTCCGCCAGAGAAAACCTTTCTTACTACATATGGCCCTTCGTAGTTTGGAGTCCACTTGCCCCTGTGATCTGTTTGAGGAGGAAGGATTCTTTTCAAAACCAAATCGCCTGCCGAAAACACCGAGGACGCACCTTCTGATCAAAGGACTTTTTCATCCTGCTCTGATACAAACGGCTATGCGCAATAGCTGCTAATCTCTTCTCCTCAATAAGGTTCAACTGATCCAACCTGGAACATACCCATTCAGCTTCATCAAGCTTTACATCTACCAGAATTCTTAAAGAAGGAATCTCAACCTCTAATGGTAGGACTGCTTCCATACCATACACCAGTGAGAAAGGAGTTGCCCCGGTTGATGTACGCACCGAGGTACAATAACCATGTAGGGGAAAAGGCAACATCTCATTCCAGTCCTTATACGTTACCACCATTTTCTGCATAATCTTCTTGATATTCTTATTTGCCACCTCAACAGCCCCATTCATCTTCGGACGATAGGGAGAAGAATTGTGACGTTTAACTTTAAAGCTATGGAATAGCTCCTTCATCATCTTATTGTTCAAATTCGAACCATTATCAGTAATGATTCTTTCCGGGACCCCATAACGACAAATGATGTCCTTCTTTATAAACCGGGCTACCACTTGTCTAGTGACGTTGGCATACGAGGCTGTTTCCACCCACTTCGTGAAATAATCAGTGGCAACCAAGATGAAACGATGCCCATTGGAAGCAGTTGGCTCAATTTTTCCAATCATGTCAATGCCTCACATGGCAAATGGCCAAGGAGATGTCAATACATTCAGAGGAGTAGGTGGTACGTGCACCTTATTAGCATAAATTTGGCATTTATGGCATTTCCTGACATATTTGAAATAACCGGACTCCATAGTCATCCAGTAATACCCTTCCCTCAACAGTTTTCTAGCCATAGCATACCCATTGGCATGAGTACCAAAAAAACCTTCGTGAACTTCCTCCATCAACAGGTATGCCTCGTGTTCATCAACATAACGTAGTAAGACAATGTCGAAGTTCCTCTTGTACAGCACATTGTCTTTATTCAGAAAGAAATTACCTACTAGTCTCCTCAGAGTCTTCTTATCCTTGGCAGATGCCTCATCTGGGTACTCTTGACTCTTGAGAAAACACTTAATGTCATGATACCAAGGCTTGCCACCTGATACCTCTTCAACTGCAAACACAAAAGCCGATCTATCAAGACGCATAATTCTGATTGACGGCACTTCATTCCATCGATTCACCTTGTACATGGAAGCCAACGTTGCCAACGCATCGGCCATCTGATTCTCAGTCCGGGGTACATGATGAAAATCCACCCTATCAAAGAACAGTAATAACCTTCTGGCATAGTTCTTATAAGGCACCAAATTTTCCTGACGAGTCTCCCATTCTCTTTTGATCTGATTAATCACCAACGCAGAATCACCATACACATCGAGGTTCTTGATTCTCAAATCAATAGCTTCTTCCAACCCCATGATGCATGCTTTATACTATGCCTCGTTGTTGGTGCATATGAACGTTAATCGGGCAGTGAAGGGTATATGAGAACCCCTTGGAGTTGTAATGATTGTCCCAATTTCGTTACCATATGAATTAATAGCCCCATCAAAGACTAAGCTCCACTGAGATCCAACTTCAGGTCCTTCGTCAGGCAAAGGCTCATCACAGTCTTTCAACTTCAGAAACATAATATGCTCATCCGGAAATTCAAACTTCATTGGTTGATAATCCTCGATCGGTGGTTGAGAAAGATATTCTGACAGAACACTTCCTTTGATGGCCTTCTGGGAAACATACTGAATATCGTATTCTCTCAAAACCATCTGCCAACGAGCTATTCTCCCAGAAAGTGCTTGCTTCTCAAACATATACTTAATCGGATCCATCTTCAAAATCAACAGGGTTGTGTGGTTTAACATATACTGCCTCAAACACTTAGCTGCCCAAGCGAGTGTACAACATGTTTTTTCCAGCATAGAGTACCTCGACACACAATCAATGAACTTTTTGGTCAGGTAGTAGATGACATGCTTTTTCCTACCTGTCTCATCATGTTGACCGAGCACACACTCCATTGAATTCTCAAGAACCGTAAGATACATAATCAACGGTCTTCCTGGCACTGGCGGCATGAGGATCGAAGGTTCCTGCAAATATTCTTTTATTTTTTCAAATGTCTTTTGACAATTTTCATTCCACCTGACCTCTTGATCTTTTTTTAGTAGTTTGAATATTGGTTCACACGTGGCTGTAAGATGAGAGATGAATCTAGCAATGTAGTTCAACCTCCCTAAGAAACCACGAACCTCTTTTTTTCTTCTCAGTTCAAGAATTTCTTGTATGGATTTTACTTTAGCAGGATCTATCTCGATACCCCTTTCGCTAACAATAAAACCCAGTAATTTACCAGATCTCACACCGAAGGTGCACTTGTTCGAATTCAACCTCAGTTTGAACTTCCTCAACATTTTAAACAACTTCTGTAAATTCACCAGATGTTCTTCCTCTGTTTGTGACTTCGCAATCATGTCATCAGCATAGACTTCAATCTCTTTGTGAGTCATATCATGAAAGAGAGTCTCCATCGCCCGCTGATAGGTTGCTCCAGCATTCTTCAATCCAAAGGGCATTACCTTGTAGCAAAATGTTCCCCATGGTGTTATGAACGTCGTCTTCTCCATGTCCTCTGGGGCCATTTAAATTTGGTTATACCCAGAGAAGCCATCCAAGAAGGAAAATACGGAATACTGAGCGGTGTTGTCCACTAACACGTCAATGTGGGGAATCGGGAAATCATTTTTCGAGCTTGATCTGTTCAAGCCTCTATAATCAACACACATCCTGACCTTTCCATCCTTATTTGGTACAGGAACAATATTAGCAACCCACGGAGGATAATTTGTTACAGCAAGAAAACCAGCATCTAATTATTTCTGAACCTCTTCCTTGATTTTCACAGCCATGTCCAGTTTTGTTCTTCTCAATTTCTGCTTGACCAGAGAACAACCCTCTTTAAGTGGCAACCGGTGTACCACAATATCAGTGTCAAGCCCGGGCATGTCTTGGTAAGACCAGGCGAAGATGTCCACATAATCTCGAAGCATCTCAACCAATCTTCCCTTAACAGTGTCTTCCAAAGCAGCCCTAATTCTTACTTCCTTTTTTACGTCCTCGGCGCCCAAATTAATAGTCTCAATTTCCTCCTAATGAGGTAGAATAATCCGTTCCTCCTGTTTCAGCAGTCTGGCCAATTCTTCAGGCAAGTCACAATCTTCGTCAGCCTCTTCTTCAGCCTAATAGATAGGCTTGTCGAAGTCATATCGAGCCATAGCTGAATCATTATTGGTAGAATCTGAACAAATAAACCTCCATGATTGATGTTTTATGCTTATTATGAATGCAACAAACAAAAACACGTTGCCTTTTGCTTTGAGTAAATGCAGAAAGAAAAAAATAGAAAAACAGGGATCAAAATATTTGAATGCGAAAAACGTCCTTTGTTAATGATGAAATTAAAAGTAAAACATCAAAGCCCTACAGAAAAGAATCACTACGTCTTGGGCAGAACGTAGGACTTAACATATGCGGAAAACAAAAGCAATTACTCTTTGCTGGTAACTTGGATGATTTCCTCAAAAGACCAGTTGTACAAACTTTGACTAGGAATGCAAGGACGAATTCACTCATCCAAATCATAGCCACTGTCACCTTCATCCCCAATTAGGTTGATCCTGTTAAAGAAAACACCAACACTTGTAAACTGAACTGGACCATAGTACTTGGGAGGCTCTTGAGCTCGTTTGGGTGGCTTGTACCCCAACCATAGGTATCCTTCTTCATTTGTACGTCAATCACCTGGCCCTATTTCTGGGAATTTCCAGCTTCAACCACTGCACGCACATCTTTGAATGAGGACATTGAAACTTCAGGCTGATTAACCTCCGTCAAAGGCTCCTTAGGAATTTGGACAGCTTCAAATGCCTGACACAAAGTTTCATGTATTTCCCCGTCTACTTCCGCATACTTGAATGTTGACAAGTGACTCACCATTATTTCTTCTTTGCCACAAACTGTAACCACATGACCATCCACCGTATACTTCAACTTTTGGTGGAATGTTGACGTCATAGCCCCAGCACCGTGGATCCAAGGGTGACCCAACAAGCAACTGTAGGCAGGTTGGATATCCATGATGTAGAATGTGATGTTGAAAATTTCTGGGCCAAAATAGGTAACACAATCTCCCCAAATATGGACCTCTTCAAACCATCAAAGGCTCGCACCACCAAATCACTTGGCATGTAGATCAAACCTCGTGTATCTAACTTCATTAAAGCTTTCTTTGGCAATACGTTCAACGAAGACCCTATATCGACCAACACGTGAGACATCAGAGAACCTCTGCATTCCAATGAAATATACAAAGCATTGTTATGATTCCTCCCTGCCAGAGCCAAGTCTAAATATGTGAAGCCCAAACCATTTCCGGCGTTTACATGTGCTACAACCCCTTCCAACTGATTGACTAATATTTCCTGTGGTGCATACGCTGCATTCAAAACTTTCAACAAAGCATTTTTGTACGCTTCTGAGCACAATAATAGCGACAAAATGGAGATCATTGACAGTGTTTGATTGAGCTGGTCTACAATCTTGTAGACACTCTTTCTTATCAACCTCATGAATTCTTCTACATTTTCTGAAAATGAATTATCAACCTGCTTTGACACTGAATCATACACAACTTGTTTCTGTATAGAATCATCAACTACTTGCTTTCCCTTGTCCTGCTTTGAACTACCCACTTGATTATTAGATGGAGAAACAACCCTACCACTCCTTGTGATAGCTCCAGCTTCAATAGTACTTTCAATTCCTGAACCCACAACTGACGACCCTACCAGCTCCTGCTTCTTCCCATTACAGAACACCTCGGCCCCATAATTCCATGGAACGGCCTTGGTACTCTCTTAAGGTACTGATCCTAGGATAGTAATGATAACCGGCACTGGTCTTGCCAGTGCTGATATATTAATTATTCTGTATGGAATGGATATTATGGCAATATCATCTCCCTCATCAACAACTTCCGTATGACTATTAACCCGGTCAAATTGCAACCACCCTTCATTGATCAACTTATGGATACCTACCTTTAACAAAGCACAACCTCAGATTGTAGCAAACATTCTGAACATTCATCTGTACACCCGGGAAATAGTCCCCCTTTCAACAATCTTGCTTTAACTACTGACAATGGAGTCTTTAACTCATTCACATCGAATACCAAATCCAAAGGTTCCCCCTCTTCAACAGCATTAACCCTGGCCCACCATGGTTTGGCATCTAGTTTTGAATAACATTCGGAGTGTCATTGGTGAAGTTTATGGCTTTAGAATCTACCAAATCCTGCACCTTGTGGTGAAAATCTCTACACCTTTCAATTGTATGCCCCGGGGCACCAGAGTGAAAATCACATTGCGCATTAGCGTCATAGCCCCGGAGGTAGCTTCCCAGTAGGTGGGGCTAAGGTACGGATCTGAACTAAGCGTAGCTGCAGCAAATGATGTAGCAACTGGGCATATGGCATAGGTGAGGGATCAAAGTTCCTTTCAGCGTTCCTCTGCCTATTTTGGAACTGATTAGGCTGCCAAGTTTGATATTGGTTAAGAGTATTTCTTTGTTGCTGAGGTGCCGCCGGAATGGTCACGGAAGCAACCTGTTGGTTGAAGTTCTGATGAGCTTTTCCTTTACCATGATAAGATGAAACATAACTTGCATCTCATTCCTTCTTCTTATAATTCCCAGTGTAAGGTTTCTTTCCTCCTCCAGAAGAGGATTCGTCGTTGGTCGGTATCTTCCCAATCTTAATCCCACTCTCTATTCTTTCACCAGCTAGAACCAAATCAGAAAACCCACCAGACATACAACCTACCAATATTTCATAATAAGGCCCTTGAAGAGTGGCCTTGAACATATCAATCAACTCCCTCTCCACTATGGGAGGTTGAACCCTAGCAGCCAGCTCACGCCGCCTCTGGGCGTACTCTTTGAAACTTTCGTTGTTCTTTTAAAAGGCTCTGCAACTGCATTATATTGGGAGCCATGTCTGTGTTGTACTGATAATGTCTGACAAATTCTTCAACTAGCTTGCGCCAACTAAGGATACGACTTCTCTCAAGCTGCATGTACCGCTCCAAGGATGCCCTAGACAGGCTATCCTGGAAAAAATGCATTAACAGCTTCTCATCCTCTGAGTAGGCAGACATCTTTTTGTAATAGGCCCATACATGAGTCTTAGGGCATGTAACACCAGTATATTTGTCAAAAGTTGGCACCTGGAACTTATAAGGGACTTTCATGCCAGGAACCAACCCCAAATTCTCCATATCCAGATCCAACGAGTTCTAACTCTCATAAGCCTTCATCTTTTCCTCAATCATCTTAAACCTTCTGTCAGTATCAGGATGGTGGCCAGCATCCCCACCTTACATGGAGAAAACATCATCTTGCTGATCTTCCATCCAGTGATGGCCCCTAGCGTCATGCACTGCACACACACTATTACGCCCTCCCACCATAGTAGGGATCACAACAGCTTCTCCTCCGCCCGGAGGGATAACAACATAAGGGATAGGAATACCTCCGCCCGGAGAATCAACAGGGACACCATTACCACCTCCGCCCAGAGGAATAACATTAGTCTGAACACCTCCGTGAACAATTCCATCTTCATCAACCCTGGCTATCAAAGGCTGAACAAGAGTCCTCAACTATTCTTGGCCTTGGACAACATTCTGCATTAAGTCCATAAATTGATTCATGCGGTTGCGGACTTCCTGGAGCTCAGCTTGAACTTGATCCATGACTCTTCGTTGATTGTTGCGAGTAGCGTAGCGATGAGTGAGAAATTCAACAATCATGCTGCAAAACATCAGGCAGAGATAAGGAAACTAGACAGAAACACCTGCTATGCACATGAGTATAAGAATGCAAATGCAAATGACATGTTTGAGTATTCACAGGGCGATCCACCCCTTGATTCCAATTTAACAATAAGCAGCAAGACGGAACGGAGTACCAACAATATCTGCTCATATATTAGAAAGCTAAAGAATAAACATCTGTCAATACATACAACCCAAGAGAAAGATGTCTGAATACAATAATCAGGGATCCCAACCAATAAGCCTGGTGGTGATCGAATACAACAGGAAAGAAAACTAAGGCATATCATCAAAGTCCACCAAGGTCACCCCTCCCCATCCACTGTGCTCTCTGCTTCAGCCTTGGACTTCTTTGAACAACTTCTTAGGTCAGGGTGTTTTGGTCTCTGAATCAACTCTTGAATAAGAACCTGTGCATGATCCCCTCCAAGTAACGACAATGCAATTCCCAAGCATCTTCTCCAAGAGCCTCCTCCAGTCTAGGACCCTCACCTCTTGGCTTCTTTACCTCTACTTGAATCTTAAGCTCTTCTATAGTAGATAAGGCTTCATTAAGTCGATCTTCAGTTGTTCGCCTCTGAAATATCTCTGTTATGATTTCTTCCTCTATCTTTCTAAGCTTCAATTTTAAATTCTCGATCTGATCCAGAAACTCGTCTTCCTTTTGCTTGTTAGCAGCCATTGTAGTGTTTCGGTGAGCGACGAACTTTTGAATTCTAACCAAGGCTCTAGTCAGCTCTTCTTTCTTGGACTTAAGCACACTACTAGTGCTTTCCAAAGCTTGACCTACCCGTTTCCTGGCTGTGACCTCTTCAGCTAACTTTTTCTCCTTCGTGGCCAGAAGTTCTGTCTTTACCTTAGAAGTGTAGATAGCTTCACCTCGATCATGCTTCAACTGGCTGATCTCTCTCTTCAATTCTTTATTCTCTTCACACAACTTTTCTTTCTCTGCCCACAACTTGTTATACTTTTCCATCTCAATCGTAGTGGGTTGTTCAGTCATCAACGGGTACGAGGGTGGCTCTATGAAGAAAGAAAGGAGTTCTTTTTCTACTCTCTTCTGTATCCACTCTTCATATGGAGGGAAAGTTCTGTTGTTGCTCTTCCCAAAAGAAGCTTCCCCCTTCTTATGAACATCTTCCCAATTTATGGCTTCCTTCAACAAATCTGGGTTGACTTTCCCACTTAAAAAGAAGGATTCTCGAACATCCTCCTCTTTTGGTGGTTCTCTCAAAGCGTACCTGAATTGCCTGACAGCAAGAATAGGGTTGTAGTTAATCCCCCCTTTCCGTCCTATCAAAGGCACGTTCGGGAAATTTCCACAACTGACGTTGATCTCTTTACCCAACAAATCACGGTTGACCTAATCTAGATTATCTGCTCTTAGACCCATTAGCCTTTTGAACCAATCTAACGTCCCTCGAGTTTCCATGAATGCCCCTGACTTAGGAAGACGATCAGCAAACCATTTGTAGAAAATTGATCCACAACAATATATGGGTCCTCCTCTCCTCTTTTCATTCTTGTAATGCAACGAGTGGTACAAATGACCAAGCAATTTAGGTACCGAATTCTTCATGACGAATATCCTGATAGCGTGCATGTCCATGAAATCCTTCACTTTTGGAAATAACACCATCCCATAAACACACAGGGCCAAGATTGCATTGAAAACTGACCAACTTCTAGCCTTATCATATACACGAGCCTGACCAACCAAGAACTTCATATGAAACCCTTTACATCCTCCTTTACTAGCAACGTTGCTTTCCAATAGAGACTGATCCAAATGCAGAGCAGCGGATACCTTTTCCAGATTAGGAACTTCCCCAAAATAATAGAAAGGCGCCTCCTTCTTGATAGAGGCACCCAAAATAAGAGCGAACTCCTCCAATGTCGGAACCAGAACATAATCAGGAAATAAGAAACACCGCAGTGGAGGGTCATAGAACTGCACCAGAGTGTGTAGAGCCCTATACTCATATTCAGTGATGTTGCGGACAAAATTCAAAATCTTTCCATATTCTTCCCTGAAGTCTGCTAATACATCGGGATCTGCCATAGCCATCACCTTGAGAAGAGAATCCAAAGTAAGCTGCGGGAACTTATACAATATGTTATTCTTCTTCTTTTCAGTATTCATCTCTGACAATATTTGAAAACTGGAATCAAGGATAGGATACAAACCCTACAAATAAACAAACACGTTAGAATGCAAAATGATGATGCAGATACACACATGGGATCAAGGTGTCCATAAAGCTCTGGATTGTTATTGTACTACTGACTAAATAAGACCCAAATTCCCTTCTGACCAGAATACCAGAAACCCAGAAATCAAGAATAACGGACCACTCAGAATACCAGAATACTGGGATGATAAGTCCACACTAGTATGAATACCAGAATACCGGGTAGCTTGAAGGCCAAAGTTTCCTGCAAACCTGTAAACACCCAGTCCCTCTCACATGTGGGTTCTAGAAAAACCGAGGATCCCCAGCTTCATGGGCTCTCAGGTTAAAAAATGATGATACGGTCACCATTTGTGGTTTGGCATCATCATCAATCGAGGAGGCCTCAACTGAATCCCCTAAAAAAGGTCATCCTATAGTGAGTTCCCAGCTTCGGGTCCTCGGATCAAGAAGTATAATGGGTTTACCATTTCTGGTCTGCCATTACTACCTCTTGGGAGGAGTACCTCAACTGAGTCCTTGGGGAATGATCGCCAGAGTCGACAACTCTCTAAGTTACATTCTATCATCTGCCCCAATGCGCAGGATAGAACATTACCAAAGAAAACCTCGTCTGGATGTGGAATTTTTGTGTATACTAAGTCTGGCCAAATGCCACACAAGTCACACTACTTTCCACTCTAATCCTAGGTGTATACTCAATCCTGGGTATTGGGCTTATCTCTCATGGAACCAACCCACCCAACAGCACAACAGTAGCAGAGCAGTATGATAACAATAATCAAATGCGAAAAATGCAGTAAAATACAGTAATATACAACAAATAATGCACAACAGTAAACACCCAATGGAATAAAACAGGCAAGCACTAGGACTGACTCTCATAGGGAACCAGATATCCCCAGCAGAGTCGCCAGCTGTGCAACTGCGAAAATAACAACCGGCAAAAACAGAACAGAAGAGTCACAATCAAACATTATTTATCCTGAAGCAGGGAAAGGAAATGATCGAAGAAAACCTGAAAAGGGAGAAGACATGGTCGTTGCAACCATAGTCCGGGTTCGGGAGTCGGTTACGCGAGGGGAAGGTATTAGCATCCCCACGCGTCCATCGTACTCGATGGGATCCATGCTTGTTGTCTAATCAAAGGGTGAGTTATCTAAAGCCTACTACTAAACGGAAACGGAAAACAAAAAGGGAAAACAAAAACGGAATCGCAAGGATCATCACAATCCTATGCCTACGTATCTTCATGGACGAACGAAGAATCAGAGTCGACGTAGTTCGACGGACTACGCACTAATGAGGGAAGGTTGCTCGCCAAGACATCGCCGTCTTGTGCCTACGTATCCTCAATCGGAGAGAGAGAGAGAGAGGAAGTCAGAGCAGTCGTAGTTTGACCTACGAGTCGATGAGTGTTTTTAAGTGAGCGACGAGCTCTTTTCTGAAAATGATTTGAAACCCAACAATCCCGAAGGATAAAAATGATTTGATCTTGGTTTGTGTTTTTTAGACAGATGTTAATTGAAGTTAGTTTGAAACTCACATTGCACTAAAGTCTATGACATAGGAGCGAATGCGTCGCATGGTCACCCCCAATGGGACGTATTCTAAACACTCTAGAAGAGTGAAGGGAGACCCCTCATTCTTTATTTCTTATGTACTTAAGGCTCATGACGTGCAATGCTCGTTGCATTTATTAAGTGCTTTAGACTTGTTATGAGATGAGAAGAGAAGACTCAAAGTTGAAAGAAAAACACTAAGGGAACTCTATCCTAATGTTGTCATGCAAAGTGGCCCTAAGGTTGAGGTAAGAAGGGAAAATTCTACCTAATGTTAGCATACATGGATTGAATCCTAATGTCTATCCTATTCCAAGCTTAATCAAAGATTAAGTTGGACTAGGGAGTCCTAAGGGAACATGCAAAAGCAAATCCAAGACTTAAACAAGTCTGAAGATCCAAGGGAAAAGAAAGAAGTAAGAGATGAAGGAGAAGGTGCAATAAAGTGAACAAACATGAACGTTCAAATCAAGAAGCCAAACTACAAGGCAAACATCACCACCAATCAACATGTCCAAGCAAACAAGATCATGTAAGAGAAAGTGTTCAAACACACTCAAGTGATCTAGAATTCCATAAGAGATATAACAAGACATGGAACCATGCTAGATGAGACCAAATAAAGTTAGATACAAGATAGGGCAGCAAACACTTCATGTCACAACAAACCCAAATCAAAAGAAGGAACGTCATCCATCACACTCAAAGCATATGTCAAAACTAGGCATGCATTCCACAAAATTAAGTCCAAAGTGATTGACATGTTCTCATACACATAAGAAAACACCAAAGAAAGATAATACATCAAGAGCCAAAGAAAATCAGAACCTTAAACATGTCTTATCAAGCCCAAAAAGATCACCAAGCATGAAAAAGATTCATGTCACACAAATGCTCAAAGACTAGGTCAAGATGTGTACATTAACATGCTCAAAACATCACCAAATGGGAGCATCAATAAAAAATAGCAAAGTGATCCAATAAAATTCTAAAAAATATCCAAAGGCATGTTCAAACCTCCAACTAAACATGTACAAAAGATGGAAGCAAAACAAGTTCAAGAACATGTCCAAAAGTGATCAACAAGGCAAGGTAAGCAAGTGATCGAGCATGTATCGAGGGTCAACAAAAGTTGAATGGAAAGTCACTAAAAGTAACTCAAACTACGCCCAAACCAGCATCAAAACAACCTCATATTAAGGTCTAAATGTGGCTAAAAAATTAACCGCAAATGATGAGCAATGGTCAAGAAATTTTCTAACCCTAGATGAAGGGTATCATTGGAAACACACTCACAAAATAATCCAAATAAAATACTAAAAATGAATTAAAAATAAAATAAAAAATCATGAAAATATTTTTGTTGATTTTTAAATGATTTTATCAATTAAAAATAAAATGCACTAAAAAAATGAAAAAAAAAAAAGAAAAAAAAGAAATGCAAGGAAGGAGCAAGCTATGGGGTATATGCAGCAATCCAGATACAAAGCAAACATGTTAAAAGCGCGCAGGGCCTAAAGATGGAGGGTGGGAAGAGCAAATATTGCATCAGCCCAGTAGACGAACCAAAAAACCTGAAGAAAAAGGACCTCTATGAAACGTACCATTTCATTAAACGATGTGGCGTTCCACATCATCGGTCAGCTCACCACGCCAGATCCATGTATGCCAGTCAACCTTGCCACACAAGCATAAAACCTAGACTCCGAAGAGCATCTCCAGTCGTCTTCTCCGACCACGAGCTCACCGGAGCTCTACAAATCTCACTAAACCACAAAAATAAAGACCCAAACTTGAAGCATTTCTCACGTAGAACATGGATCTGGCTTCCAAATCTATTTATAATCACTAAAACGCCATGAAAACCGAGCTCAAACATTTAACAACCAAACTGAAACTTAAGCAAACTAAAAAAACACATGTAAAAACAATTCCTCCACCATAGGAGGACTTCAGAATCACCAATCACATGCTCAAAACACGTTTATTATAGAAGGAAAAAATTGGAGAAGCTTACGCATCGGAGACAATCCGTTGCTTCTTCAAACGGATGCAAATTTTATGAAATTCCTTCCAAATGCTTTTACCAGCTCTAGAGAGTGAAGATCTAGTCAGAGAATGAAGAAAACTCTTTGAAAACTTGAGGTTCGAAGTTGAAAAATTCTGAGAATGAGAGAGCTCGTTTCTGATCTGAAGTTGAGCAAATGATGGTCCTCCCTGATTCTTAGGGTTTCTAGAGCTTAAATATGATGGATTATGAATGGTTTTTGGGCCTGGTATTGGGTGGAAAATGTGTTTTGAAAACTTGCCAAAAATGTTCCAAGGGTGGTGCACACACGGGTTTTACTTGATGAGGGGTGTGTGGAGTGTGATTTCATGAAGCATGAAAAAGGGTGGGTGGAGTCAGCACGTGAAGCAAGTTTTTGTGCAAATTGCAATTTCCAAATTTTTCCAACAAAGGGACATATTTAGCATCCCAAATGATGATGTATGCATGAAACATAGTGTGTTATGGTTATGCTGCAAGAGTACAATACCAAATGGTACCAAAACCAAAGAAATCAGCATGCCTTTCTACGCCTTAGAAAAAAAACGTGTAGCCCACTTCATGCCATTATATCTCTATGGATTTTGAAATTCTGGCACAGATATCAGATGTCATACACAGATGTTGAGACACTGATATCCAACACAATGAACAATATAACAATAAAAATTATAGTGCAGAAAGTAAAGAATATAGTGATATGTTTACCTAGTTCGGATCAACAATCCTACTCTGAGGGCTACCAAGCCAGGGACGAAACCAATATACGATAGTATCAATTCACAGATCATACAATAACCAAACCCTGTTATAATCTGCTCACTTAATCACTACCCTTCCTATGACTTCTACCTAAGACTCACCTAGGTATGAGGTCCTCCTCAAATCCTCTACAACCACAACCCGTGATTGGTTTCTTTCCACACAAGTAACACCACGAAAGTCACACTTTCAAAACACACAATTCTCAATACTTCAAAGCTTATGAGAATTGACACACAAGAAACTCAATGCTTAAAAGCTTATGAGTAACTGACAGAACTTACAACATAAAAAACCAGTCCTTATACTGTTATCAGAATGATACCAGTTAGGCTCACAAAATACACTCGAAAACCCTAACAAAAACACATGTAAGTTCCACACCTAAACTAGGTTTACACCAGTCAATATATAGCATTTAATCTGGACTGGATTGGGCTTCAAAAACGCAGCAAATAGACTGCTCACAAATCTCTAAAATAAACTCCAACAAAATAGGTCTTCAATCTAAAGTTTCCTAATATGTCTCCATAATTAGAAACAGCTGAAAATCCGAAAAACCAACACATAAGCACAATCCAAAAATGCTTTGGATGCCACATAGGATAACCAAATATTCACAGAATATTCAGTAACAATTAACAGCAACAGAATCTTCTTTAAAACAGAGTTTAGGCACGATGTCCTATGAGCCAGTATGGGACATCTTCATTCGACATGTTGAGTGCAGCAAATTAGAACATCTTGCTGCTAGAAAAAGTTTTAGCAAAATAAATGCCAACCACAGAATCAATGAAATAACAATCTCCCCCTTTGGCTTATTTTGGCTAAAACTACACACCAAAAAAATCTTGTAAAGAAGCATAAAAAATCCATATCAGAGACAGCAGCAAAATACCAACACACAACACACATAGCAGCAAAAAAAAAACATAGCAGCACTCCCCTTCAACTGCATACAACACACAGCAAAAAAACTCCCCCTCAACTGCAGCACATTCTCCCCCTCAACTACTATAGCAGCACAAGTACAGAACACACCACCAGCACAAGCACACCACACACAAACATATTACTCCCCCTTTTTAGCAAGAAATATGACAAAGGCAAGTAGAACAGTTATAAGTAAAACACAACAATGGTTAAAGTTCAGGAGAGATACATAGAAAAGCTATTCTAGGTGTTCAGTCAAAAACAAGAAAAAAATCTTCTGCAAAAATTATACCATTATTCCGCAGCACCATCATCGGCAGATTCTGCAATGTCTTCACTCTCTCGATCAGCAACAGCATCAGTATCAGTATCACCACTCCTAAATCCTGAGTCATCTGAACTCTGTTCACATTCTCTATCAGATTCTACAGAGGCATCACCTTCAGCAGTTCCTTGGTCTTTACCAGCTGTCCCAGCAGAAGCATTCCTTTTCTCCATGAAGGTTTTGATTAACTGTTCAAGTTTGGCCTTCCGAGCAGTGTCTCTTCTGATGGAATCTTCCAGTTCCTTGCACGTTTCTTGTAGCTGTGCAATGACTTCATCATCAAGGTTAGTATGACTGGAAGTCTGAGAAGATGTCCCAACAATATCTGAGACATGTGCTCCACCAAGTAACTTGTAGTGTAGGGATAGAGGAGGTTTTCTTTTGAGCACAGTGTCACTCCTTAACACAAGATTAGGACACTGGTCTAAAATAACACCACAGATCAAGGAAGGGAAGCAAATAGGCATCTTGACAGCAGTTGAACTAGCTTGTTTCAGAATCTGTTCAAAGATGTATGACCCAAAATCAAAAGAAACCTTTTTCCCGATAGCATAAATGAATCTGCCAAGTATGGAGGAAATAGTAGATGTGTGATTGGTAGGAACCCAATTCACAACAGCAATCCTGTGGAGGATGACATATTTGACACTCAGTTTTCCAGACGACAGCTTTTCTTTATTTGGCCAGTGTCTAATACAACCACATGTAATCTCCTTGCATACAACATTGTCTGTAACCTCTAACTCAGGTTGAGGTTCCTTACACCTTCCCAGATAGTTGTTGATAATTTCAGGAGAAAAAGTGACAGCTTCTCCTCTCACAGACACTTTTCTGAGATTGTTACCCCTGTTCTCATCACACTCTTCAGATATATTCACCACAAATTCCTTGACTAGATTTCCATAGCAGGGTCCTATCTTGGACACAGTTCTCATCAATCCAGCCGCTGCAATAAGATCCAATATTTCTTTGTACTTATCGAAATCCTTCCCCAACTCTCTCTCCAGAGCAATCCTCCTTTGATCCATAATTCTCCATCTATCTGCATTTCTCATAGAACTTTCAGCATAAGTCCTTTTGCAGGTAGAGGTTTTCATACCAATGATGTCTTGAACATCTGTTGCAACTTCATAGTCAGACTCACTGTGATCAGTGATTTTTCTCTTCTTAGTGGGCACAACAACCTTACTCCATTGTTTAGGAGGTCCTGCTCGAACTTTTCCCTCCCCACCTCCAGATTTTCCATGCAGTTTCGAAGACTTTGAGCCTTCACTTATCACAATTTTCTCTCTTCTTCTCTTAATTTTCCTTAGCATTCCAGCAATAGGTTCCTCATCAGAAGTGAGGTCATCAACATTAATAACATCATCAGTCCTTCTTACATCATCTTTCTTTTTACTCCTTCTTTCATGGTCCACATGCATGGGAACACCATCATCGGTCCTATCAGTAGGGCTGCTATTGATATTTCCTGTCACGGATGTTGGAACATCAGACCCGACATCTGTCTCAACTCCAGTCAGAATCGTGGAAATAAACCTCCAAAGTTCCTTATCATTTTTTACAACATCATCATCGGTGGAATTCTTGTTTACACCTCGTGATTTAGAATCCTTCTTCTTCTCAACTAAACCAGACTTAGACCTCTTTTCAGACACGTTTTTCCCAGGGCTTATTTGGTCAGCATACAAACTAGTCATGGATTGAACTTTCTTCCTAGGTGAAAAAGGTTTAGACTTCTTACCAGGAATATTGACATTCGTTGTGTGAGAAGCTTTCCGTTTTCCTTTAGGGTCAGCCGGTACAACGTTCAAAGGAGCAATATCAAGTACAAGATCAGAGAGGTTGATCATTCACAGTGATTCATCATCTCCAGCATTGGTTCGAGGAGATCCTGAGTTATCAGAGGAGCCATGATGTTGAGACATTTTTGATTGATCACTCGGTACAATATTGAGAATGTTAGGAGAAAATCCTAAGACTCGTGAACTTTGTAGAGAAAGGGCAAGAGGACTTTTTGTAGAATAAGTTTGCTGTAGGTAGAGTATGTTTGCCCGCCTATTTATACTTTTGAGGACTGGGCCCAGAGAAGCGCGGTATCCACAGACTTTGATCACCCGATTCGCCTCAAGAGTGCATTCACCAAGTTCTCCTTCTAAATTTACCTTGCTGACATACTTACCAAGTTTAATCTTATTATTACAGTTCACCATGCACACATTATGGGTAGCTTTACAATTGATCAGCACCTGTTCTAACTCAATAGTCTTTCCAGTAGCTTTCTTAGTCTCCAAGCATAATGCAGTGTTCTCAAAACTCCACAGATAACAATTATCTGATGCTCTCTCGCCTCTCATGATAACCTTACCCTTCTCATTTGTTATCAGACATTCAGCATTGGTAAAGATGACCTTGAGACCTTGATCACATAGTTGACTTATGCTAATCAAGTTTGCATCTAAGCCTTCAACAAGTAATACCCCCTCCAGATTGGGTTGACCTGTATAGTCCAGTTTTCCAACACCTATTACTCTCCCTTTTGATCCATTACCAAAGGTCACATAGTTAGTAGAATGATACTTAACATCTGACAGACATCCCTTGATACCAGTCATTTGCTTGGAACATCCACTGTCAAAGTACCACTTTTCCCTTGCAGAGACACTGAAGGACTTATGAGCTATGTGTTCTTCCACAGTACTCTTGGGAGTCCACACTTTTGTTGCTCCAACCCACTCTTGTTCCCTACTAGACTGTAATCCAGTCTTGGGGTAGCCATATAATCTGTAGCAGAAGGGTTTTATATGGCCAAACCTTCCACAATAGTGGCATTTCCATCTTTGATTCTTTCTTCTTGTGAAATTCTTCTGATGTCTGTAAGGATGTTGCAACATGTTATATGACATCTTTAATTTTTTCTTAGATTGAGCAGGTGTCACTTCAGGCCATTTTCCCTTGTCCATCTCACTGGAACTTTCAAACCCAAGACCACTAACATCTCCAACATCTCTCCCTGACTTCAGAATCTCATCAAGCACATCAGAGATGCTATTAAGCATTCTGACAGTCTTGATAACATTATCCAGTTTTGAATTCAGAACAACCACTTCACTTTTTAGATCAGAGATAGTAGCCAAGTGCTCTACCTTTTCAGCTTTTAGGTGAGCAATAACTTTCTTTTGTTCTTCTTTCTGCTAACATATTTCTTCACTTTTAATGCATAAGTTCTTATAGGAAGCAGCTAGCTCTTCAAAAGTAAGATCTTCACTGATTGACTCTTCATCAGACTCACACACACCTGTTAATGCTGTAATCCTCTTTCCGGACTTCTCATCAGTTTCAGTTTAGCCCCTTCTTTTGCCTCTTGAGATATGTGGGGCACTCAGATTTTATGTGCCCAAAACCTTCACACTCATGACACTGAGCTCCTCTCCCTTGGTTGGAATTATCTTCAGTACTGGTATTTCTCCCAGCATTCTGATTTTTACTGATGTCAGATGGCTTGTCCCTAACATTTGATATTGACTTCCAATCCATCCTTCTGAGCACTTTGTTGAATTGTTTGCCAAGTAATACCAGATCTTCTGAGAGGCCTTCATCTCTGTCCAGATTACCTTCTCCTTCTGAATCACTTGTCTTTGACACAAAAGCTATACTCTTCTTATTTTCAATCTTTTCACTGATCCCCAATTCAAATGTTTGAAGTGATCCCACAAGTTCATCCACTTTCATCTTATCTATGTCCTGAGCTTCCTCTATAGCAGTCACTTTCATGTCAAATATCTTAGGTAGAGATCTGAGGATTTTTCTTACCAGTTTGCTGTAAGACATCTTTTCACCCAGGGCACTTGAGGCATTATCTATCTCAATGATGTTCATGTGGAAATCATGAATGCTCTCATCTTCCTTCATCTTCAAATTTTCAAACTTGGTAGTGAGAATCTGAAGTTTTGACATCTTCACCTTTGAAGTCCCTACATGAGCAACTTTCAAGACCTGCCAGGCCTCTTTTGCAATGGTGCAGTGTTCAATCAACCTGAAGATATTTTTGTTAACACCATTAAACAACGCATTCATGGCTTTGGAGTTTCCCAAGGACCCTTTGTAATCTGCATCATCCCAGTCTTCCTCTTCCTTCACCACATCAGTAGATTTACCTTCTTCATCTCTAACCTTTGGGGGTTACCATCCTTTTATAACAGCTTTCCATGCTTGATCATCCATGGATTTGATGAATGTTATCATCCTCAGTTTCCAATAGTCATAGTTGGAACCATCAAGCAGAGGTGGTTTGTTCAAAAATTCTCCATCCTTGTCCATTATACCAGAAAGTACCTTCCCTGAATCTCACCCAGAACAACAAAAATAACAGTGCAGAAAGTAAAGAACACAGTGATATGTTTACCCAGTTCGGATCAACAATCCTACTCTGGGGGCTACCAAGCTAGGGACGAAATTAATATACGATAGTATCAATTCACAGATCATACAATAACCAAACCCTGTTATAATCTGCTCACTTAATCACTACCCTTCCTATGACTTCTACCTAAGACTCACCTAGGTATGAGATCCTCCTCAAATCCTCTACAACCACAACCCGTGATTGGTTTCTTTCCACACAAGTAACACCACGAAAGTCACACTTTCAAAACACACAATTCTCAATACTTCAAAGCTTATGAGAATTGACACACAAGAAACTCAATGCTTAAAAGCTTATGAGTAACTGACAGAACTTACAACATAAAAAACCAGTCCTTATACTGTTATCAGAATGATACCAGTTAGGCTCACAAAATACACTCGAAAACCCTAACAAAAGCACATGTAAGTTCCACACCTAAACTAGGTTTACACCAGTCAATATATAGCATTTAATCTGGACTGGATTGGGCTTCAAAAACGCAGCAAATAGACTGCTCACAAATCTCTAAAATAAACTCCAACAAAATAGGTCTTCAATCTAAAGTTTCCTAATATGTCTCCATAATTAGAAACAGCTGAAAATCCGAAAAACCAACACATAAGCACAATCCAAAAATGCTTTGGATGCCACATAGGATAACCAAATATTCACAGAATATTCAGTAACAATTAACAGCAATAGAATCTTCTTTAAAACAAAGTTTAGGCACGATGTCCTATGAGCCAGTATGGGACATCTTCATTCGACATGTTGAGTGCAGCAAATTAGAACATCTTGCTGCTAGAAAAAGTTTTAGCAAAATAAATGCCAACCACAGAATCAATGAAATAACAATCTCCCCCTTTGGCATATTTTGGCTAAAACTACACACCAAACAAATCTTGTAAAGAAGCATAAAAAATCCATATCAGAGACAACAGCAAAATACCAACACACAACACACATAGCAGCAAAAAAAAAAACATAGCAGCACTCCCCTTCAACTGCATACAACACACAGCAAAAAAACTCCCCCTCAACTGCAGCACATTCTCCCCCTCAACTACTATAGCAGCACAAGCACACAACACACCACCAGCATAAGCACACCATACACAAACATATTACTCCCCCTTTTTAGCAAGAAATATGACAAAGGCAAGTAGAACAGTTATAAGTAAAACACAACAATGGTTAAAGTTCAGGAGAGATACATAGAAAAGCTATTCTAGGTGTTCAGTCAAAAACAAGAAAAAAATCTTCTGCAAAAATTATACCATTATTCCGCAGCACCATCATCGGCAGATTCTGCAATGTCTTCACTCTCTCGATCAGCAACAACATCAGTATCAGTATCACCACTCCTAAATCCTGAGTCATCTGAACTCTGTTCACATTCTCTATCAGATTCTACAGAGGCATCACCTTCAGCAGTTCCTTGGTCTTTACCAGCTGTCCCAGCAGAAGCATTCCTTTTCTCCATGAAGGTTTTGATTAACTGTTCAAGTTTGGCCTTCCGAGCAGTGTCTCTTCTGATGGAATCTTCCAGTTCCTTGCACGTTTCTTGTAGCTGTGCAATGACTTCATCATCAAGGTTAGTATGACTGAAAGTCTGAGAAGATGTCCCAACAATATCTGAGACATGTGCTCCACCAAGTAACTTGTAGTGTAGGGATAGAGGAGGTTTTCTTTTGAGCACAGTGTCACTCCTTAACACAAGATTAGGACACTGGTCTAAAATAACACCACAGATCAAGGAAGGGAAGCAAATAGGCATCTTGACAGCAGTTGAACTAGCTTGTTTCAGAATCTGTTCAAAGATGTATGACCCAAAATCAAAAGAAACCTTTTTCCCGATAGCATAAATGAATCTGCCAAGTATGGAGGAAATAGTAGATGTGTGATTGGTAGGAACCCAATTCACAACAGCAATCCTGTGGAGGATGGCATATTTGACACTCAGTTTTCCAGACGACAGCTTTTCTTTATTTGGCCAGTGTCTAATACAACCACATGTAATCTCCTTGCATACAACATTGTCTGTAACCTCTAACTCAGGTTGAGGTTCCTTACACCTGCCCAGATAGTTGTTGATAATTTCAGGAGAAAAAGTGACAGCTTCTCCTCTCACAGACACTTTTCTGAGATTGTTACCCCTGTTCTCATCACACTCTTCAGATATATTCACCACAAATTCCTTGACTAGATTTCCATAGCAGGGTCCTATCTTGGACACAGTTCTCATCAATCCAGCCGCTGCAATAAGATCCATGATTTCTTTGTACTTATTGAAATCCTTCCCCAACTCTCTCTCCAGAGCAATCCTCCTTTGATCCACAATTCTCCATCTATCTGCATTTCTCATAGAACTTTCAGCATAAGTCCTTTTGCAGGTAGAGGTTTTCATACCAATGATGTCTTGAACATCTGTTGCAACTTCATAGTCAGACTCACTGTGATCAGTGATTTTTCTCTTCTTAGTGGGCACAACAACCTTACTCCATTGTTTAGGAGGTCCTGCTCGAACTTTTCCCTCCCCACCTCCAGATTTTCCATGCAGTTTCGAAGACTTTGAGCCTTCACTTATCACAATTTTCTCTCTTCTTCTCTTAATTTTCCTTAGCATTCCAGCAATAGGTTCCTCATCAGAAGTGAGGTCATCAACATTAATAACATCATCAGTCCTTCTTACATCAGCTTTCTTTTTACTCATTCTTTCACGGCCCACATGCATGGGAACACCATCATCGGTCCTATCAGTAGGGCTGCTATTGATATTTCCTGTCACGGATGTTGGAACATCAGACCCGACATCTGTCTCAACTCCAGTCAGAATCGTGGAAATAAACCTCCAAAGTTCCTTATCCTTTTTGACAACATCATCATCGGTGGAATTCTTGTTTACACCTCGTGATTTAGAATCCTTCTTCTTCTCAACTAAACCAGACTTAGACCTCTTTTCAGACACGTTTTTCCCAGGGCTTATTTGGTCAGCATACAAACTAGTCATGGATTGAACTTTCTTCCTAGGTGAAAAAGGTTTAGACTTCTTACCAGGAATATTGACATTCGTTGTGTGAGAAGCTTTCCGTTTTCCTTTAGGGTCAGCCGGTACAACGTTCAAAGGAGCAATATCAAGTACAAGATCAGAGAGGTTGATCATTCACAGTGATTCATCATCTCCAGCATTGGTTCGAGGAGATCCTGAGTTATCAGAGGAGCCATGATGTTGAGACATTTTTGATTGATCACTCGGTACAATATTGAGAATGTTAGGAGAAAATCCTAAGACTCGTGAACTTTGTAGAGAAAGGGCAAGAGGACTTTTTGTAGAATAAGTTTGCTGTAGGTAGAGTATGTTTGCCCGCCTATTTATACTTTTGAGGACTGGGCCCAGAGAAGCGCAGTATCCACAGACTTTGATCACCCGATTCGCCTCAAGAGTGCATTCACCAAGTTCTCCTTCTAAATTTACCTTGCTGACATACTTACCAAGTTTAATCTTATTATTACAGTTCACCATGCACACATTATGGGTAGCTTTACAATTGATCAGCACCTGTTCTAACTCAATAGTCTTTCCAGTAGCTTTCTTAGTCTCCAAGCATAATGCAGTGTTCTCAAAACTCCACAGATAACAATTATCTGATGCTCTCTCGCCTCTCATGATAACCTTACCCTTCTCATTTGTTATCAGACATTCAGCATTGGTAAAGATGACCTTGAGACCTTGATCACATAGTTGACTTATGCTAATCAAGTTTGCATCTAAGCCTTCAACAAGTAATACCCCCTCCAGATTGGGTTGACCTGTATAGTCCAGTTTTCCAACACCTATTACTCTCCCTTTTGATCCATTACCAAAGGTCACATAGTTAGTAGAATGATACTTAAAATCTGACAGACATCCCTTGATACCAGTCATTTGCTTGGAACATCCACTGTCAAAGTACCACTTTTCCCTTGCAGAGACACTGAAGGACTTATGAGCTATGTGTTCTTCCACAGTACTCTTGGGAGTCCACACTTTTGTTGCTCCAACCCACTCTTGTTCCCTACTAGACTGTAATCCAGTCTTGGGGTAGCCATATAATCTGTAGCAGAAGGGTTTTATATGGCCAAACCTTCCACAATAGTGGCATTTCCATCTTTGATTCTTTCTTCTTGTGAAATTCTTCTGATGTCTGTAAGGATGTTGCAACATGTTATATGACATCTTTAATTTTTTCTTAGATTGAGCAGGTGTCACTTCAGGCCATTTTCCCTTGTCCATCTCACTGGAACTTTCAAACCCAAGACCACTAACATCTCCAACATCTCTCCCTGACTTCAGAATCTCATCAAGCACATCAGAGATGCTATTAAGCATTCTGACAGTCTTGATAACATTATCCAGTTTTGAATTCAGAACAACCACTTCACTTTTTAGATCAGAGATAGTAGCCAAGTGCTCTACCTTTTCAGCTTTTAGGTGAGCAATAACTTTCTTTTGTTCTTCTTTCTGCTAACATATTTCTTCACTTTTAATGCATAAGTTCTTATAGGAAGCAGCTAGCTCTTCAAAAGTAAGATCTTCACTGATTGACTCTTCATCAGACTCACACACACCTGTTAATGATGTAATCCTCTTTCCGGACTTCTCATCAGTTTCAGTTTAGCCCCTTCTTTTGCCTCTTGAGATATGTGGGGCACTCAGATTTTATGTGCCCAAAACCTTCACACTCATGACACTGAGCTCCTCTCCCTTGGTTGGAATTATCTTCAGTACTGGTATTTCTCCCAGCATTCTGATTTTTACTGATGTCAGATGGCTTGTCCCTAACATTTGATATTGACTTCCAATCCATCCTTCTGAGCACTTTGTTGAATTGTTTTCCAAGTAACACCAGATCTTCTGAGAGGCCTTCATCTCTGTCCAGATTACCTTCTCCTTCTGAATCACTTGTCTTTGACACAAAAGCTATACTCTTCTTATTTTCAATCTTTTCACTGATCCCCAATTCAAATGTTTGAAGTGATCCCACAAGTTCATCCACTTTCATCTTATCTATGTCCTGAGCTTCCTCTATAGCAGTCACTTTCATGTCAAATATCTTAGGTAGAGATCTGAGGATTTTTCTTACCAGTTTGCTGTAAGACATCTTTTCACCCAGGGCACTTGAGGCATTAGCTATCTCAATGATGTTCATGTGGAAATCATGAATGCTCTCATCTTCCTTCATCTTCAAATTTTCAAACTTGGTAGTGAGAATCTGAAGTTTTGACATCTTCACCTTTGAAGTCCCTTCATGAGCAACTTTCAAGACCTGCCAGGCCTCTTTTGCAATGGTGCAGTGTTCAATCAACCTGAAGATATTTTTGTTAACACCATTAAACAACGCATTCATGGCTTTGGAGTTTCCCAAGGACCCTTTGTAATCTGCATGATCCCAGTCTTCCTCTTCCTTCACCACATCAGTAGATTTACCTTCTCCATCTCTAACCTTTGGGGGTTACCATCCTTTTATAACAGCTTTCCATGCTTGATCATCCATGGATTTGATGAATGCTATCATCCTCAGTTTCCAATAGTCATAGTTGGAACCATCAAGCAGAGGTGGTTTGTTCAAAAATTCTCCATCCTTGTCCATTATACCAGAAAGTACCTTCCCTGAATCTCACCCAGAACAACAAAAATAACAGTGCAGAAAGTAAAGAACATAGTGATATGTTTACCCAGTTCGGATCAACAATCCTACTCTGGGGGCTACCAAGCCAGGGACGAAACCAATATACGATAGTATCAATTCACAGATCATACAATAACCAAACCCTGTTATAATCTGCTCACTTAATCACTACCCTTCCTATGACTTCTACCTAAGACTCACCTAGGTATGAGGCCCTCCTCAAATCCCTCTACAACCACAACCCGTGATTGGTTTCTTTCCACATAAGTAACACCACGAAAGTCACACTTTCAAAACACACAATTCTCAATACTTCAAAGCTTATGAGAATTGACACACAAGAAACTCAATGCTTAAAAGCTTATGGGTAACTGACAGAACTTACAACACAAAAAACTAGTCCTTATACTGTTATCAGAATGATACCAGTTAGGCTCACATAATACACTCAAAAACCCTAACAAAAACACATGTAAGTTCCACACCTAAACTAGGTTTACACCAGTCAATATATAGCATTTAATCTGGACTGGATTGGGCTTCAAAAATGCAGCAAATAGACTGCTCACAAATCTCTAAAATAAACTCCAACAAAATAGGTCTTCAATCTAAAGTTTCCTAATATGTCTCCATAATTAGAAACAGCTGAAAATCCAAAAAACCAACACATAAGCACAATCCAAAAATGCTTTGGATGCCACATAGGATAACCAAATATTCACAGAATATTCAGTAACAATTAACAGCAACAGAATCTTCTTTAAAACAGAGTTTAGGCGCGATGTCCTATGAGCCAGTATGGGACATCTTCATTCGACATGTTGATTGCAGCAAATTAGAACATCTTGTTTCAACATCTTGCTGCTAGAAAAAGTTTTAGCAAAATAAATGCCAACCACAGAATCAATGAAATAACAGATTTCAATCCAAATTGTGCAAATTGATGCTCAATGGAAAGCTTACACATCAAGGAACATCTTTGGTGTTAAAAAAATGGAGATTAAGCTTGGAAGATGATGAGAAATAAACAGGAACATGTGTCCTTGAACTTGCCGAACCATTCCAAATCACGAGTGCAACTTTGCCAACTTGATGACACCTTCTTTGAGCCTTCATAACTTGGTGAGTAATGGTCCAAATAAATAGAAATTGAGCTCAAACTCAAGTAGGAAGATGATGGAACAAGATCCATGTTGAAATCAGGTTGAAATGAGGCTTGGAGGTGTGTAAAAAATTGCCATGAAGACATGTCATTGCAACTGTCCAATTTAACTTAGAAAAAATCTAAGTGTTTTGTGTAATCACAACTTGAAACCTTGATTTTCCAACAAACATAACTACCTCAAAAATGATCTAATTAGAGCAAACTTTACATGGTTGGAAAGCTTAAAATGTGTACTACAAATTTCCTGTGAAAAATATTTTCAAATGGAGTTTGGATCATGGTGGAAAATTTTCCATAAATGGCAAATTTTCCAAATTCTTGATTTTTGATAAATCCCTTGACATTTCTTGACCAAAATTCATCCATTGATAACATTTGACATGATGAACAAGAGTTTGACCTTAAAAAGTCAGGAGTTGACTTTTTCACTGTACAATTGATTTTATCTCTGATTTTCCTGAATTTCAATCCTCTGATCAATTGAAATCCTTCTGAAATAAATTGATGGTCAATCTTCCATTCCTAGACACTTAGGGACATATGGAATACCATGGAATCAAGTCTTGCCCAAAAAAATCAGAAATACACTGATTTTAGGCAAAACCCTAATTTTGGGCCCAAATGTTAGGAGGAATCGACCCAAGCTCAAAACCCAAATTCCTCTGAGTATGATGTGAATATTCTCAAACAAATATGAAATGTGCCACATGATGATGATAACGCTTCAAAAATCTTGCCCATTGGAGCAATACATTCCCAGATATCCACAACCATAGTTTAATCATCTGATGAGGTGATGGACATATTAGGATACCTCGAAGCCTAAGAGCCCATTGTAGCTTGAATGATAGTGATAATAAGAACATCTCTTCCTTTGGTATCTTGAACAATGTTCATCTATACGCACATGATTTCTTGCTTGAGCCTCTGAAAAACATCTTCTCCTCTTGAGCTAACCAGGATACCATGATCCCATAATTAAAACCAATGATATGTACAAATGATAATGCAAAATGAAATGAAGCCTAAGCCAGTTAGAGTTAAGAAAGAGAGGGCAAATTTTGAGGTGTTACACTTATCCCACGAGGTTCTTTAATGACGACTCCGCCTAGAGTAGATAAGTTCAAAGAGTTTGTCATGAGTTCGCTAGCACTTCTTCATGATGAAATTTTGAGCTTGATCCATGACTCTAGGGACATCTTTTAGAACCCAAATGCGAGACTTTGTTTATGCGAAGGCTCCCTAAGGGAGACCCTGTTGTAATCTTATCATGGGAGGGTTATGCCCTATCATGATGATGTTTCTCATAGGGTATATGACCTTGGATTTGTTCTAAAAATAGCCAAATAAAATCTTAGAGCCTACAAGTGAGGGGGTCTTAGAACAAGATTTATTTCTGCATCTATACCTTTAAGTTTTGATGATAACAACATAGTATTTGTGTGAGAACTATTTTGGTACCCTAACTGTTTGTTATTGTGTAGATTTAACAACCAGTTCTGATTCTGAGTTTATGATGTGCAACGTCATCAATTTCTGAACATTTTGTTCTGAAATTCACTTTTGCATTGATTCACTCTTGAGAAGTTTCTAGAAAGACGCTATGTTGCTGCTGCAATCTTCTCTCTGCTTCTGCTTCTGGTATGACTCTGATCATCAAGCTTCTAAAGAATGGCAAGCTTCTGAAGTTTTGTTACTTAGATGAAAATTCTGAAGATCTCAAGCCAGACACTGACGTTGTCAAGGTTCTGACTAAAGATTTTGATTTCAGTTGTGTTTCTTTTTTTTCATGCTTCATCAACTTTTTATCAGAAGCCAATGAATTTGAAGATAAGATCAATGTGGATATGTAATCAAATAGTACATGGTACAAAACCAAATATTCCTTCCACTACCTGAAAACGTAGGCGAAGAACAATAATATTCTTCACACCTGTCACTAATCCGTTAGTGGACAGCTGCATTTTGGTATCCTGGATTTTCCCTCTAACGGTTCCTTTTTCATGCTATATAAAGAGGACTTGTATAATTGAAGAAAGTAGCTAGGGGTGGCAAAACGGGCTCGGCCCGCTGGGCATGCCTGTTTTACCCGTCATTTTTTGTGGGGCGAGCCTTAATTCTGAACCCGCGTATTTAAGCATGTCCACCCCGCAAAAAAACAGGGTGGGCACCAGACGGTCGCGGGCAGACCATGGGTATAAGTTAAAAATAATTAGGTCATTTGTTAAATGCAAATATGTTGTTGTTAAATGTAACAAACATGTTGTCAATTGTTACATGCTGTTAAATGCTCTTATAACATGCTGTAAATTGCCAAATATGTTGTTGTTAAATGTAACAAACATGTTGTCAATTGTTAGATGTTGTTAAATATTGTTATAACATGTTGTCAATTGTCAAATCTGCTGCTGTTAAATGTTACAAACATGCTGTTAAATGATGTCTAATTGTTATAACATATTGGGACAAACATGTTAATATGTTGCAACATATAAAATATTGTTATAACATGATGTTACAAACATGTTAATATGTTACACGTTAAATGTTGTCAATTATTACATGTTGTAGCATGTGTCTATTCTTTTCCTTTTTATCATAAAAGGATTTGAAAGCACACAAACAACAACGTGTAATAGAGACCGGAAAGTCTCAACTTGATATTTATTTGGAGGAGGCAAGTGTAGATTTAAGTTATCAAAATTTTGATGACTTGAATGTTCTTTAATGATGGAAAGATAATTGTAATATGTTTAAAGAGTTATCTTTAATGAAAAATAGATTTTGTTAGTTGTTTTTCAGGGAAAGAAAAGAAAATTAGAAGCCCTTAAAGATTTTTCAGATCAGAACTTAGGTTACTAGTTTCTGCAGAAACGGTTTACTCTCTGATTATGAAGTTTTAACTTCATCGTTTGAGAAAGACTTCCAACCAGGCATAACCAGACATTGAGAATTCTATGTTTACCAGATCTGATTCAACCAGGTTTTAAGATTTTAACTATGCTCTAAAGCTCTTTCACAAAGGATTTCAACCAAGCTTCTGAAGTGAAGTTCATCAGAGTGCTGACATTGACAACCAGTGTTCTGGATAAGTTCATGCAACTTCTGAAGACAAACCAGATTCTGGTAGAAGATCATTCTGGTTCTGCAAAAAAGTTAATTAGGAAAGTGTTCTTTCATTCTAATTTTATATTTTTGGGATTATACATCTTAGAGGGAGCTTTGTGCTTCTTTTTGATGTATCTCTTTGTGATTACCCTGTACAAATTCTTCATCAAAATACATGGTTTTCTCATCATAAAAAAGGGGGAGATTGTTAGAACAAGATTTGGTTCTGCATCTATATCTTTGAGTTTTGATGATAACAATGTAGTATTTGTGTGAGAACAATTTTGTACTATTTTTCACACCTATCACTAATCCGTTAGTGGACAACTGCATTCCGGTATCCCAGATTTTCCCTCCAATGGTTCCTTTTTCATGCAATATAAAGAGGACTTGGAGACTTGAATAAAGTAGCAACAATTTACAAGACTATTTCTACGTGAAAAGCTCTCAACTTTGTGCATACTTTTCTTTAAGTTTTTGTATTTCATTTGTGTAAACTCTGCTTGTGTAGAAGCAACTTGTAAGAAGTTTTTGTTTTTAAAACCCAATTTAAACCCATCTTTCTTGTGTTTTTCGCACATTCAAGGGGATTGGGTAGTCTAAACTTAGAACTAACATGTCATAAGAAGACTACCTTATCTAGGTCATGCTTGCATATTACCTTACCTATACCTAAACCCGTTTGGGTTTCCCATGCTGATCATTATCCCTATCTATAAGGAGCCTTCTTAAACAAGATGTCCTTCAACAATATCCTTAAACCCATATGTGGGTTCTATATCCATCACAATCCCTAAACTGGTAAGGGTTTCCTTTTGTCTGCCACTATCCCTAAACCCATTTGTGTTTCCTTAGGTCTCTCTTTATCCTAACCCCGCATTGCATGGAATCTCCAAAAAAAACTTTTAACATACCTAAAAAACAAAAGACAAATATTTTTGCATACCCTTGCATTATGCATTTGCATATAAACACGAACATTTGCATATCCTTATGCTTTCTCCCTTATCCAACTGTCATCCAGCTGTCAAGTTTCCCGATACTCATAAATGAACTCGAAGAAAGAGACTCAAGAAGTTAAGGAACTCAAGAAATACAAGTCATATTAAGGAGAGAAGGAACCCCTTCACCATGCCAACCACATGCTTACACAACGCCTTAGATGCCATTACCATGGGTGATTCCCCACATCACCGGCAGTATCAGCACCAACAACTACCTTGTCAGCAGAATAGGTATGCCCAGCAGAAGAAAAGACAAATGACTCCCCTTACTTGGATAAGTGCAAGAACACCAAGAAGTATCTCTCAAGACTGGTGGATCAACAAGGAAGGTCGCCCTTAGGATCATTAGGCTTTTGATTTCCATTTGTAAATTCATTGTTGCTATGTTTCATTTGTTGTAAATTTTAACTTTTTGATTAGTAATTTAAATAAAACGAGCACGCATATTTTTGAGGTTAATCCATTCGTATTCACTATTTTCTATGCCATCATTTTCCATACAAAAAAATCGATTCTTTTCCATTTCACTTTTCAACCATTAACAAACTTAGGAGGAGAATGATGTAAATAAAAATAATCAAATTTGCTGACGCATGCTTTTAATAGTAAGACCCGGCTGACAATGTAAGGCATTGTTTTGCCTCCCCAAACACTAGATAAATAATGAGTTAATCCATATTTAACCCCTCGAGTAAGAAGTCGGTGTTCTTTCTATTTACTATAAAAAAACTTAATCTTACCAGGGGCAAGGTAAATTTCAATTAACTCAATGATGGATGCTAATCTTAAGAGAATAAGTCTATCTAAGCAAGAAGTTTAAGCACATCCATTTCCTCACGCACATCATCCAACATCGAGGAAGCAATAAAATAAAGCTCACAACATCTTCTTCCTCACATACATCATCAAAGATCGATAAAGATATGAAAATAAAGCTCACCACAAAATTTTCCTCACACCATTCAACATCGAGGAAGCAATGGAGATAAAGTTCACAAAAGTCAACATGGCAGTCACAAGTATTCTAAACCAAAAGCGAAATCTCAAGAATTGTTTAAAAAAAATCCCGCTAAGTCAAGAACTAAAAAACCATGAGAAAGTTGAGTTAGGAAAAAGTTAGGGCATCTTGATGGACCATAAATTCAAAAGAGTTGGTCCATGAAAAATAGAGATTAAAAAGAAAAAAAACAAAAACAAGCCTATAAGTGAAAGTAGGTGACCGCCACCTCAAAAATCTCATCAAGTGCTTAAACCATTGCACCTCTTATATCCCTTGTTTCTTAAATTGTGAACTAGGCCACGTTACAACCTCCAAAAGTTCTAATTGAAGCTCAGTTCACTATGAAAGCATACTTAGCAGAATTTGTATTAAACTGACTTCGAATGTTTGTTAAATCATCACTAACCATATTGTTTTTTCACATCTTCATTCATGCCAACCTCATGGCCAAATGTCATCCACCGTACACATCATATCTGTTTTCTATAACAATTTTTTATTTTAAAACCTGCATGAGCATTGAGTTATAATTACTTTTCAAAAGGAACAATGTTGCTTGCAAATCAATACGGAGCATCAAGGAAATTTCAGCAATGGTCTGATCAAAGGCAAACCATTTTAAGACACTTCAAACTAGGGGTAAAGCACCTAAAAGGCTTTACTAATCAAGGGAAAATCCTAATGATCATAGGGGCACATATCTGAAGATCCTATTGACCAGAGGCAAATGATTCCAATAATTGGTCAACCTATGGCCGCACCTCCTAGCACCAGTTAATCAGGGGCATACCTTGCAAGATTTAGATACTAAGGGCAACCCTTATCAGGGTCATATCACAAAACAAAACGATCTATGTTCCTTCTCAGGACATTCCTTTATAACCTAATAATCTGGGGCAAACCTTTCGAGAGTCAAATATTGGAGCAACACATATCAAGTTCATATCATAGCATGGCAAGATCCAGGTTCCTTTTTAGGCAACACCTCTGGATCCTAATTGTCAGGGGCAGGCATTTCAAGATTCAAATGTTGGGGCAGACCGCTATGAGACTCGATCAAAAGAAACTGATTCAAAAAAAAATGGTTCAGCGGGGGCAAATCATTCTAAGAGTCGACTAGTCAAGGACAAATTTCTCCGAGTCTCATCCTAGGGCAGGCCTCCTCAAGAACACAGTGCACTAATCATTCCAAGAGTTAGTTAACTAGTGGCATAGTGTTTCAAAGTTCAAAATAGTGTGGCCTGCCATCTCAAGTGCATAGTATGACCAAGCCGCTTCAAAACTCATATTCATGCCACTCCTACAAAGATCAAACAGATTAGGGCAAGACAGGCCACAAAGGGTCAAACTCTCTCCATGCTTTCACGATCCCTAGTGAAGCCCTCTCCTACATCAGCAATATTCTAGTTTCAAATGAGTATTGGAAAGTCATACTGGCATAACACTCAACCATCGTGTGACAAGCAGCCTTGTTACATAAGCGACCACTCTAAGCCTTAACCGTCCACGACCCACCATGGGGCACCGATCAAAAGCATTGAAATCATCGCACAAATTATCCTCATGCATTGGTCCATTCGCTTCACTATGCATTCATCTGGAATAGTCCCTTAGTACGAGTCCAAACATCTACCAAAAGCCCAATCTCATTTGGCATTTACCCAAAACATGCCCAATCTCACTTGGCATTTACCCCAAAAAGCCCAACCTTGCTTAGCACCTAACAACTACAGTCCAAACCCCAACCTCGCTTCAAAAAGCCCAAACTCTAGTGGCTCAACCCTGCTTATCCTAAAGGTTCAATACCAATTGGCGCACATACATGCATTAAACAATCAAAACATTTCATGCATCTTCCATCAGCATTTCATTCGTAGGCAACCCTAAAAGCATGAGCAACCTCATGTAATTCCATCCACATTTCATTCATAGGCATCCCTACAAGTGTGAGCATCCTCACACCCCAATAATTTCTTTCACGTTTACCTTGTTAATATCTTGGTTTAGGTAAACTTTATCCATTCTGCGTTGTTTATCCTTTGCTATAGGCAACTTCTTTCTTGTTTACCTTGTTAATCTCGTGGTTTAGGTAAACTTTATCCATTCTGCCTTGTTAATTATTTGGTTTAGGCCATTTATTTCCATGTTTCCTTGTTAATCCCTTGGTATAGGCAACATCTTTCATGTGAACCTTGTTAATCCCTTGGTTTAGGTAAACTTTATCCACTCTGACCTGTCAATCCTTTGGTATAGGCACTTTATTTCCATGTTGCCTTGTTTAGTTAAACTTCTACCCTCTGTTGTCTTGTCAATCCCCTAGTTTAGACATCTTTTACAATTTCCTGCTCTTGGTTAGGACACCACTTTTGCAATTTCATTATCCGGTTTGTTCGGAACACTTCGATCATCTCTGACCTCGTCCATAACATTTCATTCACTCTAGGACAATCCCGCTCTATTTGGTGTCCTCACTACATCCAAGTAGGGGTACTAATTCATTCCGAGCCTTATTCCTTATTTTTCAACTTTTTCTGCTTGATTACAATATATCAATTATTTGTGAATAATGGATTGAAACATCAGGCATAATAAAAAGCTTTCAAAAACATGTTTTTTAAGGGACTGTAGTCTTCCAAAAATGCATCCGAAGCAAGACACAGGGTTCTTAATCAACAATCACAACTTTATCAATACGGAAGTTCATTACTTTTCAACTCACATGACATATTCCAAGACGTAAAAAGTATCACGTACCGTCCCATGGCCACATCGGAGTCCCAAAGGTCGGGGAGTCAGAACGTTACAAAAAAATGATTCCCACAATTTCACACATCATCCTGCATATCATAAAAGAGGTGTCCGCCCAAGAAAATCATGTATAAACATGTACATCGATTCCAAACATGCATCCATACAAACATGTATACATAACATAATCAAAGGATTTGTGACCGCTCTTAGAAGTCCAACCCCCAAGTATAGCAGTACAATAGGAATAGTTATTGGCCTTCCCTAGTAAGTAATACTTCCACAAACACCTTTTCAATAAAGGTTATCCCCAGTAACCTCACTCACCGTTAGTTTTAAAGAGAATCTATCCAGTAGTCGGTCATCCTGAGTGATTACTATCAACTAGTGAGCATGTTTTCACCTCTTACATCCCCAGCTTAGCAACCTATCCCTCATACGGGATAAGTTTCATTAACTACCAGGGTTTCATCAAAGGGTTCAACCAGGGTACCATCGAAAGAGTTTGGCAAAGGGTTCTATCAAGGTTCTATCTAGGGTTTCAATGAGAGTTTACACAGGGTTCCACCAGGGTTTCATCAAACAATGACGGGAAGATCGTCAGAGTCCTACCTTGATTCCATAAAATGATCGAATGATCATAAGAATCCCAACGACAGGAGGATCGTTAGAGTCCTACCTTGATTCCATAAAATGATCAGATGATCATAGCAATTACAACGACCGGAGGATCGTCAGAGTCCTACCTAAATTCTGTAAAATGATCAGATGATTATAGGAATCATAACGAGCAGATAATCGTTAGAGTCCTACCTAAATTCTGTAAAATGATAGGATAATAATTTGAATCACAATGATTGAAGGATCGTTAGAGTCCTACCCAATTTCCATGAAATGATCAGATGATCATAGGAATCGCATGCAAGTTTCACCCGAAGGGGTTGAAATTGATCAAAAGGGTTCTACCAGAGTTCTATTTAGGGTTTCATTAGCAACGAGTGAAGGATCGTTAAAGTCCTACCCGATTTTGATAAAATGATCGGATGATCATAGGAATCATATGCAAGTTTTACCTGGAGGGGTTAAAACTGATAAAAAGGGTTCTACTGGGGTTCCATCAAAGGTTGGGTTGGATACAAATAGAACGTCAATGGTTGTTCAATCCTTGCCAATCTCTAGAGTCTACTAACTCCATGGTCAAAATTAGGGTCCCTCTCTATATTTAATCATCTCCTCCCAGAGTCTACTAACTCATTGTCATCATCCCAGTTTGAAGCTGATTAAATAAGGGCAGTTGTGGTACCCTGAATTTTGCCCACCCTTCATATGCTTTCAAGTTCCACTTTATTTCAAATAAATGAAATGACACAATTAGTAGAAGAGCAGGTGTAAGGAGTTACAAAGGGAGAGGTCTGAAGTTTGAATCCCACCTTTCTCACTAAAACTTCTATTGGCATCTATTCCATCTAGGGAAAAAGGAAAAGATCGGTTCAGAGATAAAAGGAAAAGATAGAAATTAAAGGATAGGAATCAATCACGGAAAAAAGGAGAGAGCTCAAAAGCTTAGCAATATTACTCACCGGGATAGACCTAGGTCCCATAGTTTTTATTAGGTTATTATTATTAAAACACAAAGAAATTAAATAAAAAAACAATAAAAAATCTCCTTCTTTCTCCTTTTATAGACAATTTTTTTTTTTCAGAAAAAACAACAGCATCATGTTCTCCACTACACATTCACATCACCAATAGCACCTTCATTAAAACCTCTTTAAAATTTGTTTCCCAAAACTATTACTGTTTAAATCAAACAAATAAACATAACCAAATTGGAACCAGAAACAATTCAAAACAAATCCAAATGATTCAAATATCACAAATAAACATACTAATTGAATTCCATACAAAAAGTATGAATCCAACACAAACCAATTTGAAATCAAACATTCATTGTACTACATTCAGAATCTGAACAATTAGAAACTCAAACCGAAAGAAGTCAGACTCGAAAAAAAACCAACCATGAAACTTAAACGGAACCGACACGACAAATGATTCAGAAGCAAAACGGAAGAAGAGATAGAATCAAACGCAAATACATCGCTGCTGAAGCAGATACAAACCACAATCGAATCACGGGGCAGCCACCATATCCGACGACATTGATTTTTACTCTGAGATAACACTGTCATGTGCAAACTCACCGTGCACAAAGTCATTACGAACACTCCCTAACCACCACTTGTAGCCGCTCTTGAGATCCACTATGACTGCTGTGTCGAAAATCATCTTTGCCACACCAGGTTTTGTTCGCCTAGTTTCCACTTGAAGAGAAGAAGAAGCTTTTACAACCGCGGTTATCGACACACACTTCCTTTGCGCCATCAATTTCTCGTCGACTCAGGTTCAAGACTTTATCCTCTATGTCTCTCTAAATGTTTATTCCTTGGTTGAAACACACTTGCAGTTTTCTGTTCCTATAAAACTTTATTGCTGCAAAATACACTTAGTTCTCTCAATGTAGTGTTTATGGAAATTAAAAGCTTTATATTTGTGTTAATCCATAGTGAGAAAATATGTTTAGACATGGTATACATCTGCATAAGAATTTAGCATTTGGTGTTATACTCATTTAGTGAGGTAATAGATGCATACAATACAGGCTTGCCGGAACAAAAAGTGTAGTGATAATAAAAGTTTCAATAAATAATCTTTTTAGTTCTTTTTTTTGAAAAGGCAAAAAAGGAAACTATAGTATAATGAGGCATAAGTTATGCCATTAATAATACAATATCATAGTTCATGAACGACAGATACAACAACTCCAGCAAACCAAACCGCTCCCAGTACTAGATACACAAAGTATGTTTTAAAAATAACACTCCCGCCCTAACCACAGAACAAGCCAACTGGCACCAAACATATGAAAATGCCACCCGCGGACAGACACCAGAACAACACCAATAGCAGGAAAATAAGACTACTTGGTACATTCAACATGTTGTACGCCAAAAGGAATCGACCCTCCCGATCGCAAAGACGATCGACACTCTCAGCCAAACACCAGCCACTGACACAACGCCACCTCAACCCAACTAGAGATAGAAACTCCAATTAAGCCAACCAAATGAAGATTGATCACTAACAATCGAATCGGCTGCCACCCATATCAGTAGTCGCTCCTCAAAATAGGACTAAACAAAATTGAAAATAGAATTGCAAAGGAGAGATCCAAGCGATAGCCCCCAACCAAGATCCAACGCCTCCCCTCTACTAAGATGAAACTGCAACTTGAATCCACACACAACAGCAACCTGAGACACAACCAAACCAACCACCATGACCCAAGGATCACTAGACCAACTAGCACCGCAGAAAAAGAAACAGCTCCCTAATTGAACAAAAATTGCCAAACACCCTGACCACACTTCACTGCACCTATCTCAGTGACTAAACACACCTCTCCATGCCAGAGCCAACATCTAATGAGAAGAAACGAACAGGAAACGAAAAAAGAAACGAACAGGAAATGAAAAAACATCAAGCGCGCCAACCTCCACTGGACAAGCAGACTAACACATCCTGACTACACCTCCTCAGCAAATCGAAAAACAAGCCAAAGAAAAAGATGGCTCCAGGGACGAAATGCAAGGCCATCTAACTAGTGAAAACACCTCCACCTTCGCACCGTAACTGATACTAAAATCATCTACACCAATGCTTTAGACATCAATACCAAATTCCTGAATGCAATCAAAACATCACCCCGAGACATGATCTCGGATGAGAAAACCACTGCAAGATGCTTTCGGCCGTCTTACTCGTTTTGAACCGAAGCCACTTCCAAGATAGAATTTTCACCTCTTCACCCAACTTTTCATTGCTAATTTCTTTATTTTGGAATTTTTTTTCATTTCGGGCCTTCCAAATATTCCATATGCACGCGAACCATATTAACTCGGTCTTCGATTCCAGCCTCCGACCTGTGCCCAACAAACCTACAAACTGCAAAAATGCTGCCAGCCATCATTGTGTAAAGCAATTCTCACTCCCAGCCATTGGCCAATGTAATTCCACAACTTTGCAAAAACATGACACTCGAAAAAAAGATGAGGGACTGTCTCTTCACTGCCACACCCACCCGCATACCCATTTACTCTGTGACTGATCACTCCCCTTTTAACGAGGTTGTCTTTAGTAGGAATCTTATTTTGGAACAATCTCCATACCAACCCTGACACTTTTGACGGTATCGTCTTATTCCACACTCTAGACCAAGAGATGTTAAAGCAATTTAGAGGTTCCGTCACAAGCCTCTTATAAACCTCTTTTACCGAGTACTCCTCAGCCTCTAGTTGCTGCCCGCACCCTAGATCTATCCGACTAATATCCTTTCACCAATCTGATTCATCGTTTCCCATAGAATTTAACAAGTCATTTGATACCCCGTATCTGTTAACCAACTCCCTATACCACATACCCGATCTTTCAGTTTTAACTTTCCAAACCCATTTGCCCAATAAAGCTTCGTTGAACGCCCTCAGATTCCTGATCCCCAGCCCTTCCTCTTCTGAAGGCCTACATACTTTCTCCCAACCCACCCAATGAATTTTCCTCTCTTCTCCGACACCTCCCCACAAAAATTTCTTAAAAATGGATTCTAATTTATAAATAATACCTACCGGAGCCTTGAAGATGGAGAGATAGTAAACCAGAAGAGCATACAAGACTGACTTGATTAGAACAACTCTACCACCAAACGACAAGTATTTGTTCTTCCATCTAGCCAATCTATTCTTCACTGTCTCTATGACCTTAATCCAGCTACTTTTCTTCTTTGTGATTGCACCAATCGAGAGAGAGAGAGAGAGAGAGAGAGAGAGAGAGAGAGAGTTATAATTTGAAAAGGTAGTAATAGAATTAGGTTTGAAAATTCAACATATTAGAGCATCTCCAACGCTGGTTCTTCCTGCTTGTTCGCCAATATGGCATGTTTATTTTGCATAAAATATTCACTTGAATGCATCCAGGGTGGCATTACGTTGCACTGTGAAGCAACAAATTAATGCCTGAAGCAACAGGACGAACTTTACATAATACATATATTTAATGTTTGTTTGTCATTAAATTTTTTCAATATAAATAAAATATTAATATTTGAGGTAAAATTATGGGACCCATATTAGATTCTTAAGAATTTTACCGTTGGAATAAAAAATTGAGTGAGTTGTTTCTAGCTGATGTGGTTTAGTGGGTCCTAGAAAAAACTCAAAAGTGAGTAACACCATTGAAGATGGTCTTAAAGGCTTTTATTTTTTATTATTATAATTAAAAAAAAAGGATTAGAAATTTGTTGGAAGGGGACGCAACTTCCCACATAGTTTTTTTTAATTTATTGTATTATTGTTTTTTATTTATTTATTTTTATCATTTAAGATAATAACTTTTGTTTTAGAAGTAGTTTTCTTCTATTTGAGTTTGGGGCCATTAACATTTTTTTTTTGTTTTTTTTCCTTCATTTTTTTTTCACCTTTGGATTTTATTTTATTTATCTTTTTTTAGCTTATTTAGTTTAGTTTTATTTAATTCAATTATTATTAAAAAAACAATACAAAGAATAAAAATACAAAAAATATAAATTTCATTATAAATTGATTAAGTTATTTAATTAATTTAATGTTGTTATTTTGTTCTTATTTTATTTAGTTAGCTTAGGTGGTATGCTTTATAAAAAAATCAAATATGTTAAAAATGTTAAAGATATTTTCATGTTTTTATTTAAATTTAAAAAATATAAAGAATAGAACTTTTCTTTGGGTATATAATTCAAAATTCAAAAATCCAAAAATATTTCCGTTTATTAGGTTATGAGAGTATTTATATTATTAGGATATTTATACATAGAATCAAACAATAAATAAAAATACAAATAATTAAAATATTCAAATAATATATATATATATATATATATATATATATATATATATATATATATATATATATATAATACTTTATTTTCTAAATTAAATTAAAATTGTATTTTTGCAAATTAAATTTGTTGACTGGCGTTACGCCTTATCAATCAATGATCAACTTAAAACTTAAAATCAGTTCAAACATATCAAAGCTCATTTTCTAAGCCCTTGTGCATTGAAACCTTTTTTCAAATAAACTTTTTTTTCACCCCTGTGCGTTTAGATGTTTTCATAACTAAAATCAACCAACATACCACATTTTTCTAGATGAACTACAATACTCTGATCCCTCATACCGTTTGAGAGTAAGTAGGCACAAAGTTTTAACATTTTGACGAGTACAATACTAAAAAAAATTTCTTTGTTCTACTTCCTGATTAAATATTTTTCTATTAAAACAATAATATTTTCTTATACATAATTAAAATAAAGTAATTAAGCAAGAACAAATAACATAAACAAAGTTTCCTCAGGCAAACATAGCTAATCCTAGAATTAGAGAAGGATCCCATTGAGTACAATCGAGGTGAGGGAGGCCTAACACCTTCCCCTCACTTAACCGACTCCCAAACCCTAACGTCTTATCCTTAGCATTTGGTTTTATCATTTTTCTCTGTTCCTTAGAAACGAATAAAGGAAGATGGTGACTCTGTAATTTTCAAGCTGCAACACCCAAGATATACTGTCTTTTTTCCATTTTTTAATTGATGGTGACATGTATCACCTTCACATATAGGATACATTTTATGTCCCTTGACGCTATATCCTGACAAATTACCGTATACAGGAAAGTCATTGAATGTGCAAAACAGCATGGCACACAACTTAAAGTTATCACCTGTATACGCATCATCAACATCAACAACTTACTCCCACAAAAGTCTTAAATCTTCAATCAATGGCGTTAAATAAAAATAAATGTCGTTCCTTGGTTGTTTTAGACCTGAAATAATCATCGATAGCATCATGTACTTGCGCTTCATGCACATCCATGGAAATAGTTTGTAAAGTATGAAAAGAACAGACCATGATGTATGGTTAGTACTCAAATTATCAAAAGATTTCACTCCGTTGGTGGAAAGTCTAAGCATAAGGTTCCTTGGTTCAAGGGCAAAATCTAGATATAAGGAATCAATTTTCTTCCATTGCAATAAATCTGTTACATGGAGAATTTTTCCATCACACACTTTTTCATCTGCATGCCATCTAGTATTCTTTGTGTCACTACTATTAGAAAACAATCTCTTAAACCTTGGAATTATCGGTGGGTACCACATCACCTTGGCAGGAACACCCTTGCTAGTTACACCATCATCCTCATCAACACCATTGTCCTTCTGCTTGTAGTGTGACTCCCCGCACCTCATGAACTCTTTCAAATTTTCAAAATCTTTCGTGTATAATATGCAATCATTACGACATGCATGTATTTTGACATAGTCCAAACCCATTGAACACAATATTTTCTTGGGCTCATAAGTACGATTCGGCAGCATGTTAGCTTTGGGAAGCATTTCTTTCAACAATTCAAGCAATTCAGTAAAACCTTTATCCGTCCACCCACCTCGTGCCTTAAGATTAAATAGTCTTAACACAACTGACAATCTTGTAAGATTTTTACATCCCAGATACAATAAATCTTCCATGTCTCTTTTCAATATATCTACCACATTAGCATTCTTGAAAGCATAAACTCCAATATCACGAATGATGTCTTCTAGAGTATCCTTCATAACTTCATTATCTTCAACTGTGCATGACAAAGATCTCTTTTTTGTCTCTTTACCATGCCATACCCATTTCGTATAATATTGAATAATTCAATCACAACCACAATGATTGAATATAACATCCCTATGATGTTTTTTTCGTATTAAAGCAGTTTTTATAAGGACACCAAAAAATCCCATTATTGTCAGGAAGGTTTTTTTCAGCAAAATCAAGAAATTGTTTCAATCCATTATCATACTTTATACTTAATCTATTGGCTTTCATCCAACTACGATCCATAATCACATAAAGCTTCTAAAAAAATAAAAATAGTACACATCCAACAAAAATAAAACTTCTCAACAACAACAATAGTAATGGATAATAAAAAGAACAACAGTAATGGACCAAAGCAATAACATGAACAACAACAACAATAATAACATACTGGAGAATAATGGTGAGAGTTTTTTCGTTTGCTAGGGCTTCTTAGAGAATAATTGTTCTTTCGTTTCCTGGAGAAGAAGTGTTCTTTCGCTAAGGCTTGAAAAGCGAATGAGGTAGACACTGAGTGAATAAAACATTTAAAGAATATTTATCGCAGTTATATTGAAAAATTGAGGTAACATATCCGACGTAAAATCTTTAAAAAATAAAGGCGCCTTTTTGGCTCCAAAAAGAATAAAAAATTAGAGAATATTTATCTCGGCTTTCATGGAAACCGAGGTAACATATCTGACATAATATCTATAAAAACTAAAGGCGCCTTTTTGGTTCCATATAAAACATAAAACTACAGGAGCTGGGAATCGGATCTCAAACCCTGAGCATATATTCATGTCGATTCTTCATAAAACCGAGGTAACAGATTGATTTTAAAAAAAAAACAAGGCGCTCCCGTTACATACACCCTCGATTTTTTCTATTGTTTGTGGTGAAAGCTTTTTCATAAAAAGAGTTATTTGTTGTAGTGTATGCATGTTATATTTTAGTAAATTCTTAAAATTAAGAGTTGGGGTTTTAGGGTATTACAACTATGAGCTACTCCCTATAGGACATTATGATGGAATTTTACGAAGTATCCTTGTGCCTATAGGCTACTCCCTACGGGGCATTATGCTGGAATCCTTCGAGGTATCCTTGCGCCTACAAGTTACTTTCTATGAGGCATTATGCTGGAACCCTATGAGGTATCCTTACACCTACAGGCTACACCTTACGAGGCATTATGCTCGAACCTTCAGGTGGTATCCTTGCGTCTACAGTGAATTATACTAGAACTGTCTGAGATATCCTCAAGTCTACGTGTGACTCCCTGCAAAATGTTGTTAGGCAAAACTGTAAAGGAGAAAATCACCTAGAGCCTTCAGGCAATTGATAAGATGTATGAACCTCTTTTGCATTTTGGCAATGGTTTCACCATGCTTCATGCGAAATAGTTCAAACTCTTGATTTAACATATTGATCCTGGCTTGTTTGACCTCATTAGTTCCCTCTTGGGAAAATTTTAATGCGTCTCACATAGCTTTGACGGTTTCACAATGAGACACATGATAATATTCATCAACACCAAGAGCAAATGTGAGAATGTTTTTCACCTTCCAATCATGTGACCACAATTTCTTATCATTATCATCCCATTGTGCTTCCGGTTTAGGTAAGGTAACACCTTCATCATTGGTCATTGTAATTTCATTCGGACCGTTCATAATGGCGTCCCATAGACCCTTGTCAAACGAGTTGACATGAATATGCATACAACCTTTCCAATAGCCATAGTTTTAACCGATGAATATTGGCACACTATTGTACACCCCTTTAGGTCTGGTAGCTATTTTATAAAAACCAAGTATTGAAGCATGGAATTAACCAGAGCTCGTGATACCACTTGTTAGACGAAGGGGACTTATCTAGAGGGGGTGAATAGATCCCCAAAAAATTGATAAGTGAAAACTATTTTTAAAATGTTGGCTAGTGGAAGTAAGTTGGGTAGATTCATCTAAAACCGACCCACTACCGAAAATCTCAGATATGCGTATGTGAAAACAAATTGGAGATGATGATAAGCAACATTAATCAATATGCTTAAATCTCAATTACTAGAAGGATACTCCAAAAGAAATACTATTTCCAATGATAAAACAAACAAAAACACAATTGAAACAATTTATTGAACACCTTGCGTGCGATCGATTATGTTTGAGATTTTGTATAGTTTTTTTTATCTTCAAATCCAACCACAATCAAAGTGATTGTGATTAATTCAACAAAAAAATTTTGAAAAGATTTTCAAAAGAATTCACTAAACAAATAATCACATAAATGATAAACACGACAATTTACATAAGAAATATAAAAGAGTTAGAGAGAGAGTACACAAGGATTTGTTTAGGCAGTTTCCCAATCGACCTCGCCATGGGTACATCTGCCCTCAATTCGAATTCAAATTGAGATCATGTAATTAACCTTACTTTGCAATAGTATTATTACAAGAAAAATCTAGAAATCCAACCAAACAAACCCTAAGCTTGATGTTGATCATAGCAATTTCTCTTCCCTTGATCAAAGCTTCATCAAGTCACCCAACAATGCTAATTCGATTCATCGTCTCACGCTACTCCTTTGCAAGAACCGCAACCCTTCAAAGCCTTCACGATCGAATATGAATTTGCAACCTGTTGTAACCCAAGATTTACCAAGATGATCCACTGTCTCACACTATTCCTTTGCAAGAACTGCAACCCTTTAAAGCATTCACTCGATCGAATACAAACATGAGTAATCTTGTCCAAAACCTTCAAATCCACACTTTGATCTTACAGGAAAACCCCACCTTGGTTTTCTTATTTGAAATCCCCATAAGATCTCAACCCAATTTACAATACCACAAGCTAAATTGGATCTTATCAACTTGATTCTAAATGATACCAAAACAATGAATGATTATGTGTGCTTTTTTTGTGTGTATGCATAAAACCAAGGTTGAACATGATGGCGAGTCTTAGTATGTTCCAAGTTTCGAATATGATTTTACCAAAATCATTGGAAAAGAATGATGCATGTAGCAGGTGTGTGTGTGTATATATATATATATGCATGCATGTTAGAAGGCAAAAAAAATGCAAAAGACTTGAGAAAATTAAGCATTTCTTGGGAATTTTTGTTTCATAGGTCGACCTATGAAAATCATGTACCGACCTGTTCAACGCATAGGCTGACCTGTATAAGGTCATGTGTCTAACTGAGAGGAGGACCAACCCATGATAATTGGACTAAGTCATAGACCCCTTGATCTTTCCAGGTTTGGCTCTTTTTGGTTTCGATCTTATTTAACCATGAAATGTAATCCTCATTTCTTTTGGTTGAAGGGGCAGAACAGAAGACACGAAGATTGGCAGTCATATACTCTAGATCTATGGGTTTTTTGATACTCACTATGGGTCTAGTACGGTGGTAGGAGGGAAAAAACTCTCAGCTTAACAACATCCATTGAAGGGTTGGGTAATGGACCCATAAGCGCATGGATTTTACCAGAAATTAATTAAGGAATCAATATTTAGGATTTGTAGATGCGAAGCTTTTCTTCTTGATTTGGTGAATCTAGGACATACTATTGATTTCCAGCAAGAATGGCAGATTGCAGTCTGGTAGCAAGAGGCAAAGAATCCTTGGATTCTTATGAGCTTTTGGCTTTTAAAGATGTAATCATTGTTGTAGATAATGAACTGAATGTTTGAAGAAGAAAAGTTTCATAGGAAAGATTGCGTAAAAGAAAGCGGAAAAGAGAAGAAGAAGTATGGAAGGTGTATTTATAATGTGGAAGAAAGACTCTTCAATTTTGCTTTTTTGACAAATGGCGCCAACTTCTGTGACATGTGTCATGCTTTTAGAGGCGAAATTGAACAGTTTCGTGTACATGGCCATGTCGTCCTTAAAAAGCGGATCCATGATTAAATATTATGGGAATTTGCACGTTTTTAAGGTGACAGTTGATGGAAAGGTCATGATGTCAATGATGTCAACCCACAATGTGAAATAGTGTCAAGGAAAGTAAAAAACACCCTTATCTTATTTTAGTTAAAAGTGACGTTTTTTAGGGGCAATTTATTAGCTGATATTTTTCGACAGAATCAAATTTCAGCACAATGAGAAAAACTTAGAAAAGTTGGAAGGTTAAAAGGGCATTTCGATGCAATTGGCCAGCTGAGGAAGTTGAAGTCTCATATATGGGATGGAGATTGAGACTTAGTATTTTATGAAAAGAGACTCCGTCCAAGATTTCGACGGCAGCGTTGCTCAAGATCTCGACGTCATTTGTCAGCGATACACGTCGATAAGCTTCAGTTGGCGCGAAGAAACAATTTCAAACAGAGTAACTGTTTTTTGGTCTTATCCAAAGGGGCACGTGGAAGACATTTCAGAGGCGAAAAACATGCAACAATTACATGTCAATTTTTGAAGAGAAGAATGTTACAAGAAGTTATTTTACACTAGTATAAATATGAGTTCTAGTCTTAGGATTCATGGTGTTGTGTTGAATTTACTACAAAAAACTCATAAACTCAAAGTACCCAAGCGAAGCGAGAAACGAGTTATCTGACCGAAATATATGATTTCAAACACCATTTCATTTAATGCAAAGTCTTTTACTTTAATTCATTTTCCTTGCAATCTTGATTTCGTTCAATTGTCATTTTCTGTTCACTTTACATTATCTTTTTACAAAGTTTTGTCACTTAGTTATTATCGAATTCCTTTACGTCTTCCAGGAATTCATCTTATTTTGCACCATTTTTTCATTAAAATTTTAACCACGTCGAAAACCTTTATATTCCTACTCAAAATTCAGAAAGAGTTTGAGCACTATGTCCTAGGATTACCTAGTCGATCTTGCAAGTAATCTTTTATAAGAGACTAACGCTTGTTTACTAAATTTCACATTAAACATGCATGATTTATGATTTAAATTTATTCCTACTTAAAGTATTTCATAACCCTTGTTCATTGTTATGGTTATGATCATTTACTTTGAGATACATTTCTGGGTAACTCTTAGCACATTGGTCAGGAGATAAAATAATTGGCTTCTTAATTAAGGCATCATTATTGAGAAAATTGGATTCACAATTATGTTTCAGGATCATTCAAATTTAAGAAGGTTAAATTAAAGGCAATATTTTCAAAACTCTATGGAGAATTAGGTTGGAATCATATAGGATATCCTTGCGCCAATGAGCTACTCTCTATAGGATATTATGCTGGAATTCTACAAAGTATCCTTGTGCCTATAAGTAATTCTCTATGGGGCATTATACTGAAACCCTTTGAGGTATCTTTGTGCCTACAAGTTACTTTCTACGAGGCATTATACCGGAATTTTACAAGGTATCCATACACCAACAAGCTACACCGTACGAGGCATTATGCTCGAACCCTTAGAGGGTATCCTTGCGTTTATAGTGCATTATGCTAGAACCCTCCGAGATATCTTCACATTTACGAGTGACTCCCTACGAAATATTGTCACAAAAAACTATAGAGTATAAAATCACCTACAATTTTAAGTGATCTCATGTTGTACTACCATTTTAAGGATCAACCTCTTCTACCAATCGATCGTCCACGATAACTTGGTAGAGCCACAAAGTTTAAACTTAAACAACAAGGGCGAGATACCTCAGTTAAAAGGCCAACTCACACTTCAAGGAGCTAACTCGACCCAACTAATCTTTCGCTCAAAGCACATCGGTCCAAGGCGCCTCATGCTTAGGGTTTGTGTACCCTTAAGCCATCTTTAGAAGATGAGTTTAATAATATGATAGAGAGAACACACTAGGAGTAGTCTACCCTAAAATAAAAATGTATTAATATCATGGGCTTCCATTGAAAGCACTTCACCCCCTACATGTCTCGTGTTTGAATGACTATGTACTAATATATCTACAAAAACATAAACCCACCCAACTTTAACCCTCTAAGTAGGAGTCTCGACAAGATATTGGAGGATACCCCATAAAAGATGGAGGGATCGCAGCAACCGAATTATAGATAATCAATCTCTTAGTCGGTCTTAGGAATTTTGATTTTTTACTTCTCTAACGTTTTTCTCCACAGTTAAGGGATTTTATTGAGAATTTTATTACTCTAGGTCTATATATTGGCTTGTAAAACTCAAAACACATTACCAAGTTCACATACAATTTTTTGTGTTATGCGATTTAGAGTTTCTGCATTTTCATTGTGCAAGGTCATTTCCTACTGCCATTAGAAGTCTCTCCGGAACACCTTATATTTGAATATTCACTACATTAAAGGTTTCTCTTTTGTTTTAATATCAATTCATAATTTTAATTACCATATATGTTTTTACATTAGTGCATAAGGTTTTTCTTTTGCTTATATTCATTACTATGCATGTTTTAGTTTTAAGAATGTTTTAGTAGATTTCTTTAGGACTTAGAATCATGAGGACTGTCCAAAGACAGATCTCTTGTAGAAAACCGTGGGTCTTTAAGTGTGATTGATTCGAAAGTACTACATAGGAGATGATCATCAAATGAAAAATAGGTACAACTTCATTGAGAATACAACTGAGATTTTACTAGCAAAACTACTCTTTTAATCCTTTAAGTTATTTTAAAATATCAAATTGGTTCCTTAAGTTTTTTTTTGTAACGTTTTAGTTCTTTTTAAAAAATCTCTGTTACAATAAATTGCAAAATCATATACCATTTGAACTGGTTTTTCGCGCTGATCACGAATATGCAATCAAATTTATCAAACAAGTTAAGGTTCATGAGAATCAGGTAAAAATGGACGAAATACATAACAAAAAAATCATCATCCGACCAAAATACACAATCAAATGCAAAACTAATTACATATTTGTGATCAGCACAAAAAACCAGTTCAAATGGTATATGAGTTTGCAATTTATTATAACAGAGATTTTAAAAAAATGACCAAAACATTAAAAAAAAAACTTAAGAGACTAACTTGATATTTTAAAATAACTTAAAGAACTAGACAGTAGCTTTGCATAAAGTTACACTAATGTCCTTTTTAATAAAAACATTTTTTTTTATAAAATTCTTTACATAGTAAAATTCAACCAACACTCTCTACATAAACTTATGTCACCTTCTCCTTAAAATTAATCTCTATTTAGAAACTCAATAATATCTATGGTTGAATTTTTGAATGTTGTTGTTACATTTTAATAAAATCATGGGTTAAATATAGGATACCCCCTGCCAATAGGGCGACATTTGGAATTGCCCCCCTGAAGTTTTTTTTTTAAACCACCCCTTATAAAATCAAAAACCATCTTTTACCACTCCCTTTTACCTGATTTGCTGACTGGGCAGTGGTTAAGTGGCTAATCACACTTATGGATAAATGGTTAGTGATTAATTAGCAAATTAACAGTTTCAATAAAATCCCCAATTGCTAGGGTTTGTTCTAATTTGTCTGCGTTTTCCTCACCGTCTTCCTCGTTCATCTTCTACTCTTTCCAGCCGTCGGGTTCTTCTTTGTTCATCTTCTTCGGTCGATTTCTTCCTTTTCCTCTTCGTTATTCTTATTCTTCGTTCAAGATCGTGTGTCTGCAAGTTTGTTGGTAGCATGTATTGTGGAAGCAGTGAGAATTCAGTTTCGTTTCCAGGTTTACCCGTTTGTGGTTGTGGTAGAGCAATGAAGATGTGGGTCTCCAATACAAGTAAAAACCGCAACAGAAAGTTTTGGAAATGTCGCAATGCTGGGAATGGCTGTGAATTTTTTTTATGGGATGATGAAATTGAAGACTCAAGCAAAGGGAGAAGTGTTATTGAATCATTTTGTAAGAAGTGTGTAATGGAAGAAGTGAATTTTGAATCAATGACAAAGAAATTAGAGAAAGTGAAGCTGAAGCTTGAAGTTCAAAGAAGGGTTAATTTTAAGCTGAAGATTGTAATTCTGATGCTTTGTTTGATTGTTGCCATATTGTATAAATTTATGTAAAGTTCTGTATGTATTTTATGTATTTTGAAAGTTCTGTATGTCAATGGAAAGATATTGTATTTTTCTGGTTATATGGAAGATATGTTGTTCATTATTGAAACAAGTATTTTATGTATTTTTCTGTCACAAGTTTTTCTGGTTATATGGAAGATATGTTGTTCATTATTGCAACAAGTTGTTCATTATTTTTCTGTCACAAGTTTTTCTGGTTATCTGTAAAGATGTTGTTTAACATAAGCAAAACATAACAATGGCAAAACAAGTTGTATAATAGTACCAAAACACATAATATAACATAACAAAATAGTATGTTGTCATTACATAATAGCACCAAAAGTGTGCCTGAATTAACTAGCAGTTGTCATTACATAATAACACCAAAAGTGTGCCTGAATTAACTAGCAGTTGTCATTACATAATAGCTTGAAAAAAGTAGCAGAAAACATTGCAAATCATTACAAAAGGTGATCACAGCAGAAAAGTTAAAGATCATTGACAAATTTCTCCTTTGGAGCCCTCTTAGGAGTAGATTTTGAAGCCTTTTTGGGTGAACTTTTTGGTGCCTTCTTAGGAGTACTTCTTGTAGTATGTGAGGCATGTCCTTCATCCTCTTCAGTCAAACACAGTGGTTGATGTGGGTCTGAACCAGGGCCTTTGAATGGTTTGGGTTTTTTAAACCAATTCTCCTTAATTCTCTCACTTTGTCTCTTTCTCAATGGTTTGATTTTCTCTTTGACCTTTGCCTTGCCCTTATTTTTAGAAATTATGTCGGGTAGGCTTGATATCATGTCATATGTGATGTCTCCATACAGTGAATCCTCAGTTTGAATTGGCTCAACAGTTGCTTGAGATGGCTCAACAGTTGCTTGAGTTTGCTCAGCAGTTGCTTGACTTGCCTCAACAGTTGCTTGACTTTGCTCAATAGTTGCTTGACTTGGCTCAACACTTGCTTGACCTTGCTCAACAGTTGCTTGACTTGGCTCAACACTTGCTTGAGATGGCCCAGTTGATGGCTCTGCAACATTTCCACCTTTTGATCTATTTAGTTTCTGCACATAACATACCAAAATTTCCATCAATAACATTAGTGCATCTATATTCAGTAGTGATATCAATAACAGTAGTGCATCTAATTAGTTTATGTGATATCAATAACAGTAGTGCATCTATATTTAGTGAGATATCAATAATTAGTGTGGCATACCTTTCTTTTCAGGGCCTCTGGATTCTGTCTCTTGCTCTTGCATGACTTGACATTATGCCCAGTCTTGTCACACCTGATGCATCTATAAGATACACCAGGCAGCCTCCTTCTTGCACCTTCTTCCCCACTCTCCCTAATTCTTAGTTTTCTTGGTCTACCAGGCCCCTTTTTGTAGTTAGGAGGTAAGAGATCTGGACTTTCAACTTCAGGCCACATATCAATTCCATTTATAGGGCTAATAGCAAATCCATAAGACATGGCATACTTATCCCTTGTGTAACACTCATGAACAAACTTTTCAGGGTCCTGCTGCCTAAAACCTAAAGCAGCAATAGCATGCCTGCATGGGATGCCAACTAAGTCCCAAAAATTACAACTACATGACCTTTTAGCTATATCCACTATAAATTCTTGTCTGTTAAATGAATGAGTTACTTGAAAGGTTTCTTCCTTAGCCCAAGTAGGTAACCAATGACCACTCTTAGCAACCTCACTATCTAATCTTCTCCTAGGAATGGGCATTACTTTGTGTGGCCAGTTATCAAGTTTCAAAGTAGAGTTACTACATCTATTCATGAGATACTTCCTAATCCATTCACACATGGTCAGTATGGGTTTATCTCTAGCAAGTAAAATGGTGGCATTAAAAGATTCTGAAATGTGGTTCATCAATACATCACACTTACAATAAAAGCTAAAAGCATGCTTACACCAACTTTCTTTAGGAACTCCCATAAGCCAAGCCCAAGCCTTTGCATCTATTGCCTTTAACTCATTCATCTTCTGTTGCCATGCTTGCTGGTATGTTGCCTTGGCTGCTCCCATCATAAGATCTCTTATGAGTGCTCCACCACCAAACTTCTTCTTAAAATTAGCATACAAGTGCCTTAAGCATAGCCTATGCTCGATTCTAGCTTCCATTTCCTCAAATACTGCAACCAAACCCTAAAACAAAGAAAACAATTAGTAGGAAACAAAACACAATTGAAATAATGAAAACAATTAGTATGCTTTTAATTGGATTACCTTTTGCTGGTCAGAAATAAAAACATATCTATTCTCTATTCCAACATCTTCCATGAGCAGCTTTATGAACCACCTCCATGATTCCTTTGTTTCTGTTTCCACAACACCAAAGGCAAGTGGGAAATACTGGTCATTGGGGTCCCTCCCCACAGCTATCAAAAGTTGACCTCCATATGTAGTCTTCAAGTGACACCCATCAACCCTAATGAAGGGTTTACAACCATTGATGAACCCTTTTCTACATCCATCAAAACAGAAATAAAAGGAACCAAACCTGGGTTGAATGGAAGGTGATGCTCTATCAAGGTTTATCTTAACTGTATTCCCAAGATTTGCCCTATGCAACTCAGCTGCATATCTCCATAGATTTGCATACTCTTTATCTGCACCTCCTTCAATGATTTTCCTTGCAATCATCTTAGCTTTCCAAGCCCTTGCCACAGCTATACCAACTAAATAGTTTTGCCTCATGTCTTGTATAATATCAGTGATCCTAACTTTTTCTGAAGTTTGCATTTTCTTTACCACTGCCTTGGCCACCCATTTTGAACTTGCAGTTTTGTTATCCAAAACCCTAGCACATGTGTGGGTGTCCTTTATAGTCTTAATTGCATAAGTGTGCTTATGGCCCACTTTGGAACAAAGTATTAAAAAACCACACTTTGACTTACATTCCACTCTTACCCTATACCCCTCATTTTTCACAAATCTTATTTCCCTCCCATTTAAAACAGTCCACTCACGAATTGCCTCCCTAAAGTCATCTAGGGAATTGAACTCCATACCCCACTTAAACTTGAAACTCTTATTCAATTCTCCTTTCTTAAACTTCTCAAACCTTGGTTTTTTTTCATCTTCTGAGTTATCAACATCAGAACTCAATAGTTCTTCACTAACATATTCCTCATCATTCACATCTTTCTGTCTAGAACAAGTTAATAACCTACTTATTATTGGACCCTGACTAATTGGCATATTCACATCAATACCTTCAAACCCATCTTCAAGAGCAGTGGTCCTCTCATCCTCACTATCGTTCAAGCCTTCAACAATCTCTTCATCACTGACTTCTAAATTCGTCGTTTGATTGACACACTTAGGGCTTCTTCCACTTCCACTTGCATCATGTTCCACAAACAGTTCCCCATCCACTTGATTCGCACAGTGATAAGAAGCAAAATCATATGCATCCTCATCATTCTTAATCTGAAAATGGTTCGGATCAATTTCAGTGATTTTCGCCCACATTCTATACGACCCTTCAACGTAACCCGACCCAGTGAGTATGTTGTGAATGTGAGTCATGCTAAACATATCTAAGTGTTCCCCAGAAATCACAGTAGACACACCACCCCTATATATCGTTTCTCCATCACTGAGCATTACAAACTCCCCTCCATGCCAAAAAACAACGTTAAACAGTGCATTTTTCTGAAATAAGAAATTAACATATGAAAACCCACGACACTGAGAAACGTAATGCAAGGAAGCAGGAGGCTTGACATTACCTGTAATTCGAAGTTCGCATCCATGACTCCGTCTTCGACCTTGCTCGCTTTCATGGCTGCGTCTTGCTATGAGCTTCTTCTTCGTTCAAGTTTCCAAATGCAAAACCTAATTTGACGGGGGGAAAACAACAATGTTCCTCATATCACTAACCATTTTTCCATAATCCCAATTAGCCACTTAACCACTGCCAAGTCAGCAAATCAGGTAAAGGGGAGTGGTAAAAGATGGTTTTTGGTTTTAAAAGGGGTGGTTTAAAAAAAAAATACTTCAGAGGGGCAATTCTAAATGTCGTCCTATTGGCAAGGGGGTATCATATATTTAACCCCTAAAATCATATTCAACCATACTAAAACTTTTAAAAATTTGAAATATTAATTTTACTAAATATTAAGTTGAAGTAATTTCCTTCACTTTGTTCTTCCGTTGAAGTTCAAGCTGTGTTCAATCATGTACATTGAAATTGAAAAATAGATAAAACAGAGAAATATATTTGTATGACACCTTCTAAGTAGACAATGAAGTAAGAATATTATGTGTAAAATTTATAGGTCTTGGCTTCAAGTATAATACTCCTCAATGCTCCAATAGGTGCTAATATAATTATGCATAAGCCAAACACAATGCATATCTGTAATAAATATATTAAAGAGATTAAATTAATAAATACTTAAATATTAAAAAAAGATTAAAATTTAAAGGAAAAAAATAAAATCAAAGATACCTACCCAATTAGTATACCAAGACAAGCTGAATCTCTTAGGGTGTGTTTGTTTCATGGATTTAAAATTTATTCTCAGGAATGTGTGAGGTTGGAAATCATATTCCCACGTTTGTTTTAAGTTTTATCAAATTATACCCGGGTAACTTTTATTCCTGGGAATATAATTTACTCATGATTTTGTTATTTTTTATTCCCATGTAAAAAGGTGGGAATCTTACATTCCCATGGGAATAAAAGATATCCACCCATAACCTCCCACTCAAAATTAATTTAACTTTTTTATATATTTTTTTAAAAAGTAAATTAAATATATTTTATAAATATTCCAATGAACTTCAATTACTTGCCAAACACATAGACAGGAATAAAATTCCTGGTATTATTGTTCCAGGGAATAATATTCCCAGAATTATAAATTTAATCCTTTAAACAAACACACCATTAGGTTTATAAACTTTAAGCCATATGATACATGGAAGCTGCAAATTTGATAAAATGAAGAGATGAATAAAATGAATAATAATTCTAAAAAAATTACAATTTACTATTTTTTTACTTACAAAATATGTTGTTGGAGTGACGGCAAATCCTCCAACAAATCCTACTAAACCACCGAAAAATGGAAAAGTAATAGCAATGAACATCGTGAATGCTGAAAAGAAAACAAACCATCCATATACAAAATTAAATGAAGCATATTTTAAAAAAAAATTTCCTGCACGAAACTGGTGAGACTAGTCCCTCAATCGAAAACAACTTCATAAATAATAAAGCTTTTTCTACTATAACATGTCCTTAGATTTTTCCTTGTCAAGACAGTTTGCAGTAAGGCATGTTGCAGCTGTCATAACTCATAACTCAAATGGAGTTTGATGGAGTTCTTGGGCATTTTGGAAAGCCCTCATATGACACAACACATGTGTGATCATAGTTTGTCTTGAAAATTTTTAGATCCAAGTGAAAAATGCCCCTACATTTTGAAAAAAAGCAAGACAGATTATGACTTAGTGAAATTTTCACTAAGTGTTGGAATAAGTGACATTTCATGTTTTCAGCCATTTTGATTACTTCATAACTAAAAATCCATGAGGAATTGGAATAAGGTGTAGTTGACACTTTTAAAGTATGCCATATGAGCTACAAATCCATCTTTGGATCATCCAAAATGGTTGCTTGGATCTCAAGTTATGATCCTTGGAAGTTGGTACCCTAACCACTTGTTCCATAACTTAGAAAAATTCTAAGTTTTTTATGATTACCCCTTTTACAAGATCTCCCTCAAACGACTAGTCCTTAGATTTTTTAATAATCAATATAACATGTTATTAAAGTTTTGGATATACTAACATATACTTAATTATAACATTAGAGTTCTATTATATCAACATTTGTTATTGAAAATCAAAACAATATATATGTATTTTATTCCACTTACCTACATATACATTACGCACAACAAAACGAAGGATTGTACTTGGTTTGAATTTCAATTTCTTCACCAATACACTTTCAAGCATGTCAAACATTGGCATTGCAAAAACCTACATCAACAATCAAAATATAAAATATAAAATTAATTCAAGGAGTTCTTTTTTTCTGAAAGCAAATTATATTAAAATGAGTACAGGGGTACTCTCCCAATACAAACAAGAAACTAAAAAAGACATTTCCTACCATCATCAACTACACAAACTCATGGAGCCATACAGAAATCGTAAAAAGTAGTGTTGGAATAAGCAATATCTCCAATGCACGCCCATTTCCAAGATAACGTCTTAATATTCCAAACGATATCGTTAACGTTAATAGTGCCATTGTTGAAGATTACGTTGTTTCTACTCTTCCATAAACTCCACACAACCGCCAACCAGACAGATCCTCTTTTCCGCTTCTTCCCGAAACCGTTAGCTGCAGCAAACCAGTCCACAAAGAAAGTCCACATCCTGTCAACAAAAACTACTTTGCAGTCCAGCCACATTCCCACCATTTCCCACACTTTTTTAGAAAGTGGACATTTAAATAAAAGATGAACCAAATTTTCATCTGCCAAACTACAAAACACACACTTCTTTTCCAAATCTGACAAATTCATACCTCTGGAAATGAGCTGGTCTCTAGTGGCCACCCTATTCAAAAAAAATTTCCAACCAAAAGCCTTTATTTTCCCAGAAACTTTATTCAAGTAGTTCTTAAAATGAAATTTTGTTGATGTGGAGGCCATTTTCAACAATGTTGTTACTCTCTCTTGGAAATGGTTGAAGATTGGCCGTAGGAGATGTAACTTTTACAATTGGATGAAACATCCTATAGATCACTTGTAATTTATAGGTGTTTTTTTTCCTTCTTTGTTTGGTTTTTTGTATTAGGTTGGAGAAATTTTTTTCTCCCTTTTAATACAAATTACTTATAAAAAAAAAAGATATTCTCCACGCGCATTCACAAAAACTAATTTCTCAAGTTGGGATAAATTAAAATGGATGGAAAATTCAATGTGTTCTAGAGATGATTTTGTCGTTTATTGTAATCTTGTCTGATTTAAGAGATTAAACTTCACAGTTGCGTGGAAATTGGATATTCAAATCATAAAAAAAATCAACAAAATTTAATTTTATGTACTAGTTCATATTTTTTTAACTTTTATCTTGACCTAGTTATATGATCTTACAAATTTATCGAATAAGTTTAAAAAAATAATTAGCTTAAAATATTACTCGTTCAAAACATCTGATAAAAATGAATTTTACCTGGTAGCTTCCAATCACATGGAAAACAACAAATAGATTGGCCATTGCAATAAGCCATGTTGGTTTCTCTAAAGAGATGAGAATATTATCCTTAACCTCATTACCAAACATCCAATAACCAATAATAGAAACTGGCCAATAACACAAAGCCACAACGATCTAGGAAACAACGACTCCTCTCCACATCGAAACTTTGGATGGTTTTTCAGGTGTTGATGGAATTGTTGCTTGGATTTCTAACACCACACTATGTCCGGCGTAAGCAAAAGCAACCGCGCCAACTGCATTAAAGAAATTAAAGATTAAATCTGTCGTAGTTTTAGCCGCGATAATATGTTGGACATTTTCTTGTGCTCCTTTACGCGCACTAGCAGTCCAAGCAATTGTAGAATATCTGTAGTAAAACACCAAACATGAAGATGAATAAATATAATATATTTATAGAAATTAAAAATATAATTAAGCTTAAAATTTAAAATTTAAAAGAAGTTAATTTACCCAATAGACATGACTGCTGCAACTAAAGATAAACCAGAAATGGAGTTGAAGCTTGGTAGATGAGACAATACAAAATGAACAGAGGCAAATATCATAATGAAAAAGGTCAATTTAATCTTTTTGCAATTTGGACACACTGTATCATGAAACTTCTGCAATGATGTACCCCCGGTTACCATGTAGACAACAGTTCCACCTAGCATTACTACAATTTGTTGAGGCACCACAATATAAAGACCTAATTTTTCTCCAAATGCGTGTTGACCTAATTCATGATATCGATCGAAACGTTTTCCAGGAACCATTTCATGCATCTCAACCATTTGCCATAATGTGTATAATGTGATGATCCATGAAAGGATAAGTAAAGTCACACCAGAACCCCTGAAAAAAGTTTTTAAAAAAACACTCACCAATTAATGAGTGAATTATAACTTCATTAACAACTTTTTTAATTTTAATTTAGGTTTAAAATAAATGTACCATCCTAGTTGTGACATGGCATAGGGGAGACCAAGAACACCAGCTCCGACCATGGCAGTTACATTATGAAAAGATGAATACCACCATTTTGCATTCCTATCCGAATTAATTGGAAGCCACTCTTCAACTTTCACCTCCCTCTCTGATTTTTCTTCCATCTCTGCATAATTTTGTTTGAGTTTCAAAGAGCAAAATTGCTATCAAAAGAAAGAAAAAGCTTTTAACAAAATCATTCTATAATGTAATCTTTAATTTGATTTTGATATTGGTAACTCTTAGTGTTAGATTCTCTTCCCTATGTATATTTGTTTTGAATGGAAAAAGTATAATTTAGAAAATATAAAGTAGAAAGAGAGACACTTACAGGTTGGTGGTGACTGATGAAGAGGAAGAGTAGAGCTTGGTGAGAAAGAAGTAGTCAGTATATTTTACTACCTCAAATTCAAAGTTGCAGCATTCTTTTTTCTCTATAATTCTGCCAAACGCGAAACGTATTCTTTTAGTTATCTAAATTCTAGGATTAGCTAGCTAGGCTGGTTTCTAGCTCACATTTGGAAAATCCTACGGTATATTCTAACTATTATCTCCCAACCCTTATATATTTTTAAAAATACTTCAATTATATCTTTTTTATATATATTATTAATTTTTTGTTTGAAATTGGAAAATTGTATACCCTACACCACTGTATCAAAGAATCTTACATAATTTTGATACATACTTTTTTTTTTTTTAACGAATAGCTTTTGCAATCAATTATTTTGGCATAGTTATATATAGGGTCGGCCCAATCAATATAAAAATACTGTTCTAATTTATAAAATAGAGTTAAATTAAAAATATATAATTTTAAATATTATGATGTTACATTTGCTTTTAAAAAAGCCAGTATAAAGTGATAGATGTTTGAAAACAAATTATGATTTTACACCTCTTTTCTATAAAATAGGTGTAAAATCTATTGCTTTTGTAATTAAAAAATAATTTGATTCTAGTTTAAAATTGTGAAAATGAGTAATTAATTATGATTTTACCAAGTTATTGTGAAAATGAGTTTAAGAGGTTTAAATTGATTATGAAAAGGGCTTGACTTTAGATCAAGTATTTGATTCTCGTTTAAATGGATCACAGAAAAAATAATTTGAAGTGCATCGGGTTTAAAGATTCACTTAGCATTAGACAAGAATTTTAGCATTTAAAAAGTTTATTTACAAAATTAATAGTCATTGGATATTTTAATTACAATTAGCAAGTCACAAATCAAAATACGATGATGAGCATAATTCTAAATAAGCAAGAATAAAAACAAATCAAAATACGATGATGAGTATAATTCTAATTAATTAGGTTTATTAATTTTAATTACTTTAATTATTATATGAAAATTAATCTCATTGTTTAATTAAATTAATTAAAATTAACTATTCTAATTAATTAATTAAAACAAAATAATAATTAATTAATATATAAAAAAACAAAAGGAAAATAAATAGAGTGAAAATGCTGGTCCATAGCAGTACGACAGGGTCAAACGGGTTGGCCAATACGATAAGCCATGTCGGTTTCTCTAAAGAGATGATAATATTATCCTTCACCTCATTACCAAACATCCAATAACCAATAATTGCAACAGGCTAACAACACAAAGCAACAACGATGTAGAAAACAACAACTCCTCTCCACATTGAAACTTTGGATGGTTTTTCGGAAACTATTTTATACATTTCAATCATTTCCGAGAAACCATCTAAAGTTTTATTGTATAAGTTTTATTATATAGAGGAGATCAAGAACACTGACTCCGACCATCGCAGTTATATTGTTGAAAGATGAATACCACCATTTTGCATTTCTATCCGAATTAATCGGAAGCCATTCTTCAATTTTCACCTCCCTCTCTGATTTTCCTTTCAACTTTTCAAATGATAATAATAAATTAATATTTAGATGAAATAAAGCTAAAAACTAAATTAATATATACACAATAAATTACATATAAAATAATTTAATAGATAAGAAGAAAAAAAAAGTAATCCAAACCATTACATCTCTGCATAATTTTGTTTTGAGTTTCTGCCAAACGCAAAACGTATTCTTTTAGTTATCTAAATTCTAGGAGTAGCTAGCTAGGCTGGTTTCTAGCTCACATTTGGAAAACCTACGGTATATTCCAACAATTAACTCCCCACCCTTATATATTTTTTAAAATATTTCAATTATACCTTTTTTATGTATATTATTAATTTTTTGTTTGAAATTGGAAAATTTTATACCCTACACAAGTGTATCAAAGAATCTTACTTTAATCATTTTGGTACAGTTTTTTTCGACAAATAACTTGTAATTAAGTATTTTAAGTATTTCTGTATGCTTTTAACATTATCTAAGAGTAAAATGGGTAAAATGTCTTGTACTTTTTATAAATTACATAAATATCCTTTAGATTTTTTGTAAATGTTGATATAATGTATACTAATTGTTGGTTGTATTGTGTGTAGGAGTACTCCTAATACCCTAATTTTTATTATATATTTGACTTATATATATATATATATATATATATATATATATATATATATATATATATATATATATATATATATATATATATATATATATATATTGTTCTGGACTGGGCCAACGCCTGGCCATTGGTCGGACAGGCCTAACCCAATAGACTCAGAAGGCCCAGCAGGGCCCATAACTATCCAGTGTCGAGCACGTCCAAGACATTGCTCTCGTCAGGCACATATTGGACAAGTGCCGTCGAGCAGAGTCCTTGAGTCTAGGAGGGCACCTCTCTCCTCGACCTCCACGTTCTCCTCCTCGCGGGGACACGTCACCTTGTAACCGCCCACTTCCGAAGAAATCGGTCTGCGCACCTTTCGAAGATCTCGGGACCGTTACCCCAGGGCGAAGACCAAGTGTTAGTCTTCCCTACGCCACGTAAGCCCTTGCAGTCACCTGAATTGGGCCTTTTAAATATTATGATTTTACATTTGTTTTTAAAAAACAAGTATAAAATGATAGATGCTTGAAAACAAATTATGATTTTACACCTTTTTTAGATAAAATATGTGTAAAGTCTATTGCTTTTGTAATTAGAAAATAATTAGGTCCTCCAATTTAGGGCTCAATGATGCTGCACATGGGGATGGAAGGCCCTGGTTATATGTTCATTGCATAAGTTACATAAAATTTATTCGACATTATATTATTTATCAAATAATTTGGTTATAAGTTTTCTGGTAGTTACCATGTTGTTCACCAGATAACTTGGTTAAATTTTTTTCAATAATTTGCCTTTTATTCACTGGATAACTACGATAGTTTTCTTTTCTTTTCAGCATTTGACATAATAGCCTTGACTTGTAAACTATGAAAAAAATGGAGAGAATCCTCTAAATATCAGTATTCAAGACCAAATCAAACTGATAAAGATTTAATTTATGATAGATTACAAATCAGATTAAATTATATTATCAAGTTGCACTTTTTTGTTGCTTCTTCGGTCGCAAGATAACCGAAAACCCTAACGCCAAATGTAGCAGGATGTTTTGTTATTTAAGGAGAGGCTCTCCATTTAGAAGTCTCAGACCTTAAGATATCAAGCAAGGTGTGTTTTAGTATATTGAGTCTTTGTGTTGTTTTTGTTTTTATCTTTTCAAACTCTATTCATTTGAGTCATTCATATACAAACGAGTAGAGTTTTTTTTTAGTTGTAAATGTTTCATCATTAATTTTTTTTTGTAATTGTCCAACACTAGAGATAATCGTTAAGAGAAAGTGAGAGGGGTCTCATATTTAGGGGGAGTACTAAATAGAAATTCACAAGTAGTATTAAGAGAAAAGGCATTGAATTGGGAGAGTTCATCTAAGACCGGTTGATACTTTTACTATTTATAGTGGATTTTTTTTTCTTGTGTTAACACCTCCAAACATATGTGTCATTGTAACAAATTGGGTTATCAACTCTCTTGTTCATTTTACTTTATTTGCTTTATAAAGTGCTACGACATTAATCTTGTCACACACATTATCCGACACATTGTGTTTGACATATATTAAGAGGGAAAATAGAATTACAGTTGACATCAGAGCAGGTACCATGCTCTAGTTGGGTGAGCTCCAGGGAATATATTATTTTTATTCAAAATGGATAATGCTAAGTGTAGCGAGCGATTTTGGACGTGGTTCTTAAGCATTGTCGCTCTGGGGTACTACAGGCCGATTCATTTTTTATCCTATTGAAGCTGATGAAGGAAGGGAAATAGATGTCTCTAATTAACCATGCTTGCATACTGAGTTTAAACAGATGAATGTTGGTTGACAGATGTGGTTTAGATTGTGGGCCTCTCTCTGCCTATTTTGTGAAGAATGAAATGACGGGACTATGTTATTGGTAGGATGTTAGGACTGATGCTTTTCGATTGATGTGTGAAGGTACGGGATTTTGGGTTTTTGATTAGTGTGCTCGCTAAGATTTTTCAATCTTATGCCTACGTATTCCCGTTTGATGAAACAGTGAAATCAGAGCGATCGTAGTTCCTCCTATTCTAGGGGAGGAAAAAGGTCGTTTTGGTGTCTTGTTCAAAGCCCAAGATGTGAAGCTAAAAGTGGTTTGTATCTTGTTCAAAGCCCAAGATGTGAAGCTGAAGGGTCTATTTGTATCTTGTTCGAAGCCCAAGATGTGAAGCTAAAAGGTTTTGACTTTAGAGAGAATTTGTCATCTCTAAAGGGGGTCTGTTTGTCACAACTGTTGGGTGACTGATTATAAAGGAGAATTACTTTAACTGGGATATGTGAATCCAGCAATGCCATAATTTCCTTTATAGGGGATTTTTAACCTGAAGGAGAAAACTTTAACTCAGTTTAGAGCAATGCCATCTTTCCTTAGGAATTTCTCATGCTAAAAGAGGGACAGTGGCATGGATGTAAATAATCTAGAGGCTTGCCGCTTACAGCAATTAGATGGGGGAAAAGGAGTTGTTGATGTTTGTATACTGTGAACGAGGCACATATTTTGATGCTAAAAGGTTGATTGACTCAACCAGGGTTTCCTTATACAAAGCCTAAGAGGAAGCTATTGACCCTACAAGAGGGCGTTTTTATGTTTCTCGTACGAAGCCCGAGAGAGAGGCTAAAAGGGTTGACTCAACAAGAGAGTGCTTTTGTATGTGTCTTGTACGAAGCCCAAGACGGAGGCTAAAGGTGTTTGACTCAACAAGAGATTCTTTGTACCTCGTACGAAGCCCGAGATGGAGGCTGAAAATGTTTGACTCAACAAAAGAGTCTTTTATACTCAACAAGAGAGTGTTTTTCTATCTCGTACGAAGCCCGAGATGGAGGCTAAAGGGGGTTTGACTCAACAAGAGAGTCTTTTATACTCAACAAGAGAGTTTTTGTATCTCGTACGAAGCCCGAGATAGAGGCTAAAAGGTTTTGACTCAACAAGAGAGTCTTTTATACTCAACAAGAGAGTGATTTTGTATCTCGTACGAAGCCCGAGATGGAGGCTAAAAGGGGGTGACTCAACAAAAGAGTCTTTTATACTAGACAAGAGAGTATGAAAAGGTTAGCTCCATTGAGGAGAATCATTGTACAAAGTCCAAGAGGAGGCTAGTGTGCTGGTGACTGTTTAAGTTGAGTGACAGGTCCCGTATGTTGGCTAAAGAGAAAATCAGTTCTTATATGGGTAATGTTGTACTTTGAGATTGATCAGAGGATCAGGGAGATTTCCTATTCTTTAAGGAAATAAAAAATCCAAAGGGTATTGAGACTGTCCAAGTCTACTGGTGTTTTGAGAAATTGATTCTCGGGTAGTGAATGATCTTTGTATAATGCCCAAGAGAAGGCTGGTATGTTAAGGGATGAAGGTCAACCCATTAACAAGTCTGACACTTGACTCAGAAAGACAGCTCTAGCAAATTGATGACTAGGTTCTGTTCCTATACCTTTAGAGGTATCTGGGTCCTTGTACTAAGCCCAAGAGAAGGCATGAGAGCTTTTAAGAAGCCGAAGGGTCCTTGTACAACGCCCAAGAGGAGGCGGGGATGCTTTTAAGAAGCCAGTGGGTTCCCAAACCCCGAGAAGTTCAAGACATACCATTCACCGAGAATAGGTCAAGCTAGGAAAGTCCGAGAATTTGGAAGAAACTCAAGAGATACCATTCACGGAGAAAAGATCATCTCTGGGGAGTAGAGTTTCTTTGACAATTTCTAAGGGTGACAGTCTGAGAAAGGGTTCACCGAGAATGCTGCCTTTCACGTCTCCATATTGTTTAACCCCAAGAGGAGGGAAGACTGTGTCTGGTAATCCTATGGGCATCTAGTTTTGTTTGTATTTAAGAGTGGCCAACAGGGCTTTACCTAGTGTTAGACGTAGTTGCCAGGGAAAACTCTAAATAGCTATACTAGTATTACACAGTGGATATTTGACGAGTATATAAGAGTTTGTGAAAGAAGACTTACAGTGAGCAACCCCACAATACAGTTATATATATGAAAGCAGATAAAGAAAGCGGGTAAACACTTACTCGGTTGTAGAGCTTCCATGCTGTTTGGTTAGTTTGTTCAACAAGGAAAGCTTTGATAACAATATTATATTCAAAATTAAAGGAGAAAGTGCTTTGAAAAGATTGTTGGGGCTTACAGCTCAAGAAGAGGCCCAAGGTTTTATCAATGATTGCACTGTAGTTTTGAATTTGTACAGAGGCACTTATACAAGTGACTGAGGCCCAAAACGGTTTTATGTACAAAGGGATGGGTCTTACACTCTCTCAAGAGGCCCAAAGGTTTATTTTTATACAAGTGGTGGGGCTTACAGCTCAAGGAGATGCTCAAAAGTTTTTTAAAAGGCGATGATCGCGCCGAACTTTTTGATGGTATCGGGACTTATACAATACACTGAGGCCCAACTCACTTTGGTTTTCAAAAAGGGTTGGGTCTTACACTCTACTAGAGGCCCAATAATTTTTAAAGAATGGGGCTTATAACACGAGGGTAGGCCCAAGGGTTTGATTTTTGAACTGGCAATCGCGCCGAGGTTTTCTTTTAACGCAGAGGGGCTTATACAATATCTGAGGCCCAAAAATTGTTTTGGTTAAAAGGGGATTGGGTTTTACACTCTATTAGAGGCCCAAAGTAATTTAAAGAAAAGAAATGGGGCTTATAACACGAGGGTAAGCCCAGATAATTTTCGTTTTGAAATGGCGATCGCGCCGAGATTTTTGAAAATGCAGTGGGTCTTATACAATGACTGAGGCCCAAAAATGTTTTGGTATCAGAGAGGGGTTGGGTCTTACACTTTATTAGAGGCCCAAAGTGTTTGAAAAAGTTTTATGAGGGTTGAATTAATCAAAAACCCTAATTTGTTTTCAAAATGTATTTTAATTGAATAAAAAATTCAATTAAAATGACCAAAATTGTTAAACATGTGGAAAACAAATTGTGATCTTGGATTAATGTTACAAAAGTTAGGTTTTGATCCACAAAATGATTGGAAATCACTAAAATTTGAAAAATCAAGAAGGAGAAAATATTTTAAATGTAAAAAACAATTAAAATATTAATTCTTTTCAAAAATATCAAGTATATGAAATAAATAATATTTTTGGGATTTTTTGGGAAAATAAAATATTTTAACATTTTTTTGAATTATTAAAAAAAGAATCAACTCAAAATCATTAAAACTCAGAGAGAAATTAATTTTTGAATCAATTAAATAAAATCACAAAATTCAAATATTCAAACATTTGAAAAAGGGCGCCAAAAACATGGCAAGAACACGCGCCCTTCCTCTGTTTATGCAGATTTGGGTTTTCTATCCAATCTCACTGAATACTTGATGATATCATGCAATCTACATATCAATCTACTCATTTTAACCTCACGATCATGTCTATGGTCTTTAATTTCATTTATTTTAAACATGGAATAAGAAATCAAAGAGAAACCTCAAGAACCCTAATTAATATTTGCATGAAGGTTCAGAAATTCCATACACGATTCAAACAATGCAATTGATTGAGGGAAAACACTCCATGCATGAGTATGAACATATGGCCAAATTATTGTGCAGCAAAAAATGCATGGATCATAGAGTTAGAAGAGCTCATGCTTACCTCTGGCAGCTGGTGATCGTGTTTTGTGTTAGAGGTGTTACAGCTTGGTTCCAAGGTTATGGACAGCTTCCCTAGGTGCTATAGAGTGTGTATGGATGCTTGGAATGAATGGAAATGATCTGGAACTGAAGATGATATCCCAACTGCAACTTGGTTAAAACCTTGAGCAGCTGGCTGGTGATTCTGAGAAATCAGTGTTCCAGATGTTGTTTAAGTGTCTGGATCACTTCTATATGATGTTTATGAGGTGTGTGTGTGTGTGTGTGATTGGTTTGGTTGGAATATTTCTCAAACTCAAAACCCGATATTGACTTGCTTTGGAAGGAAATTTTGGAGTGAAAGAAGAGATTTTGAGGAAAGCATCTATTTGATGGCTTTGGTGTACTCAAACTGATAAAAAATGAGCTCTATTTATAGTAGAGCAAGTTTGTTTTGCAAGGAATAGTGAATGGAAACTGCTGCATAGGTTTGGCCAATGTTGAGCAATGAGAATCCAAGTCTCCTCTAGCCATTGACTAGAGGTTAGGGCACAAGTTATTGGTCCCCTTGGTCTTGGATAAGTCTTGACTGAATTCAGTTGGAAATGACTCAGTCCATGCCACCTTGGTGTATGCATTGAATGCTCCAATCCAAAATTGGAGTCTTGTCCCTCTTTTAGGGATTTCTAGGTTTGGCATGCTATTTTTGGTTCCAAAGACTTGGGAGGCTTGGGATCAGAGTTGGTTCCTCCTTGGTCCCCCCTTGAGGTGTTCAGATGGATAGAATTACTTTCCCTTTGCAAAATTTGAGCAAATCGAGCAAAACTCCAAAATCTTCCTTGCCATGACAGTTTACAGCAAGGCATATTGGCATTGGCATATCTCATGGCTCAAGTGGAATTTGATGGAGTTCTTGGCCATTTTGGAAAGCCCTCATATGATACAACAACTGTTTGATCATAATTGGTTTTGATACTTTTTGGATCCAAGTGAAAAATGCCCCTACATTTGGAAAAAAGTAAGGCAGATTCTGACTTAGTGAAAATTTCACTAAGTGTTGGAAAAAAGTGACATTTTCACTTTGTGATTTTGATCATTCCATAACTCAAAATCCATGATGAATTAGAATTAGGTGTAGTTGAAGTTTTTGTAGAGGGCCATGAGAGCTACAAATCCAGCTTTGAATGGGGAAAAATGGCTTTGTGGTTTAGGAGTTATGATCCTCCAAAGTTGGTACCCTAGCCACTTTGTTCCATAACTTAGAAAAATTTCTAAGTTTTTATGGTTACCCCTTTTACAAGTTATCCCACTTTTCTTGATTTTTCTTGATGAACGATGATTCCAATCACACATTAACATCATTTTAGGGTTAAGGAACCATAATTGTGAAAAATCTCAAAAAGTCAAAGTTTGACTTTTGTGCACAGTTGACTTTTTATCAGATGAATTCCAAACTGTGCGATCCTCTATGAAATCAAGTCCTTGACCTAAATCAAACTTGATGGGTTGATTTCATAGGTTTTATAGTGTGTATTAAATCACGTCCTAGGGTTTGGGAGCATGTCTTGGTCAAAAGTCAAAGGTATAGTTGACTTTTCTCGCGAAACCCTAATTGTGGTTCTGATGAAATTGAAACTTGTTGCTCAAGCTTCTTGGCTCAATCCATTGTTACAAATGGACCAATGTGGTTTATTAGAGACCCTCAAATCCTCCTTTGAGGTCCTGGCTCATGTTTTGTCCCAAAAGTCAACTTAGGGGTGAAATAGGTCAAGAAACCCTAATTCTTGATTTTTTGTGAATGCATCCCCTGAGGATAAATTGACTTGATGATTGGGTTCATGATGTTCCATGGAGTATTTTAGGATATGCTTTGAAGCATTGTCTCATGCCCAGAGAAAAACTCCCTTCTGGAGGCCCTGGTCGACCAAACCCTAATTTGGTGACACTGGCGATTTTGAGGCTTGATCCACTTAGAAGGTTGCAGCCTTGTGCTTAATGCTTGATGTGGGAGTCCTCTTGATCCATTGTGGATATTTGAGAGGCTAGACAAGTTTAAGATCATGTCATTCCTTGATTGATCCTTTGCCTAAGCACTCAGAGAGGGCCTGAAACCCTAAATTTGATTGTAGTGGATGCTCACCCATCTTTGGGGAGACTGATGAGGTATGATGATTCATCCATATTGTGATGATGATTTGCACAAAGATGGGAAATCTTAGTGGTCAAAATTTGGGGTATGACAGATGCCCCTATTTAATCTTCTTGGACCCGAAGGTGTGAATGGCGAAGGTATTCGGGGTGCAAGGGGATTAAATATCAGAATACCCAAAATTTTGATGGTGATTAAGAATGGTAGTTCACGCATCCTTCTTCTTTTGCTAAGCAATGATGCTCAGGAAAGGTAAAAACTTCCCCTCGATCATGGTCTTCAGCCAAGGAACTGGTCTAAGTTTCTAAAATAAACTTCCCCTCGATCCTGGTTTCCTACCAAGGAACTGGTCTCAGTTGCTGAAATAAACTTCCCCTCGATCCTGGTTTCCTACCAAGGAACTAGTCTAAGTTTCTAATAGTAACTTCCCCTCGATCCTGGTTTCCTACCAAGGAACTGGTATCAGTTGCTGAAATAAACTTCCCCTCGATCCTGGTTTCCTACCAAGGAACTGGTCTAAGTTTCTGATAGTAACTTCCCCTCGATCCTGGTTTCCTACCAAGGAACTGATTATAGTTTCTTTAGTCAATAAACTTTCTTGACAAGGGACGCTATTCGTAGCGGTTTTCCTCAAACTTTTCGCCGAATTTTCCTGGAGAGATGCCATTTGATAGAAAAACTTTTGATGTCAGACTTGCTAGGGAACCCATCTGTCTAAATTATAGAGGGGTACAAACTTCTCTGTTGGAGATGCCATTTGTCGACTCTATCGGGGAAAACGAGTCTCTTGAGAGACGGCCTTCCACTTGGAGATATTACATCATACTTTTCTCGGGATCTTCTCAGAGAAATCCCATATGATATGATCCAATTTTTAGGTGCAGATGACTTCATTAACATCGACTCTCCGGAGAGCAAAATCAATGTGTTGCTGAAAGTCTTTAGTTGTGAGTCCTTCTCTGGGGATTTTCCTTAATCTGGGAAAGCGAAGATATCATCTTCAACGGCGAAGAGTGACATCTGCTGAAAGTTTCTCTAGTTTTCTCAAAGGTTCAAGTTATCAAAGTGGTCAAGGGCCAACTCTAATCCAGAAATAAACTGGAGGAGAGAGATTGTTCAGACGCAACATTTCCTGACGAGGAAAGAACTGACAACTCGATTGTGAAGACTTTTATCACTAGGGGACAAGACCGACTAGAGTGATAGTGATGCAATATGAATGCGAATGTAAATTAATAATGCATGATGTATGTATGTTTATGCTGACAAAACTGACGCGACATACAAACTGACGGATGAACACGACGGGATACTCGGCCACTGTGGGACGAAGAAGTACCGCTGGTTCAAGATAGCAATTCTGCCTTGCTTAGGAGAGATAGTCCCTGCGGGGACAACCGTTGGTCAGACTTAGGAGGTAAGAACTCTGCCGGTGGTGTCAGACGGAATATTCGCATCTGACACAGTTGATCCTTTGTTCAGGCATACTGGTTTAGAAAGAGTACTTTGATTCTGCACTTTGAAGCTCGCTTACTTCTGGAGAAGCGATTGATGTTCTTTCGATGTTCAACAGTCAAAAGAATTTCCATTTTTATTTTAAAAGCAGAAAAGTTTGAACAAGTATATTCATTTTTTGTTTCATTTCAAGAATCGTTGATCATATTAAAATGTCGTTCTATAAAGTTAAAACAAATAAGAATTGCAATCAAAAGCACAAGGGCTCAAATTTTATTGATAGGATGGAAATCAGCCAAACGCGTGATTCCATGGAGTATTTACAAAGTTAGAAAATGGTAATTTAAGGGAAAAGGGCTACATTGAAACATAACGACCACTATCCTTCTACCAACTTTGAATTTTGGACATCTTGAGCTTCTGTCGAAGATGACCCTGACTGGAGTTTTTCTTCTAATGACATTACTACTGCTGAGTTGAACTGATCAGATGTAGTTACTTGCCATTATCCCTAACTTTTTCCTGGATTGTATTTTGAGATTTCCAATCCACCGTGATGATTTTTGATTATGTCTCTAATTTTTGCCTGGACCGCCCTTTCGGGTTTTCAATCCACCGAGACGTTTTTTTTTAAGTTTAGGCGAAGTATTTCTTGACTACATCAACATTTGTGGGGAAGGCAAATTCCTCTCCGTCCATGGTTGAAAGTCTCAAGGCACCGCCTGAGAAAGCTTTCTTGACCACATAGGGGCCGTCATAATTCGGAGTCCATTTACCCCGAGAATCAGTGAGAAAGGATGGTATCTTCTTAATCACAAGGTCTCCTTTTCTGAAGACACGAGGTCGAACCTTTTTGTCGAACGCCTTCTTCATTCTTTCTTGATACAACTCACCATGGCATAGTGCCGTTATTCATTTTTCCTCGATCAGATTTAGTTCGTCGTGTCGACCTTGACACTATTCAGCTTCTGTTAGCTTAGCTTCCATCAATACCCGGATCGATGGGATCTCTACTTCGATGGGGAGCACTGCTTCCATGCCCTACACTAGAGAGAAAGTGGTTGCCCCTGTTGAAGTGTGGACAGAAGTGCGATAACCTTGAAGAGAAAAGGGTAGCATCTTGTGCCAATCTTTATAGGTTACAACCATCTTTTGAACAATCTTCTTGATGTTCTTGTTAGCTGCTTCTACCGCTCCGTTCATCTTGGGTCGGTAGGGAGATGAGTTATGGTGTTCGATCTTGAACTCAGCCCACAACTCCTTCATCATCTTATTGTTCAAGTTAGATCCATTATCAGTAATGATCTGGCTCGGAACACCATAACGGCAGATGATATTATTTTTGATAAATCAGACCACCACTTGTCGGGTTACATTGGCGTATGACGTTGCTTTGACCCACTTGGTGAAGTAGTCAATGGCTACTAGAATGAACCGATGTCCGTTTAAAGCTTTGGGCTCAATCATGCCAATCATGTCGATTCCCCATATGGAAAAGGCCATGGGGAAGAAAGAACTTTGAGATGTGTTGGCGGTACATGAATTTTGTCAGAGTATATCTGACACTTGTGACACCTCCTCATGTACTTGTAGCAGTCGGATTTCATGGTCAACCAATAGTACCCTGCTCTCAGAATTTTTCTCGCCATTGTGTGTCCGTTGGCATGAGTGCCAAAGGATCCTTCGTGAATTTCTTTTATCAGCATGTCTGCTTCTGGTCTGTCTACACATCGGAGCAAGACCATGTCAAAGTTTCTCTTATAGAGTGTATCACCGCTTAGGAAGAAGCTGCCAGCCAGCCTTCCGAGGGTTTTTTTGTCTTTCCTTAGTGCTCCAGGTGGGTACTCTTGTTTCTAAAGGAAGCATTTGATATCGTGATACCAAGGTTTGTTGTCTATGACTGCCTCAATCGTGAAGATGTAAGCAGGCCGTTTAAGGCGCATTATGTCGATCTTAGGTAGGTCGTTCCATTGACCTACACTAATCATGGAAGAGAGAGTGGCTAATGCATCAGCCATGTGATTCTTATCACGAGGGATGTGATGAAACTCGATTCTGTTGAAGAATGGTAACAACCTTCTCGCATAGTCTTTGAAAGGAATCAATATTGATTGGTATATGTTCCAATCTCCTTTGATCTGATTGACGACCAAAGCTGAGTCGCAATATACATCCAAGTTATTGATCCTCAAATCAATCACTTCTTCGAGACCCATGATACAAGCTTCGTATTTGGCCTCGTTGTTTGTACACTTGAACATAAGTCTGGCAGTGAAAGGAATGTGGGTACCCTGAGGTGTTATGATGATTGCCCCAATTCCGTTTCCATAATGATTGACTGCTCCGTCAAAGATTAGTCCCCATTGGGAACCTGGTTCTGGCCCTTCAATGGGTAGCGGTTCATCGCAGTCTTTCATGTTTAGATACATGGCATCTTCGTCTGGGAAGTCAAACCCGACTGATCCTTGATCTTCAATCGGTTGATGAGCCAAATGATCGGCTAAAACACTTCCTTTAACGGCTTTCTGAGCGTGGTATTCAATGTCGTATTCTGATAACAACATCTGCCAACGGGCAATTCTTCCCATGAGAGCAGGTTTTCAAATACATACTTGATTGGATCCATTTCGGAGATCAACCAAGTAGTGTGACGAATCATGTACTAGCGAAGACGTTTGGCTGCCCAAGCCAAAGCGCAACAAGTTTTCTCAAGCATAGTGTACCGAATCTCGCAGTCAGTGAATTTCTTGCTCAAATAGTAGATGGCAGACTCTTTCCGTTTGGTTTCGTCTTGTTGGCCAAGTACACAACCCATTGAGTCCTCTAGGACTGTGAGGTAGATGATCAGTGGTCTTCCTTCCACTGGAGGTGATAGAATCGGTGGGTTCAACAGGTATTCCTTAATACTGTCGAAGGCGGTTTGGCAATCACTAGTGCAGATATATAAAATTACACCTGATTTTTATACATTTAACACCCGTTTCTAGAGGATGTGAATTCAACGGGTGAGAAATGTCTGACACATTTACACCCGTTTTTAAACGGGTGCAAATTTGATGTTATATTACACTCTTTTTTTGGAAATCGGGTGTAAATTGTTACATATATACATTTATAGATGGTATATTACACCTTTTTTTTGTTTAAAACGGATGTATATATATTCAACTTTACACCCTATTTTATAGAAAACGGGTGTAAATATGTAAATAATAGCATTTCAATCAAACAAATTTACACCCAATTTCTTAAAAATCGGATATAAAATGAGCAGTGATTACTATAGAGGGTGGCAAACTTACACCCTCTTTTCTTTAAATAGGGTGTAAAGATTACACCCGATTTTTGTTGTTCATGTTGGCAATTTTACACCCGATTTCACCATTGTTGTTGGCATTTTTAGATCATGTATACTTTAATTAAATAGAATGTTTGTATTAGTTTCATAATTATGTTATATTTAATTAGATTTAGAACCTATTTTATTTAATCAAATATTTTGTATACCACTTAACATTCAATAAACAAAAAATACAACCAAAACAACCATCCTAACATCATGTATATATGTCTTATCAAATCATATTATCTAATAGCATAAAACAACCATCCTAACATCATTGTACATATATAAGTCTTATCAATCATATTATCTAATAGCATAAAGTCATACAACTAAAGCATATTAACAAAAACTATCTATATATAATTTTTCCTCCTTGGCTTTGGTTTTGGCAATATTTGTACGTCTTGTTTGTCCTCATGCTCTTCAGCCATTTGCATTTGCTCTTCAGCCTTTTGGTCTTCAACATTTTGATCTTCAATCATTTCCAAAAAACATTTAGCCCAGAGTTGTCGCACGTGATCAATCGTCTCTTTTTCATATGACGAAGTGTCGGTGAATATCTACAAGTTTACATATAATAAGTTAAAATACTACATGTTTTGCATTAAATACATGCTATACAACAATATTTTAACTTATCCTACCTTGTTGAATCTTTCAACAATAGAAGCTTCAACGATGTCAAACATAGTCTTCATGACGTAGTATCCACATGCCCATCCGTTATCTTGACGATGTGCCTACATATATATGAAATCTTAGTTATAATAAAGACACCATGAAGTGTGACACAACAAAACATCCACCTTACATGCTACAATCCAATAAAGACACAATAAAATCTTAGTTGTATATAACTATAAAACGTTACTGTTCCAGTTCAGAGACTCGGTGGTTGAACCGTTGAAACGCAAGGGTCGGAATCAGAGAATGGAGTTAACTACTAACGCAAAGAAACGACTTCTTCGTTAGCACTTAAACTTGTTTTTAGTATTTTAATTTTAGCAAATAATGTTTGCTAATTTTATGTAATATTATTACTTGCATTAATTAATTCATATATTAATATTATTATTAATTAATTTAGTTGAAAATGTGTAGTGCTTCAGGAAATTGAATTCAGAGTTGGCACGTAGAAAGAAACCTAGGCAGGTGTATGTTTCACAGATTACTAAGTCTGCAATAGTAACTGTTTTGGTTATGAATAGTCTGGGTCTATGTCTAGGCATTCAATACTCTATGATATTCATGTGATGAAAAAGGGTGTAATGTTATCATTTCTTCGTTTTGAAATTCTAAACTCCAGTTATGGAGAAATAAGTTGCATTTTATGTAACTCAATCAGTCTTAACTATAATCAATGCATATATTCCTCTTGTAGATAATATGTCACCATTCTAATCCTATAGACCTACTTCATCGATCATTCAACTAGCCAATGTTTTCTCAGTTTTCTTTTATATCTATATATATATTGGGATATTTGTGCCTGAGCCTATATACATCTGTTACCTGTTCAAACTATGAATTTAGTACTACAAATTCAGCAGAAATATGGGTAGTACAGAACATTAACCATTAACCATTAAATATGTATGGTACAGGACATTAACCATTAAGTATGCAGCTATTGCAAAACACATTGCAGCAGAACTATGGGTAGTACAAAACAACTCACTTACCTTGACAATCTTCCAATTAGGCTTCTTATTCTTAATTCCTCTTAATAGATGATATCCTTCTACAACTCTGATAAAACAAATTGCAACAGAAGTTATAAATATAAAGTTAAAACATAATAATATACATAATAACATAATAATAATGTATAAAACCTTCAAGGCAACATGTACTTACCGATTTAACAAGGGTCCTAAGTAACACTTTTTTGATTTGCCATCCAGCTTATTTTGTATGTATGATCGGATTACTTCAGCCGATCTAGTAGAAGTTAGCGTCCTATGTGGATCAAGAAAACCAAATAGTTCACTGACATTCTTGGAGATGCGATGTAGATATCTGAAATGTTAAAACAAATGTTAATCATAAATGATAAATAGAAAACATAATAAAAAATAGAATAAGATACTTACGAGCACCATACGGACAAGATTGATGTGGAGAGCCATTTAATACCGGCAATTAATTCGTTCAAGTCGAGCCTATCAATAAAAACAGAAAATTCACTTGTTTCATGAATAACATCTAGTGAGAAGGACTCTTCCTTGAGGTCTACAATCTTTTTTAAGTAATCTTCAGAAGCACCGGTGTTTTTGATAACATCTTCCGTAATCAAAACCTTAGAGCAACTTCCGTTAGTGCTCGTATCCAGAGATTGCACATTCTGTAATATATTAAACATTAATTAAAGTATAAAATTTGTAAAATTTTAATCGATTAATTAAATCAAATTACCCATACCTCTTTTAAAAACACCTCTTTAGTCCTTTTAGGGCAAGGCTCCAATTGCATCTCTTGTAGGAATTTAGCTCTCTCTTTTTGCATCTCCTTTTTCATTTGCTGTTGGAGCTCTAATCTTTGTTGTTGGAGCTCTTTTTGTAATTTCTGTTGGAAATCTGCATTCAGTTTTTTCTCCAAGGCTAGAAGGTCATCTTGAGAGACACCTCCTGAGGTGGGGCGTGAATTTTTTCCAAAGAATTTCTTAAAGCCCACACCCCTTGGAGCAGTGTGTAACACCCCATTTTCCAAATACATAATATAATAATAATTATAATAGCACTTATCAGAGTTTTCGTAAAATACGGGATATTACATTCTTTTCAACTTTATAATAATAGTAACTATAAAAATAATACTTTATTAATTCCATAAAAATTCCTTTATAAAGGTTTATACAAACTGCAGCGAAAAAATATTTTTTTTTTATAACATCACCATCTTCAACTCAAATGGCACTAAGGCCTTCATTACAACAAATAAACAACTTCTTCATAATATGTTTCAAAATCTAATACGTAACAAAATAGGAATAAAAACAACTAAACAAGACCCATCCCGTTATGTATCAGAGCAGACTCCTACACAAAGACACAAGAGACTCCGAACTCAAGCAGCAACTACTCCAATGAATCTGCACGTTACCCACGTAAGAGGTAACATTCAAGCAGAAAGGGTGAGATTTCACAATTCATAATAAAATGATAACATAATAAGGAATTATCATGTTCAACAACTTACAATCCTTCACCAATAACAACACATAATGCATGTTATCAACAACAACAATATATTATCATATTATAGCAACAATAGCAATTTATCACGTATGTGTAGTTAACAACTGACATCAAAATCAACACCACATATAACAACAACCATACAACATCAACTACACATTATTACTCATATTTATCAACAGTTTACAACATCATCAACAATTAGCAGCATCAACAATTTATAACATTTAGCGGCATCAACAATTAACATCAACATCATATGAAATGCAAGTGCAATCATGCATGTGGTACCGACTCGTTGGTTCATTCAATCGAACCCCAGATAGATCATATACACCTCTACTTGGCAATAATCTATCCCCCACCATTCTCCATATAGGAGTACGGATGAATCGCATACACTCCTCCTGAGCAATGATCCATCCCACCAATCACCATGAAAATGCATGACATATGATGCACAATAACACATGTATAATATCAGAAACACATGTACACGATCCTCCTGATCACACCTTAACATAACATCATCAATATTGGTACAAAGACCCAAGGCATAAGCCTTCAACAACAAACATCAACAATAACATAATTTATTTCATCAAGTAAATAATTACTCCCAACATCATTTTATACATCATTTGATTCGCCCAAATGCGTAACACAACTACCAACGATCGACACAATCATATTCAAATAATTATTTAAAATATCAAACGAAGTCGGAATCACGTAAATGAATATGTTCCGGAAAGCTTAGAAAGTCTATTTCGAGGATATGAATTTTATTTTAAGACCTAATACACTAATCCATTCAGTTTAATCAAACCATAAGAATACATACTCACACTGGGCAGAATATTTTGTCTAACTTCAAAATGATGCCAAAACTTATATGCTTATGATAAAATTCCTAAAATTTCTAGTTGGAAAGGTCATTAAGTCCTCTTTCCAACGCAACTGACGCCACCCCAAATGGACTTACGACGCTCCAGTTACACTCGAAACAAAACGACCAACGCATGACCGAAATCGCCAACATTTATGGTATAAAAAACAAGGTAACCACTACTATTGAAGAACTCCTGGACTTAATTTCTCCACATAGACATAAAGATTATCGTGTAAGCTTTCTAACGCTTTGAACAGGACCTCAAACGGACTTACGGAACTCAAGATATGCCCAAGGGAAGTCGGTCAATACACTTCTACAGTCTCCTGCGATCCCATTACGGAAATTTCACTCTTAAACTCATTTTTTTCAACTTAAAATTATGTCAAACATTCCACAACATGTTCAAATAGCTTATTTTGAAAATCACTTATTATTGGTCAATTACTTTTTGTTATTTCACTCTAAATCTATCAACCAACATCAATTCTAACAACATTATGCCATCAAAATTCATCCCCATTCATCAATTCAACACAAATCAACATTTAACAACATTATCAACAAACATATACAACCCTATTACATCAATTCATAATCAACTCAAAAACAACCCTAAACAACCCTAACCCCAAACATACATTATCAATCCCATTATAAAATGTTAGTCCCCCCCCTTACCGTGTAACTGGAGGCTCTAACTCAAAGGGTTTGCAGAATGTTTCATTCCTTTCTTTCTCTTCTCTCTATGTTCCGTTCTTCACAATTCTCAGCCAGCCTTTTCCCAAATGATCGTACCAATGTTACGATCTAACTCTATTCTCCCTATATTATATTTCTCATATTCCAATAATTACCTTAGGACCCCTAATATCCCAAGTTATTTCAATTCTACCCTTCTCAACTTATATTTTATTCTTATAACAATATACCACTAATCCCCTTTTATTATAATTTCCAATAACAATAATAATAATAATAACCATATAGTAATTATTATTATTCCCAATATTATTAATATTATATTTTAAGTATTAATAATAATAACATACTAGCATCCTCATGCCACCCCCAAGGTTCTACACTTTTGGTCATACACCCCCTACCTTATATTTTATATTTTAATAAAAATACTAATAATTTCTATTTTTTTTATTCGAATTACTCAATAATAATAATAATTAACTAACTATATTATTATATACCATCATCAACATCACGCAATTCATCACAAAACACAATAATTGTTAAATCATCACCACAATTAGTCAAATTAATTAATTAGACTCTATAAATAATAAAATAAATAAAAGAGGGCGTTACAACTCTCCCCCACTTAGAATGTTTTCGTCCTCGAAAATGCACCAACAGAAACGAGTCCAGATACAACTCTCTCATCCACTCCTCACGCCTTCAAACCCAACTCTTGCCAAAAGGCCAAACATACACTACCCTTACTAAGGTAACTCCCTTGTTTTAGCCATCTACCGAAATTCCCAAGTTTGAATACAACGCTCTCATCGGAGTCAAACCACATCGCGGTTTCTACACTTCTTAATATTCAAAGTATCATAAACGACCATTCCAACACATCGAATGGGAAAATCTCTCACTTATTTCAATCAACTACTAATGGCTATCTCAAGCACTCATTCGTCTATGCACCCAAACTTTCAATAATCCCTCCAGGGATTAAATAACTCTATTCTTCAGATCATCTGTCTACGGTTCATAAGAAGAATTCCATCCGACTTAGTACTAACACAATCTGTGCTCCTTACCAAAACGTCAATTATAAATCCCGTATTTCAATCGAACACAATACTCTACAGAATATCACAACTTTCATAGCCTTGCTGATATACTACCCATTAACTTTCTCCATCACATTCAACCGTCAAAACAATAGTTCATCAAATTCTAATACATCTTCATCACCTCTGACAAAATATTTATCTTCCTTCGGCGTCCTTTCTCAAACATTATTCTTTTAATTTTCAAGCACGCTAATAATACGAAAACGATTCATAAATCCAATCCCACTATCTTCATCAACATAAATTCATCATTCTATCCTTAATACATCAAAACCAATCATTCTAATCACTTTAAATTCATCCATTGATTCTCTTGATTTTTTTTCTTCTCAATAGATCCACCAACCCACCTCGGTATTTCCTTCTTGGTAATATCTTAAATTGCACCACTAATTAAATTTAATCCTGCGAGTTTCTCTATCAACTCCATCTCACGATTCATAATCGTCGCCGTAAGCAATATCATATGATTTAAACATTAGTCACTACATAAATATTTCCAAAATAATCGCTCACATAAAACATAGTTCTTCAATAGTCCTAACCATCTTGTCTGTCACATAATAACCTCTCTCGAGTCGACTGAACACTTCAATTTCTGCGATTACTGAATACCTCCATCTTGGTCTTCAAAGGTTACATTACCCACTTACAACACAAACTCTCTTTTAGAAACATCACACTGAACCACTAAAAGATTTCTGCCCAATTCTGCAAAATCAACATCGAAGCAACCGCTAACACTTCTTCGGTTCAAACTTTCCATTCTGGATAATCCAACTTGCACTTCTAGATATCTCAGCACCTAGCCGTATACACCTCTGCACTAGCAGTTTCAACCTTCAGAATGTTATTCTAGTTAACTCAAAATCCGACGATATCCAACCTCAATTTGTTCTCACTAAACAACATACCAAGTAAACGATTCATTAACACGGTCTCAAATCCTTTGGTCTTATCCAAAACAATTCAAATTCACGACTTCACACATACAATTCTTATACCAACATACCTATCTGATCTTATAATTCGAAATCCTCCAAGTGCATGTCTCTGTACATGAAAATAAACAACGTGTCTATCACAGTGACTCTCATCACATCCCTTCTCTACTCAAGGAAACAAACATTAAAAACATTTTCTCACATCCTTTCACAACATCTTTATTTTCTTTACAATCATGAACTTAACTCCCAACAATCACCTGAATCAACACATGCAACCGGTATCATAACGTCTATCGCATTATCCTTGATGTGTACGGACGCAACTCTACCAAATATCGCTACATCAATCTTAATTCACTACTCAAATCTCAACAATAACATACATGAAATCTCATGAAGTCAAAACATCACACCACTGCACCCACATCGCAACGACAATGGCATCCGCATTTTCGATCATACCAAAGCACCGTATAAACCTTCAAAAGCATCCACTCCCTTTAAACAGCAAATAATCATTTCCTTCCATGGAACATATTTTTATCAAAAAGTTCGCTGCGCTAGCTTTCCAACGCCTCGAACGACACCCAAAACGGATACTCGAAACTCAAGTTATGAATTTTCGAAGTTTTCAAAAATCATCCATAACATAGCTACGGGTTTGACATCTAGTTGACTCAAAACCCAACCAAAACTCATCTTTGATTCCCCCAAACTCTTATTTTAACTTAGTTATACATATTAGGAACTATTGGGAACATAAGAACACAGTTTCATTCCGATCAATTCTTCCCCAAATTCCCAAAAACTCACTTCTCATCTCCAACGTTAGTATCTAAACGACTCTTTATGAATCTATCAATCTATCCTCCATCAACATCGTCGTTTTCCACGCTTCACAACTCAATGCTCCCTTCCACAACCTCCTTATAACTGGAATCACCCGTTACTTATCAACATCTTCATCCTTCATGATGCCAAGATTACAATCCTCTTCATAATCTTCTTTATATCCTCGAGTCCCGACTTGACCTGTTCAACCCACCCGCAACCTTCAACAATCATATATATAATTCCAACGACAAAACTCTACAACATTCCACCATTCTCAAATGATAACATCACGCTTCATAGTAATTCCACACGACTAACTCTACGAATAATACGCAGTCCTGAAAACATCGCAACTATCTGAGCTTCATCTTCTCATACTCATCCCAACCATTTAGCGACTATTCCTTCGAGACAAGAATCTGCATCTACTCATCAGAACAATCCGTAAGCACTTGGCTCAACTACAACCATCCTCCGATCCCACAATTTAAGCCGAAAGACACGTCTATCCCATCCAACATAATCCCGTATGCTATCAACAAGAGATTGAGGGTGATCAGTTCCTTAATTTGTTAATAGACATCCGAAAACCATGATGGGGTACAAACCGTCTTTACCAACTACAATAGAATTCAACCGCGCACCAACGGCAACTCCACACCCAACATTTCAGAGAAGCAAAAGCTTCTCCCCCACTTATTTCGGACTCATCCTCCTGCAAAGTTAGAAGTAAGACAAAAGAAGACCGATAGTGTTTTCACACAGATATCGCATACACACAACACGACTCTACGGACTCAACAACCTGGCCGGACGGACGGACCTGCTCTGATACCAATTGTAACACCCCGTTTCCCAAATACATAATATAATAATAATTATAATAGCACTTATCAGAGTTTTCGTAAAATACGGGATATTACATTCTTTTCAACTTTATAATAATAGTAACTATAAAAATAATACTTTATTAATTCCATAAAAATTCCTTTATAAAGGTTTATACAAACTGCAGCGGAAAAATATTTTTTTTTTATAACATCACCATCTTCACCTCAAATGCCACTAAGGCCTTCATTACAACAAGTAAACAACTTCTTCATAATATGTTTCAAAATCTAATACGTAACAAAATAGGAATAAAAACAACTAAACAAGACCCATCCCATTATGTATCAGAGCAGACTCCTACACAAAGACACAAGAGACTCCGAACTCAAGCAGCAACTACTCCAATGAATCTGCACGTTACCCACGTAAGAGGTAACATTCAAGCAGAAAGGGTGAGATTTCACAATTCATAATAAAATGATAACATAGTAAGGAATTATCATGTTCAGCAACTTACAATCCTTCACCAATAACAACACATAATGCATGTTATCAACAACAACAATATATTATCATATTATAGCAACAATAGCAATTTATCACGTATGTGTAGTTAAAAACTGACATCAAAATCAACACCACATATAACAGCAACCATACAACATCAACTACACATTATTACTCATATTTATCAACAGTTTACAACATCATCAACAATTAGCAGCATCAACAATTTATAACATTTAGCGGCATCAACAATTAACATCAACATCATATGAAATGCAAGTGCAATCATGCATGTGGTACCGACTCGTTGGTTCATTCAATCGAACCCCGGATAGATCACATACACCTCTACTCGGCAATGATCTATCCCCCACCATTCTCCATATAGGAGTACGGATGAATCGCATACACTTCTCCTGAGCAATGATCCATCCCACCAATCACCATGAAAATGCATGACATATGATGCACAATAACACATGTATAATATCAGAAACACATGTACACGATCCTCCTGATCACACCTTAACATAACATCATCAATATTGGTACAAAGACCCAAGGCATAAGCCTTCAACAACAAACATCAACAATAACATAATTTATTTCATCAAGTAAATAATTACTCCCAACATCATTTTATACATCATTTGATTCGCCCAAATGCGTAACACAACTACCAACGATCGACACAATCATATTCAAATAATTATTTAAAATATCAAACGAAGTCGGAATCACGCAAATGAATATGTTCCGGAAAGGTTAGAGAGTCTATTTTGAGGATATGAATTTTATTTTAAGACCTAATACATCAATCCGTTTTGTTTAATCAAACCATAAGAACACATACTCACACCGGACAGAATATTTTGTCTAACTTCAAAATGATGCCAAAACTTATATACTTATGATAAAATTTCGAAACTTTCCAGTTGGAAAGGTGATTAAGTCCTCTTTCCAACGTAACTGACGTCATCCCAAACGGACTTACGACGCTCCAGTTACACTCGAAACAAAATGACCAACGCATGACCGAAATCGCCAACATTTATGGTATAAAAAACAAGGTAACCACTACTATTAAAGAACTCCTGGACTTAATTTCTCCATATAAACATAAATATTATCGCGTTATCTTTCTAACGCTTCGAACGGGACCTTAAACGGACTTACGGAACTCAAGATATGCCCAAAACAAGTCGGTCAATACACTTCTACAGTCTCCTGCGATCCCATTACAGAAATTTCACTCTTAAACTCATTTTTTTCAACTTAAAATTATGTCAAACATTCCCCAACATGTTCAAATAGCTTATTTTGAAAATCACTTATTATTGGTCAATTACTTTTTGTTATTTCACTCTAAATCTATCAACCAACATCAATTCTAACAACATTATGCCATCAAAATTCATCCCCATTCATCAATTCAACACAAATCAACATTTAACAACATTATCAACAAACATATACAACCCTATTACATCAATTCATAATCAACTCAAAAACATCCCTAAACAACCCTAACTCCAAACATACATTATCAATCCCATTATAAAATGTTTGTCCCCCCTTACCGTGTAACTGGAGGCTCTAACTCAAAGGGTTTGCAGAATGTTACATTCCTTTCTTTCTTTTCTCTCTACGTTCCGTTCTTCACACTTCTCAGCCAGCCTTTTCCCAAATGATCGTACCAATGTTACGATCTAACTCTATTCTCCCTATATTATATTTCTCATATTCCAATAATAACCTTAGGACCCCTAATATCCCAAGTTAATTCAATTCTACCCTTCTCAACTTATATTTTATTCTTATAACAATATACCACTAATCCCCTTTTATTATAATTTCCAATAACAATAATAATAATAATAACCATATAATAATTATTATTATTCCCAATTGTAATACCCCAAATTTTGACCACTTAGATTCCCCATCATTGTGAAAATCATCATCACAATATGGATGAACCATCATGCTTCATCAGTCTCCCCAAGGATGGGTGAGCATCCACTACAATCAAAATTAGGGTTTCAAGCCCTCTCTGAGTGCTTAGACAAAGGATCAATCAAGAAATGACATGATCTTCAACTTGTATAATCTCTCAAACATCCTCAAAGGATCAAAAGGACTCCCACTTCAAGGATTAAGCACAAGGCTGCTCCCTTCTAGGTGGATCAAGTCTCAAGATCGACAGTGTCACCAAATTAGGGTTTTGGTCGACCAGGGCCTCCAGATGAAAATTTTCATCTGGGCACAAGGCAATGATCCAAAACATAACCTAATATACTTCATGGAACCTCATGAACCCATGCATCAAGTCAATTTTGCCTCAGGGGATGCATTCATCAAAAATCAGGAATTAGGGTTTCTTGACCTAATTCACCCCTAAGTTGACTTTTGGGACAAACCATGAGCCAAGACCTCAAGAGATGATTTAAGGGTCTCTAATATACCATATTGATCCATTTGGAACAATGGATTGATCCAAGAAGTTTGAGCAACAAGTCTCAATTTCATCTGCACCACAATTAGGGTTTTAAGGGAAAAGTCAACTGTAACTTTGACTTTTGACCAGGACATGCTCCCAAACCCTAATACATGATTGAATATACCCTATGACACCCATGGAACATGCCCATCAAGTTTGATTTAGGTCAAGGACATGATTTCCTGAAGAATTGCACAGTTTGGAATTCATCTGATAAAAAGTCAACTGTGCACAAAAGTCAACTTTGACTTTTTGAGATTTTTCACCAAAATGGATTTTTAACCCTAAAATGATGTTAATGTATGATTTGAATCATCATTCATCAAGAAAAATCAAGAAAAGTGAGATAACTTGTAAAAGGGGTAACCATAAAACTTAGAATTTTTTCTAAGTTAAAAATAAAGTGGCAAAGGTACCAACTTTGGAGGACCATAACTCCTAAACCACAAGGCCATTTTTTCTCATCCAAAGATGGATTTGTAGCCCTCATTATCACCTACAAAAACTTCAACTACAAGTCATTCCAATTCATTAAGGATTTTGAGTTATGGAGTGATCAAAGTGGCTGAAAAGTGAAAATGTCACTTTTTCCAACACTTGGTGAAATTTTCACTAAGTCAGATTCTGCCTCACTTTTTGCCAAATGTAGGGAGATTTTTCACTTGGAATCAAAAGAAATCAAAACCAAACTTGTTCAAACAGTTGTTGTATCATGTAAGAGCTTTCCAAAATGGCCAAGAACATTGCCAAATTCAACCTACACCATGAGATACAACATTGCCAAGTTGCCTTGCTGAAATCTGTCAGGGCAAGGCAGAATTTGCAACTTTGGTCGATTTGCAAAAATCAGCCAAATTCAATTGCTCCTATCCACTTGGACACCTCAGAGGATTGAATCTAAAGGGGACAATCACTGAGCCAAGCCTCCAAAGTCCATGGAACAAGAAATAGCATGTTGAACCTAGAATGGCCAAAATAGGGACAAGACTTCAAATTTGGAATGAGGCATTTAATGGAACCATCAAGGTGGCATGGAATGAGCCATTCTCATCTGAAATCAGTCAAGACTTATCCAAGACCAAGGGGCCAAAGCTCTGTGCCCTAACCTCTAGTCAATGGCTAGAGGAGACTTGGATTCTCATTTGCCAACATTGGCCAAACCTACTTACCAGCTGTCATTCACTATTCCTTGCAAAACAAACTTGCTCTACTATAAATAGAGCTCAATTGTGGTCATTTTGGGTACACCAAAGCCATCTAACAGATGCTTTCCTCAAAATCTCTTCTTTCACTCCAATTTTGCCTTCTAAGGCAAGTCACTATCGGGTTTTGAGTTTGAGAGCAATTCCAATCAAACCAATCACTCACACACCTCACATACATCACATATGACCTGATCAAACACTTAGATTACTTCTGAAACATCAATTTCACAAAATCACCAGCTGGTTGCTCAAGGTTTTAACCAAAGTGCAGCTGAGGTACCACAAAATGATCCAGCCAATTTCAATCAAGTCCAACCATCCAAACACAATCCATAGGGTGTAGGGAAGCTGTTCAGATCATCACAACTCATCTGTAACACCTCCAAATCAAAAATCACTTTGAACTTGCTGTCACGACTTGGAGGTAAGCACATACTTGGTCATCTCTCAATCTATGCATATTTCCTCGCACAATAATTTGGCCATATGTTCATAATCATGCTTGGAATGTTTTCCCTCAATTAATTGCATTGTTTGAATCGTGTATAAAAAATCCTAGCCTTCATGCAGAAATTAGGGTTCTTGAGGTTTCTTCGTGATTTCTTGTTGTATGTTTAATTTAAATGAAATTAAAGTACATAGATATGATCGTGAGGTTGAGACGAGCATAATGATATGTGGATTGCATGATATGATTACGTATTCATGGAGATTGGATAGAAAATGCAAATCTGAGAAACCAAGAACACGCGTGTGTTCTTCAGCTGTTCTTGGCGCCATTTTTGAATAATTCAAATATTTGAATTTTGTGATTTTGTTTAATTGATTCAAAAATTAATTTCTCTCTGAGTTTTAATGATTTTGAGTTGATTCTTTTTTTAATAATTCACAAAAATGTCAAAATATTTTATTTTTACAAAAAATCCCAAAAATATTATTTATTTCATATAATTGATATTTTTGCAAAGAATTAATATTTTCATTGTTTTTGGCATTTTAAATATTTTTTTCTACATTGATTTTGCAACTTTTAATGCTTTCTAATTATTTTGTAGGTCAATACTTAATTTTTGAAGCATTAATCCAAGATCACAATTTGTTTTCCATGTGTTAAACAATTTTTGATCATTTTAATTGAATTTTTATTCAATTAAATACATTTTGAAGACAAATTAGGGTTTTGGATTAATTCAACCCTCATAAATCATTTTCAAAACACTTTGGGCCTCTATTAGAGTGTAAGACCCAATCCCCCTTTTAACCAAAACATCTTGGGCCTCACTTATTGTATAAGTCCCTCTGCGTTAAAAGAAAACCTCGGCGCGATCGCTATTTTTAAACGTAAAAATCATCTGGGCCTACCCTCGAGTAGTAAGACCCATTTCTTTTCTTTAAAAAACTTTTTTGGGCCTCTTGAGAGAGTGTAAGACCCATCCCCCCCTTGTACAAAAACTTCTTGGGCCTCATCCATTGTATAAGTCCCTCTGTACAAGTAAACAGCGCGATCGTCGTCCTTTTTTGAAATAAACCTGGGCCTACCCTCGAGTAGTAAGACCCATTTCTTTTTCTTAAAACTTTTTGGGTCTCTAATAGAGTGTAAGACCCAATCCCTTTTTTTGACCAAATCATTTTTGGGCCTCATCCATTGTATAAGTCCCTCTGTACAAACAAACGGCGCGATCGTCGCTTTTTCAAAATAACCCTTGGGCTTCTCCTTGAGCTGTAAGCCCCAAATATTTCTTTTTCAAAGCACTTTCTCCTTTGATTTTGAATATACTATTGTTTTCAATCTTTCTTTGTTGAACAACTAACCAAACAGCATGGAAGCACTACAACCGAGTAAGTGGTTATCGCTTTCATTTACTGCTTTCATATTATAAACTGTATTGTGGGGCTGCTCACTGTAAGTCTCCTTTCATAAACTCATATCTACTGTGTAATAATAGTATAGATATTTCGAGTTTCCCCGGCTACTACGTCTAGAACTAGGTGACGCCGTTTCACGTATTCGTAGAAATAGACGCCTAGATCCCCAATAGGAGCACCAGATACAGTCTTCTCTTCGGCTGTCCTCCTTAGGAATCGTCAAGAAGCTCTACTCCCCAAGATGAATGTATTCTCCGTGAATGGCATCTTTGAGTTTCTTCCCAATTCTCAGACTTTCCTGACTTGATCTATTCCTTGTGGATAGCTTGCCTTGAATGTCTCGGGATTTAGGTACCCACTACGGTCATAATCTTGGACCTTAACTAAGGAACCCTCTTTAAAAGCTAAAAGTCGCTGGATAGTAAACCTCGCACGTTTACCAGTTGTTTTTATCTTTAAAAGAGTTATCTCTCCTAATGGAAGGGAGATAATAGACCCACGGGCTTCTTAAAAGCATCGGCCTCCTCTTGGGCATTATTCAAGGACACTACGGCTTCTTAGAAGTATTCACAACCTCCTCTTAGGCTTCGTATAATGATCTCTTCCCCCGGGAATGATAGCCTCCTCTTGGGCTTCGTACAAGGACCCGTCGGCTTCTTAAAAGTTTCCAGCCTCCTCTTGGGCTTCGTACAAATTGTCCCGACAACCTCCTAGAGGTATAAGAACAGAACCTAGTCATCCTCATAGAACAGTCATTTCATAGAGTCTACTACAGTTTCTCAAAGCATAGTACAAAAGATGAAACTCTAGACATGGACAGTCTAACTTCCTTGAGTCTCAAAGACATTCTCAAGCACCCTTCGTTAAATAGGAAGGAAACCCGCAGACTCGGACAGTCTCAATACCCTTTGGATTTCCCGTTTCCTCAAAGAGAAGGAAATATCCCTGATCCTCAAATTAAATCCCTGTGTACAGTGTTACTCATATAAGAACTGATTTTCTCTTTTAAAATCAGTATATTGGATATGTCACTCAACTGAAACAGTTACAATAGCCTCCATCTCGGGCTTCGTACGAGATACCAAAATTCTCCCTAGCGGAGTCAAACAACATTTTTGCCTCTCTCTCGGGCTTCGTACGAGACACATAAGAGACTCCCTCGTTGAGTCAATCACCTTTTCACCTCCATCTCGGGCTTTATACGAGATACAAAAAGGTTCTTATTGAGCCAAACAAGCAACAGCCTCCATCTCGGGCTTCATACGAGATACAAAAAAAACTCTCTTGTTGAGTATAAAAGATTCTCCTGTTGAGTCAACCCTTTTTGCCTCTCTCTCGGGCTTTGTACGAGACACACAAAGACTCTATCGTCGGGTCAAAAACTTTTAGCCTCTCTCTCGGGCTTTGTACGAGACACAAAATAGCCTCCTCTTAGGCTTCGTATAATGATCTCTTCCTAGCAGAAATTAGCCTTCTCTTAGGCTTTGTTTAATGATTTTCCTAGCGGAAAGTAGCCTCCTCTTAGGCTTTGTATAAGAAAACCACTGGTTGATCCAATCAACCTTTTATCATCAAAGCTGTTCCTCGTTCATAGTACACAAACATCAACAACTCCTTTCCCTTCATCTAATCGCTGTAAGCGGCAAGCCTCTGGATCATCTACATCCATGCCACTGTCCCTCTTTTAGCATGAGAAATTCCTAAGGAAAGATGGCATTGCTCTACACTGAGTTAAAGTCTTCTCCTTCAGGTTAAAACCCTTTCTTCGGAAATTATGGCATTGCTCGGATCCACGTATCCCAGTTAAAGTAATTCTCCTTCTCCCCTCTTTAGAGATGACGAATTCTCTCTAAAGCCGAGGTTTTTCAGCTTCACGTCTTGGGCTTTGAACAAGACACAAATAGACCTTTCAGCTTCACATCTTGGGCTTTGAACAAGATACAAATCACCTTTCGCTTCACGTCTTGGGCTTTAAACAAGACACCAAAAACCAATTTCCTCCCATAGAATAGGAGGAACTACGAACGCTCTGATTTCCCTGTTTCGGTAAACGGGAATACGTAGGCATAAGATTGAAAGAAAATATCTTAGCGAGCGCAATCAATAAAAAACCCAAATCCCATATCTCCGTCAATTAAAAGCAGTAATTCAAAAGCATCAGTCCTAACATCCTAACCCTTGTTCCCCGTCAGAAACCCTTTGCCTAGATTAAAAGAAAGAAGAACCGTATTGGCGAAAATACAAATAACCAGTACAAGGCCCCCCCACATTGATAGCATCCGTAACCTAACAGACCGCTGTTTAAACTCAGTATGCAAGCAGGGTTAATTGGAGACATCTATTTCCCTTCCTTATTCAGCTCACAATAGGATAAAAAATGAATCGACCTGTAGTTTTAAGCTCAAACCGCAGAGAGCGACCAACGCTTAAGAACCGCATCCAAAATCGCTCGCTACAGAAAAGTGGCGCCCACCGTGGGGCCCGTCTTTCTTTTTCCTTTTTTCTCTTCACTTATGTGAATACCACAGATTGGGGCTTCCGCCGGGGAACCCATTTCTGTCAGGAACTTAGGATTCATAGCTTTATAAGTCTAGGATGATTAGGACAAATATATATACTGCTTTTCCTAATTGCTATACGTGTTTATTTTTCTGCTACTGGGAATGCGTGTGATGCCGCATGTGGTGAGAATGAGTATACACTTAAGATAAGTGATGGCGACGGGGTCGACCATCAACCTCAGTGGAGGCTAACCAACGCAACCCATTCACTCTTATAGCCAATGGGCCGGTTGTTAAGTCTGAGAAGCTGAGGAGCCAAACCCTTTCGTGGTGCGGAAACTATCGGAAATAGTTGTTACGCGATACTACCCTCATTTGAGGCTGGTGATCTATTCTCGGTGAATGGCACTTACTCTAAGATTGCTTTACAACTCGCTGGCGATCCGCTTGTTGTTTTGCTTTCCTGGGAGGAGCTGATGATAATGAGTACAGGTACAAAAATTACCGTAGTATAAACCTTTGGGGATGGGTAGAGCCTTGACTTCATGACAACGACCCTCTGACCCCATGTTTTTTCTATGTTTTTGTGTGCTGCATTCATGCATTCATTTAATAAAACATTAAAACATTCAAAAAAACTTCTCTTCTAGTCTCTCTGTTTTTCAAATTAAACTAAGACTGTGATTGCAAATATCAGAGAAGAGGATTACGCTAATGGATTTCGGTAGAAGGAGAACTCACCAGTATACCTTCAAGGTTCCAAAATTAGGGGATTTGAGAAAGTTAGCGAGGATGATCGTTATCCCAGAGGCTTTCAGAGCCAAGCACGGTGGTTTGCTACCACTGTTAAGAGTCCATGTGATTAAGGGGATCATGGACGCGCTCATTCAATTCTACGATCCGGTTTATCACTGTTTCATATTCCCGGATTACCAGCTATCACCAACGCTGGAGGAGTATTCTCATCTGACTGATTTACATATCACTGATCGAGCTCCATTTTCTGGACTGGAAGAGATTCCAAAGAATCAGACTATTACAATAGCAATTCATTTGGACGAGTCTGAGGTCAGGACTCATATGACTACTAAGGGTGGCATCCAAGGTTTGCCAGCCCAGTTCTTGACAAAAAAGGCTCTATACTTCGCTAGTATAGGGAACGGGACTGCTTTTGAAAGCATCTTTGTCTTGCTCACCTACGGGTTATTTTTGTTTCCCAACGTCAATAACTTCGTCGATATCAACGCTATTAAGGTTTTTCTCATTGGAAACCCTGTGCCGACTTTGCTCGCAGATGCGTATCATTCTGTACACTTAGGAAATTTGTACAGCGGAGGGGAGATCACATGCTGTGTACCTTTGCTCTACAAATGGTTTATCTCTCACTTGCCCAAGTCTGCTGCTTTTTGGGATTGTAAGAGTGTCTTACGTTGGTTGCAGAAGATCATGTCTCTTACCAACTCTGATGTAGATTGGTGTAATAGGATTTATGAGGGAATCAGAATCATTGACCGTTGTGGAAACTTCCCCAGTGTACCCCTCATAGGAACTAAAGGAGGAATCAACTATCATCCAATATTAGTTCTTCGTCAATTTGGATACCCGATGAGACACATCCCACTGGGTGTTCATCTGGAAGGTCTTTTCTTCAAAGAAGGAGAAAATGACAGAGCACTAAAGATGGAAATAGTGCAAGCTTGGAAACATGTTCATAAGAAAGGACGAGAGTCTCTGGGAAAACCGAACTGTGTCTCGGTGGAGCCTTATCTCCACTGGGTACAAGCTAGAGCTCTCAAGCTAAAGATGCCTTATCCTCGTTACGGAATTCTTCCGCCGAGGGAATCTGTCATGTACTTCATGACGGAAACTGAAAAGCTTCAGGTTACTCTCAACAAAGTTCAAAAGGAGAGAAGATCTTGGAAAAACAAGTACCGCACCCTCGACGTAGAGTGTATCCAAATACAGCAACTACTAAAAGGGAAAGATGCTCTGATTGAAATTTTGGAGCAACATGCTGTGGAGAATCAAGATGACCAAAGGAATTTGCTCGCTCCTTTCACCTGGCAAAGGAATGACAACCCGACAACGGCCCAAGCGCCCCAGTCAAAGAAGAGGACTCGGGACCCATTAGTTTAGGTTTCTATTTTTGCACTTTGTAATCTACTGTATTTCCATTCCTGTAATCCTTTGGAATTCAATAAAAAGGGATTTCCCCACTGTTTGATATTTGCAATCTAATTGTCGAAGTTTATTTTGATTAAACCAAAAGAACAATTAATATAATCATTGCATTCATCATTCTCACATCGCATATTCTTCTTACCTACGAATCTCACGTTTGTGTCTCGATTCTAGAGTCAAACAGTCTCATTCGTATAATACTCGGGCCAATCGTCAGAAAAAGATGGATGATCTTGAGGAAGAAAACAGAGAGTTGAAAGAAGAGATCGACGCTCTGAGAGAGGATATGAGAAAGCTTCGTAACGACATGAAAGCCATGGCAGAAGCTCAGCTACAAAGAACTGTGATCTCAGAGATCACCTCAACGCCCATCATAGAAAAGTATGATCCTAGGTATCAGATACCGAAAGATCGTCCTTGGGGCATGTCTGTTAACTATATCCCAGAAGGATATGTTCCGCCGATCACTGAAGATCAGGGAATCGCAACAGAAGCCGCTGGGCCTGAAGGTTAAAAACTTCGGGAAAGCGAAGATGCCAGGGGCATACTTAAGACTCCTGAAGGTTACAAACTTTGGGAGGCGCCAAGACTTACTGCCGTAGTCACAGTACCACCCCCTGTGGTGCACACTGTCCCGGAAGGGCAGATTCCACCAACACCTTCTGGTAAGAAGGAAACTATGTTTGACAGAATGGAGGAATTCCAGGAACAGTTCCTGGAAATGCAGAAGGAACTGCAAGCCATTCGCGGTCAGGATCTATTTGGAAAGCACGCCGCAGACCTATGCTTGGTCCCAAATGTGAAATTCCCGCACAAGTTCCAAGTGCCCGACTTTGAAAAATACAAGGGTAACTCTTGCCCTCAGAGCCATCTGGTGATGTACGCTCGGCGGATGTCAGCTCAGACGGAGAATCAGGACCTGCTGATTCACTACTTCCAGGATAGTTTAACCGGTGCCGCACTCAAATGGTACATGGGTTTAAACCGTACTACGATCAGTACATTCAGAGATCTTGGTACTGCCTTCGTCCAACAATACAAGTACAATTTGGACATGGCACCCGATAGAGATCATCTCAGATCAATGTCACAAAAGGACAAGGAAACCTTTAAGGAGTATGCTCAAAGGTGGCGTGAAATTGCCGCTCAAATTTGTCCACCTCTTGAGGAAAAAGAGATGACAAAAATCTTCTTAAAGACCTTAAGCTCATTTTACTATGACCGAATGGTTGCCAGTTCGCCCAGTGATTTCATCGAAATGGTCGGCATGGGCGTACGTCTTGAGGAAGCCGTCCGAGAAGGACGTTTGGTAAAAGACACTGGATCAACGAGCGGTACTAAAAAATATGGTAGTGCTCTCCCTAAGAAAAAAGAGCAAGATATTGGGAATATCTCTCTCGGAAAGCAAAGGCGACGTTATCAGCCAGTAGCAGCTGTAACTCCTGCTATCGGCCCCGCGCCTGTTCCTACGTATCAACCTCAGGTTGCGCAGAGCCAACCTGACCAGCAAAGGACACAACAGCCTCTTCAGCAGGCTCGTCCTCCATATAACAACAACCGTACAACACGACCATTAGGGTTTGATCCTATACCCATGTTGTACGCAGAACTGTTTCCGTTACTACTGGCTAAGGGGCACATTCAGACTAAGTCTCCCCTTTCAATTCCGGAAAATCCGCCTTTTTGGTTTAAAGCGAATCAAACATGCCCTTATCATCAAGGAGGTTCGGGGCATAACATTGAGACTTGTCTCAATTTCAAATCCGACGTGCAAAAGCTTGTTAGGAGCGGGCTCTTATCTTTCAAAGATACGAATCCTAATGTTCTTACGAACCCGCTGCCTCAACATGAGAAAACTGCAGTCAATCTGATTGAGAAAGAGACTAACAATGTCTATCAAATTCACGATGTACTCTTATTGGGGACCAATCTGGTCAAGATACATTATAGACAGAGTGGATATGGCCATGTGCCACCTCATAATTATCACCAGTGTGATATCTGCTCTAAAGACAACCAAGGATGTTCTGTAGTGCGAGCAGCTCTGCAGGAACAAATGGATCTTGGATGGATCCAAGAGCACCGAGTTCATGGAGTTAACATGGTTTACACGAATTCCAACGTTATTCAAAACCACGACATCCGTGCGATGAATGTCAACTTGGTGGCGATGCACTCAAGGCAAAGCCAGTATCATAATCTGCCGTGGCACGATTACAGTTCCTGTCTGATTTTCTCGGTAAACAAACAGGGATGCTCTTTCATACAAGAGACCCTCCAGCGTCAGATGGATCTTGGATGGATCCAAGACTACCATGATAGGAACTCCTATCAAATCAACATGGTTCAGATCTTCGATATCCGCATAATGAATACCAACCTGGTAGAGTTACATGCTGAGCAGGTCTGACTTGGATTCTTAATATCACATGACTATCAAAGCTGTAAAGCGGGTTGCGAAAACAATCGAGGTTGTACCCTTGTCCAGGAGGCACTTCTGCACTTGTTAAATCATTGGTGGATGCCAATTTATATGGATGAAGATACTCAGCAGATTAGTATCGATAACAGGAATCCTACTCGTCGTCAAAGTCAGGATGTCCGATCAATGGAAGATAACCTAGTGAGGTTACATTGCATTCAAAGTGGGCGTGGCCAGGTGCCACCACACAACTATGACAGTTGTAGCGTCTGTTCGGAAAGTAACCAAGGGTGTTACCTTGTGAGAGCAGCTCTTCAGGATCAGGTGGATCGTGGAGAGATTCGCCCATATCTGAGTTCTGGACCCATCATTTGGTCGCCGAACTACCTTGCCGAGCAAGTTGAGGATGTTGTCACAATCTCTGGTCATCACAGGACCAGGGATGTTTTTGCCATCATCCCTCTACTTGACGAATCTAGAGTTCCCAACTGGGAACGGATCAAGGTTACTTATAATGGTCAGAAAAATCAGAAGGTTCCCATAGTCATCTATCTACCGGGGCCACTACCGTATGAATCAGCTAAGGCAATCCCTTACAAATACGGTGCAACAATAATCGAGAATGGAAAGGAAATTCCATTACCCTCCGTCGTGAATATCGCAGACATCAGTCGTGTAACACGGAGCGGTCGAATCTTCAATAGAGGAGTTGGAGAATCCAACAAAGAAAAGGAACTTCAGGCAGAAATTCCTGATCCACCAGTCGGTCAATCTAGTAATCCCAAATTTTCAAAAGACAAAGATGAGATGCTAAATCTCATCCAAAGGAGTGAATACAACATTGTTGATCAACTGTTATAGACTCCTTCAAAGATCTCGGTATTATCACTGTTACTCAGTTCAGAAGCCCACAGGGAGGCTCTACAGAAAGTCTTGGAGCAAGCCTTTGTGGAACAGGATGTAACAATCAGACAGTTCGATAGTATTGTTTCTAACATCACTTCCTGCAATAATTTGGGATTTAGTGATGAAGAATTACCTGAAGAGGGTCGCCGTCATAACATGGCGCTCAATATTACAGTTAACTGCCAGGGCGATGCTTTAGCCAATGTACTGGTAGACACAGGGTCAGCCCTGAATGTTATGCCGAAATCCACTTTGATGCAATTATCATTCAAGGGCCCTCCGATGAGAGTCAGCGAGGTCGTCGTCAAAGCGTTCGACGGATCCAGGAAAACAGTTATCGACGAAGTGGATCTTCCCATAACTATTGGTCCTAACACTTTCCAAATCACTTTCCAGGTCATGGACATCTGGGCAACATACAGTTGGTTATTAGGAAGACCTTGGATACATCAGGCTAGAGCGGTTACTTCAACCCTCCACCAGAAGCTAAAGTTCGTCAAGAATGATTAACTTGTCACGGTTTGTGGGAAACAAGCCTTGCTTGTGAGTAACTTATCATCATCTACTTGTGTGGAACCCAAGGAGGTTATTGGAACTCAGTTCCAAGCACTATCGGTGAGCAAGGACAATCAGCTCAAAGAAGGAACTTCAATTTCTTCATACAAAGATGCTATCAAAGCGGTCAAGAGTACCGATACGACAGGATGGGGACGGCTTGTTGTTCCTATTGAAAATAAAACAAAGAAGGGTCTTGGTTTTTCTGCGACCTGTACCCAGACAGCCGCCAACGATGAAAGTCTTCATCCCCTTCAAAACTTCTTCCACAGTGGAGGTTTTCTCCACCCAGTGTCTCAGACAGTTCATGCTATCAATGAGGAAGATCCCTCTGACGCAGATGAAGAGTGGAAGTCCTATCTTAATGAGGACGGTTATATGTCTCAGGAAGAGGTGCCTATGCCTTTTTGCTTTCCTACAGAAAGTCTGAGATTTATACCAAGATCAGACGTCGAAATGATCTATGGAGATTGTGATCCGGAAGGATGCCGTGCTCCACCAAATTCGTTAGAGGAGGATACTCCGATGAAAGACAACTTTGACCACAATTACAATGGCCCAATGGATGGTCTGCCAATGTGGCAACCTTATCAAGGAAACTTGGGGCAAGAAAGTCAGCCGAACAATGAAACTCAGCTGAGCGTCATTGAACAGAATACCTATGTCCCCACCATGTCATGGGATCAACACTCAGGTCATTCGGAAATTACTCAACATGACAATGAATTCGCAACGTTTGCAGGACTAGAATTCATCAACTATGCTTTTCCTGAGGTCAACGTCATCGAGAGGGATGACTTCTCTAGTTCCAAAGAAGTTTGGGACACTCTGGGACAACCAAGTGGAAAATACGACTTTATGGTCAAGTACACTGCTCCCGAAAGCTCTCGTATCAGGTTCGAAGACATCCAGCCAACTGGATGGGGAGATGTACCTGAGAGCACAAATGATATGCAAAATACAACAGAGGAATTCTCCTACGACAATTCTGCTTGGGAGACAGATTCCAACGATCCTGCTCCACCAGAAATCAGCGTCATTTCTGAAGACAAATCAAGGAAGGTGCCAGACTTTGTGATTCACCGAGGAGTGCGCCGCCAATGGGTTGCCATCGAGGTTCCGAAGGTCGCTCGTCAGTCAAAGTAATTGCCATCTTTAAACCTTTCACCCTGCCCAGGTGAAACGGATATTTTGATAGGGCTCGTTTTCTGTAAATTTCCCTCTTCGCTTTGCCCAAAGCGACAGAGTTTTGTTTTATAGGGCTGTAGTTTCAAGATTCGACTTGTTCATTAATAAAATAACGTCGTTCTGTAATTTCCGCATTAATTGCTGTTTTCTCTTTTTGCTTTTTCAGAAAATGGTAATCCTAAAAAACATTCAAAAATAAAAACAAGCAGTAAAATCAAAACACTGCACACACTTGCATTTTCTCTATCTCTTCTAAACACGAATCATACCGTCATGCAGATTGCTTGTTTTATACCCCGTTGAAACATACGATCCGATGCCTTCTCCCAACTTTGAGTTCCCGTTATTCGAGGCTGAAGAAGAAAATGACAACGAAATTCCAAGAGAGATCTCCCGACTACTCAGACAAGAGGAAAGGTCCATTGAACCTCACAAAGAACCGTTGGAAACGGTAAACTTGGGTTCAGAGCAAGAGAGAAAAGAAATCAGGATTGGGGCACTGCTCAGTCCAACTGCCAGAGAGGGTTTGATAAAGCTTCTCAAAGAATTTCCCGATGTATTCGCTTGGTCCTATCAGGATATGCCAGGGTTGGATACCAGCATCGTGGAGCATCACTTACCGTTGAGATCGGAATGTCCGCCAATAAAGCAAAGGTTGAGACGGACTCACCCGGACATGGCCATCAAAATCAAGGAGGAAGTACAGAAACAGATTAACGCGGGTTTCCTTGCTACTTCTGAATATCCTCAATGCTTAGCCAACATCGTACCCGTTCCCAAAAAGGATGGAAAGGTCAGAATGTGTGTTGATTACAGAGATCTAAACAAGGCAAGTCCAAAGGATGACTTTCCTTTGCCACACATTGACATGCTGGTTGACAGCACAGCAATGTTCAAAGTATTCTCCTTCATGGATGGATTCTCGGGCTATAACCAGATCAAAATGGCGCCGAAAGACATGGATAAAACTTCGTTCATTACCCCATGGGGTACCTTTTGTTACAAGGTAATGCCGTTCGGTTTGAAGAACGCCGGGGCAACCTATCAAAGGGCCATGACTACTCTGTTTCATGACATGATACACAAAGAAATCGAGGTATATGTCGATGATTTGATTGCAAAATCAAGAATAGAGGATGAGTACGTTGAACATCTGTCAAAATTGTTCGAACGTTTAAGAAAATTCAAGCTCCGCTTGAATCCCAACAAGTGCACCTTCGGTGTCCGTTCAGGGAAACTACTAGGGTTCGTCGTCAGCCAGAAAGGAATTGAGGTTGATCCTGACAAGGTCAAGGCCATTCAAGAAATGCCTTCTCCGAAAACCGAAAAACAAGTCAGAGGATTCCTGGGACGTTTGAACTACATCTCCAGATTCATATTCCTTATGACCGCGACATGCGCGCCGATTTTCAAATTACTCAAAAAGAACCAGGATTGCGTTTGGTCAGAAGATTGCCAAACCGCCTTCGACAGTATCAAGGAATATCTGTTGAATCCTCCGATTTTATCACCTCCAGTGGAAGGAAGACCACTGATCATTTACCTCACAGTCCTAGAGGACTCAATGGGATGTGTACTTGGCCAACAAGACGAAACTAAACGGAAAGAGTCTGCCATTTACTATCTAAGAAAGAAATTCACCGACTGTGAAACTCGGTATACAATGCTTGAGAAAACTTGTTGCGCTTTGGCTTGGGCAGCCAAACGTCTTCGCCAGTACATGATTCGTCATACTACTTGGTTGGTCTCTGAAATGGATCCAATCAAGTACGTTTTCGAAAAACCTGCTCTCACGGGAAGAATTTCTCGTTGGCAGATGCTGTTATCAGAATATGACATAGAGTACCGTGCTCAGAAAGCCGTTAAAGGAAGTATTTTAGCCGATCATTTGGCTCATCAACCGATTGACGATCAAGAATTAATCGGGTTTGACTTCCTAGACGAAGATGTCATGTATCTAAAGATGAAAGATTGCGATGAACCGCTACCCAGTGAAGGGCCAGAACCAGGTTCCCAGTGGGGACTTATCTTTGACGGAGCAGTCAATCATTATGGAAACGGAATTGGGGCAATCATTGTTACCCCTCAGGGTTCCCACATTCCTTTCACTTCCAGACTTACGTTCAAATGTACGAACAACGAGGCCGAATACGAAGCATGTATCATGGGTCTCGAAGAAGCGATTGATTTAAGGATCAAAAACTTGGACGTATATGGCGACTCAGCCTTGGTTATTAACCAGATAAAAGGAGAGTGGAACACATACCAATCAGGATTGATTCCTTACAAAGACTATGCAAGGAGGTTGTTACCCTTCTTTAACAGAGTCGACTTTCATCACATCCCTCGTGATGAGAATCACATGGCTGATGCATTAGCCACTCTCTCTTCCATGATTAGTGTAGGTCAATGGAATGACATACCTAAAATCGACATAATGCGCCTTGAACGGCCCGCTTACATCTTCGCGATTGAAGCAGTCATAGACGACAGACCTTGGTATCACGATATCAAATGCTTCCTTCAGAAACAAGAGTACCCATCTGGGGCACTCAGAAAAGACAGGAAAACCCTCAGAAGATTGGCTGGAAACTTCTTCCTGAGCGGTGACACTCTTTATAAGAGATATTTTGACATGGTCTTGCTCCGATGCGTCAACAGACCAGAAGCAGACATGCTCATGAAAGAAATTCACGAAGGATCCATTGGCACTCATGCCAACGGACGCAAAATGGCGAGAAAAGTTCTCAGGGCCGGGTATTATTGGTTGACCATAGAATCCGACTGCTACAAGTACATGAGGAGGTGTCACAAGTGTCAAATATACCCCGACAAAATTCATGTACCGCCGTCACATCTCAAAGTTCTTTCTTCCCCGTGGTCATTTTCCATATGGGGAATCGATATGATTGGTATGATTGAGCCCAAGGCTTCAAACGGACATCGGTTCATCCTGGTAGCCATTGACTATTTCACCAAGTGGGTCGAAGCAGCGTCATTCGCCAATGTAACCCGACAAGTGGTGGTCCGATTTATCAAAAACCATATCATCTGCCGTTATGGTGTTCCAAGCGAGATAATTACTGATAATGGATCTAACTTGAACAATAAGATGATGAAAGAGTTGTGTGCAGAGTTCAATATTGAACACCGTAACTCATCTCCCTACCGACCAAAGATGAACAGGGCGGTAGAAGCGGCTAACAAGAACATCAAAAAGATTGTTCTAAAGATGGTTGTAACCTATAAAGATTGGCACGAAATGCTACCCTTTGCTCTTCACGGTTATCGAACGTCTATCCGCACTTCAACAGGGGCAACCCCTTTCTCTCTAGTATATGGCATGGAGGCAGTGCTCCCCATAGAAGTAGAGATCCCATCAATCTGGGTATTGATGGAAGCGAAGCTCACCGAAGTTGAATGGTGTCAAAGTCGACACGACGACCTGAACCTGATCGAAGAGAAGCGAATCACGGCACTATGCCACGGTCGGTTGTATCAACAGAGAATGAAGAGGGCGTTCGACAAAAAGGTCCGACCTCGCGTCTTCAGGAAAGGAGACCTTGTGCTCAAGAAGATACAATCATTTCTCACTGATTCTCGGGGCAAATGGACCCCAAATTATGATGGCCCCTATGTGGTCACGAAAGCTTTCTCAGGCGGCGCCTTGAGACTTGCAACCATGGACGGAGAGGAATTTGCCTACCCCACGAATGTTGATGTAGTCAAGAAATACTTCGCCTAAACTTAAAAAAAAAACGTCTCGGTGGATTGAAAACCCGAAAGGGCGGTCCAGGCAAAAGTTAGAGACATGAAAAAAATTATCCCGATGGATTGGAAATCTCATAGTACAATCCAGGAAAAAGTTAGGGATAATGGCAAGTAACTATGTTCAACAGAGGCAAGTCCCTCAGCAGTAGTTACATCATCTATCGGAGGAAATCTCCAGTCAAAGGTCATCTTCGACGGAAGCTCAGGATGCCCCGAATTCAAAGTTGGTAGAAGGATAGTGGTCGTTATGTTTCAACGTAGCCCTTTTCCCTGTAAATTACCATTTTCTAACTTTGTATATACTCTTTGGAATCACGCGTTTGGCTGATCTCCATCTTATCAATAAAATTTGAGCCCTCGTGCTTTTGTTTGTAATTCTTTACTTGTTTTAGCTTTACAGAACGATGTTGTTTAAACTTAATCAGCGATTCTTGAAATAAAACAAAAATGAATTTACTTGTTAAACTTTTTCTGCTTTTAAATTAGAGATGGCATTTCTTTTGACAGTTGAACATCAGAAGAACATCGATCGCTTCTCCCGAAGTAAGCGAACTTCAAAGTGCAGAATCAAAGTACTCCTTCTAAGCCAGTATGCCTGAATAAAGGGGTCAACTGTGTCAGAGACCTTGTTTAGTCCGACACGCCTCGACCGAGTTCTCATCTCCTAAGCCCGATCAACATAGCTCCCAACGGGACTATCTCTCCTAAGCAAGGTGGAATTGCTATTTTGAATCAACGGTACTTCTTCGCCCCGCGATGGCCGAGTATCTAATTATGTTCATCCATTAGTCTGTATGTCGCGTCTGTTTTGTCAGCATATACATACGTACTTCATGCATTTTTGTTTTTCATTCACATTTCATATTGCATCACTATCACTCTAGTCGGTCTTGTCCCCTAGTGGTAGAAGTCCTCTCAATTAAGTTGTCAGTTCTTGCCTCGTCAGGAAATACTGTGTCTGAACAACCTCGCTTCCAGTTTAATTCTGGAAAGAAGTTGGTCCTTGACCACTTTGATAATTTGAACCTTTGAAAATCCAGAGAAAACTTTCAACAAGTGTCACTCTTCGCCATTGAAGATGATATCCTTGCTTTCCCAGATTAAGGAAAATCCACAGAGAAAGCCTCGTAACCAGATATTCGACAGCACGCCAGTGTTTCTCCGAAAATCCGCTGATGAGAAGGTCATTGGCACCTCAAAATTGGATCCCATCATATGGCGTTTCTCTGGGAAGATCCCGAGAAAAGTATGATGTAACCCCAAACGAAAACAGTCTCTCAAGAGACTCGCTTTCCCCAGTAGAGACAAATGGCGTCTCCAACGGAGAAGTTTGTACAACTCTACAACTCAGACGACTGGGGTCCCCAGCAAGTCTGACAACAAAACATTTTCTACTCAAATGGTGTCTCCCTAGGAAAATTCGGCGAAAGTTTGAAGGAAAACCGCTACACATAGCGTCCCTTGTCAATAAAGTTTATTGACAAAAGAAACTAAGACCAGTTTCTTGGTAGGAAACCAGGATCGAGGGGAAGTTGACAAAAGAAACTAAGACCAGTTCCTTGGTAGGAAACCAGGAACGAGGGGAAGTTCATTTCAGAGACTGAGACCAGTTCTTGGTAGGAGACCAGGATCGAGGGGAAGTTTACCTTTTATAAGCATCATTGCTTAGCTAAAGAAGATGAATGCGTAAGCTACCATTCATAACCACCATCAAAATTTCGGGTATTCCGATATTTAATCCTCTTGCACCCCAAATGCCCAAATCCCTTCGTCATTCACACCTTCGGGTCCAAGAAGATTAAATAGGGGCATCTGTAATACCCCAAATTTTGACCACTTAGATTCCCCATCATTGTGAAAATCATCATCACAATATGGATGAACCATCATGCTTCATCAGTCTCCCCAAGGATGGGTGAGCATCCACTACAATCAAAATTAGGGTTTCAAGCCCTCTCTGAGTGCTTAGACAAAGGATCAATCAAGAAATGACATGATCTTCAACTTGTCTAATCTCTCAAACATCCTCAAAGGATCAAAAGGACTCCCACTTCAAGGATTAAGCACAAGGCTGCTCCCTTCTAGGTGGATCAAGTCTCAAGATCGACAGTGTCACCAAATTAGGGTTTTGGTCGACCAGGGCCTCCAGATGAAAATTTTCATCTGGGCACAAGGCAATGATCCAAAACATAACCTAATATACTTCATGGAACCTCGTGAACCCATGCATCAAGTCAATTTTGTCTCAGGGGATGCATTCATCAAAAATCAGGAATTAGGGTTTCTTGACCTAATTCACCCCTAAGTTGACTTTTGGGACAAACCATGAGCCAAGACCTCAAGAGATGATTTGAGGGTCTCAATATACCATATTGATCCATTTGGAACAATGGATTGATCCAAGAAGTTTGAGCAACAAGTCTCAATTTCATCTGCACCACAATTAGGGTTTTAAGGGAAAAGTCAACTGTAACTTTGACTTTTGACCAGGACATGCTCCTAAACCCTAATACATGATTGAATATACCCTATGACACCCATGGAACATGCCCATCAAGTTTTATTTAGGTCAAGGACATGATTTCCTGAAGAATTGCACAGTTTGGAATTCATCTGATAAAAAGTCAACTGTGCACAAAAGTCAACTTTGACTTTTTGAGATTTTTCACCAAAATGGATTTTTAACCCTAAAATGATGTTAATGTATGATTTGAATCATCATTCATCAAGAAAAATCAAGAAAAGTGGGATAACTTGTAAAAGGGGTAACCATAAAACTTTGAATTTTTTCTAAGTTAAAAATAAAGTGGCAAAGGTACCAACTTTGGAGGACCATAACTCCTAAACCACAAGGCCATTTTTTCTCATCCAAAGATGGATTTGTAGCCCTCATTATCACCTACAAAAACTTCAACTACAAGTCATTCCAATTCATTAAGGATTTTGAGTTATGGAGTGATCAAAGTGGCTGAAAAGTGAAAATGTCACTTTTTCCAACACTTAGTGAAATTTTCACTAAGTCAGATTCTGCCTCACTTTTTGCCAAATGTAGGGAGATTTTTCACTTGGAATCAAAAGAGATCAAAACCAAACTTGTTCAAACAGTTGTTGTATCATGTAAGAGCTTTCCAAAATGGCCAAGAACATTGCCAAATTCAACCTACACCATGAGATACAACATTGCCAAGTTGCCTTGCTGAAATCTGTTAAGGCAAGGCAGAATTTGCAACTTTGGTCGATTTGCCAAAATCAGCCAAATTCAATTGCTCCTATCCACTTGGACACCTCAGAGGATTGAATCTAAAGGGGGCAATCACTGAGCCAAGCCTCCAAAGTCCATGGAACAAGAAATAGCATGTTGAACCTAGAATGGCCAAAATAGGGACAAGACTTCAAATTTGGAATGAGGCATTCAATGGAACCATCAAGGTGGCATGGACTGAGCCATTCTCATCTGAAATCAGTCAAGACTTATCCAAGACCAAGGGGACCAAAGCTCTGTGCCCTAACCTCTAGTCAATGGCTAGAGGAGACTTGGATTCTCATTTGCCAACATTGGCCAAACCTACTTACCAGCTGCCATTCACTATTCCTTGCAAAACAAACTTGCTCTACTATAAATAAAGCTCAATTATGGTCAGTTTGAGTACACCAAAGCCATCTAACAGATGCTTTCCTCACAATCTCTTCTTTCACTCCAATTTTGCCTTCTAAGGCAAGTCACTATCGGGTTTTGAGTTTGAGAGCAATTCCAATCAAACCAATCACTCACACACCTCACATACATCACATATGAGTTGATCAAACACTTAGATTACTTCTGAAACATCAATTTCACAAAATCACCAGCTGGTTGCTCAAGGTTTTAACCAAAGTGCAGCTGAGGTACCACAAAATGATCCAGCCAATTTCGATCAAGTCCAACCATCCAAACACAATCCATAGGGTGTAGGGAAGCTGTTCAGATCATCACAACTCATCTGTAACACCTCCAAATCAAAAATCACTTTGAACTTACTGTCACGACTTGGAGGTAAGCACATACTTGGTCATCTCTCAATCTATGCATATTTCCTCGCACAATAATTTGACCATATGTTCATAATCATGCTTGGAATGTTTTCCCTCAATTAATTGCATTGTTCGAATCGTGTATCAAAAATCCTAGCCTTCATGCAGAAATTAGGGTTCTTGAGGTTTCTTCGTGATTTCTTGTTGTATGTTTAATTTAAATGAAATTAAAGTACATAGACATGATCGTGAGGTTGAGACGAGCATAATGATATGTGGATTGCATGATATGATTACGTATTCATGGAGATTGGATAGAAAATGCAAATCTGAGAAACCAAGAACACGCGCGTGTTCTTCAGCTGTTCTTGGCGCCATTTTTGAATAATTCAAATATTTGAATTTTGTGATTTTGTTTAATTGATTCAAAAATTAATTTCTCTCTGAGTTTTAATGATTTTGAGTTGATTCTTTTTTTAATAATTCACAAAAATGTCAAAATATTTTATTTTCACAAAAAATCCCAAAAATATTATTTATTTCATATAATTGCTATTTTTGCAAAGAATTAATATTTTAATTGTTTTTGGCATTTTAAATATTTTTTTCTACATTGATTTTGCAACTTTTAATGCTTTCTAATTATTTTGTAGGTCAATACTTAATTTTTGAAGCATTAATCCAAGATCACAATTTGTTTTCCATGTGTTAAACAATTTTTGATCATTTTAATTGAATTTTTATTCAATTAAATACATTTTGAAGACAAATTAGGGTTTTGGATTAATTCAACCCTCATAAACCATTTTCAAAACACTTTGGGCCTCTATTAGAGTGTAAGACCCAATCCCCCTTTTAACCAAAACATCTTGGGCCTCACTTATTGTATAAGTCCATCTGCGTTAAAAGAAAACCTCGGCGCGATCGCCATTTTTAAACGGAAAAATCATCTGGGCCAACCCTCGAGTAGTAAGACCCATTTCTTTTCTTTAAAAAACTTTTTTGGGCCTCTTGAGAGAGTGTAAGACCCATCCCCCCCTTGTACAAAAACTTCTTGGGCCTCATCCATTGTATAAGTCCCTCTGTACAAGTAAACGGCGTGATCGTCGTCCTTTTTTGAAATAAACCTGGGCCTACCCTCGAGTAGTAAGACCCATTTCTTTTTCTTAAAACTTTTTGGGCCTCTAATAGAATGTAAGACCCAATCCCTTTTTTGACCAAATCATTTTTGGGCCTCATCCATTGTATAAGTCCCTCTGTACAAACAAACGGCGCGATCGTCGCCTTTTCAAAATAACCCTTGGGCCTCTCCTTGAGCTGTAAGCCCCAAATCTTTCTTTTTCAAAGCACTTTCTCCTTTGATTTTGAATATACTGTTGTTTTCAATCTTTCTTTGTTGAACAACTAACCAAACAGCATGGAAGCACTACAACCGAGTAAGTGGTTATCGCTTTCATTTACTGCTTTCATATTATAAACTGTATTGTGGGGCTGCTCACTGTAAGTCTCCTTTCATAAACTCATATCTACTGTGTAATAATAGTATAGATATTTCGAGTTTCCCCGGTTACTACGTCTAGAACTAGGTGACGCCGTTTCACTTATTCGTAGAAATAGACGCCTAGATCCCCAATAGGAGCACCAGATACAGTCTTCTCTTCGGCTGTCCTCCTTAGGAAACGTCAAGAAGCTCTACTCCCCAAGAAGAATGTATTCTCCGTGAATGGCATCTTTGAGTTTCTTCCCAATTCTCAGACTTTCCTGACTTGATCTATTCCTTGTGGATAGCTTGCCTTGAATGTCTCGGGATTTGGGTACCCACTACGGTCATAATCTTGGACCTTAACTAAGGAACCCTCTTTAAAAGCTAAAAGTCGCTGGATAGTAAACCTCGCACGTTTACCAGTGGTTTTTATCTTTAAAAGAGTTATCTCTCCTAATGGAAGGGAGATGATAGATCCACGGGCTTCTTAAAAGCATCGGCCTCCTCTTGGGCATTATTCAAGGACACTACGGCTTCTTAGAAGTATTCACAGCCTCCTCTTAGGCTTCGTATAATGATCTCTTCCCCCGGGAATGATAGCCTCCTCTTGGGCTTCGTACAAGGACTCGTCGGCTTCTTAAAAGTTTCCAGCCTCCTCTTGGGCTTCGTATAAATTGTCCCGACGACCTCCTAGAGTATAGGAACAGAACCTAGTCATCCTCATAGAACAGTCCTTTCATAGAGTCTACTACTGTTTCTCAAAGCATAGTACAAAAGATGAAACTCTAGATATGGACAGTCTAACTTCCTTGAGTCTCAAAGACATTCTCAAGCACCCTTCGTTAAATAGGAAGGAAACCCGCAGACCCGGACAGTCTCAATACCCTTTGGATTTCCCGTTTTCTCAAAGAGAAGGAAATATCCCTGATCCTCAAATTAAATCCCTGTGTACAGTGTTACTCATATAAGAACTGATTTTCTCTTTTAAAATTAGTATATTGGATCTGTCACTCAACTGAAACAGTTACAATAGCCTCCATCTCGGGCTTCGTACGAGATACCAAAATTCTCCCTAGCGGAGTCAAACAACCTTTTCGCCTCTCTCTCGGGCTTCGTACGAGACACATAAGAGACTCCCTCGTTGAGTCAATCACCTTTTCGCCTCCATCTCGGGCTTTATACGAGATACAAAAAGGTTCTTATTGAGCCAAACAAGCAACAGCCTCCATCTCGGGCTTCATACGAGATACAAAAAAAAAACTCTCTTGTTGAGTATAAAAGATTCTCCTGTTGAGTCAACCCTTTTTGCCTCTCTCTCGGGCTTTGTACGAGACACACAAAGACTCTATCGTCGGGTCAAAAACTTTTAGCCTCTCTCTCGGGCTTTGTACGAGACACAAAATAGCCTCCTCTTAGGCTTCGTATAATGATCTCTTCCTAGCGGAAATTAGCCTTCTCTTAGGCTTTGTATAATGATTTTCCTAGCGGAAAGTAGCCTCCTCTTAGGCTTTGTATAAGAAAACCACTGGTTGATCCAATCAACCTTTTAGCATCAAAGTTGTGCCTCGTTCATAGTACACAAACATCAACAACTCCTTTCCCTTCATCTAATCGCTGTAAGCGGCAAGCCTCTGGATCATCTACATCCATGCCACTGTCCCTCTTTTAGCATGAGAAATTACTAAGGAAAGATGGCATTGCTCTACACTGAGTTAAAGTCTTCTCCTTCAGGTTAAAACCCTTTCTTCGGAAATTATGGCATTGCTCGGATCCACGTATCCCAGTTAAAGTAATTCTCCTTCTCCCCTCTTTAGAGATGACGAATTCTCTCTAAAGCCGAGGTTTTTCAGCTTCACGTCTTGGGCTTTGAACAAGACACAAATAGACCTTTCAGCTTCACATCTTGGGCTTTGAACAAGATACAAATCACCTTTCGCTTCACGTCTTGGGCTTTGAACAAGACACCAAAAACCAATTTCCTCCCATAGAATAGGAGGAACTACGAACGCTCTGATTTCCCTGTTGCGGCAAACGGGAATACATAGGCATAAGATCGAAAGAAAAGATCTTAGCGAGCGCAATCAACAAAAAACCCAAATCCCATATCTCCGTCAATTAAAAGCAGTAATTCAAAAGCATCAGTCCTAACATCCTAACCCTTGTTCCCCGTCAGAAACCCTTTGCCTAGATTAAAAGAAAGAAGAACCGTATTGGCGAAAATACAAATAACCAGTACAAGGCCCCCCTACATTGATAGCATCCGTAACCTAACAGACCGCTGTTTAAACTCTGTATGCAAGCAGGGTTAATTGGAGACATCTATTTCCCTTCCTTATTCAGCTCACAATAGGAGAAAAAATGAATCGACCTGTAGTTTTAAGCTCAAACCGCAGAGAGCGACCAGCGCTTAAGAACCACGTCCAAAATCGCTTGCTACACCAATATTATTAATATTATATTTTAAGTATTAATAATAATAACATACTAGCATCCTCATGCCACCCCCAAGGTTCTACACTTTTGGTCATACACCCCTACCTTATATTTTATATTTTAATAAAAATACTAATAATTTCTATTTTTTTTATTCGAATTACTCAATAATAATAATAATTAACTAACTATATTATTATATACCATCATCAAAATCACGCAATTCATCACAAAACACAATAATTCTTAAATCATCACCATAATTAGTCAAATTAATTAATTAGACTCTATAAATAATAAAATAAATAAAAGAGGACGTTACACAGTGCGGATCCGACCAGGGCGTTCATTTGTTCCAAGGGCAACAATCAATATATCCTCTCGTCCTTCAAAAACAATATCACCTTGTGTACTTTTTTCCACTAAGTCACCCTGAAATGGTAAAACACATATATACACATGAAATAAAATGATTAATAAGTTATACATATAGATACATATCTTGAACAACTTGGCTTTAAAATAATAATAAATACAATTACAATCGCTTACCTGTATATTGATTATTAGAAGACACAAAAAGACATTTTTGTAATGTGGGAAACAGTTGTACGTTACTTTCCACAAGTGATGAAGTTGTAATACTATAAAATAAAAGTTGTCACATTACAATCATATGTAGCTAGGTACCAATTATTAATTGGCAGTATAGGAAGATAATGTTAGCTACTCATATGGAGACACAGTAAGATCATATAAAATCAATCTTAGTTGGCAATGACGTTTAACAACAATTTGGTGTACATGGGCTTCTAAGTTTGTTGAACAATTTGGTGCCTAATCATATAAAATTCAAATTTATAAAGAATCTTTTATTACTTACAATCATAGAAGCTACTAAGTTTGTTGCCTCGGATGTAAAATCTCCAGATCGCTTCTGCCAAGCCATCAACCATGCCTCGTATCGTTTTATTTCTGGAGGCTCACCTACTAAACTTTCATCACCATTGGCCTCTTCAATCATTATTTTCCTCCTCTCTTCCATTATGTTTGCCTTAAGCTTTTCGTAACCACCACGAGACAAAATATAAGGATGGATATTCTTTGATGCATGCATCTTTCCTTTTAGCGTTTTCTCCTATTACAAATAAATCACATTAAATTAAACGTTAAAACCAAATCAATTTAGATAACAAAAATAAATCTATAAATTTAACTAACTTGAAAGTATTCTTTTTTTCGAGTCTCGACAAACAAATCCCAATCTTCTTGTTTGATGAATGTATACTTTTCAAACGACATTGTATTTCCATCCTTATCGCCTTTACCAAATATATAGACATTTGAGAGCAATGTCTTAAATTTCTTCAACCGTTCCCCCATATAAACAAACCAATGCTTCCTAAATTTATCATCCGTGGGGCAAGTGATCTTATCCTACAAAACATAAGAAGTGTTAGAACTTATCCTACAAAACATAAGAAGTGTTAGCAATGAAACAGTTATAGAAAATAAATTATAAAGAATTAATTAAAGTTGCATACTGTAATATCATCCCACATCGTGTCCTTCAAGTTTTTGCTTATCTTTTTCCATTTCTTTTCATTTAAACTAACCTTGCTACGTGCAATGAACGTCAAATAACTCTTAAACTTTGCAGCGTACTGACCAATAGGTTGGAAAGTATCCGGATCAAAATCAATGTGGTATTTCTCACCATCACGGAGTTTCGCAATGAAACGTAGCAATGTCGTCGCACCTTTACTCTTCTTTTTTTTTGGAGAAGAAGTCACACCTTTAGTCTTCCTTTTTTTTGGAGAAGAAGAGCTAGATGGTTTATCCGTCTTGTCAGTTCAGAGAGAAAAACAATCAGTCATGACAAAGTTATACTTCCAGTTTAGGTCATATGCTTCAACCAACAAGATATAATTTAAAAAAAAAAAATGGCAAAGTAACCAAAAACTCACGAGCTAAATTCTCCGTATCCTTATCCAACCTCTTAGTGTTCAATGAAGTGCTGCTAGAAGCAGCTTTGTTTGTGGCAGCATTATCTGTATAGAACAACACAACACAATCAACATTCTGCAGAAAAAACTGCTTTTAAAACTACAAAATCCACAAGCACAAAAACCATTCAAACAGCTTTTAAATAGTCACACCTTTGGCCTTCTGTTTATTTGGAGATGTCACACCTTTGGCCTTTTGTTTTTTTGGAGAAGAAGAGCTTGATTCTTTACCCATAATGTCTGTTTATGGAGAAAAGAAAATTTATCAGTGAAAATAGATATATGATCATGTTCATGGAACCAATATCAATTTGCGTTAAATTATACTTTTGTTAGCTATGGAATTAAAGATAATATGTGAGAGGAGGGGCAAAATATTTCCCTACAGCGATCATTAGTGGAAAAAGCCATGACAGGTCTAATTCGATGAAATAATGTAATACAACTTTCTTTTCATATAGCGATCTATGTCCTAGTAACATACTCATAATTGTTTAATTTCTGTTCTGTCTCTTGTTCTTCTCACTGCCAATTGCTCTGTTGTAAAGCTGTTACCTTCGTGCTTGGCTGCTGTTTATTATATTTTTAGAGGAATATGTAGTGTTGTTATACGAACTCATTTCAGCCGGCAAGAGAATTCCTTCCTATGATCGATGAGGTGAAAATTCTATTTCTAAACCAATAATTGATGACTTATATTCATTTTATCACAAGCATAAAATAAATTCATGATGAGATGTTTTCATGCAGGTTTTTAAAACCCTCATCGAGATTACTAAAGATATAGAAGGCGCAAAAGTTGAAAATCACAAGTTTTCTGCTTCTATACATTACCGTAATGTAGAAAAGAGTGTAAGGATTATCAATTTTCCCAACCATGATGACTTGATTATTGATCTCATACAATTTCAAATCTCATTTGATGTTTTGATTACTTACCCTATTTTGAATCGATTGTAGAATTGGACAATGATCTGTTCTATTCATAATTTTTGAACTTTTCAATTTTTATGAATATATATTGGAGATGATAAAACTAATGAAGATGCATTTAAGGTACTGATTTATGTAGCTTAAATTAACATTTTCTATTTTTGTTTCTCTTTAATCTACAAACAGGTTATTATTCTATAATAATTTTTTTAATGTGTTTAGAATCTGAGGGATAACAGTAATTTCCAAATTCTCAACTAACATTTCAAATACTGACACCATTATTTCTCATAGCTAACAATGTCACACTTCCAAATTCTCAATTAACCAATTCTACACTAGTTGTTTTTATAATTAACTAACTTTTAATTCAAGTTTACATAATTAACACTCTAGTTTAATACCATTAACAGCCATGCTAACATTTTGCAGTCTAAATATTTGTGTAACTATCTTGCTGATGAGGGGATCTTCTTTTAATGAAGAGAATCTGCTTAATTCAGTACTACAGGAGATTTTGTTGGAACAATCTAAGAAAATTTCAGAAATTATACGAAGAGAAAGACAGATAAAGCAACCATGTGTGCAGGAATTGCTGAAAATTTCATTATTGCATGTATAGATCCAACAAAATACAGATAAAATCCAAATGTTATTTGTTAGTTGCTATTATCCTCCAAAATCCCTTCTTGATGATCATAACGTGTGGCATAAACAGCATCAACTTCATTTTCATCATTAAAAGAAGGCCTTCGTGTTGAAAAAGAAGTATTGTTATCAATGTCTAGAGTTGAATCTTCATTTTCATCACTATAATTCGTGTTTCTTTGGAGGACAACAGACCACCTACTATTTGAGGGATCCTTTACATAAAATACTTGTATTGCTTGTGCTGCCATGATGAACGGTTCTTCCTTATATCCCACCTTATCTAAGTCCACCAATGTAAATCCTAATTCCTCAGTTTGTACACCATTGTTACTATTAACCCACTTACATTTGAAAATAGGAACTTTAAACTTCACATAATTGAGCTCCCAAATCTCTTCTATAACACCAAAGTAAGCTATGGATGCCAAGATGGGATTTTTATCTTTTGAACTAGAGAAGTACATTGAAGAAGCCATTATCATTACCCCGCTATTTTGCATGGTACTATTATCATCCTGTGATTTTGTACAAAAGGAAAATTTATTTATATCGTACCCACTCCAACATAAGACATTAAAGCTAGGCTCATATGCTAGAAACTTTAATGTATCTGAAGCATTTTTATCATTCATAATCTTGGTTTTAAACCATTTTGAGAATGTTCCGTTATGCTCTTTCAACACCCATTTTTCAGACATTCGAGGGTTTTTGGCTTTGACAACGGTTTTATGTGTACTCAAGTATGGCTGAACCTCGTCAGTTTTATTTAATATATACAAATGATTGAAAAACTTCCCCTTCAGCCATATTCTTAATCTTTAAACGTGTACCCTTACCGTTACATCTTCCGTCGTGACGAGACTTGGGTAATCCTACAGGTTTTGCATCTGACAAATACTCTGTACAAAACTCAACGGCTTCTTCTGTGATGTACCTTTCAACAATAGACGCCTCAGGACGATAATGATTCTTCACATAGCCTTTCAATATGATCATGTATCATTCAAAAGGATACATCCATCTTAAATAAACAGGGCCACACACTTTAATCTCTCTAACTAGATGGACTATTAAGTGAACCATGATGTCAAAAAATGAAGGAGGAAAAAACATCTCCAACTGACACAATATAATAATAGACTCGTTCTCCATCTCATCTAATTTATCAGGGTCAATCACTTTGTTGCATATATCATTAAAGAAAAAGCACAATCTAGTTATGGCATGTCGGACATTTTTGGGCAAGATGCGACGAATAGCCACAGGTAGTAGTTGTTGCATCATAATGTGGCAATCGTGAGATTTTAAGCCAATTAGTTTGAGATCTTGTATTGACACGAGACTTTTGACATTTGAAGAGTAGCCATTTGGCACTTTCACACCATGTAGACACTCACAAAATCTTCTTTTCTCTTCTTTTGACAATGTATGGCATGCCGGGGGTAGATACATTTTGTTGCCTCTTGGTTGTGGAGCCAACTCCTCTCTTATTTTCATTTTAACCATATCTAAACGATAGTTTAAACCATCCTTTGCCTTACCTTGAATGTTGAGAAGTGTTCTGATTACACTATCACACACATTTTTCTCCACGTGCATTACATCAATACAATGTCTTACATCAAGACTAGACCAATATGGAAGGTCAAAGAACACTGACTTCTTCTTCCATATATTATTATTCGCAACTTTTTTCTATTTTTTTCCAAAACTAACACTTATGTTCCTCACCCGACGATAGACTTCTTCTCCAGTTAAGGCCTTCGGGGCAACTTCATACTCTTGATATCCATTAAAAGCCTTTTTCAATCTTCGATACGGGTGGTTATGTTTAAGAAATCTTCGATGTCCAAGATAAACAGTCTTCTTTCCCTTCTCCAATTGATGGTCGCAAGTATCTTTTTCACATATAGGACATGCTCTTTGCCCCTTAACTTCATAACCAGACAAGTTACCATAAGCTGGAAAGTCATTGAAGGTGTGTAATACCTCAAAATTTACCTTCATGATTTCTCAACAAATTGGTCTATGCTTTACTCATTTACATTCCATAGTAGGTCATAGTTTGCATAGCATGGCATTCAGCATAGGGCATGGGATCAAGGCACTTGGTCCATATTATCAAGTCTCAAGCTTCAAGGTGGCTCATGGGGTTCATCATATCTCCTTAAGGTCAAGTATGGCAAAAGATTGCAAGTGGATCTCTCCCTCCTAACCAGAGAGACCAATCAGGGTTTTTGGTTTCAAGAGAGTTTCTTGAAGACTTTGGGGGTTCAAGCATGTTTTTATGGTTTCCATATGCTCACAAGTGTTCATGGATGGGGATTTGGTTGATGGTTCATGGTGAAGACTGTTCAGTGGATCAGTTGCTGGTGAAATAAACAAAAGTCAACTGTAAAGGAGAAAGTCAACTGTGGAACTTTTGAGGGTCTCTTCATGGTTTTCAAGGTCTCACATCCCCATATGGTCTTAATTTGTCAAGATTCACACCATTCTTCAAGAATCAAGAGTTTGTGCAAAAGTTACTAAATTTGGAAAATGACCTATAATGAAAACTTTCCATTTTTGGCAATTTTTCTACCACATTCAACTTGGCTTTTCATCATCAAGGAAGCTCCAAATGAATTTTTCTCCAACATGAAAGTTGAAGATCTTTCTTTCCCATTTCCAAAAAGTACTAGATCATTCTCATAGCATGTGTGAAGCTCTAGTTGTGGTCAAAACAATGCAAGGTGTATGTTGATGGTTTTCCATGTACCACTTTTTCCATATTTCGTATTTTGGCACAAATTGACTTGAAATGACTTCTAATGGTTCATGCCACATGACAACATCCAAGTACATCTCATTTGGACCATTTTTGGCCTTTGAATTGATTCATTTCATGCAATGTTCATCACTTATTCAACAAAATGCAAAATTGCAAGTTGATTCAAAACTCATGAAACAATCCATCACAAGGCCCAATTCTAGTTCATTTGTGATCAGCATGGTGAATGTGAGTGGTTTAGCATGAGAAACTTGAGGCAAAACGTGTAGAAGGGGGTGTATTCAACAAAATGCAAATTTGCAATTCCACTCCAATCTCATTAACCATGATTTAAATCACTTGCTAATGATAATAAGTGAACTAATCAAGGATATATAAGCTTACTCATGCCTCAGAAATTAGGTCATGCACTCTCATTTGGCTCAGAATCCATTTTTCACTCCTCACTTTCTCATTTTCGATTCTCTCTATCCCCAAGGTTTTCTTGAGAAATTCCTTCATATTCTTGATCAGTGAAGAGAGAAGAACACAAATCATCCATTGTTTTGAGCTTAGAGTGAGTTTTTCATCAAGTTGGTTTCAAGAGGGATCATCTTCAAACTCCTAGATCTAGCCAGATTCAAGCCTCTATTTGCATTTATTTTGCAAATAGAGTTTAAAAGAGGAAGATCTGCAGTCTTTGGAGGGATTTCTTGGAGGTTTTCAAGTTCTACAAGGTTCAGGTTGGTGAATTTTTCATGCTCACAGAACTTAGTTTTCTTGTATGCATTATGATCTATGATGTTCACTGATTGTTCTGAGCTATTTTATTTGAAGTTTGGACGTGTAGTTTGTGTGTATTGTGAGTTTAAAGTTTTAGATCTAAAGTTGTTTTTGTTCGATTCTCATTATTGGTTGATTATTTGTTAAAATGGATTGAATATTTGAGATCCTTGCGTTTTTCTGGTCAAGATGGAGTACCTATACGCATTTTCTGGAGAATTTTTCACTACAGCTCACCGGAGAGGGTGGCCGGAGCCCTAGCTCCGGCGGTTGCCTGAGTTTCAGTCCGGCGAGATGATTCAAGGAAGAAGAAGAAGTCCTGGCCGTTGATTCGCATGATCCAAGGGCGTGTGTTGCGCCACGTGTTTTTATTTTTATGTTTTATTTTAGTGATTGTGTGTATGCTCACCCACACTTATTGCCATGTGACTCACTTCCTGACCATTGATTTTAAATAATTTTTGAATGTGTGATTTAATCGTGGGCGTTGATTTCATCTTGTGGCTATTATGGTGACAACGAATAAATGAGAGCATGTGCTGGGCGCGTGGCTTGTGTATGATAGGCTCGGTGGTTGTGTGTGCGTGCGTGTTTGATAAGTGTGGTGTGCAGGTGAATAAAGTCCGTTGATCAGGTTTACCTTTCATTTATGTTGACTTTTTAATTTGCGTTGGATCATTTGTGTGGTTTGGATTTGATGACTGAGTCTATGGTTCCCTTTGACCTGCGCATTGGATTTTATTTGGGCTGGGCTTTTCTTTTCGCACCCCCTCCCTTAGGCCTGTTCTTATTTCCAACGCGTTTCTCTTTCTATTTGCACCCCCAGGCTTCTTTCACTTATTTTTTATTTTTATTACTTGTTTGTTTTGCTTTTTAATTTCTAAAATCATTTCTATGCATTTAAAATTCATACAAAAAATCATGAAACCTCTTCTTAGTTTTATCAAATTTTTCCATATTTTATTTTCTCATTTTATTTTTATTTTGGCATCTGATTTAATTAATTGCTTTATTTTCCTTTCTTAATTGTTTCACTTGCACACTCCAACTTGCAAATTTTATTTCTCTTCATCCACAACACATTTTTAATCCATTCTTTTTGTATTTATTAGGTGACATATTAAATTGCATAAAAACTTTTTTGTTTCATTTTTAAAACTTTTCCATATTGCATTTTGGTCTCTCTCTTTTGCATGTTAAACCATGTTTCTTAGGTGTTCGTTACCTAATTGTTTGAGGTATTTAATTTGTGAATTTTAGTTTGATATTTTTTCATATGTTACTGGACAGAGTTAACTTCTGTTTGAATATTTTTTGGGATTTTATTGATCCACTTTGCTATTTTTGGTTGAATTTTGTTTGTGATGCAAGTTTGATTGAGGTATACTTTGATACATAATCTAGTTTGAGTGCATTTGCTTGCTTGTGATGGAATGATGCTTGAGATGTTTTTATGGTATGATCATGTTCTGTTTGAGCTTACTTGTGGCTTTGGAATCATCCTCATTTGATCATTTTTCAACTTGTTCTTGATTTTCTAAGTTGATGTTATTTTGACTTGAATTTTGTGGTATGTTTGACTTAATCTTGTGAAATGTTTACTTGTTTGATACAACTAATGCATGAGACCTTTTGTTTGATTTGTATGACATGCAAGAGGTTTAAGGTGCTTTATGTGACATGTTCTCACTCTTTGCTTCACATGTTTCTTTGCTTTGCTTGCATGAATGATAAGTGGATGTTTTGATTAACTTTGATGCATGTTTTGAATGTGTTGCTTAAGGATTAATCTTGTATGAATTGAGTTTGATCTTGGAATGATGTTAATGTGTATGCTACTGTCCTTTGGTTTCATAACTTGTTTTTCATCTCACTTGATCATTTTGGTTTGAATTGTATGGTGAATATCATTACCTTTCCTTTTGTGAGCTTTTTTGGACTTTAATGCTTCATGTTGTGAATCTCTTTTGCACTTGTGAATTGATGATGATAATGTGGTGTGAGTTCTGGTCATATTTCATTTTCATCTTGCCTTTTTCATTTCACTTTGTTATGAAGTCCATGTGTGTTTAATTGTACATGTAATTCAAGTATGCTTGCATTCTTTAATGTTTAGCCTTGCATGTTTGCTTGAATGGTGTTGCATTGATCTTTGAAACATGTTGATTGATTTGAGTTGAACATTTATGGTATGATATGCTTGCTGCCATCTATTTTATCTCATTTCTTTTCTTCTCATTCTCTTTTCTTCTCTTTCACTCTTTCTCATCCCATGAATCTCAAGACTTGTTCAAGTCTTGGATTCTTTTCCCCTTAGAGCTACCTAGTCCAACTTAATTTTTGATTAAGCTTGGAGTAGGATTAGCATTAGGTTAGGTGGTCTTCTCTCTTAAACCTCACTAACCATAGGACATCCATGCATGATAACATTAGGACCCTTAGTCTCCCCTTAGAGTTTCCTTTGCGTTTTCTCTCTTCTCATCTCAAAGAAAAGTAAAAAATACTTAATAAAGGTTAGCGTGTATTGCGTCCGAGCCTTAAATGTAGGAAATGAAGAACGAGGGGTCCCCCCTCCTCTTCTAGAGTGTTTAGCATACATTCCATTTGGGTGCGACCATGCGACTCACTCGTTCCTGCATGATAGACTTTGGTGCAATACAAGTTACAAATAATTGTAAAAAACACTTCTGTCTAAAAAACTTCAAACAAACACTAACGTCTTTCCTTCGGGAATTCTTTTCTCATCTCACTCACTCTCAACGTACGAACGTGCTTCTTCTCGTTCTCTCGCAAGACGGTAACGCCTAAGTCTCGATTCAGCGAGCTGCAACACCTGAGCTAGAACGTAAGCCGTTCTCTAAAAAACACAATCCACCCCTAGTGAGGGGAACTACGTCGCTCTGATTCTCATGCTCCCGATGAGATACGTAGGCAGTGGGGTATGGCTCATGCGAGCACTTCTTTTATTTTCCCTACATTTGTTTCTCTTTCTCTCTTCTTTCCTTTTCCGGTTCTCCAGCTAGCAGTTCCTTTTCCTTTCCAGCAGCAGCGAAGTTCCAGTTGACGACACCCTTTGATCGAGACAAGCAAGCGTGGATCCCATCGGGTACGATGGATGCGTGGGGGTGCTAATACCTTCCCTTCGCGTAACCGACTTCCGAACCCAGTTCTCTTGGTCACAAGACCATGCTCTTTCCTTCCTTCCCTCAGGTTTACACAGTGTTTCCTTTCCCTCTCTTGGGATAAATACACATTGCTGACGACTCTATTTTCCGCGCCACTCTCGCGCTTGTACCGTTGGATGCGAATCTTTCGGGAGCGACAGCTGGCGACTCTGCTGGGGACTCTGGTTGACCTCTTGTTGGTCCATCCCTTTTAGCGAGTCAATCCTAGCGCTTGTCTGTTTCTTTTCTTTGGGTGTTTTTGTGGTGCTTTGCTTTGTTGTATATTACTGTATTGCTGTTTACTGTATTTTTGCTTTACTGTTTTACTATTTTTATAGCTTTTATTGCATTGCATTTTATTACTGTCATACTGGATATTGCTGTGCTGTTCTGCTGCTGGATTTTCTGTTTGTAGGGTGGGATGGATTCATGAGAGAAAAGCCCAATACCCAGGCTTGAGCATACACCTATGATTAGCATGGAAAGTAGTGTGACTTGTTTGGCATTTGGCCAGACGAAGTATACATGAAAACTCCACATCCAGACGAGGTTTTCTTGGTAATATTCTGTCCTGTCCATTTGGGGCAGACGATGGAATATAACCTGGAAAGCTGTTGACTCTGGCGACCATTCCTGAGGACTCAGTTGCGGCACTCCTCCCGAGTTGTGACAGTGGCAGACCACGTTTTGTGGCAAACCCATTGCGCATTCTCGACCCGAGGACCCAATACTAGGAACTTGCTATAGGGTTTCCTTTTGGAAAGGAATCAGTGGAAGCACTCCTCGATTGGTGATAGTACTGTACCCCGAGGGATGAATATACTATTGCTTCTCGACCTCAGTGCCGAAGTTGAAGACTTGCCATAGGATGTTTTCTTTTGAGGGGAATCAGTTGAGGCCTCCTCGATTGGTGATGATGCCAAACCAGAAATGGTGAACATATCATCATTTCTCGACCTGAGAGCCCGGGATATTGAGGATCCTCGCCTTTCTAGAACCCACATACGAGAGGGGATGGGTGTTTGCAGGTTTCCAGGTAACCGAGACCTTCAACCTACCTGGTTTCTGGGTTTCTCATCAGTGTATTATTATTATCCTGACATTCTGAGTTTCGCCCGGAATGTTACCAACTATGAGTTCAGGGCCCTGCACACTCTGGCACAGTTCTATGACCCTCAACTTCGGTGTTTTCTGTTTGCTGATTATCTTTTGGCTCCAACGTTGGAAGAGTATACTCTTATTTTGGATGTTTCAGTCAAAGAAGGAGCTCCCTTCTATCCTTCTAAGGAGTTTCCTGATCTGGAAAGGGTTGCTGCTACTTTACGTTTGGATCAGTCACTGTTGAAGAAAAATATTGCTAGTAAAGGGGGTTATCAAGGTTTTCACACGAAGTTTTTGATCGAACAGGCTGCTACTTGTGCTAAGGCTAAGTGTTGGTCGGTGTTCAATGCAATTCTGGCTATGTGTGTTTATGGAACGGCGTTATTCCCTAATGTGAAGGATTTTGTAGACGTGCATGCTGTCCGGATATTCACCACGAAGAATCCGGTACCTACCTTGCTTGGGGATCTGTATTATTCAATGCACTATAAGAATAAGAAAAGGAGAGGTGGACCTCTTTATTGTTGTGCTTCAATTTTCTATAAGTGGTTTGCTGATCGTCTTCCCAAATCTGGGGAATTCGAGGACACTAAAGGAACTTTAGATTGGGCAAAGAGATTAATGGGGTTAAGGGCTGACAACTTGATCTGGATCAATTGTGATTTGTTGGGCCACGAGATCCTGATTAGTTGCGGAGGTTACCCAAACGTACCTTTAATAGGAAGGAAGGGGGGAATTAACTACAACCCCATTCTTGCTATTAGGCAATTTGGGTATGCTTTGAAAGAGCCGCCAAAAGGCCAAGATGTGCAAGAGTATCTATTTTTGGGTGAGGAAGCCAATCTGGAGGTGTTGAAAGAAGCTGCAAATGCTTGGAGAGATCGCCATAAGAAAGGAAAGACTTCTTTTGGAAAGTGTAACAACAAAGCTTTTCCTGCGTACGAAGACTGGATTCAGAGCAGAGTAGAGAGTGTACTTTTACCATTCTGCAGGGAGCCTCCATCTTACCCCTTGCTGATTGAACCTCCAACCACGATTGAGATGGAGAAGTATAACAAATTATGGGCTGAGAAGGAGAGACTTCGAGAGGAGAACGGTGAGTTGCAAAAGGAAATCTACCAGTTGAAACATGAGAGAGGTGAGGCCGTTCATGTTGCCAAGCTGAAGACAGAGCGTCTCGCGGAGAAAGAAAAGGAGCTGGTTGAAGAGATAGCAGCTAGGAAAAGGGTAGGAGAAGCTCTAAAAGGTGTTTGTAAGACTCTCAAATCCAAGAAGGATGACCTAGCCAAGGCTTGGGCGAAGATTCACAGGTTCAATACTTACCGAGATACTGCAATCACAGCCAAAAAGTAGAAGGAGGATAAGTATTTGGAGCAGATTGAGAGTCTGAAGTTGAAGCTCAGGAAGAAAGACGAGGAGATCTTGTCAGGGACGTTCCAAAGACACGCCGTCGAGGAACGACTCAATGAAGCCATAGCAACCATGGAAGAGCTGAAAATACAAGCAGGAGTGAAGAGGTCTAAGTGGGAATGCTCTAGCTCAGGCAATGGTTCTCATAGGGTGCAAGATCATTGAAGGGAACTCTACTCTGCCGTTTGTACTTTGTTCTTTCTTTGTATTTTGGGTCACCACCAGAATTGTTGGCTGGGACCTTTGCTTATTTTTGTTTCAGACTATTTATGGTACCTTGGGTTGTAATTCCTGACAGTGATTCACTCTGATTTATATGAGCAGCAACTTCATCCTATCTTATCTTTAAACTGGAATCAAGGGGTGGATCACCCTGCGAATATACAAACATGTTTGCATTTGCATTTGCATAATCATAAGCATTTTTGCATAACAGGTGTTTCGGAGCGGATTTCTCATTCTGACTGGGTATTCTCTGCAGGATAGCAAACATGACTTCCTCCAACTACTCGATTCACCACAATCAGGGTTCAGATATGGGACAACTCTGAGCAGAGGTGACTGAGATGAAATCCCAACTGGGGCACTTTATGGTGGACATGCAAGCTTTGATTCAGGGCCAGAAAATGCTGAAAGAAAAGGTCAATCAAGTGAAGACCCAGATGAGTTTTGTTATGGAAGTTGTGAGAAATGTGCTCAGAAGGGATGGTAATCCCACACCTGAGGCTACAACTGAAGTTGTCGTTCCACCATTGCATGTGAAACCTGTTCCCAAGAGTGATGTGTCTCACGAATTTTCTGCACCACCTGGAGTTCTGAAACTTACTCACCAGCAGTTACCCCTTGTTTCCCCGGATGGTCCCAAGCCTAGGAAGTAATTACCAAAGTCGGAGAAAGCTGACATAATCTTTGATCCAATTCTTATGTCTTCTGCTCAGCTGTTGAGGTGTTTACTTTAGCTCCAATTGGTTGAACTTCGGACGGTGAATCCTCCTCGTGGAAAGCTCCCATTCGATTACGATGCAAATGCCCATTGTGAGTTTCACTCTGGCGCACCGGGACATGATGTGGAAAAATGTAAAGCCTTTCATCATGTGGTTCAGGATCTGATTGACTTGAAAGCAATTGAATTCAGGACGGGCGGCGTAAGTGTACAAGGTGGTCTTACTCCTGTTGCTGCGAACGAAGTGAATATTCCAGTTTGCCTTCATAAAGTTCCACCAAGTCAGGGGCATTCCTCAAAACCTGTGGTCTTGGAATCCTCTCGTCCTCAACCGTTGCCAAGTTTAAGGAGGAAGGAGCCCGAACGAGAGGAAGGCACAAGTAGGTTTCGGTAACAGAGCTATCATATGAAGAGTCAACAAAAGCCCAGAAGGCGGGAGAGGAAGTTTGATCCCATTACTGTTCCTTACAGTTATCTGCCTGACCGTTTAATTCAAGACTCTTTGATCGAACTAAAGGAAGCTTCTCCTATTCTGTGTCCTATTCCTCCGAATTATGACATGAGTGCTAGATGCGAATATCACTCGGGGACACAGGGGCATACCATTGAAGATTGCAAGGTGTTTAGACACAAGGTGCAAGATCTCATTGACCTGGGGTTTATCATTTTCACTGAAGAGGGTCTGTACATTAACTGAAGTTCCCCAAGTGAGCACTTGAGACCACCAAGACATCCCCTGAAGTAATAAGTCCAGGCAGAGTCAAGTCTCCTCAACAATGGCAATCATCAGCTTCCTTTATTGCATTTTCATATGTAGCTTTCATTTGTTTGTTTAAACATTGCTTGCATGTAAGAACTCGTTTGTTTTTGAATGATAATCATAATGCAATAGGTATGTTTTTCTTGAAGCGTTCCATTTGTGTTTACTCATTTTTAATGTTTATATGCACTGGAATACCAACCTTTCTTGCTCAAACTCTTTGAGGGAGGATGACGAAATAAGAACGCAGATTTCTAATGGTACGCTTTCGGATAAAACCCTGTTAAGGATGTACAAGCATTGTTTCCAATTCACAAACACTAGAGAGATAAAGAGATAGACCTTTGTCAACCCCTTTGAGCCTAGTAGTAGGAGTTTCTTTCTGAAAACGAAAAACCCTCAATTTTAACCCAAGGGCAGGGTAGGCATCAGTTAGTTTGACCAAGTGTTCAACTTTCAGAAGGAGTGTACATCTAAGGATCCATTACCTTCCATTCCACCATCGAGAGGTTAAGAGGTGTAGAACCACAATGGTTGCTCCTTACCAACCGAAGAGTGAAACAGTCACAGCCCTTTCAAACAAGTCAGACAAAACGGTGTCACACGACTTGTTCAAAAAAAAAAAAGAAAGAAAAAAAAGACAAAAAAGAAAAAGCCTGCTAAGTCGAAAAACTTGGAAGCAAGTGACTTAGGCAAAAGTTAAGGCGTTCCGCTGGACTTCAAAGTTGAAAACTCAAAAGAGTCAGTCCAGGCAAAAATTAGGGAACAAAAAGCAAAAGAATGAGAAAGCAAAAAGCCAAAAGGATTACAAAAGAAAATCCTCGATAAGAACAAAGTCGTGTGACTACAGACACAAAAGACAAAAGGGGTGACTGTTGCTCCAAAACCTCATCAGGTCTTGAACCATCAATGGCATGGGTTCTTTTAAGATCATAAAACCTTTTGAGAGATGAGCGCTTGTGCCAAATTAGCTGAACATAGGACTGGAGAATATCATGAAGAGTGGGTGGGTACCAATAAACTTTGAGCCATAAATCCTTTTTTCTCAAAACCATGAACCAGGCTACGTTACTACCCTTAAAAGTCCTAATTGAAACAGGGTTTAGTCTGAAGGCATACTTCAACGAGACAGTGTTCCTGACTCCCATGAGTTGTGCTAATAAGATTTTCGCTGGTGTTGCATGTGCGTATTGCTTTCCTTTCAAAGATAAGTGTCGTAACTCGGTTGTGCGACATATGTTCAATAAGGACTTCAAGGATAACATGAGTGTTGCATTAGATTTGTCATTCTTATAATAAACATTTTCTGCTTGCATGTGTTTGACATCAAAGAAGCTCACACGATGAACATCAGCAGGGAAGCTTAAACTGGCCAAGTTGAGGTGCCTGAGACTCCAGAAGACGTGTTGCTGAAAGATTATGTGGGAAAAAGGCATTCCCAGCCATTTGTGTTGAGATGTAACCAATCTGGGACAATCACACTCGAAAATCTCTTCAAAATGTAGCCATGGGGCATTCAAGTTGAGAAGGTCTTTTCATAGTACAATCAACCATGGGGCATTCATGTTGAGAAAATTTCTTCGAACTGGGGAAATTATGTCGAGATCCAATAAATCTCTCCACTAGCGTGTAAACTGGGGCAATCACGTCGAGATTCGTTAAATCTCTCGAAGACTAGTCGGTCAGAGACAAATGTACTGCAAGGCTCGTACTGGGGTAGGTCACTTCAAGGGTGCAAAAAGTTTTTCCCTTCAGAACACAATCAATCAATAGCACCTCCGCAAGGTTTAGAATATTGTGGCAGAACATTTCAGGTCATTACGAACCCTCTCGAGGTGGTTTACTTCACGAATCATGAAGTATGGGGCAACTATGTCCAAATCGGATACATCTCTAAGAGTTGGAAGACCCTGGGGCATTGTTGAACGCCAGGTTTTCTGTAAAATCCTCTTAAGATGATTGCTTCAAGTAGACCCTGTGGTCTGGGGCAAGGTGGAGAGTTAAAGGAACTGTGTTTCGCTCTTGACAATCAACACTGAGCTGTTCCCAGTGTGGGACTTTTGGAGTCTTTTCCCTCCAGCAAAGAGCCAGAGGGTATCTTTTTCCAGCAAGGTGTAGGAATTGTTATTCCTCTCCAGGAAGAGAGGACTTCTCAGCAGGAGATTTATTCTTGGAGGTGGTCATCCCCAGCGTATTTATAGAGCTTCATGATCCCCAACAGCGTTGTCAAAAGGGTAGTATTGTATCCTATTCAATACTTCCAACAGCTACTAGCTTTTCTGTGTTGATAACGGTTGTAAACTCTCCAGTAGAGTTGCTTCACACACCTTGCAGCTGATGTTCAAGACTCAGTAAGTGTCCAGGAGTTGGAAGATGTCGGATCTTCTGTAAAATCCTCTTGGGATATTTTCTCCAGATCAGACTTGTATCTTGGGGCAAAATTAAATGGTTGACCATCTCAAGCATGGAGTATCACGAAATTCCCCGGCAGGAGTATTCCAGATCTATTATCCCCAACAGGGTGGCCTCTCATCTACTGCATCCCAGCTCAGGTCTCGGTATTAGTTTAAGAGTGGGAAGATGTCGGATCTTCCGTAAAATTCTATTAGGAAACTTTCCCTTGCATGAGACACTTTGAAGTGATTCTCCCCAGCAGAGTTTGTTGTAAACCAGGTTCCCCAGTAGAGTTTGAAGAGGCGTGGTCTTCTGTAAAATCCTCTCAAGGGACATCTCCCCAGCAAATTTTGTCGTCAGCTCATTAATCCCCAGCGGAGTTCTATGGTTATAGTTTTTCCCCAAGCAGACTGGTTTAGATGATACCTCCCCTGCAAAGTTATCTTTTCCTACAGTAGCCTTAACAGGTTTGTCAGGGCAGTGCCCAGATCAGGAGGTCAGGTCAATTTGTCTTCCCTAGTACGGTTTGCGACCGCAAAGTCAATCCAGCTAGTTATCCCCAGCAGAGTTGTCTTTCCTTTCCTCAGCATTTATTTTGCTGAGGACCTCTTTGCATTTTGCATATAGTACGCATAGCATCCTCCAAAATGCGTAGCATTCCATTTCGTATGGAGCATTACGGCAAAATTCAAACAAATGCATGTGAAGCATAGGCCAGTTTTGATAACTCGTGCGAGAGTCCAGAACTTTGCTCCTTACATCATTCACAAAGCCAGAAAGAATGCCTAGTTTATTCCCCGACAGACATTGCGAAACGATACAAAGGGTTTCATCATTTTTCTCCCCACAGAGTCATATCTCTCAACTTGCAAGTCTCTTAGAACCATTCCCGATAGTTAAACCTTGGTTATAAACTGCAGCCGTTCCTGACCGCTCCTTTGAGTTTTAACCATGCCAGTTCCCGACAGGCCCCGTTACCCATTCCCGATAGGTAAGCCTTGGCTATAAACTGCAGCCGTTCCCGACCGCTCCGTTGAGTTTTAACCATGCCAGTTTCCGATAGGCCCCGTTACCCATTCCCGATAGGTAAGCTTTGGTTATAAACTGCAGCCGTTCCCGACCACTCCCTTTGAGTTTTAACCATGCCAGTTCCCGACAGGCCCCGTTACCCATTCCTGATAGGTAAGCCTTGGTTATAAACTGCAGCCGTTCCCGACTGCTCCTTTGAGTTTTAACCATGACAGTTCCCGACAGGCCCCGTTACCCATTCCCGATAGGTAAGCTTTAGTTATAAACTGTAGCCGTCCCCGACAGCTCCCTTTTGTTTGAGCCTTGCCAGTTCCCGACAGGTACACTTGCCCATTCCCGATAGGCAAAACAGGTCCTAACTCACCAGTTCCCGACAGGTATTTCACCCATTCCCAACAGGTATTTCACCAGTTCCCGACAGGTATTTCACCAGTTCCCGACAGGTATTTCACCAGTTCCCGACGGGTTTCCTATGGGGTCCAATGGTTCCAAGGCTTTCTTCACCAAATTTTCTTCCTTACCCTTACAACATTTTCTCTAACCACAGTGCAAATTTTATCGGTTATTTTTGTATTCAATCCCTATGTATCTTGAATTCCTGATAGCCGTTGCTTTCATCCATTCAGATTCATAGTTGATTGAATAGGGGCAGCTGTAATACCTCAAAATTTACCTTCATGATTTCTCAACAAATTGGTCTATGCTTTACTCATTTGCATTCCATAGTAAGTCATAGTTTGCATAGCATGACATTCAGCATAGGGCATGGGATCAAGGCACTTGGTCCATATTCTCAACTCTCAAGCTTCAAGGTGGCTCATGGGGTTCATCATATCTCCTTAAGGTCAAGTATGGCAAAAGATTGCAAGTGGATCTCTACCTCCTAACTAGAGAGACCAATCATGGTTTTTGGTTTCAAGAGAGTTTCTTGAAGACTTTGGGGGTTCAAGCATGTTTTTATGGTTTCCATATGCTCACAAGTGTTCATGGATGGGGATTTGGTTGATGGTTCATGGTGAAGATTGTTCAGTGGATCAGTTGCTGGTGAAATAAGCAAAAGTCAACTGTAAAGGAGAAAGTCAACTGTGGAATTTTTTAGGGTCTCTTCATGGTTTTCAAGGTCTCACATCCTCATATAGTCTTCAATTGTCAAGATTCATACCATTCTTCAAGAATCAAGAGTTTGTGCAAAAGTTACTAAATTTGGAAAATGACCTATAATGAAAACTTTCCATTTTTGGCAATTTTTCTACCACATTCAACTTGGCTTTTCATCATCAAGGAAGCTCCAAATGAATTTTTCTCCAACATTAAAGTTGAAGATCTTTCTTTCCCATTTCCAAAAAGCACTAGATCATTCTCATAGCATGTGTGAAGCTCTAGTTGTGGTCAAAACAATGCAAGGTGTATTTTGATGGTTTTCCATGTACCGCTTTTTCCATCTTTTGCATTTTGGCACAAATTGACTTGAAATGACTTCTAATGGTTCATTCCACATGACAACATCCAATTACATCTCATTTGGACCATTTTTGGCCTTTGAATTGATTCATTTCATGCCATGTTCATCACTTATTCAACAAAATGCAAAATTGCAAGTTGATTCAAAACTCATGAAACAATCCATCACAAGGCCCAATTCTAGTTCATTTGTGATCAGCATGGTGAATGTGAGTGGTTTAGCATGAGAAACTTGAGGCAAAACGTGTAGAAGGGGGTGTATTCAACAAAATGCAAATTCGCAATTCCACTCCAATCTCATTAACCATGATTTAAATCACTTGCTAATGATAATAAGTGAACTAATCAAGGATATATAAGCTTACTCATGCCTCAGAAATTTGGTCATGCACTCTCATTTGGCTCAAAATCCATTTTTCACTCCTCACTTTCTCATTTTCGATTCTCTCTATCCCCAAGGTTTTCTTGAGAAATTCCTTCATATTCTTGATCAGTGAAGAGAGAAGAACACAAATCATCCATTGTTTTGAGCTTAGAGTGAGTTTTTCATCAAGTTGGTTTCAAGAGGGATCATCTTCAAACTCCTAGATCTAGCTAGATTCAAGCCTCTATTTGCATTTATTTTGCAAATAGAGTTTAAAAGAGGAAGATCTGCAGTCTTTGGAGGGATTTCTTGGAGGTTTTCAAGTTCTACAAGGTTCAGGTTGGTGAATTTTTCATGCTCACAGAACTTAGTTTTCTTGTATGCATTATGATCTATGATGTTCACTGATTGTTCTGAGCTATTTTATTTGAAGTTTGGACGTGTAGTTTGTGTGTATTGTGAGTTTAAAATTTTAGATCTAAAGTTGTTTTTGTTCGATTCTCATTATTGGTTGATTATTTGTTAAAATGGATTGAATATTTGAGATCCTTGCGTTTTTCTGGTCAAGATGGAGTACCTATATGCATTTTCTGGAGAATTTTTCACTACAACTCACCGGAGAGCGTGGCCGGAGCCCTAGCTCCGGCGGCTGCCTGAGTTTCAGTCCGGTGAGATGATTCAAGGAAGAAGAAGAAGTCCTGGCCGTTGATTCGCATGATCCAAGGGCGTGTGTTGTGCCACGTGTTTTTATTTTTATGTTTTATTTTAGTGATTGTGTGTATGCTCACCCACACTTATTGCCATGTGACTCACTTCCTGACCATTGATTTTAAATAATTTTTGAATGTGTGATTTAATCGTGGGCGTTGATTTCATCTTGTGGCTATTATGGTGACAACGAATAAATGAGAGCATGTGCTGGGCGCATGGCTTGTGTATGATAGGATGGATGGTTGTGTGTGCGTGCGTGTTTGATAAGTGTGGTGTGCAGGTGAATCAAGTCCGTTGATCAGGTTTACCTTTCATTTATGTTGACTTTTTAATTTGCGTTGGATCATTTGTGTGGTTGGGATTTGATAACTGAGTCTATGGTTCCCTTTGACCTGCGCATTGGATTTTATTTGGGCTGGGCTTTTCTTTTCGCACCCCCTCCCTTAGGCTTGTTCTTATTTCCAACGCGTTTCTCTTTCTATTTGCACCCCCAGGCTTCTTTCACTTATTTTTTTTTTTTATTATTTGTTTGTTTTGCTTTTTAATTTCTAAAATCATTTCTACGCATTTAAAAATCATACAAAAAATCATGAAACCTCTTCTTAGTTTTATCAAATTTTTCCATATTTTATTTTCTCATTTTATTTTTATTTTGGCATCTGATTTAATTAATTGCTTTTTTTTCCTTTCTTAATTGTTTCACTTGCACACTCCAACTTGCAAATTTTATTTCTCTTCATCCACAATACACTTTTAATCCATTCTTTTTGCATTTATTAGGTGACATATTAAATTGCATAAAAAAATTTTTGTTTCATTTTTAAAACTTTTCCATATTGCATTTTGGTCTCTCTCTTTTGCATGTTAAACCATGTTTCTTAGGTGTTCTTTACCTAATTGTTTGAGGTATTTAGTTTGTGAATTTTGGTTTGATATTTTTGCATATGTTACTGGACTGAGTTAACTTTTGTTTGAATATTTTTTGGGATTTTATTGATCCACTTTTCTATTTTTGGATGAATTTTGTTTGTGATGCAAGTTTGATTGAGGTATACTTGGATACATAATCTAGTTTGAGTGCATTTGCTTGTTTGTGATAGAATGATGCTTGAGATGTTTTTATGGTATGATCATGTTCTGTTTAAGCTTACTTTTGGCTTTAGAATCATCCTCATTTGATCATTTTTCAATTTGTTCTTAATTTTCTAAGTTGATTTTATTTTGACTTGAATTTTGTGGTATGTTTGACTTAATCTTGTGAAATGTTTACTTGTTTGATACAACTAATGCATGAGGCCTTTTGTTTGATTTGTATGACATGCAAGAGGTTCTGACCCTCTTGGTTTAAGGTGCTTTATGTGACATGTTCTCACTCTTTGCTTCACATGTTTCTATGCTTTGCTTGCATGAATGATAAGTGGATGTTTTGATTAACTTTGATGCATGTTTTGAATGTGTTACTTAAGGATTAATCTTGTATGACTTGAGTTTGATCTTGGCATGATGTTAATGAGTATGCTACTGCCCTTTGGTTTCATAACTTATTTTTCATCTCACTTGATCATTTTGGTTTGAATTGTATGGTGAATATCATTACCTTTCCTTTTGTGAGCTTCTTTGGACTTTAATGCTTCATGTTGTGAATCTCTTTTGCACTTGTGAATTGATGATGATAATGTGGTGTGAGTTCTGGTCTTATTTCATTTTCATCTTGCCTTTTTCATTTCACTTTGTTATGAAGTCCATGTGTGTTTAATTGTACATGTAATTCAAGTATGCTTGCATTCTTTCATGTTTAGCCTTGCATGTTTGCTTGAATGGTGTTGCATTGATCTTTGAAACATGTTGATTGATTTGAGTTGAACATTTATGGTATGATATGCTTGCTGCCATCTATTTTATCTCATTTCTTTTCTTCTCATTCTCTTTTCTTCTCTTTCACTCTTTCTCATCCCATGAATCTCAAGACTTGTTCAAGTCTTGGATTCTTTTCCCCTTAGAGCTACCTAGTCCAACTTAATTTTTGATTAAGCTTGGAGTAGGATTAGCATTAGGTTAGGTGGTCTTCTCTCCTAAACCTCACTAACCATAGGACATCCATGCATGATAACATTAGGACCCTTAGTCTCCCCTTAGAGTTTCCTTTGCGTTTTCTCTCTTCTCATCTTAAAGAAAAGTAAAAAATACTTAATAAAGGTTAGCGTGTATTGCGTCCGAGCCTTAAATGTAGGAAATGAAGAACGAGGGGTCCCCCCTCCTCTTCTAGAGTGTTTAGCATACGTTCCATTTGGGTGCGACCATGCGACTCACTCGTTCCCGCATGATAGACTTTGGTGCAATACAAGTTACAAATAACTGTAAAAAACACTTCTGTCTAAAAAACTTCAAACAAACACTAACGTCTTTCCTTCGGGAATTCTTTTCTCATCTCACTCACTCTCAACGTACGAACGTGCTTCTTCTCGTTCTCTCACAAGACGGTAACGCCTAAGTCTCGATTCAGCGAGCTGCAACACCTGAGCTAGAACGTAAGCCGTTCTCTAAAAAACACAATCCACCCCTAGTGAGGGGAACTACGTCGCTCTGATTCTCATGCTCCCGATGAGATACGTAGGCAGTGGGGTAGGGCCCATGCGAGCACTTCTTTTATTTTCCCTACATTTGTTTCTCTTTCTCTCTTTCTTCCTTTTCTGGTTCTCCAGCTAGCAGTTCCTTTTCCTTTCCAGCAGCAGCGAAGTTCCAGTTGACGACACCCTTTGATCGAGACAAGCAAGCGTGGATCCCATCGGGTATGATGGACGCGTGGGGGTGCTAATACCTTCCCTTCGCGTAACCGACTCCCGAATCCAGTTCTCTTGGTCGCAAGACCATGCTCTTTCCTTCCTTCCCTCAGGTTTACGTAGGGTTTCCTTTCCCTCTCTTGGGATAAATACACATTGTTGGCGACTCTGTTTTCCACGCCACTCTCGCGTTTGTATCGTTGGATGCGAATCTTTCGGGAGCGACATGGTGCAAAATAACATGGCCCGCAAATTGAAAGTTTCATTTGAAAAACTATCAAACACGTCAATTCCTTCATCCCACAACTTTCTTAAGTCATCAATTAAGGGACTTAGATAGACATCTATGTCATTTTCAGGCTGTTTTGGTCCCTAAATCATCATAGATAACATAACATGTTTCTTCTTCATGCACAACCAAGGAGATAAGATGTAAATAATCAAGAGAACAGGCCATGAACTATGGTTACTACTTAAACTACCATATGGATTCATGCCATCAGTAGAAAGTCCAATCCTAAGGTTTCGTGGTTCATTGCCGAAGTCTGGAAATAAGGTATCAACCTTCTTCCATTGCAAAGAATCGGCCGGATGCCGAATTTTTCCATCACACTTCCTCTCTTCTGCATGCCATCTAATATTCTTCGCATCATTAAAATTCACAAACAATCGCTTAAACCTTGGAATAATTGGAAGGTACCATAACACCTTTGCTGGAGGACCCTTTGTGGTTACATCACAACCTTCATCATCACCCTTCTTCTTATATCGTGATGTCATACAATTGGGACACTTTTCCTTCTCTTCATTATCTTTCCAATACAATATGCAATCATTAGGGCATGCGTGTATTTTCTTATACTCTATACCCGTCGGACATAATACCTTTTTTGCGTCATACGCACGGCTCGGCAACGTGTTATCATCTGGAAGCATTTCTTTCAACAACCCCAGCAACTGTGTGAAGCTTTTATCAGTCCAATTATTAATAGCTTTCAAATTTAATAACCTTAAGACGGCCGACAATCGTGTGAAGTTTTTACAATTTGAATACAAAGGAATTTCGTTGTCATTGCGAAGAGTATCATGTATGTGTGCTCGTTGAAAATACTCTTCTCCAATATCACGAAACATTTCTTCTAGACGATCACCCATCTCTATATCAAACTCTTCTCTTACAGAGGCCCTTGGTGCATCAGACAATTCACCATGCCATATCCACTTCGTATAATTTTGACAAATTCCATTGACTATTAGATGATCCCATACGATGTTAGCATCTAAAGGTGCAATATTTACACACTTGGCGCACGGACAATGAAATCGTCCATTACTTCTGGGAAGATTAGTTTCGACAAATGTCAAAAACTCTAACACTCATTTTTTATACTCTTCACTTAAGCGGTTTTTCTACATCCAACTACGATCCATAGCTACGAAGAGAAGAGAAAGAACATAGTTTAAAAAATCTATGAAAACAAGATGTATAATTGAATAATGCATGTTTCATTATCTAGGAAATTTATTTTTCCTTCTCAACTCACAGGGCTGAGTACTCAATTGTGATTTAAAAGAAACCAAGGGACTAATGGATATTCAAATCAGCCATCTTCAAGTTTAGGTTTGTAGTGATACTCGGATACAATTAAATTCATCAGCACTATAAATTTATGTATGAAGAAACTCTTCATTTTGTTTGATATTTTGTAGGGTTATGTGGTGCAAAAGTGTCATCCGTGCCAATATATAGCCATGGTTCATTGTTCAAAACAAATGACATATTTACTTTGTACCTAAGGTCCTGGGATTAGTAATGTTGTAACAGCTCCCTTTCCTCTTGTCATAGGATATACAAATCTAGCTAGGATTAGTCATGTGATATTTGGGATTAAGGTAGCAATGATATTTTTTTGGACTGTAGTTATATATTTGTCTTACTGTTTATATTATCAGTAACCTTACACATTGTTTTATATATGTTAAGTTAGTCATATCTTTTGTGGTGTTTTATATATTTTTAACATTTATTGATTTTATAGACACTTTATAGTGTTTTGACCTTTTCAGTTTTCATTATATTACACAGTATAAATCATCAAATAAAACAGTTCAGCAAAAAAAAATTGCTGATTTACATTTACTGATTTTCAATAGTGATATGATTTAACATGTTTGTGATTTTGGTTGAGTTAGGATTCCTTAAAAATGTTATCTTATGAGATAGATTTAGTGTTTACATGATTTTCAATAGTAATATGGTCTAATTTGCTACACATTCATATAGATAACATTAATATATATTTAAGGTTTACAATGATTTAACATTTAATGATTTTCTATGGTAATATGGTCTAATTTGCTACACATTCATATAGATAACATATTCATGTAGATAACATATAGATAACATTTAATGATTTAACATTAATATATATGGTCTAATTTACAATGATTTAACATTAATATATATTTAGTAATATGTTATCTTATGAGATAGATTTAAGGTTTACAATGATTTAACATTTATTGATTTTCAAGACACTTTATAGTGTTTTGACCATTTCAGTTTTCATTATATAACACAATTTCAGTTTTCATTATATAACACAGTGTAATGCATCAAATAAAACAGTTCAGTAAAAAAAATTACTTACTAACGGTTTAGTTTGGTTCTAAATAACAGACGGTTTGCCAAACGATTAACTCGGTTCGGTCTATTTTAAATAAATTGTAACAGGTAAACAGCAGCAAAGTAAAGTTAAGGTCAAGACTAGGGATGACTAACCTTGATATATAGCTATCTTTGCAAAAACCAGGATGATATATTGCTTCACTAGTCTTTAGTCTTTGATATATGTCTACAACACTAAGAATTAAGATACATAAGTAAATGTTATAACCCCGCAACAAGGATGTTGCAAAACTCTGTGGCATGGATGACCATCAATGTAAATGTTTCCACCATGAGAAATCTATATAAAGAAGATATGCAGCAACAAATCTAAGTTTTGAGGATAATACCTACTTAGAAGCATTAATCTATTGTACCATAAAGCAGGCAGCAAATATAGTCTTCTAAATCAGTTAGACATTTTGTTTTTTTTATCAAATTGGACATTTTGTTATGATTTGGAAATAACATCTACTTAGTTATTGTTATGACATTACCAGGCGCATTTTTGCCAAATATAAAAGTTTATAGCAAATTTCTCTAACACGAGTCCAACTGCAATTTAAAATCATATTCGGTGCTACATAGAAAGAAATTGATAAAGAAGAAAAATATCAACTTCAAACTTAAACCATTTCAAAAAGCTAAATTTGGTCATTTTCATCTTAAATCAGAATGTGAATAAAGTGGTGAAAAACATGAATCCAAAACTAAGCAAGGCAGCTATCAATCCAGGCATTGTAAAAGGTTAGGTTTCAGGAGATCTTTACCATACACCAACTGGACTAGCTTGTCCACATCAAGCTTGGAACCTCAACTAGAACCAACCGTCCCTGAAAATTACAAATCACATAGGGATCAAGCAAAAGCCAAAAAAATTTCTGTAATACCAACAATTGCATTTTTATACACTACTAACTCTATCATTTCAATTTTAATCAACACGGTTCAGTTCAGGTGTAGCAGTCCATTCTAATCTAGAAAATTAGAGAGTAAGCATACATAGTGGTGAAATTTCAAACCACAACACGATTAGTTCAACACTATCAAAACTCACTCCATAATTCATACATTAAGTGATTGTAGAGTATATCCTTAGAAAAACACAATAGTGAAATGGAAGTTGAGCCTAAAAATGTGGTTCAGATAAAATTCAAACCTTAGCCATAAAAGTTTGGACTCATGTTTCAAGTGTTGCAATGTCTGAAGAGGTTTTTCAAAGGAACCTATTGGTTGAGATTAAGAAGAGTTGTTTATGTCCAAAACACTCTAAAGACTTGCTGCAGAGTTTAAGATTTGGCAATATAGTAGTAATCCATGCCATTGCCTAGGAAATTATAGGCTTGGATTAGAAACCTATGACTTTTTTTAACAAAAGGCATCTATGTGTTTTTTGAATTTATTTAATCAAAATAAAAAGAAACTAAATTACAAAGTTGGAAAATTAAGCCAAATTCAAAACAAACAAAAGGGCATATACAACAACATATCATATCATATGACAGTCTGAATAATGATGATCTAAAGACATGAAGGAAGAAAAAAAGAAACTGCAATTGTGATGTCCGTTAAGATTTAAGCATCATTGAAAACATTTCTTGATCAGTCTATATACAATTTATTCACCACAATTTGACACTTAATTTCAAATGTACAATATTACTAGAAGAAATTATGGTCATTAACATGGTTTTTTATTTGACATAGAAACAGGGGACACTGTATACCCAACGCGAACACGATAAATAATAAACTAGAGCAATTATTTACCTCAAAAGAAATCGTTTCAGCTGGTTCAGCAGCAAAGATGAGATACTAATGTCTTATCAAATGGTTGCCCTATGTGCACACAAATACCGAAACGTTAAAACAGGACCAACATGCAACAATTATTTTGACAACTTTGACTTACAACACATACAAGGAAAGATAGGGATGGTGCAAATTAATACAAAAAAATTCTACCTGCTCATAGGGGGAGGATACCTAGGCTTTGCTCGGTCTTCAATCTCGCGATATTCAATCTGCACTGCATCAATAGAACATATCAATGGGAATCCAGTTCTTTTTTTTCATCAGTCAACATCAAATACAGCATAAATTTTAACTCTAATTGAAAAAAGAAAGACAAACCAATTAGTCAGGTTTTTCGCCGTGCATGTCGTCATCGAGATGTGATAATGGTCGTGCGATGATGAGAGATGACAAGGGTTCCTATGTGTGACAATGGTCGTGCGATAATGGAGGTTTGTACATCCGATGAGATGAAGGAAATGGAGCGCGGCAATGAGAGGAACGAGACGATGATTGAAACGATGAAATCGCGATGATTGAAACGATGAAATGGAAACCACGTTGATTTTACAGTGATTCAGATTAACCCAGAAAGCAAATTTGGATTTTGGATGATTAGGGTTTTCACTTTTAAGAACGATGATTGAAAGAGGATGAATGAAACGATGAAATGGAGTTCGGCAATGAGATGAACTCGCGATGATTGAAACGATGAAATCGCGAAGATTGAAACCCAGAAAAGGAAACGATGAAATCGCGAAGATTGAAACCCAGAAAAGGAAACGATGAACAGAAACGAGAAATGGGTTTAGAGAGAAAAAGGGTTTAGAGGGAAATGGGTTTAGAGAGAAAAAGGGTTTAAGTTATTTCAGTAATTAAATTTGATATGTTGATATGTGTTTTTTTATTATTTTAGTTACAAAATATTAATTCATCAATTTACAACCATGAATTTATTTACTTCACTAAATATATCACTTAATAAAAGTTAGTTTGGTTTATTAATATGCTTAATTGTAATATTGAGTGTTATTAAATTAAATAATTATTTTTCAGCCAATCTTAATTTACACCTGTTTTTCCTATAACAGGAGTAATAGAGATATTGTTATAGCAATGATTTTAATTTATTATAATAATATTTTCAATTTACACCCTTTTTTGTAAATAGGGTGTCTATTGTCACGTACTGCTACTACAAATGACATTTTATTTACAAGTTTGCCACCACATTTATTATTTTCACCCGTTTTCAGTATAATGGGTGTAAATTTTAAAATTATATTTGTCACTTTGCACTAGTGAATCTTCTGTCCAAACACAGTCCTGGTTCTTTTTGAGTAATTTGAAAATCGGCGTGCATGTCGCGGTCATGAGGAATATGAATCTAGAGATGTAGTTCAAACGTCCCAGGAATCCTCTGACTTGTTTTTTAGTTTTTGGAGAAGGCATTTCTTGAATGGCCTTGACCTTGTCAGGATCAACCTTAATTCCTTTATGGTTGACGATGAACCCTAAAAGTTTCCCTGAACGGAATCCGAAGGTGCACTTGTTGGGATTCAAGCGGAGTTTGTACTTTCTCAACCGCTCGAATAGTTTTGACAGGTGGGTCACATGCTCCTCTTCTGTCTTAGATTTGGCAAACATGTCATCGACATATACCTCAATTTCCTTGTGTATCATGTCATGAAACAGAGTAGTCATGGCCCTTTGATAGGTTGCCCCGACATTCTTCAAACCGAATGGCATTACCTTGTAACAAAAGGTACCCCATGGGGTAATGAACGAAGTTTTCTCCATGTCTTTCGGCGCCATTTTTATCTGATTATAGCCCGAGAATCCATCCATGAAGGAGAAAACTTTGAACTTTGCTGTACTGTCAACCAGCATGTCAATGTGTGGTAAAGGAAAGTCGTCCTTTGGACTAGCCTTGTTTAGATCTCTGTAATCGGCACACATTCTGACTTTTCTGTCCTTTTTTGGAACGGGTACGATATTGGCTAACCATTGAGGATATTCTGACGTGGCGAGGAAACCCGCGTCAATCTAATTATGTACCTCCTCTTTGATTTTGATGGCCATGTCTGGGTGAGTCCGTCTCAACCTCCGTTTTACTGGCGGGCATTCCGATTTCAATGGTAAATGGTGTTCCACGATGCCGGTATCCAACCCTGGCATGTCCTGGTAGGACCAAGCAAACACATTGGGAAATTCTGTGAGAAACTTTGTCAAACTCTCTTTGGCAGTTGGAGTGAGCAGTGCCCCAATCCTGATTTCTTTTCTCTCTTTTTCTGAGCCCAAGTTGACAGTTTCCAACGGCTCTTTGTGAGGTTCAATGGACCTTTTCTCTAGTCTGAGTAATCGGGAGATCTCTTCTGGAATTTCATCATCAACTTCTTCTTCAGCCCCAAATACCGGTAACTCAAAGTTGGGAGAAGGCATCGGATCGTATGTTTCAATGGGGTTTAAAACAAGCAATCTGCATGACGTGATGATTTGTGTTTAGAAGAGATAGAGAAAATGCAAGTGTGTGCAGTGTATTTTTCTTTGAAAACTGCTTGTTTTTATTATTTAGTTGTTTTTTAGGATTACCATTTTCTGAAAAGCGAAAAGAGAAAACAACAATTAATGCGGAAATTACAGAACGACGTTATTTTATTTATGAACAAGTCGATTCTTGACACTACAGCCCTATAAAACAAAACTCTGTCGCTTTGGGCGAAGCGAAGAGGGAAATTTACAGAAAGCGAGCCCTATCAAAACATCTGTTTCACCTGGGCAGGGTGAAAGGTTGAAGACGGCAATTACTTTGACTTATGAACACTCTTCGGAACATCGATAGCAACCCATTGGCGGCGAACTCCTCGGTGAATCACAAAGTCTAGTACTTTCCTTGATTTGTCTTCAGAAATAACACTGATTTCTGGCGGAGCAGGATCATTGGAATCTGTCTCCCAGGCAGAGTTGTCATAAGAGGATTCCTCTGTTGTATTTTGTACAGTATTTGTGCTCTCAGGAAAATCTCCCCATCCAGTTGGATGGATATCTTCAAACCTGATACGAGAGCTTTCGGGAGCGGTGTACTTGACCATGAAGTCGAATTTTGCACTTGGTTGTCCTAAGGTGTCCCACACCTCTTTGGAACTGGGGGAGTCATCCCTTTCGATGACGTTGACCTCGGGAAAAGCATAGTTGATGAATTCTAGTCCGGTAAGCTTTGCCAATTCATCGTCGTACTGGATATTTTCTGAATGACCTGAGTGTTGATCCCATGACATGGTGGGGACGTAGGTATTCTGTTCAATGACGCTCAGCTGATTTTCATTGTTCGGCTAATTTTCTTGCCCCAAATTTCCTGGGTACGGCTGCCAAATAGGCAAACCATCCATTGGGCCATAATAGTCGTGGTCAAAGTTATCCCTCATCAGAGTGTCTTCCTCTAATGAGTTTGGTGGAGCACGGCATCCTTCCGGATCACAATCTCCATATATCATTTCGACGTCTGACCTGGGTATAAATCTCGTACTCTGTGCGGGATAGCAAAAGGGCGTAGACACCTCTTCCTAAGACATATAACCTTCCTCGTTGAGATAGGACTTCCATTCCTCATCCGTATCGGAGGGATCTCCCTCGTTGATGGTATGGACTGCTTGAGGCACTGGGTGAAGGAAACCTCCACTGTGGAAGAAGTCCTGAATGGGATGAAGACTTTCATCATTAGCAGCTGTCTGGGTGCAGGTTGCAGAAAAACCAAGACCCTTCTTTGTTTTGTTATCAGTGGGAATGACAAGTTGTCCCCATCCTTTTGTATTATTATTCTCGATCACTTTGAGAGCATCTCTGTATGAGGAAATCGAGGTTCCTTTCTCTGATTGATTCTCATTGCTCACCAACAGTGCTTGGAACTGAGTTCCAACAACCTCCTCGGGTTCTACACAAGTAGATAATGACAAGTTGCTCACGAGCAAGGCTTGTTCTCCACAAACCGTGACGAGTTGATCATTCTTGACGAACTTCAGTTTCTGGTGCAATGTCGAAGTGATTGCCCCAGCCTGGTGTATCCAAGGTCTTCCTAATAAACAACTGTATGTTGCCCGGATGTCCATGACCTGGAAAGTGATTAGGAAAGTGTGAAGACCAATAGTTATGGGAAGGTCGACCTCGTCGATAACTGCTTTCCGAGACCCGTCGAATGCTCTGACGATGACCTCACTGCCCCTCATCGGGGGTCCTTTGAGTGATAGTCGCATTAAAGTGGACTTTGGTATAACGTTGATGGCCGATCCTGTGTCTACCAGTATGCTGGCTAAAGCATCATCCTGGCAGTTAACTGTGATATTGAGCGCCATGTTGTGGCTTTTGCCCCCTTCTGGAAAATCCTCATCACTGAATCCTAAGTTGTTGTAGGAAGTGATGTTAGAGATGATGATACCGAACTGTTGTATTGACACATCTTGTTCCACAAAGGCCTGTTCTAAGACTTCCTGTAGAGCCTCTCGGTGGGCTTCGGAACTGAGTAAAAGTGATAGAACTTAGATCTTTGAAGGAGTTTGTAACAGCTGATCAACAATGTTGTATTCACTCCTTTGGATGAGCTTCAACATCTCATCGTCGTTCTTTGAAAGGTCGGGATCACCGGATTGACCGACTGGTGGATTGGAAACTTCTACGTGAGGTTCCTTTTCTTTGTTAGGTTCTCCAACCCCTCGGTTGAAGATTCGACTGCTCCGTGTTACTCGACTGATGTCTGCAATATTCACGATGGAGGGTAATGGAATTTCCTTTCCATTCTCAATTATTGTTGCACCGTATTTGTAAGGGATCGCCTTAGCTGATTCATACGGTAATGGTTCCGGTAGATAGATAACTACAGGAGCCTTCTGATTTTTTTGACTGTTGTAAGTAACTTCAATCAGTTCCTAGCTAAGAACCTTTGATTCGTCCAGTAGAGGGATGATGGTACAAACATCCTTGTTCTATTGATGATCAGAGATTATGACAACGTCTCTGATTTGATCAGCGAAGTAGTCCGGTGTCCAGTTGATTGGCTCGGGACTCGGACACGAGTGAATCTCTTTACGATCCAACTGACCTTGAAGGGCTGCCCGCATAAGGTAGCATCCTTGGTTATTCTTCGAGCAGACTCTACAACGTTCATAGTTGTGTGGTGGCACCTGGCCACGCCCGCTTTGAATGCAGTACAACCTTATCAGGTTTGTTTCCATAGATCGGACATCCTGACTTTGACGCCGAGTAGGGTTTCCATTAAGCACACTGATTTGTTGCGTGTCTTCATCCAGATAGATTGGAAGCCACTAGTGGTTTAATAAGTGTTGTAAAGTTCTCTGAACGAGAGCGTATCCTTGGTTACTCTCACAACATACTTTGCAGTTCAGATAATCATGCGAAGTGAGACAACCAAGTTGGACCTGCCAAGCGTGTAACTCCACCAAGCTGGTATTCATCAGACGAATATCGAAGATTTGAATCATGTTGATTTGATAGTGTAATACGGTGGAGAACTGACTTTTTAATTTTGTTTTCGCAAAACATGTTGCGGTTAGCAAGAGTCGCCACCGACTTTTCTTTTATCCAATTTATTTAGGAAAGGTGAAAAGAACAGGAAAGACCTTTTTGAAAAGATTTTGAGTTCGGGGGGTAAGTTATGAAAAGGGAAGGTGTTAGCACCCCTTTTCATCCGTAGTTATCTACGGGCTCTTAATTGCTTGCTCACTTTAACTTGTTTTTTTTTAAATGTGGTGTGTGTTTAGAAAATATTTTGTAAAAGTTGACTTTGTAATAATTCGTGTAAGAATGTATACAAAGTGTTTATTTTTTTTTTGAAAATATTTTGAAAGTGTGAGGTGTGAAAAGTATTTGTTTTTTTTTAGTTGTGAGCAATCATTTAAAAGTTACTTACCCTTAATTTATAAGGTCTTTCTTGTACTTATCATTTTGCTTGAGAGATAGTACTATCCATACCGTTAGTGGGTAGGTAGTCCTATCTATTGGATGTGAAGGGACAGCGAAGGGTCATCGAATGGTCATAGAAGGCAACATGTAAGGATACCTTAGCAATTCGAAGGGACTATCATCATTTTTCCATAGGGTCATCGAGGGACAAGATCATTTTTTGTATACAACTCGAAGGGTCATCGAGGGACAAGATCATCTTTTCGTAGGCAACTCGAAGGGTCATCGAGGGACTATGATCTTTATATCGAAGGGACTATGATGATATTATTCATAAGCGTCTTTGGCTAAAGTATCCCTACGTTCGAGGGACATGACCATTATTTCGTAAGGCAAACGAAGAGAGGTTACCCTAGAGGTGTATGTGTGTGCATTAGGTCGATGGCGATGCTAAAAAGCAGTCGACTTACAGGGTTAAAAAAAAGGGCTCGATTATTGAATCGAGAATTGTTTGATATTTTTGAAAAAAAAAGGTTTTAATATTGTAGCAAGATATGAGCAAAATAAAGGAAAGCAACAAAATTATTTTACACATCATGGGAATTAGGATACATTTTGCCAATGGGGATAAAATGAGCGATAAATATATAATTCAAACACGCAATAATTCAACAGTAATTAGCAAAAGTTTTAATCCAAACGTAATAACCAGATTAATAATAAAAAAGAATAACAATATTTAAATCTAAATTCAAACAAGATTAAGATTAAAAAAAAAAATTAACATCAAAAAATAAAAAATGAAATCAAAATTATTCGAGAATTAATAAAAGAACATCGTTAATGCAAAAGGTGCGATCATCGCAACATGGATCCGAATTGTACAGATCTAATTACTAAAAGAGAAACGCAAAGGAGAGAAGTGCACGGATTATAATCATGACGCAAGGATGCGAACCAAAGTCGCGTATGCGAAGACGTGCAAAGGTTACCGCAAGAGATTAGATCGGATCTAATAATAACAATGTTGGATCAAAATTAGCGCAAATTGAAGAAAGAAGGCAAATTGCTATCGCGTAAGCGGCCATCGCAAATCGGATCAATAAAACACTACATAATAAAAATTAAAACACAAAGTTGCAGATCGGAACATGAATTGGTTGGTGAACAACGAACGGATTACCGATAGACCAAACCATCAGACGTGTATACAGAATCGAAATGCCATGATAATCAATTTAAAAGAGTAAAAGAAAAAAAATCGCAAATAAACTGATAAAAAATAATCAACAACTTGCTACACTTAACGTGATCATCGCAACCGGATCCAAATTGTGAGGATCTAAATATAACTAAGAGAAACGCAAAGAAAAAATAATTTTTAAAACGTGATAAAAACCCAACAATGTTGCTAACGCAAAAATGCGATCATCGCAACCGGATCGAACCAAACATAAATGTCACGTATCAAGCACACAAATATGCGAATAGCGTATTGACATGATCCAGAAAAATCTAATAAAAAAAATTATATATACATATATATATATATATATATATATATATATATAAGCAATATGTAATATGATTATAAAAAAAACAAACCTGAACTGTATTATGACTCTTGAAATAATCATGTTATATATGTATATAAATACCTATTGGTATTTAATTGATATGAGCGAAGTTCTACGAACAGTTAGCGGCAGTGGCGGCATGAACAGTAGCGTAGCATATGGAATAATGCTTAGTACTCCGTGAATACGACGAGCTTAATAGCTTTGTATTCTGATGAGATTTGTCGCTGTTTTAATCTTTTTTTTCGGTCCCCCCTGTTATGTGTAAAACAACATGTATTTATAGATCTAGAGAATTAGGTTAAAAAGTATAAAAAGGAAAATAAAATCAGTCTTAATTCATATTGATCAAATAACATCTGAATAAAATCATATAGTATCTGATTTTTACTTGGTCACCAAGTAGACCAATGACATAAACTGACCAATAGGAAATGAGTACACAAGAAAGGAAATATTTTTTGTATCTATTATGATTTTTGCATTCCTTTTTGGTAAAAAGTGCATAAAATCAAATAAATAATTATTTTTAAAAATGCCTTAAAATAAAAACGAAAATTAAAATTAAATAATTAAAAAAAATACAATTTTGTGATTTTAAAATGGAAATAAAGTTAGTAACAAAAAAAATGAAAAAAAAAGTCAGATAATGGGATTCGAACCCATGACCTTATGCTTGCAAGCTTTTACTCTTTACCAATTGTGCTATCTTGTTTATTCGAAATAAAAATGCACTTGAAAGCATATGAAGGTCAAACAACTATTTGTTATTTAAACAATTTAAAGTAAACTGTTACATATTTTTTGAGTAAAACTTACTGTTTAAATGTTAGTAAAAATTGAACCAAAAAAAACTTATAAAATCAAAGTTAAAAAATAATTTAAATGTTAGAAAATAGGGCAGGCAAATTTTGGGGTACAACAGCTGCCCCTGTTCAATCTTCTTAAACCTGAAGAGTTAGATTGGCATGTCTGCCATTCGTGATCTGAAGGTGGAAGAGGATTGAACACTTAAGTGCCCAAAAATTTGTACTCACGGGTGCACGAAGTAGCGCTTGTTGGTTGATTGTATTGCTTGAAGGGGCTTAAAGATGCCATTCGGAAAGATGACAGGATGGAGATGGTCTTATAGATGCCATCCAAAGTAACTGCTGATAGGAGTATCAGAATGAGTCTAGGTTTGACTGTATCTGAGGAATATACTAGAATGAGTATGTGTCCAACGGTATCTAGCAGACGTGTTGGGGAATGCCATAATGATTCTTATGCCTTGATTGTATCTGTATGATGTTCTAGAAAGAGTCTATGTCTTGACTGTATCTAAAAGATGTACTGGAATGAGTCTACTCCTGACTGTATCCAAAGGAGTGTCAGAATGAATCTTCGACTGATTGTATCTGAAGGATGATAACTGTTGACAATATTTGTCCGTTTGAGAACTAACCTGAAAAAAACCTAGTTAGTTTTATACAATGTCATGATATATGTAATGCATTGCGTAATGATGATCTTAAAATAAATGAGAATGTTATATGCGTTTTGTATGCATATGCTATGATGTATTGTAAATGATGTATGGGTATGAAATGTCGTTGAAGGTAGCGGTGGCTTTGAATAGTAACGTCTGATTGGGGAAAATAAATCCATGACTATTGCTGGGGATGGAGAAAATAAATCTTCAGATCCTGTTTAGAATGACTCTACTGGTGATTCAAACTTCCCGTTTGGGAATATTCCGCTGGGGATCTTTGACTTCCGCTTGGGGATAGAAGTATTCTGTCAGGAGAGTCGGTCGTTCGTCGTGCTTTTTATTGAAGGATTTGATTCTTATGTACCCTGACTGGGGATAAAAGAGATGGATAATCCTCCGATGCACTATCTGACCAAGTTTCGGACATGGGTGACCACTCTTCTGGGAGTAGCAACCATGGAAGAAATCATGCTGGAGAAGAGAACTCTGTCGGGTAATTTGTAGTGTTGGAGAAGCAAACTCCGCTGGGGAATTGAATTCTGTATACTTCTAAGAGGGAATATTATCCGATGGGGATCAAAATTCCATAGGCTATGTTGAGGACATATCTGCAATAAGTTGGGGAATGATCAAATTCCTTTATCTGTTAGGGGATCTATTGGGGAAGATGGTCATGTCAAACCGTCTGTTGGGGAGGTTTCTTTATGTACTCTACTGGGGACGCAATCTCGAATAGACCTGGCTGAAGAGAGAAATTATGTCGTGAAGGAGATGTTTGAGAAATAAACTCCGTTGGGGAACTCTCTGGAGCGTGCTGTGGAAAGAATCAAACCTCTGTCTTGTTAGGCAATCCTTTGGGGATATGGGAGTGAATTACTGGAAAGTATCCCAACTGTTGCTTGAGAGTATGTTAATTCTGCTGGGGATTATATCTCTGTTGAGGATGATCTCCACTGGGGAAGCAATGTTGCTGAAGAATAAACTCTACTGGGGACGAGCTTGTGAAAATAGCTCTGTAGAGATAGTTTCATGGAGATGACACCGACTCCGTGGGGGTGATTCTGTTAAGATCTGTTGGATACAGGACTTGCTGGGGATTCCAACCTCCAAGAGTCTTTAGTAAATGCTGATTCTGTGACAGCAAACCGGGTGGAAAAGATCACTTCGGGCTTCAACTCTGCTATTGCCCCTATGTCTTCAAGTATTTCATCACTTGCTGTCGGTAGAAAATGATAAGATTGATATACGTTGTTTGAACGTAGTTGGCAATGAAAACTGGTACTGACTCGTAAGTGGATGATCCAACGGGACATAGTCATACGCTTTAATCCCTAACTTCTGTCTGGACCGCCTTTTTAGGTTTTTAGTCCACTGGGATACCCTTTCTTGCCCAAGTCGCCTTTTCAGGTTTTCGACTTGCCGGGTGTACAATTCTTTTATATATGTCCCTAATTTTTTCCCCGAACCTTTTTGGTTCACCGGGATGCCCTTATTTTTGCCTAGACTTGTCAACCTAGCGGGTCTTTTTCATGCGTAGTATTTTTTTGACTATGTCCGCGTTCACAGGGTGCGAGAAATCTTCGCTGTCCATGGTAGTAATCCTCGTAGTGTCGTCAGAAAATATCTTCTTGATTACAAATGGCTCTTCGCACGTAAGAGTTTGTTTGCCCCCGAGATCACCTGTATTTAGAACTTTCGATAGTCTCGACTTCCCCAAACAATTTCTAGGAATTATCATGATTGGATCCGAAGACATGATACCGACACCATCTGATACTATTGGCATAGACAAGTAACTCCCACAATGGCTCTTAGTGAAACTCGGGATCAATGCCATGTAACAGGAGGAATGTGCTTCTAGACTGCGGTGGATCGTTCATTCCCTGGTTAATGGTTGAGGAGCTTGCAACTGAACTTGATCTGATCAGATTTGAAAAGAAAGTGTTGCCCCTAGCGGAGGATGATTTGCCCCCGAATGGAAGTATTTGAAAAGAGATGCCTCAAGAGAAATAACCGGGATGCCCCATAATAATATGCCCCTTGATTGGAAGATAGTGACCATGCCCCTTGTATACATTGGCTTTTAACCAACTGAGTCAGCGCAAGAAATATTTCTGCTTTTCGATGCATCTTTGAAGCAACTTTGTCTGTCGAGAGGACTTTTGTTCATTGAATGTTCATCATGTGAACTTCTCTGCTGTCAAACACTTAGTTATATGCAAACAATGATATTCAAAATGCAACGCTTATGTCTGTCTTGAAGTTCTGAAAAACAATTATTTAGCAAAACCATGTTTGTAAAAACTGTGATGTCAACTCAAGATTTATAATAAGCCCTAAAGGAGTCAGGATACCTTTTGGTAACAGTATGCCTTCGAACTAACCATGCTTCAGCTAGGACTTTTAAAGGGTTGTAACGTGGCCTAGTTCACGGTTTAAGAAACAAAGGATAAAGGCTCAAAGTTTATTTGTACCCAACCCATTCTCTGTAATGTTCTTCAGTCGTATACTCAGTTAACTATGCATTCAGATTCCTAGAGATTTTGGAATTTTAACACTGATGTTTGGTGATGGTTCAAAAACCGGAAGTTTATTTGAAAAGGCAGTCATTATTTTTTGTAACATTTTTCTTTTGAGGGTTTGTAGTGACCTTTTTTTGACTTTTTTATCCCTAACTTTTGCCTAAACTGTTTATTTTGAGATCACAGTCAGCAGGATGTCTCAATTTTTACTAAGTCTCCTTCATAGGTTTTGACTTAGTGGGCTTTTCTTTTGATAGATATTGACTGCCTGACTTAATGATTACAGGGAACCATCACTAATTGTGTACAAAAGATCAACTGGCATAATTGAGTTAACTGAGGAACTACCTTGCCCCAGGTTATGATTAAGGGTTTTAATTTGCATGAGAAGGAAAACTCCTACTTCTTAGGCTCAAAGGGGTTGACTAGGGATTAACTTCCTTATAATTCCACAATTTAGGATTTGAAACAATGCCTGTACATCGTCAGCACGGTCTGTTCAAAAGCATACCGTATGAAACTATGGTATCGTTTTCGTCATCCACCCTCTAAAGGCTTACAGCTTTAACGAGAGTTAAATATCACAAAAGAGAAGTAAGAAGCATAGTTTAAATATAGTGAAATGAATGGATAAATTCAAGACGAACATACGCAATGCATTAATGTGAAAAAACCAAAGTTTAACATAATAGTAAGTGCTTAAGCCAACAAAAGAAATTACAAATGAAAATTCAAATGATTTCAAAGCTTCCCTTCCTGAACCTGTCACTTCAGACGATGTGTCTTGCAGCTTCGATATTAGATGGGCGATAGATGAACTCAATCTGACCATCTGGTGTGAACTCGAGGACTCCTTCGTCATTCAGGTCTTGGATCCTATGTTTCAATGGACCACAGTCTTCAGTATCATGACCAGGACTATTCGAATGATAAGCACATCTTGCGTTAGGTTTGTAACCAGGAGCAGGGTTGGCTGGAGCTGAGTATGAAGGCAACAGAGTTATCAAGTTCTGATTGAGCAATTGTTGCAAAGCCTGAGACAGCGGCATGTGCAACGGGGTAAATGGTCGTTTAGGTTTGGATTTCCAAGTACGTTGACCACCATGCTGCCTAAGCTGATCTTTCTGTTGTTGAACTAGTGGTGCGACAACCCTATAAGGCCTTCTTCCTTCAATTGAAAGACTATCAGTAGTAACCTGTCTCTTTCCTTCTTTTATCCTCATATTTTTCTCAAGCAAGTCAGCTTGTTTCCTTGGAGGCCGACTGATGATCTGATCCCCGACTCTGTTGTCTTGAAGTTTATTGATGAGGACTCTCAGCTCTTCTTGCCCCTGAGCTAAGTTTTGGATAAGAGCTATCTGACCATACATCTGGATTCTCATCTCTGCCATCTCAGCTTGCAGTTGTTCCAATTGATCATCCTTGTTGTCTTCAGGATTTTTCTTTTTCATGTCCTTAGTGAGGAGGGCTTTCAACTCTTCTTGCCCCTTGAATAGGCTCAGGATCATCTCTTGGAATTGGGTGTTCTGAGTCTGGAGATCCTTGACAGCTTGTTCTAATGCCATTTTCTGCTGAAATAAACAGTGAGGAGATGAGAAACCCGTTGTGGAAACCTGTTATGATATGTATGTAAATGCATATGCAATGTTTTCAAGGATCTTTATGGAATCTAGTTTGCAACATTAGAAATTGAATTTGTTGCAGCTTTGTCTGAAGAACTTTGACTTTTCATCTTTGAACGTCCTTCTATAAGAATCAAACTCGCCATATCAAGTATGTCATAGCCTCTGATTCAAGATACTGTTCTTTTGAGTTTGAAGGCATCTGGCTAGAGGAAAATAAATCCTCTTGCCCCTTGATAGAAATCTGGCTTTTGATAATCCTTCCATAATAGCACCGGCAAATTATGCGCCATAAATCCTTAAGATCCTTAAAAAGGTTAGTTAACATGGTATGTTATGATGGTATGTGGATGCTATGCATTAAGTAAAAGCATGAGGACAAGTAAGTCCCGCAAAGAGTTCAAGTTGTTAGAGTACAAACAAATCCTGCAAGGAATTCAAGTTGTTAGATAGTGAATACAAACAAGTCACACAAGTAGCCTTAGGTTTAAAGGCTTGCATGAAGTCCAAAGGTAAGTACCCTTCCCATACCAAGGTTTAGTTGGTTCAACCTGTCCTAAAATAGTAACTGGGTTCTAAGAATCTCATATCATGGATCTTTCTCGCAGGCTTTATTTTGGTGCGACAATCGAGCGGCCGACCAAAACATCCCGAAAGTCCAATCTCAATGAGCGTAGTCTCGAGTATCAACCAACTTTGGAACATGCCAAACTGGCTATCTCACTACCTTCTAATGGCCAAGGCTAAGTTCAACTAGGGTTCTAAGGGCAAATTAGTGCTTAATGACACCACGCGGCAGCCAAATGTTATCTCCAATCCAAACCTCGAGGAACATCAGTACAAACCAAAGTGTTACACTAATGATGGCTACCATATCAACCGTAGCGGTACATGCCGTACAGTCTCCTTGGTCTCTTGCCACTTACCTAAGGTCCTAGATCCGGGTGTAGGATCATTTACCCAAGTAATACCCCCCAAGACAAACCCTTAAAAGTAAAGCACACAAAACAGATAATTAAAGCAATTAAAGTGATCTAAACCCTAAGGTAAACCCTATTTTAAGTATTTCCCCAGCAGAGTCGCCAGTTCTGTAATACGGTGGAGAACTGACTTTTTAATTTTGTTTTCGCAAAACATGTTGCGGTTAGCAAGAGTCGCCACCGACTTTTCTTTTATCCAATTTATTTAGGAAAGGTGAAAAGAACAGGAAAGACCTTTTTGAAAAAATTGAGTTCGGGGGGTAAGTTATGAAAAGGGAAGGTGTTAGCACCCCTTTTCATCCGTAGTTATCTACGGGCTCTTAATTGCTTGCTCACTTTAACTTGCTTTTTTTTTTAAATGTGGTGTGTGTTTAGAAAATATTTTGTAAAAGTTGACTTTGTAATAATTCGTGTAAGAATGTATACAAAGTGTTTGTTTTTTTTTTTTGAAAATATTTTGAAAGTGTGAGGAGTGAAAAGTATTTTTTTTTTAGTTGTGAGCAAGCATTTAAAAGTTACATACCCTTAATTTATAAGGTCTTTCTTGTACTCATCATTTTCCTTGAGAGATAGTACTATCCATACCATTAGTGGGTAGGTAGTCCTATCTATTGGATGTGAAGGGACAACGAAGGGTCATCGAATGGTCATAGAAGGCAACATGTAAGGATACCTTAGCAATTCGAAGGGACTATCATCATTTTTCCGTAGGCTCGTCGAGGGACAAGATCATTTTTTGTAGACAACTCGAAGGGTCATCGAGGGACAAGATCATCTTTTCGTAGGCAACTCGAAGGGTCATCGAGGGACTATGATCTTTATATCAAAGGGACTATGATGATATTATTCGTAAGCGTCTTTGGCTAAAGTATCCCTACATTCGAGGGACATGACCATTATTTCGTAAGGAAAACGAAGAGAGGTCGCCCTAGAGGTGTATGTGTGTGCATTAGGTCGATGGCGATGCTAAAAAGCAGTCGACTTACAGGGTTAAAAAAAAGGGCTCAATTATTGAATCAAGAATTGTTTGATATTTTTGAAAAAAAAAGGTTTTAATATTATAGCAAGATATGAGCAAAATAAAGGAAAGCAACAAAATTATTTTACACATCATGGGAATTGGGATACATTTTGCCAATGGGGATAAAATGAGCGATAAATATATAATTCAAACATGCAATAATTCAACAGTAATTAGCAAAAGTTTTAATCCAAACGTAATAACCAGATTAATAATAAAAAAGAATAACAATATTTAAATTTAAATTCAAACAAGATTAAGATTAAAAAAAAATTAACATCAAAAATTAAAAAATGAAATCAAAATTATTCGAGAATTAATAAAAGAACATCGCTAACGCAAAAGGGGCGATCATCGCAACATGGATCCGAATTGTACAGATCTAATTACTAAAAGAGAAACGCAAAGAAGAGAAGTGCACGGATTATAATCATGACGCAAAGATGCGAACCAAAGTCGCGTATGCGAAGACGTGCAAAGGTTACCGCAAGAGATTAGATCGGATCTAATAATCACAATGTTGGATCAAAATTAGCGCAAATTGAAGAAAGAAGGCAAATTGCTACCGCGTAAGCGGTCATTGCAAATCGGATCAATAAAACACTACATAATAAAAATTAAAACACAAAGTTGCAGATCGGAACACGAATTGGTTGGTGAACAACGAACGGATTACCGCTAGACCAAACCATCGGACGTGTATACAGAATCGAAATGCAATGATGATCAATTTAAAAGAGTAAACGAAAAAAATCGCAAATAAACCGATAAAAATTAATCAACAAATTGCTACACTTAACATGATCATCGCAACCGGATCCAAATTGTGAGGATCTAAATATAACTAAGAGAAACGCAAAGAAAAAAGAATTTTTAAAACGTGATAAAAACCCAACAATGTTGCTAACGCAAAAATGCGATCATCGCAACCGAATCGAACCAAACATAAATGTCACGCATCAAGCACACAAATATGCGAATAGCATATTGACATGATCCGGAAAAATCTAATAAAAAAAAATTAAATATATATTTAAAAAAGAAATATGTAATATGATTATAAAAAAAAACAAACCTGTACTGTATTATGATTCTTGAAATAATCATGTTATATATGTATATAAATACCTATTGCTATTTAATTGATATGAGCGAAGTTCTACGAACAGTTAGCGGCAGTGGAGGCATGAACAGTAGCGTAGCATATGGAATAATGCTTAGTACTCCGTGAATACGACGAGCTTAATAGCTTTGTATTCTGATGAGATTTGTCGCCGTTTTAATCTTTTTTTTCGGTCCCCCCTGTTACGTGTAAAACAACATGTATTTATAGATCTAGAAAATTAGGTTAAAATGTATAAAAAGGAAAATTAAATCAGTCTTAATTCATATTGATCAAATAACATCTGAATAAAATCATATAGTATCTGATTTTTACTTGGTCACCAAGTAGACCAATGACATAAACTGATCAATAGGAAATGAGTACACAAGAAAGGAAATATTTTTTGTATCTATTATGATTTTTGCACTCCTTTTTGGTAAAAATTGCATAAAATCAAATAAATAATTATTTTTTAAAATGCCTTAAAATAAAAACGAAAATTAAAATTAAATAATAAAAAAAATACAATTTTGTGATTTTAAAATGGAAATAAAGTTAGTAACAAAAAAAATGAAAAAAAAAAGTCAGATAATGGGATTTGAACCCGTGACCTTATGCTTGCAAGCTTTTACTCTTTACCAATTGTGCTATCTTGTTTATTCGAAATAAAAATGCACTTGAAAGCATATGAAGGTCAAACAACTATTTGTTATTTAAACAATTTAAAGTAAACTGTTACATATTTTTTGAGTAAAACTTACTGTTTAAATGTTAGTAAAAATTGAACCAAAAAAAACTTATAAAATCAAAGTTAAAAAATAATTTAAATGTTAGAAAATAGGGCAGGCAAATTTTGGGGTACAACAGATAGGGATTCCTATCATGGTAGTCCTGGATCCATCCAAGATCCATCTGACGCTGGAGGGCCTCTTGTACAAAAGAGCATCCCTGTTTGTTTACCGAGCAAGTCAGATAGGAATTGTAATCGTGACGCGGCAGATTATGATACTGGCTTTGCCTTGAGTACATCGCCACCAAGTTGACATTCATGGGATAGATGTCGTTGTTCTGAGTAACGTTGGAATTCGTATAGGTCATGCTGACTCTATGAACTCGACGCTCTTGGATCCATCCGAGATCCAATTGTTCCTGTAGAGCTGATTGCACCACAGAACATCCCTGATTGTTTTTAGAGCAGATATCACACTAGTGATAGTTATGAGGTGGCACATGGCCATATCCACTCTGTCTACAATGCATCTTGACCAAGTTGGCCCTTAACAAGAGTACATCATGAATTTGATAGATGTTGTTAGACTCTCCCTCTATCAAATTGACTGTAGCTTTCTCGTGTTGAGGCAGCGGGTTTGTGAGAACATTAGGATTCGTATCTTTGAAAGATAAGACCCCGCTCCTAACTAGCTTTTGCACATCGGATTTAAAACTGGGACAGTTCTCTATGTTATGCCCTGGTCCTCCTTGATGGTAAGGACAAGTCTGATCCGCTTTGAACCAAAAAGGTAGATTTTCTGGTACTGTAAGAGGAGGCTTAGTCAGGACATGCCCCTTGACCAGTAGTAATGGAAACAGTTCGGCGTACAACATGGGTATAGGGTCAAACTCTAGTGGTCACGTTGTACGGTTGTTGTTGTATGGAGGACGAGTCTGCTGAAGAGACTGTTGTGTCCTTTGCTGAAATTGCTGTTGATTAGGTTGGCTCTGTGCAACCTGAGGTTGATACGTAGGAACAGGCGCAGGATTGATAGCAGGAGTTACCGCTGCTACTGGTTGATATCGTCGCCTGCTTTCCGAGAGAGATATTCCCGATATCTTACTCTTTTTTCTTAGGGAGAGCACTACCGTATCGTTTTGTACTACTTGATGATCCAGCGTCTTTTACTAAACGTCCTTCTCGGACCGCTTCCTCAAGACGAACTCCCATGCCCACCATCTCGGTGAAGCCACTGGGCGCACTGGCGACCATTCGGTCAAAGTAAAATGAGCTACATGTCTTTAAGAAGATCTTTGTCATCTCTTTTTCCTCAAGAGGTGGACAAATCTGGGCAGAAATTTCACACCATCTCTGAGCGTACTCCTTAAAGGTTTCCTTGTCCTTTTGTGACATCGATCTGAGTTGATCTCTGTCTGGTGCCAAGTCCAAATTGTATTTATATTGTTGAACAAAAGCAGCGCCAAGATCTCTGAACGTGCCGATCGTAGCATGGTTTAAACCCATGTACCATTTGAGTGTGGCACCGGTTAAACTATCCTGAAAGTAATGAATTAATAGCTCCTAGTTCTTTGTCTGAGCTGACATTCGCCGAGCGTACATCACTAAATAACTATGAGGGCAAGAGTTACCCTTGTATTTTTCAAAGTCGGGCACTTTGAACTTATGTGGAACTTTCACATTGGGGACCAAGTAGAGGTCCGCGGCGTCCTTTCCAAATAGATCCTGACCGCGAAGGGCCTGCAGTTCTTTCTGGATCTTCAGGAATTGTGCCTGGAACTCATTCATTCTGTCGAACATGTTTTTGTTTCCACCAGAAGGTATCTGGGGAATCTGTCCTTCTGGGACAATGTGTACCACGAGTGGTGGTATAGTCATTATGGCCGAGACTCTCGGTGCCTCCCAAAGTTTGTAACCTTCAGGAGTTGTTGTCATGCTCCTGGCATCTTCGCTTTCCCGAAGTTTGTAACCTTCAGGCCCAGCGGTTCCTGCTGCAGTTCCTTGATCCTCATTGATCGGCGGAACATATCCTTCCGGGATATAGTTAAGTGGCATCCCCCAGGGGCGATCTTTCGGCATCATGTACCTAGGATCAAACTTCTCCACTATGGGTGTTGATGTGATCTCTGAGATCACAGTCCTTTGTTATTGCATCTGAGCTTCTACTAAAGCTTGCTTGTCGTTATGAAGCTTTCTCAGATCCTCTTTCAAAGTATCGATCTCTTCTCTCAACTCTCTGTTCTCTTCCTCGAGATCATCCATCTTTTTCTGACGATTGGCCCGAGTATTGTACGAATGAGACAGTTTGACTCTAGAATCGAGATGCAAACGTGAGATTCGTAGGTAAGAAGAATGTGTTTATGAGAATGATGAATGCAATGATTATTAATTATTTTCGTTTATTCAAAGTAAACTTCGACAATTAGATTGCAAATATCAAACAGTGGGGAAACCCCATTTTATTGAATTCAAAAGATTGCGGAAATGGAAATACAGTAGATTATAAAGTGCTGAAAAAGGAAATCTAAATTAATGGATCCTGAGTCCTCTCTGAAGAGAGCTCAAGTGCTGGTTCGGGTGCTTTCCTCTTCTTTTACGAGGGCTCTTGGGCCATTGTCGGGTTGTCATTCCTTTTCCAAGTGAAAGGAGCGAGCAAATTCCTTTGGTCATCCTGATTCTCTACAGCATGTTGCTCTAGAATCTCAATCAGAGCATCTTTTTCTCTTAACAGTTGCTATATTTTTCTGCACTCCACATTGAGAATACGGTACTTGTTCCTCCAAGACCTCTTCTCCTACTGAACTTTGCTGAGAGTAACATGAAGTTTTTCCGTCTCAGACATAAAATAAAGGGCAAAGTCCCTTAATGTAAGAACTTCCTGACGAGGGTAAGGTATCCTCAGCTTGAGAGCTCTAGTTTGTACCCAGTGGAGATAAGGCTCCATCGAGACACAGTCTGGTTTCCCTAGAGACTCTCGTCCTTTCCTATGAATGTGTTTCCAGGCGTACATTATTTCCGTCTTTAGTGCCCTGTAATTTTCTCCTTCCTTGAAGTAAAGACCTTCCAGATGAGCATTCCGTGGGATGTGCCTCATCGGGTATCCAAATTGACGACGAACTAACACTGGATGATAGTTGATTCCCCCCTTAGTTCCTATAAGGGGTACATTTGGGAAATTTCCACAACGGTCGATGATCCTGATCCCGTCATAGATTCAATTGTACCAATCGATGTCAGAGTTGGTAAGAGACATGATTCTCTGCGACCAACGTAAAGTATTCTTTTGATCCCAAAATGCAGCAGACTTGGGCAAATGGGAAGTGAACCATTTGTATAGCAGGGGTACACAGCACATGATCATTCCTCTGCTGTATAAATTCCTTAAATGTACCAAATGATACGCATCTATGAGTAAGGTTGGTACGGGGTTTCCAATCAGGAAAATCTTAATGGCGTTGATATCTATAAAGTTATCGATGTTGGGAAGCAAAAACTACCCGTAGGTGAGCAAAACGAAGATGCTCTCGAAATCGGCCACGTTCCCTATACTAGCAAAGTACAGGGCTTTCTTTGTCAAGAACTGGGCTGGCAAACCCTGGATTCCACCCTTAGTGGTTATGTGAGTCCTGACTTCTGACTCGTCCAAATAAATTGCTCTTGCAATGGTTTGATCCTTTGGAATTTCTTCCAGTCCAGAAAAGGGAGCTTGATCAGTAATATGTAAATCAGCCAGGTGAGAGTACTCCTCCAGCGTTGGTGCAAGCTGATAGTCCAGGAATGTGAAACAATGATAGACCGGATTGTAGAACTGGATTAGCGTGGACAGGATTCCTTCGATTACATGGACCCTTAATAGAGACAGTAATCCTCCATACTTAGCTCTGAAAGCCTCATGGTTGGTGATCATTCTCGCCAAACCTCTCAAATCCTCTAACTTTGGAACCTTGAAGGTATACTTATGAGTTTTCCTTCTACCGAAATCCATTAGCGCAATCTCCTTTCTCTCTAACATTTGCAATCATTGTCTCAGTTTAATTTGAAAAAGAGAGACTAGAAGAGAAGATTTGTTTTGAGTGTTTTTTAGATGAATGTATGAATGCAGCACACAAAAACATAGAAAAAACATGGGTTCAAAGGGTCGGTGTCATGAAGTTAAGGCTCTACCCCCCCCCCCCCCCCCCAAAGGTTTATACTGGTGATTTTTTGTACCTGTCTCTCAAAATCATTGATTCCCTTAGAGATAACATCAGCGGGCCGGGAACCGTGCTAGGTGATATATCTTAGAGAAATCTCAGATGAGGGTAGTATCGCGTGACAAATATTTCTGATAGCTTCCGCACTACAAAATGGCTTAAGTCTGCTAAAAACCTCAGCTTCTCAAATAACCCAGTCGACCACACTACTTTCAACAACCGAAGTCGTATAGGAAATGTATCTGCAAAGGGAGTCTCCACTGAGTTTGATGGTCAATCGGGGGCTCTTAACTGGAATTCACTCCCAGTAAGATTACCCGCATTGCCATCACCTATCTTAGGTGTATACTCAATCTTTCCACATGCGGCATCACACGCATTCCTATTAGCTGAAAAATAAACACAGATATCAATTAGGAAAAGCAGTATATATATTTATCTTATTCATCCTAGACCTCTAGTCTTATGATCCTATACAGACAATGACTCCCCAACAGAGTCGCCATTTCTGTGACAGTTTGAGCACTCAGGTTTCAACCAAAGAGATAAGAGAAAAAGAGCCCCACGGCGGGCGCCATTTCTCTGTGGCGAGCGATTTTGGACGTGATTCTTATGCACTGTTGCTCTGGGGTACTACAGGTCGATTCATTTTTTATCCTATTGAAGCTGATGAAGGAAGGGAAATAGATGTCTCCAATTAACCCTGCTTGCATACTGAGTTTAAACAGATGACTGTTGGTTAACAGACGCAGTTTAGATTGTGGGCCTCTCTCTGCCTATTTTGTGAAGAATGAAATGACAGGACTATGCTATTGGTAGGATGTTAGGACTGATACTTTTCGATTAATGTGTGAAGGTACGGGATTTTGGGTTTTCGATTAGTGTGCTCGCTAAGATTTTTCAATCTTATGCCTACGTATTCCCGTTTGATGAAACAGGGAAATCAGAGCGATCGTAGTTCCTCCTATTCTAGGGGAGGAAAAAGGTCATTTTGATGTCTTGTTCAAAGCCCAAGACGTGAAGCTAAAAGTGGTTTGTATCTTGTTCAAAGACCAAGATGTGAAGCTGAAGGGTCTATTTGTATCTTGTTCGAAGCCCAAGATGTGAAGCTAAAAGGTTTTGACTTTAGAGAGAATTTGTCATCTCTAAAGGGGGTCTGTTTGTCACAACTGTTGGGTGACTGATTATAAAGGAGAATTACTTTAACTGGGATATGTGAATCCAGCAAAGCCATAATTTCCTTTATAGGGGATTTTTAACCTGAAGGAGAAGACTTTAACTCAGTTTAGAGCAATGCCATCTTTCCTTAGGAATTTCTCATGCTAAAATAGGGACAGTGGCATGGATGTAAATAATCCAAAGGTATGCCGCTTACAGCAATTAGATGGGGGAAAAGGAGTTGTTGATGTTTGTATACTGTTAATGAGGCACAAATTTTGATGCTAAAAGGTTGATTGACTCAACTAGGGTTTCCTTATACAAAGCCTAAGAGGAAGCTATTGACCCAACAAGAGGGTGTTTTTATGTTTCTCGTACGAAGCCCGAGAGAGAGGCTAAAAGGGTTGACTCAACAAGAGAGTGCTTTTGTATGTGTCTTGTACGAAGCCCAAGATGGAGGCTAAAGGTGTTTGACTCAACAAGAGAGTCTTTGTACCTCGTACGAAGCCCGTGATGGAGGCTGAAAATGTTTGACTCAACAAGAGAGTCTTTTATACTCAACAAGAGAGTGTTTGTCTATCTCGTATGAAGCCCGAGATGGAGGCTAAAAGGGGTTTGACTCAACAAGAAAGTCTTTTATACTCAACAAGAGAGTTTTTGTATCTCGTACGAAGCCCGAGATAGAGGCTAAATGGTTTTGACTCAACAAGAGAGTCTTTTATACTCAACAAGAGAATGATTTTATATCTCGTACGAAGCCCGAGATGGAGGCTAAATGGGGGTGACTCAACAAGAAAGTCTTTTATACTCAACAAGAGAGTGTGAAAAGGTTAGCTCCACTGGGGAGAATCATTGTACAAAGCCTAAGAGGAGGCTAGTGTATTGGTGACTGTTTCAGTTGAGTGATAGGTCCCGTATGTTAGCTAAAGAGAAAATCAGTTCTTATATGGGTAATGTTGTACTTTGAGATTGATCAGAGGATCAGGGAGATTTCCTGTTCTTTAAAGAAATGAAAAATCCAAAGGGTATTGAGACTGTCCAAGTCTACTGGTGTTTTGAGAAATTGATTCTCGGGTAGTGAATGATCTTTGAATAATGCCCAAGAGAAGGCTGGTATGTTAAGGGATGAAGGTCAGCCCATTAACAAGTCAGACACTTGACTCAGAAAGACAGCTCTAGCAAATTGATGACTAGGTTCTGTTCCTATACCTTTATAGGTCTCTGGGTCCTTGTACTAAGCCCAAGAGAAGACATGAGAGGTTTTAAGAAGCCGAAGGGTCCTTGTACAACGTCCAAGAGGAGGCGCGGATACATTTAAGAAGCCTGTGGGTCCCCAAACCTCGAGAAGTTCAAGACATGCCATTCACCGAGAATAGATCAAGCCAGGAAAGTCCGAGAATTTGGAAGAAACTCAAGAGATACCATTCACGGAGAAAAGATCATCTCTGGGGAGTAGAGTTTCTTTGACAATTTCTAAGGGTGACAGTCTGAGAAAGGGTTCACCGAGAATGTTGCCTTTCACGTCTCCATATTGTTTAACCCCAAAAGGAGGGAAGACTGTGCTGGTAATCCTATGGGGATCTAGTTTTGTTTGTATTTAAGAGTGACAAACAGGGCTTTACCTAGTGCTAGACATAGCTGCCAGGGAAAACTCTAAATAGCTATACTAGTATTACACAGTGGATATTTGACGAGTATATAGGAGTTTGTGAAAGAAGACTTACAGTGAGCAGCCCCACAATATAGTTAAATATATGAAAGCAGATAAAGAAAGCGGGTAAACACTTACTCGGTTGTAGAGCTTCCATGATGTTTGGTTAGTTTGTTCAACAAAGAAAGCTTTGATAACAGCATTATATTCAAAATCAAAGGATAAAGTGCTTTGAAAAGATTGTTGGGGCTTACAGCTCAAGGAAAGGCCCAAGGTTTTATCAGTGATTGCACTGTGGTTTTGAATTTGTACAGAGGGACTTATACAAGTGACTGAGGCCCAAAAAGGTTTTCTGTACAAAGGGATGGGTCTTACACTCTCTCAAGAGACCCAAAGGTTTATTTTTATACAAGTGGAGGGGGGGTTACAGCTCAAGGAGAGGCCCAAAAAATTTTTAAAAGGCGACGATCGCGCCGAACTTTTTGATGGTATCGGGACTTATACAATACACTGAGGCCCAAATCACTTTGGTTTTCAAAAAGGGTTGGGTCTTACACTCTACTAAAAGCCCAATGATTTTTAAAGAATGGGGCTTATAACACAAGGGTAGGCCCAAGGGTTTGATTTTTGAACTGGCGATCGCGCCGAGGTTTTCTTTTAACGCAGAGGGACTTATACAATATCTGAGGCCCAAAAATTGTTTTGGTTAAAAGGGGATTGGGTCTTACACTCTATTAGAGGCTCAAAGTAATTTAAAGAAAAGAAATGGGGCTTATAACACGAGGGTAGGCCCAGATAATTTTCGTTTTGAAATGGCGATCGCGCCGAGATTTTTGAAAACGCAGTGGGTCTTATACAATGACTGAGGCCCAAAAATGTTTTGGTTTCAAAGAGGGGTTGGGTCTTACACTCTATTAGAGGCCCAAAGTGTTTGAAAAAGTTTGATGAGGGTTGAATTAATCAAAAACCCTAATTTGTTTTCAAAATGTATTTTAATTGAATAAAAAATTCAATTAAAATGACCAAAATTGTTAAACATGTGGAAAACAAATTGTGATCTTGGATTAATGTTGTAAAAGTTAGGTTTTGATCCACAAAATGATTGGAAATCACTAAAATTTGAAAAATCAAGAAGGAGAAAATAATTTAAATGTCAAAAACAATTAAAATATTAATTCTTTTAAAAAATATCAAGTATATGAAATAAATAAAATTTTTGGGTTTTTTTGGGAAAATAAAATATTTTAACATTTTTGTGAATTATTAAAAAAAGAATCAACTCAAAATCATTAAAACTCCGAGAGAAATTAATTTTTGAATCAATTAAATAAAATCACAAAATTCAAATATTCAAACATTTGGAAAAGGGCGCCAAGAACATGGCAAGAACACGCGCCCTTCCTCTTTTTCTGCAGATTTGTGTTTTCTATCCAATCTCACTGAATACTTGATGATATCATGCAATCTACATATCAATATACTCGTTTTAACCTCACGATCATGTCTATGGTCTTTAATTTCGATTATTTTAAACATGGAATAAGAAATCAAAGAGAAACCTCAAGAACCCTAAAATTTGCATGAAGGTTCAAAAGTTTCATACACGATTCAAACAATGCAATTGATTGAGGGAAAACACTCCATGCATGATTATGAACATATGGCCAAATTATTGTGCAACAAAAAATGCATGGATCATAGAGTTAGAAGAGCTCATGGTTACCTCTGGCAGCTGGTGATCGTGTTTTGCGTTAGAGGTGTTACAGCTTGGTTACAAGGTTATGGACAGCTTCCCTAGGTGCTATGGAGTGTGTCTGGATGCTTGGAATGAATGGAAATGATTTGGAACTGAAGATGGTATCCCAACTGCAACTTGGTTAAAACCTTGAGTAGCTGGCTGGTGATTCTTAGAAATCAGGGTTCCAGATGTTGTTTAAGTGTTTGGATCACTTCTAAATGATGTTTATGAGGTGTGTGTGTGTGTGATTGGTTTGGTTGGAATAGCTCTCAAACTCAAAACCCGATAGTGAGTTGCTTTGGAAGGCAATTTTGGAGTGAAAGAAGAGATTTTGAGGAAAGCGTCTGTTTGATGGCTTTGGTGTACTCAAATTGGTCACAAATGAGCTCTATTTATAGTAGAGCAAGTTTGTTTTGCAATGAATAGTGAATGGCAATTGCTGCATAGGTTTGGCCAATGTTGAGCAATGAGAATCCAAGTCTCCTCTAGCCATTGACTAGAGGTTAGGGCACAGGCTGCTGATCCCCTTGGTCTTGGATAAGTCTTGACTGAATTCAGTTGGAAATGGCTCAGTCCATGCCACCTTGGTGTATGCATTGAATGCTCCAATCCAAAATTGGAGTCTTGTCCCTCTTTTAGGGATTTCTAGGTTTGGCATGCTATTTTTGGTTACTCCTTGGTCCCCCCTTGAGGTGTTCAGATGGATAGAGTTGCTTGCCCTTTGCAAAATTTGAGCAAATCGAGCAAAACTCCAAAATATGCCTTGCCATGACAGTTTGCAACAAGGCATATTGGCATTGTCATATCTCATGGCTCAAGTGGAATTTGATGGAGTTCTTGGCCATTTTGGAAAGCCCTCATATGATACAACAATTGTTTGATCATAATTGGTTTTGATACTTTTTGGATCCAAGTGAAAAATGCCCCTACATTTGGAAAAAAGTAAGGCAGATTCTGACTTAGTGGAAATTTCACTAAGTGTTGGAAAAAAGTGACATTTTCACTTTTTGTGATTTTGATCATTCCATAACTCAAAATCCATGATGAATTGGAATGAGGTGTAGTTGAAGCTTTTGTAGAGGGCCATGAGAGTTACAAATCCAGCTTTGAATGGGGAAAAATGGCCTTGTGGTTTAGGAGTTATGATCCTCCAAAGTTTGTACCCTAGCCACTTTGTTCCATAACTTAGAAAAATTTCTAAGTTTTTATGGTTACCCCTTTTACAAGTTATCCCACTTTTCTTGATTTTTCTTGATGAATGATGATTCCAATCACACATTAACATCATTTTAGGGTTAAGGAACCATAATTGTGAAAAATCTCAAAAAGTCAAAGTTTGACTTTTGTGCACAATTGACTTTTTATCAAATGAATTCCAAATTGTGCGATCCTCTATGAAATCAAGTCCTTGACCTAAATCAAACTTGATGGATTGATTTCATAGGTGTTATAGGGTGTATTAAATCATGTCCTAGGGTTTGGGAGCATGTCTTGGTCAAAAGTCAAAGGTACAGTTCACTTTTCTCGCGAAACCCTAATTGTGGTTATGATGAAATTGAAACTTGTTGCTCAAGCTTCTTGGCTCAATCCATTGTTACAAATGGACCAATGAGGTTTATTAGAGACCCTCAAATTCTCCTTTGAGGTCTTGGCTCATGTTTTGTCCCAAAAGTCAACTTAGGGGTGAATTAGGTCAAGAAACCCTAATTCCTGATTTTTTGTGAATGCATCCCCTGAGGTTAAATTGACTTGATGATTGGGTTCATGATGTTCCATGGAGTATTTTAGGATATGATTTGAAGCATTGGTTCATGCCCAGAGGAAAATTCCCCTCTGGAGGCCCTGGTCGACCAAACCCTAATTTGGTGAAACTGACGATTTTGAGGCTTGATCCACTTAGAAGGTTGCAGTCTTGTGCTTAATCCTTGATGCGGGAGTCCTCTTGATCCATTGCGGATGTTTGAGAGGCTAGAAAAGTTGAAGATCATGTCATTCATTGATTGATCCTTTGCCTAAGCACTCAGAGAGGGCCTGAAACCCTAAATTTGATTGTAGTGGATGCTCACCCATCTTTGGGGAGACTGACGAGGTATGATGATCCATCCATATTGTGATGATGATTTTCATAATGATGGGAAATCTTAGTGGTCAAAATTTGGGGTATGACACTAAGGAAGGAGGATATGTTAACCGTCCACCTATTATAGATGGAACGAACTATGACAATTGGAAATCACACATGGTTATCTTTATCAAATCCATGGAGAAAAAACTTGGAAGACAATCATCAAAGGATGGACATCACCAATGGTCATTGTTGAATATGGCACTCAGTCAGTGAAACCAGAAGCAAATTGGTCCAAAGAATAGGATGAAAATTCTCATGGAAAATCTCGTACTCTTAACACCATATTCAATGGAGTTGACCAAAATGTCATTTGCCTCATTAACACATCTAGTGTAGCCAAAGAAGCATGGGAGATTATCAAAAATACGCGTGAAGGAACCTCCAAAGTTTGTATGTCGAGGCTCCAACTTCTAACTACTAAGTTTGAGAAACTAAGATTGAAAGAAGACGGAACCATTGTTGACTTTTACATTCGTGTTCGTGATATTGCCAACAACTCCTTTGTCCTTGGTAAAAAAATGTCCGAAGAGAAGCTAGTAAAAAAGATTCTCAGATCTCTCCCAACGAGATTTTACATATAAGTTACTGCCATAGAAGAAGCTCATGACATCAGTTATATTAGAGTGGATGAACTTGTTGGTTCATTAATACCGTTTGAAATGGTAATCAATGATAAAACTGAAAAGAAAGCTAGGGTATTGCTTTCAGAGATGACGTGGAAGATGATAGGGAACAAGAAAACGAGGATACTTATGATAACATGTCTAACTCTTTTACATTATTCACAAAAAGGTTTGGCAAATTTATGAGAAGACTTGATATATGATCAAGGAACAATGTTATGACAAATGTCAAAGACAAAGTTCCTGACAGCTGAAGAGGTTTCAAATCAAAACGTAGAAACAAAGAAGGAGACAATTTGAACAAAGGCAGGGGGATACAATATCGTGAATATAAAGAATTTTTGACACATACAGGCGAAGTGTACCAACTTCCTTCAAAAGTTTAATAAGGGATACATTTATACACTTTCAAATGAAGAATCTGAAGATGATAGTGATGAAGAAAAGACAAACATTGCAATTGTGTTCACTACTCGTTTAGGTTACATGACAAATGATCAAAATAATGACGGATCTAGCGATTAAGAACTTTCAAATGAAGATGTTGCAGAAACATACATACTATTGTATGTCAAATGCAAAAAAGAATGCATGTCCGGTGAGAAACAAAAAACTCAAATAATTATCTTACTTTAGGAGAAAGTTAATCTCACCAATATCATTGCTGACCTAAGGGAAGAAGTCATGCTTATGAACTTTAAGGTTGATGGTATGACCAAGTCAGTTCGTATGTTAAACTGTGGATTTGAAATTTTGATGAAATCCTTGGTGTGGGAAAAGTGGCTAGAGACATGAAGGGTATTGGCTTTTATTACTGTTCTATGAATGAAGAAAATAAATTTGTTCCTCCTGAAAAGAAAACCGAGTTCTAGATGGTAGACTACATGTCTAAGCAACCAGGTTGACATTATTATCAACGCATAAGTCCTTTCGAAAAACCTTTTTGGAGATGTCACTAATGGGGCCAATTCGGACATATTCAACCTTTATGCTACAAACTACATGGTAGACCTTACAATCCGTATAAATAACAACCAACTAACTAGACACTACGAAATTATTGTGTTCAACAAGTTTGGAAGGTTAA